>MU968450.1:527202-1127202 GCA_034641835.2 Pinus albicaulis
ATTTGGTCTTTGATTTGGTCATTAAATGTCACAATTAATGACCAAATATACAACAAAATATATTACTATATGATCTCCCGAGAAAACCAATTAATGACCAAAGAACTATGACCAACATGTTGGTTGTGTTATAAGATACTGTAAATTAGCTACTAATAGTCATATATATGCAAATTTTAGTCATTGTTTGAAACCAATTAATGACCGAAGAAATGTGATTAAATTTTAGTCGTGTTATAAGATACTGTAAATTAACTACTATTAGTCGTATATATGCAAAATTTAATCATCATTTGTAGTCACAAATTTATCATTTGCAGTAGCCATTTATTCATTATATAAACGACTAATTTAGTAGTTTATATTCATTTCATTAATAATCATTATAAATGACTAATTTAGTCGCATATTCATTTTATTTGTGTTCATTATTAATCAACATAAATTAATTTGTATGATTTAAAAAATGTCATACAATGTGCATGTTCATCTAATATGAAAAAACAAAGTCGCATATTTTAATTACAATACTAAACAACATCAAGTGCAACTATAAATAATTTCAACCACATAAATTATATTATATGAAATATTAAAATATTACAATATGAGTTTCCAACTTTATAGTAGTTGGACTACAATTTACACATGAAATGATGTTTCATCACTTCAAGACATTATCGTTGTGTTGTCAAAGCATTATAGGTGAATTCACCAACCCTGAAGACTTGATCATCAGTCTTTATATGTGTGTCTTATGCAAGATATTGGTTCTAAGGGTATCACCAAACCAGTTCTCCTCTCTCTTTTTGCATTTGTCGCTCCAATGTTATTGCTCTTCTCTTTTTTCAATTCATGCTTCTTACCATCAATACTGATTTCATTTTCTGAAAACAAAAGAAAATACAATGCACTGTAAGAAATGAAAGACAATGAACACTAGAATATAACATAAATTAGACTATAAATAGGTTATACAACATATACCTTAACATCAACAATGTAAAAGCAATTTTCCTTCAACATCAATTTCTGCAAAATAAATGTCACGTTATTCTTTCTCATTTCTCAACATGCTACATATGATAAATTGAAAATCACATAAAACCAAGAGCAAACCCTTTTCTAACCAAAATAAACAAACAAACAGTGCCTCTAATAAAACTTCATTATAATATTAGCAAATGAAAAGGGAGCTAGTGGACCATTTGTGTTGTTTGACAAGATTGAAGGTGCCAAGATAAGAGCATGAGGTAGGAAATCCAAGATAAGAGTAGCTATGGACCGATATTCTTTGAGGACTAGTTATCCAAAATAAGAATAGTCCAAAGAAAGTCATACTCAGTGAACACTAAAGTGGAGTATGTACCTTGAGAGACAATGATGATGGTGTCTATAAATCAGTGGTCTCGCTAACATTGTGCTCTGATCTTGTGGAGAGATCAAGTTGTTAGTCAAGGCCTTGCTATGTGACAATGTTGGTTGATATGATGATAGACAGATGGGTTACCAATCAATCTGACTCTTCTTATGAGCTCTCTTTAGATTGAGAATGTCCATGTACCTCTCCTGAATACCTCCCTAATTAAGAGGGAGTGTTGAAATATGTGTAACTAGGTTCGATCTTCAATAATATGAAATGTATTTTTTATTCTTGTAAATTATGAAATGAAAGAAAAATTATTATTATTATTTTAGAGCATGGGTTTCATGCTCATGGTCTTTTATAGGTCAAGCACCCATTGAGTGCTTCTAGGGTTTTCCCTAGGTCAAGAAGTCAAAAGAGTCATTGTCATAAGTTGAATACCCCTTTGGGCACATTGTAACTTGTAAATAAAATTATTTTTGTCTTTAAAGTCTCAGAATACCCTCCAAGACCAAAGCGGCCTGGCAGTTAGCAAGTCGGCATAAAAGGAAAAGCCACGTCCACCTTGAAGAGCCTATATATAGAAGAGAACTCGTCCTCCTTGAAACTCACTCATCACTTATTATAGCGAAGGAAGAGGAAGGAGAAGGTAGCGAGGAAGAAGAAGGTCAAAGGGTGTTTTTGGGAAAATTCTCTCTCGCATACTAAAGAGGACTAAGGTTTTTGCAGCAGGCCTAGGGCATCCATCTACAAGTTTGATCTTGGAGGAAGGAAGGCAAAGAGGTCAATCGAAGGTCACCAAGGGTCACTCTCAAGCTCCAGGATTTGGGGAAAGGCAGGCGAAGGTTAGAGGAGGGCTCTAGAGGAAGATTGAAGTTCCCACGTGTGGCAGCAGCAGTTGCAGGAGGCTAAAATTTTAGATCTGCAATAGGAGGCCGAAAATCTTGCAGCATGAGGTCGAAAAGGTGCTACTGGAAGATATTTGAAGAGGTTGATCTTGGTCTTGGAGGGTATTGGTCTCAGTCTTAAGGTCATGGAATTCGTCAATTGAAGAATCTATAAGGAATGGAATTCGTCACTTGAAGAATCTATAAGGAAGAGAAGAGATTTAAGACTTTTCCTCTCAAGAGGAGAGGTTTTGGCCCTAGCTTGCAGCCTATTTACTGTGTCATTGTTCTTCTTGTTTTAGTAGTTGTTTAATGCTTCACACATATAATAACAAGGAACAAAGCTAATATGTAGAAAAGGAACCACAAATAGTTATCAAGTAAAGAGAATTAATCATAATCATTGCCCTATATAATTCTCAACACTCCCTAGTTAAGTGGGAGAGACAGACACATAATTTTTGTCTTCACTTGGGAAGATAGAATGGAGGATTGAGTAATCATATGGCATATGATACTCTTTGAGGATGTGGTAGGGCATCCAAGATAAGAGTAGTCGAAGAGGACTGATATTCTTTAAGGACTGGGAATCCAAGATAAGAATAGTCTTGATAGAACATACATTGAGAGAACCAGGTGGGGTAGGTTCCGAGAGAGACAATGATGTGGGTTTCTATAAATCATTGGTCTCGTTGGCATTGTGCTATGATCTTGTGGAGAGATAGAATTATTATTCGAGGCCTTGCTATGTGAGAAATGTTGGATCACATGATGCTAAACAGATGGGTTACCAATCCGACTCTTCTTATGAGAATTCTTGAGATTGAGCCTGTATTGGTTAACCTAAGCCTCTTGAGTCATAGCAATGTTTGAACTCAAATCTGGAAATCACTATCTAGTCCATATTAAACCCTAATTTCCTATCTTATACTTTGGTGGAAAATCATTGTAGAACCCTTTGGGGGCACCTAGCTTGAGTTGATTGGATTATTTGAACCCTAAGATCTACTAAAGAAGCCTCCCTCGTATTAGATTGTGCCCATCACTAAAACAAGGAAAGTTGTTGCTAAGGTGACAGCGGTGACACTCCCATTTTTACACTTAGTATAGGTTACTTAATGAGGCTTTGCATTAAGTTGCTAGATTTTATTGTAATAAATTCAATGATGATATCTTGGTTCAATATGAAGCAAACATCTGTGGCACTCAGCTCATCAAAGGTAGAATTCATGGCAGCCAAAACTACTATTTGTGATGCCATCTAGCTCAGTAAGTTAGTTACAAGAATGTTTGATAAGGAGTTGGATCCCAAGTCATTTACTATGGCACTCAAAGTTGCATAAACCTCTGAGAATTTAGTATTACATGATAGGTCCAAGCACGTAGAGATAAAATATGAAAGATCACCTCATATGAGATGGGACCGAAAAGAGTAGTGAAGCTCCCACATATCAACAGGCAGCTGATATTCTGACCAAACCTTTAGAAAAAAGGGAAGTTAGAAGCATTCATAAAGAAACTTGGATTGGTGCAGAATATTTTTCTCTGTAAGAGGGAGTGTTCAGAAATATTGCTCAGACAAGAACTTCCACACGAGTTTAGTGCAAATGTGATAGAAGGAATCCGAGATATTTCAAAAAGTAACTCTTTTGCAATTCACTTCAAAAAAAAGTGAAAAGTCATATATTGAGCTGTTGAGTCTAATTAAGTGTGTTCCATGCATTAATGAATTAGACTCGTATTAATCTCAACCATGCATCTCACTGAGAGATTAGGTTTTTGGTATATTAGGATTTCAGCTAAGAGTATAAAGAAAGGTCCATATTGAGAGTTTAGAGTACCCTACAGCATGTCTGTACAGTAAAGTCATAAAGCAAGGCCATCTCATAGTATGAATCCATAAAATACTAGAATTAATCTTAACAATACATCTCACTAAGAGATTAGGTTTTTGGTATATTAGGATTTCAGCTAAGAGTACAAGACAGGTCCAGATTGAGAGTTTAGAGTACCCTACAGCATGTCCATACAGTAAAGTCATACAACAATGCGGTATCATAGTATGAATCCATACAATACTATACAGACAACAAATATGTACAGTTCTACAGCCATACAACAGCTGTTGTGTTTTTTTTTTTTCCTGAATTATCCTCTCTTTAAAAGGAAATACACCTCAGGTTAAGGGTCAATTTATCAACCATAAAGCTGCTCGGTTTTAGCAGCTGCAAATATTGCCTGGTAAGTTTTAATTAGTTGAATGACAAGCTCAATTGAAGAAAATTATGTGCATGTATGTAATTGATTTACATTTCTGCTATTTAATGTTTCCTATTGTAGAGCTGTTGGAATATTCAGAAATTAATTTGAGTTATTTAATTAGGAAAGCAGTCACCTAGGGTTGCAAAAATTTACACAACCACCTCCTATAGCTAGTGTGGTCAATCCCTGATGTTTCTTGCTCAGGTACATGCCCTTAATTTCGGATGACTATGGCTACTTGGGACTTTGACTCTATGATTGTGAGTGTTTTAGCATAAGCCAACCTAAAGATTAGTTTTTGGACTTGCTAGTGGAGGCCACTTTTATCGCCTGCCTTTTTTGTATTGAAACGCTGTAAATGCTGTTTTATTTACTTAATAATAGAGTTTAAAGGAAGCTTTAACTCAAAAAAAGGTTTGACTATTGTGCTATATAGTCAATTAAAAAGCTGATTGCACACCAAAATAGATAACTTGAATTCAAAAAGTATCTTGGTTCAATATGAAGCAAATATCTGTGGCACTTAGCTCATCAAAGGTAGAATTCATGGCAGCCAAAACTACTATTTGTGATGCCATCTAGCTCAATAAGTTAGTTACAAGAATGTTTGATAAGGATTTGGATCCCAAGTCATTTACTATGGCACTCAAAGTTGCATAAAACTCTGAGAATTTAGTATTACATGACAGGTCCAAGCACGTATAGATAAAATATGAAAGATCACCTCATATGAGATGGGACCGAAAAGAGTAGTGAAGCTCCCACATATCAACAGGCAGTTGATCTTCTGACCAAACCTTTAGCAAAAGCGAAGATAGAAGCATTCATAAAGAAACTTGGATTGGTGCATAATATTTTTCTCAGTAAGAGGGAGTGTTCAGAAATATTGCTCAGACAAGAACTTCCACACGAGTTTAGTGCAAATATGCTAGAAGGAATCCAAGATATTTCAAAAAGTAACTCTTTTGAAATTCACTTCAAAAAAAAAGTTAAGATTCATATATTGAGCTGTTGAGTCTAATTAAGTGTGTTCCATGCATTAATGAATTAGACTCGTATTAATCTCAACCATGCATCTCACTGAGAGATTAGGTTTTTGGTATATTAGGATTTCAGCTAAGAGTATAAAGAAAGGTCTAGATTGAGAGTTTAGAGTACCCTACAGCATGTCTGTACAGTAAAGTCATAAAGCAAGGCCATCTCATAGTATGAATCCATAAAATACTAGAATTAATCTCAACAATACATCTCACTAAGAGATTAGGTTTTTGGTATATTAGGATTTCAGCTAAGAGTACAAGACAGGTCCAGATTGAGAGTTTAGAGTACCCTACAGCATGTCCATACAGTAAAGTCATACAGCAAGGCGGTATCATAGTATGAATCCATACAATACTATACAAATAGCAAATATGTACAGTTCTACAGCCATACAACAGCTGTTGTGTTTTTTTTTCCCTCAATTATCCTCTCTTTAAAAGGCAATACACCTCAGGTTAAGGGTCAATTTATCAACCATAAAGCTGCTCAGTTTTAGCAGCTGCAAATATTGCCTGGTAAGTTTTAATTAGTTGAATGACAAGCTCAATTGAAGAAAAATTATGTGCATGTATGTAATTGATTTACATTTCTGCTATTTAATGTTTCCTATTGTAGAGCTGTTGGAATATTCAGAAATTAATTTGAGTTATTAAATTAGGAAAGCAGTCACCTAGGGTTGCAAAAATTTACACAACCACCTCCTATAGCTAATGTGGTCAATCCCTGATGTTTCTTGCTCAGGCACATGCCCTTAATTTTGGATGACTATGGCTACTTGGGAATTTGACTCTATGATTGTGAGTGTTTTAGCATAAGCCAACCTAAAGATTAGTTTTTGGACTTGCTAGTGGAGGCCACTTTTATCGCCTGCCTTTTTTGTATTGAAATGCTGTAAATGCTATTTTATTTACTTAATAATAGAGTTTAAAGGAAGCTTTAACTCAAAAAAAGGTTTGACTATTGTGCTATATAGTCAATTAAAAAGTTGATTGCACACCAAAATAGATAACTTGAATTCAAAAAGTATCTTGGTTCAATATGAAGCAAACATCTGTGGCACTTAACTCATCAAAGTTAGAATTCATGGTAGCCAAAACTACTATTTGTGATGCCATCTAGCTCAGTAAGTTAGTTACAAGAATGTTTGATAAGGAGTTGGATCCCAAGTCATTTACTATGGCACTCAAAGTTGCATAAAACTCTGAGAATTTAGTATTACATGACAGGTCCAAGCACGTAGAGATAAAATATGAAAGATCACCTCATATGAGATGGGACCAAAAAGAGTAGTGAAGCTCCCACATATCAACAGGCAGCTGATATTTTGACCAAACCTTTAGCAAAAGGGAAGTTAGAAGCATTCATAAAGAAACTTGGATTGGTGCAGAATATTTTTCTCAGTAAGAGGGAGTGTTCAGAAATATTGCTCAGACAAGAACTTCCACACGAGTTTAGTGCAAATGTGCTAGAAGGAATCCGAGATAGATCAAAAAGTAACTCTTTTGCAATTCACTTCAAAAAAAAGTGAAAAGTCATATATTGAGCTATTGAGTCTAATTAAGTGTGTTCCATGCATTAATGACTTAGACTCGTATTAATCTCAACCATACATCTCACTGAGAGATTAGGTTTTTGGTATATTAGGATTTCAGCTAAGAGTATAAAGAAAGGTCCATATTGAGAGTTTAGACCCTACAGCATGTCCATACAGTAAAGTCGTAAAGCAAGGCCACCTCATAGTATGAATCCATAAAACAATAGAATTAATCTCAACAATACATCTCACTAAGAGATTAGGTTTTTGGTATATTAGGATTTCAGCTAAGAGTACAAAGGCAGGTCCAGATTGAGAGTTTAGAGTACCCTACAGCATGTCCATAAAGTAAAGTCATACAGCAAGGCCGTATCATAGTATGAATCCATACAATACTATACAGACATCAAATATGTACAATTCTACAGCCATACAACAGCTGTTGTGTTTTTTTTTTCTCAATTATCCTCTCTTTAAAAGGCAATACACCTCAGGTTAAGGGTCAATTTATCAACCATAAAGCTGCTCGGTTTTAGCAGCTGCAAATATTGCTTGGTAAGTTTTAATTAGTTGAATGACAAGCTTAATTGAAGAAAAATTATGTGCATGTATGTAATTGATTTACATTTCTGCTATTTAATGTTTCCTATTGTAGAGCTGTTGGAATATTTAGAAATTAATTTGAGTTATTTAATTAGGAAAGAAGTCACCTAGGGTTGCAAAAATTTACACAACCACCTCCTATAGCTAGTGTGGTCAATCCCTGATGTTTCTTGCTCAGGCACATGCCCTTAATTTCGGATGACTATGGCTACTTGGGACTTTGACTCTATGATTGTGAGTGTTTTAGCATAAGCCAGCCTAAAGATTAGTTTTTGGACTTGCTATGGAGGCCACTTTTATCGCCTGCCTTTTTTGTATTGAAATATTGTAAATGTTGTTTTATTTACTTAATAATAGAGTTTAAAGGAAGATTTAACTCAATAAAAGGTTTGACTATTGTGCTATATAGTCAATTAAAACGCTGATTTCACACCAAAACAGATCACTTGAATTCAAAAGGTTTCCGCCTTTCAAGTAAATCCTACAATTCCTACCTATGCTAGTTTAATTGAGGTTTATCTGGAAAGGAACAAATTTGAATCCTGTTCACTGCTGAGACTGAATCCATTGGACATGTTGGTTAGTTTTCAGGGCAATATTTGAACTGAAATTTTCATATGATATTCACTATTTTATTCTTACAATATATGGCCATCCTTAGCTGCTATATTTTTTATTTTTTTCACAAGAAAAATCTTATATATCCATAAAATTGAATATATACAATGTTGTCTGTACCAGCCAACTGCCTTTTGGGCCTTAATTGTAACCAACATTCTCTTTTCTTCCTATTGTTCATTTTCTAGCTTCTATGTTTTGTCATTTTCTTCTATCGTTCACTTCAGTCCAGAATGGGAGACATATACAAAAGCTTACAAAAAAGTCAAAAGAGGCGTGAGAGAAACAGACATTTACATATGAAAATCCATGGCATCGAGTAGTTGTCCATTGCTGAATTCATATATGCCTGATAATCCTGAAGGGATGTCAAGAGCCTCTTTGGAGAGGGCATCAGATTCCTTATTTAATTCTCTCAAGATGTGACAGTATGTGATCCATTCAAAATAAGAGGCTAGTTGACGAATTTCCTGCATAATTGGCACTAAGCCAATGTTTTGGACTGTTGCCCGCCCATTGGCCCAGTTAATAACTAGCTTCGAATCCCCTAAAACTTGGATCCTGTTGATGTTTTTACTTTTAGCAATCTCAAGAAGCAAACAGAGCCCTGAAAATTCTACCTTATTATTGGATCCTCAGACAGGAGTATCTACAGTAGAGGAAATGTGTCTGATTAAAATAAATGTCCACGCCAACTCCACAATAAGGCAGGTGACAGGCTCCATCAAAGAACCCCCATGAAATAACATAATCAATTCTGGCATGTTGGGCACACGCTGTAGCAAGGATTTCTGTTCTGTCCTATGCTCCTTTGCCAGGGAAATAATTTTGGAAGCACACAAATCTGGAGCCATAGCCTTGTCTATGAACAGAGGCGTATTGCAGGTTTTCCAAATGTAATCAATCATGATGCACAGGAGGCCTGAAAATTATCGGACAGATTTATCTAACATCCACTTTCTGACTGAGCCTGCAAGTGAATTTGAAATCCAGCGAACTTTGGGGGAGAATTCTAACTGAATACAAGTAAATACCTGTGTCACATATGAACAGTTGACAAATACGTGCTTCGTGAATTCAACCTTCTGCTTACACAGAGGGTATCAGTTGGGCCCGTGCCATCCACGAGAGTGAGAACCTCCCAGGTGAGCAGCTTGTCGCTAAGATTAAGCAAGGTAGTAATTTTAGATTTAAGAAGAGCTCTAACTTTCCAGAGGGCCCTCCACCACCATAACTTTGGGCCTTCAAAATTGTCCTCGAACGATGTTTTATAAACCAATTTGGCTGTGAAAGCACCTGATCTAGGATTTTTAGACCAGCAGAGAGTGTCCAGGGAGTCTGGATGGAGAATGATAAAGTTTTGTGATAGGAGAATTATGCATCAGTCCCACTCCTCTGCCAAATCGCCTGCCAATCCTAATTTATGTGCTGATTTCCAACCTGCCCGTCCTCTAACTTGAGGGACCTGCACTGTGGCATCACCAAGATGGTGTATATTAGCAGCCTGCAGAAACTGAAGGAGAGGAGGAGAGAGCTCATAATCATTGCCAGCCGCACACCATGGATCCCTGCCTATTCGGGCTTGGGATCCATTGCCAATTTTCCAAATTATCCACTTACCAATCAAAGGGAAGGATGCCACCAAAGCCTTCCATATATTTGTGCCTGCTAAGGATTTATGAGGGAGCCAAATCCATTCAATAGTGAAGAAGGTTTTGAAGTATTTACATGGAATGAGTTTTGTCTAGAGAGAATCCCTAGTGAGCATTCTCCACAGATTCCTGCCTGCTAGAGCTTTAGCAAAATAGGAAACGGTTTTTAAGGCCCCATCCCCCAAATTCCTTTGGAGACACAATCCTTGATAATTTAAACAGTGTAACACCAGGTTTGTCTCTAGCACCCGTCAATTAAATAACTGAAACTTAGTCTACGAATGCAGTTAAGAATGCCCTTGGGAACCAGAGAAATGGAAAGCCAATAAACCAGGATGCTTTCTAAGACAGATTTCAAAAGGATGAGTTGACCTCCATGAGAAAGGAGACAATGAGTTCAGACAGAAATTCTAGCTTCGACCTTCTGTATGAGCCTTGACCAGTCGTCTTTACTATATTTGTTGGGTTTCATGGAGAAGCCGATATATTTGAGGCCCTCCTCCAGTGACTTAATAGGCTAACAAAAAATTTCAAGAGCCAAAGAGCCAGACTTTTGTGAATTGATGATCATACCAGCTGACTGACAAGATGAGTCCAAAATTAATTTTAAAGCAGAGATATTTCTTCTTGTTATGCAATGAAGTACATCATCAACAAAAAGTAGGTGAGAGACATGTACTGCTTCAGAGAAGAGAATGCCCTTAATTTCACTAGCAGACTTGTGTGATTCCATAAGTTTGCTAAGAGCTTCAGCTACAAGCAGAAATAATAAAGGAGAGAGGGGATATCCTTGGCGGAGCCCTCTGGTAGCATTGAAAAATCTAGGAGACCCATTGATAAGGGCTGTAAAGGAAACAGATTCGATACATCCCATTATCCAATTAACTGCTGGATGGGACAATTTTTGTGTTAAGAGGAAAAGAACTAAATTGTTGGCAAAGAGAAGTTACTGATCACACTAAAACATAACAAAATCTACTCTAAACTGTGTATGACACCTAAGAACATAAAATGCTAATTCACAAATTGAAAATCTTGACAAGGAAAGTAACTCATAACATTAACTCAGTCCAATTCATTTCATTAGAGGTATGTTGGAACAACTTAAGAAAAGGATAAGTTTGATGTAATGAGGTTCTCTTTAATAAACAACAACTTACAATATCACAGAGAAAATCTTATCCATGGTTAGAAATTTGTTGGAATACTTTGAGAAAATATTATCTGAAATTTAGTAAGGAATCCTATACTAAAATAACTTATTACACTAGAATTAACCCACTCTACAACTCAAAATGTTACTATTAAGCCTCATTCAAGGGTTAGAGATCTCTTGGAATAGCTTTGGAAAAGGGTTGTTTGTAAAATTATGAGAAATTGCAGAATAGTCAAGAACTCAAAATGATATAACTAATTCTTGTCCATATGATGATGATGTGTTAGAAGAGATTAAGAACAAGAGAATTTTGTAAATAATGAAGGCCTTTAAGTCTAATTTAACAGAACTAGAACACAACTAGCTAATAAAACTTGAAATACAATGAACAGAACTAAGCTTATATGCAATTAACCTTCGAAATACTATAGCTCTATCTCATTCACGTGTTAGTGATATATTGGAACAGTTTATGAGAATAGGATTGACTGTAATATTCAATGTAAGTAAACATAAAACATGATGCTCAGAAAAACTACCTAAATTAAGAATGAAACAGAGTTAAAGTCACTTATCTAGAAAATATGCACAAAGCCTTTCGGACAGTAGGGGCCCTCTACCATTAGATTGGCACACGAATTCTTAACTCCTCAAAATTGCTTCAAATCATGCATCAAGTTGTACTTCTTTCATTAGAGAAAAAAAACGCTCAGAAAACAGAGTAACACAGTCTTTGAGAACTTAACAACAAAACATCAACTAGCTAACTGTCTCTCGGTTCACCGAGTTATTCTTATAAGAAAAATGCATAACTGTCCTTGAGTGGAAATAGGCATAGGTGTATTTTTCAATCAAAATAGAATTAGAACTCCTGTTGAGGACTCGTACTTTGTTGAAGACATCTGCAGAGTCCTTGTCCTTGTATAAGTATACTTCTTAGTTTTGGCTTCCTCCACGTGCATAACCACTTGCAGATTTTTGCTCAGACTTCGTAGAGGGCAAGCAATGATGTAGGTGAGTTCTGGAATTCAACCATATGAATTTTTCCTTTAAGTGACACCTGTAACCTGTGTGAACATAAAGATGGCTGCAGAATATGCGACTAGCTACAGAATGGCTGCATTCTGCAGCTAAGTCTAGTCAAAAATCACTATGACAACAAAACCACAAAAGTATAGTAAGTCAGTCATTGCATGCATTCTTAAAGTGACTTTAATCAATCATATTGATCTTTTAAGCCTATAAATGATAAAGGACAATGGAATGAAGTGAAATTTGGTGAAAGGAAAGGACATCTTTGGGGCTCAACATACCCCCACTACAAAGCTTTTGCATGTCCTCATGCAATCAATCCATGTATTCTGAAACTTCTGCTAGGACATCTAACTTCCTTTTTCTGCTTTGCTTGGTGTTCAATGGCATCCTAGGCTTCCTTATGACCAATTTGAACCTCAGATTTATAAGTGCCCTGCTCAAATTTTTGTTTTTCTTCTTCAGCTTCTCACTAGCCTTGTACAATTTTTCCATTTGCAGAGAGAGATTTGTGTTCATGTTACTTTTCAGCTTGACTTGTTCCCTTAAAATTTCATTTTCATTTTTTATGTGCCTATTAAGTACTTCCAGTTCATATTTATCTCTTCTCAGCACTTCAATTGAAGATTCTTGTGGGCTAGGAGTTCTTCCTCTGTTTTCTGAGGCTCTCTTTTCCAATGACTCAACATAATTATAGATTTGTTGTTGGGCTGGGTCTACCTCCGGAGTTCCTCTATCAAGATCCTCTTCGTACTGGTACTCAGGAGATCTGTCAGTTGGTGTCTCTTCATCTTCAATATCTATGATTCCCGTTTGCTTAACCCCTATTTTCTTCAATATGCCTCTAAGCCTATGGATTCTTCTTAGTTTAGATGGTCCCTCACCTCTCTCCTTAGCATACTTTCTTATTATCTTCTCATTTTTAAGCTGTTTCTTGATTTCAACCAATTTTTCAAAGATAATCTCCTCACTATCTTCTTGTATGGATTTACCAGTTTTAATTTCAACAGATTTGGAAATTTTTCCTCTCCTACTTCTTCTTTCAAGTTTGCCTTCAGATGGAGTTTCTTTAGGTTCTTCAAAATGATTCCTCAAGAGGAACTCATCCCAACTGTCTCCCACCTTTTTCAAATGATGCTCAATTAGGATTTTAACTAGGCCATGGTGATACAAGGTGGTTTCTAAGAATTAAACCCTTTTTTGGACATTAGAAGCCATCCTCTTTAGGCTATGGAGTAAGAAAAAGGGTAAACTGATTTCTTCATCTAGGAAATGCATCATAAGTCGAATGTGATAAACATATAGGGTGTCAAACCTTCCCTCACAAGTTATAAAATTTTGCAAAATTAGCAACATATTTCGCCATTTATTCTTTAAGGCTGAACTAGGAATGCCTTTCTCGAAAACTGAGATATCCATACCTGGTGTTTTTAGCATCTGCCTCCATGCTTCATTGTGAAATTCCTTGTTTTTGAACCTTCGTTCACCTTGCCTTGGTAATTCTGCTGCTTCTGCAATGAAGGATTCTGTGATAATGAACTTGACATCACCTATTTCAACTTCTGACCCGTTGAATGACCGGCCAAATGTCTTGGTTATCTCCTTATGAAATCCATTGAAATTCTCCAAAAAATGCAACCACCCGACCTGCTGTAACATCTCTCTAATTTGTGGGTAACCCTCTAGGTATTTGGTTCCGACTGGTTCGGACCTTACAATGAGTCCCATGGCTTCTTTTCTCAATCTTCAATTTACTGCTCCGTTACTGCTCTCGTATTCAAGGTAAAAATGGCTGTAGAGAATTGTTTTCACCCCAAAGATAACTTCTCTATTTTTGTAGACAAAAATTGTCTACGGAAAAATGACATGAAGTGGATATGGAATGAGTGAAATATGGTGAGGGTAAATCACACGAATGAATGAGTTTGAGAGCTGTCATGGAGTAAAAGACTGCGAAAAAATCTCGTGAGAATTTCAAAATCACCATTGAATACTTCGGGTTAGTGACGTGACCTAATAGGTCACTTCAAGTACTAATCGTTAATTTTTAATAAATGATGATTTGATATGGCGAAATGGAAGGGATTTGTCCAAGGATTTTATGATAGGCTTGATCAATACGAATAATCAAAATAAATTTATGAAACATACATATGACTTAACCATACTATAACTTTCATAATCTGTTATCATAATAATTTCACAATTTTACCTTAGCCTTTCTTTTGATTTTTGTGGTTTTAATGTTCTTTGTCTTCTTTTGAAAATCATTGATCTTTCAGTCTTCATAATCCCTTTGATTTTTCTTGTTGACATAGGTATGCAGGATCAATTTGCTGCTGAATAAGTGGTTGCTGGATAGTTGCCTGCAGGATATCTGGCTGCAGAATGTCTGGCTACAGAATATCTGGCTGCGGAATGTCTGACTGCAGAATATCTGGCTGCAGAATATCTAGCTGCAGAATATACCTGTAAAATCTTTGAGACATGGAATGAAATGATTTGAAACATGGATGGAATGTAGTATGAAATGAAATAAAATGGATCATGAGATATGGTGGAATGAAGCATGAGTGAAGTGAAATATGATGGAATGAAATGGATCATAAATGTGAAGTGAAATGAAATATGAAAAGTGGCCTACAACTTATGATTTGTAATACTCAATTTACAGAAAGAGATCAAATTTAAAAATTTGAAATGAAAATGAGATGGACCATGAAATGGAGTAAATGAAGTATGGATGAATGGAGTGAATGAAATATGAATGAAGTGAGATATGATGGAGTGAAATGGATCATAAGTGGAATGTGATATGTAAAGTGGGCCTGCACTTATGATTTTATGATAGCTGCTTACAGGAAAAGAAAAATTTTGAAAAGCTAAAGTGTCAGAAGGATTCTGAATTTCACTTATCTTTTCTATATAAACATGCTAATCAATGATTAGTTTTCATGTTTATACTTTATTATTATTATTATTATTATTATTTTCAACTATCTGATTTCAGAAAATACAATTAAGTTGATGAAGAAGAAAAATTCTTCTTCATTAACTTCACATCACTGTTCTCTTGGAATCTCTTGACAAATTCTTCTCTTGAAAGTGGCTTATGATACAGTTTCAATCTATGACCATTTACAAGAAAAGTGACCTCTTCTTCATCTATTGTCTTAATTTTTATTGCTCCATTGTCAAAAAAATTCACAATTTCATATGGCCCAAGCCAATGTGTTTGGAATTTACCTTGAAAATCTTTGAACTTTGAATCAAACAAGAGGGCCCAGTCACCTTATTTGAATTTCTTTTCCTTAATGTAATTATCATGCCATCTAGTCCTTTTTTGTTGGACTATATTTGTTCTCTGAACTACATCCTGTCTGATATCATCCAATTCATTAATCTGCTCCAATCTATGCTTTTGTGCTTCTGTTAGATCAAGTCCTAGCTGGACTGCCATTTTAAAAGTTTGAATCTAAAACTCTATGGGAAACAAGACTTGTTTTCCATAAACAAGTTCATAAGGAGTATGACCTGTTGTGCTTCTCCATGTAGTTCTATAGGCCCACAAGGCTTCAGGAAGCCTGTCTGCCCAATCTCTTCTATGTAAATGAACAGTCTTTGTTAGGATCCCTTCAATGAACTTATTAGTAGATTCCACTTGACCATTTGCTTGTGGATGTTAGGGAGTAGATTTTATGTGTCTGATTTTGTAGCTCTCCACCATTTGTTCCACTAGCTTTGATGTGAATTAAGCTCCTTGATCTGTAACAATTTCTCTTGGGACACCAAAACGAGTAAAAATATCCTCAAAAAGAAAATTAACTACAGATGCTTCAGTAGCAGAAAGTAATGGCTTGGCCTCTACCCATTTGGTAACATAATCAGTGCAAACTAATACATATTTCTTTTGTCTTGATGGAGGACTAATAGGTCCTACAAAATCTAAAGCCCATTTCTCAAAAGTTTCAATATGTACCTAAGGCTGCAATGGCATCTCACCTGAAAGAAGAATGTTTCCTTACCCTTTGGCAGTTGTCACACCTTTTGACATACTCTTTAGCATCTTTAAAAAGGGATGGCCAATAGTATCCTAAATGAAGGACCTTATAAGTTGTCCTTTTATCAACAAAGTGTCTGCCACAAGGTTCATCATGACATGCCTTGAGAATCTCAGGCATCTCATTTTCTCGAACACATCTCCTAATGATAAAATCTGGACCTGTTTTGTATAACTCATTAGCAACCCATGAATATTTTGCACTGTCATAAATGATCTTTCTTTTGTCTCTTGCATTCATTATTGAAGGAAATTTCCCTGAAACTAAATAATTAGCAATGTCAGAAAACCAAGGAGTTTGAGTAGAAACTGCAAAGAGATATTCATCAAGGAATTGATCTTCAACTGGAGTATTGTCTTTAATGTTTTGGAGTCTAGATAGGAAATCAGCTACTGTATTTTGTTTCCCAGGCCTATCTAGAATGGTGATGTTGAATTCCTGTAAAAGAAATAACCATCTTATGACTCTGACATTAGTAATTGATTTGTTCATTAGATATTTAATTGCAGAGTGATCTGTGTGAACAAAGGTTTCATAGCCTGTTATATAGTGTTTGAATTTATTTATAGCATGAACAACAGCTAAGAACTCTTTTTCAGTTACAGTATAATTTAACTCTGAAGGAGTCAAATTTTTACTTTTATAGTAGATGGCATAAGGAATCAGGTCTTTTTGACCCAATACTGCTCCTAAAGCTGTATCTGAGGCACCTGTTGAAATATGAAAAGGTAATTTCCAGTTAGGTCCCCTTAGAATAGGTGCTTCAGAGATTTTGTTTTCAGGGTCTCAAAGGCTAACTGGCAATCAGGATTCCATTTGAATTCACAGTCCTTGGTAAGTAATTTGAAAAGTGGAGATGCTATCTTGGTGAAGTTTTCTATAAACCTTCGATAATATCCTGTAAATCCTAGAAAACTCCTAACAACTTTTTGACAACTTGGAATAGATAAGTTAGAGATGACTTCAACTTTTGACTCATCAACTCTAATCCCATCCCCTGAAATGTGATGACCCAAAACAATTCCTTCAGTAAACATCATAAAACACTTTTCATGACTTAGTGAAATATTTGCTTCTTTACATCTCTTTAAGACTTTTTCCAAGTTTGCTAAGGCTTCTTCAAATGTGTTTCCATAAACTGTGAAATCATCCATATATACCTCTACACAATCATGTATTAGATCTGAAAAAATTCCTAATACTGCCCTTTGAAATGTTGCAGGTGCATTGCATAATCCAAATGGAAATACTAGGTAAGCATAGGTACCCCAAGGACAGGTAAATGTGGTTTTGTCTTGATCCTCAAGTGCTACTTGAATTTGATTATAACCACTAAACCCATCTAGAAATGAGAAGTACTTTTTGCCAGCTAAGGTATCTAACACCTGATCTATGAAAGGTAGGGGAAAATGATCTTTAAGAGTAGCTTTTTTTAATTCTCGGTAGTCAATACATACCCTCCATTTACCATTTTTATTTGGCACAATTACCAAAGGAGAAACCCACTGACTATCTGAAATAGGATAGATAAAGTTGACATTCAACAATTTCTGCAATTCTTCTTTAACAATCTCCCTAAGATTTAGATTCATCCTTCTTTGAGGTTGTCTGATTGGTTTACAATTTTCCTCTATGTAGATGTGATGAGTGCAAGTCTTAGGACTTATCCCTTTCATATCAGTGTACTCCCATGCATATGCAGAAGAATGTCTCTGTAATATCTTGACTAGCTTTTCTTGTTGAGATTTCTCTAGGTTCTTGTTTATGTTTAAAGTTTTACCTGGAAATATCTCAATAGTAGAGCTACCAAATTTATCCATAGAGTAAAGAGACATTTGTCTTGATGATAAAAACTCAATGTTGGATTCTTCTTGAAATTGTTCATGTTTGTATTCCGAAGAGGATTCAAAATTTTCGAAGGTATTTAAAATCTGGCTATCTTCACTAATTTCTGAAATTGTGAAGAGAGGTTGTATGTTTTCTTCATCCTCAATCCATTGAGTATCATCTAATTCTGTAATTTTTTTTTGCTGGAGGATACAAGGTAAATTTCTTGGTTGAACTACCATCAGAGATGTACATATCACCGGATCTACATCTAATGAAAGCATCAGCTGTAGCTAACCAAGGTCTTCATTGTCAACCAGGGCTAGTAAACTATTGAAGTGAAGTGCACTATATGTGCCTAGGTATCTTCTTCCTACTTCATTGTGTTTAGTGTTTTTATAGTGTTTTTGGTTTTGTATTTTTGTGTTAAGAGGAAAAGAACTAAATTGTTGGCAAAGAGAAGTTACTGATCACACTAAAACAGAACAAAATCTACTCTAAACTGTGTATGACACCTAATAACAGAAAATGCTAATTCACAAATTGCAAAGCTTGACAAGGAAAGTAACTCATAACATTAACTCAGTCCAATTCATTTCATTAGAGGTATGTTGGAACAACTTAAGAAAAGGATAAGTTTGATGTAATGAGGTTCTCTTTAATAAACAACAACTTACAATATCACAGAGAAAATCTTATCCATGGTTAGAAATTTGTTGGAGTACTTTAAGAAAAGATTATTTGCAATTTAGTAAGGAATCCTATGCTAACATAACTTATGACACTAGAATTAACCCACTCTGCAACTCAAAATGTTACTATTAAGCCTCATTCAAGGGTTAGAGATCTCTTGGAATAGCTTTGGAAAAGGGTTGTTTGTAAAATTATGAGAAATTGCAGAATAGTCAAGAACTCAAAATGATATAACTAATTCTTGTCCATATGATGGTGATGTGTTAGAAGAGATTAAGAAGAAGAGCAGTTTGTAAATAATGAAGGCCTTTAAGTCTAATTTAACAGAACTAGAACACAACTAGCTAATAAAACTTGAAATACAATGAACAGAATTGAGCTTATATGCAATTAACCTTCAAAATACTACAGCTTTATCTCATTCACGTGTTAGTGATATATTGGAACAATTTATGAGAATAGGATTGACTGTAATATTCGATGTAAGTAAACATAAAACATGATGCTCAGAAAAACTACCTAAATTAAGATTGAAACAGAGCTAAAGTCACTTATCTAGAAAATATGCACAAAGCCTTTCGGACAATAGGGGCCCTCTACCATCAGATTGGCACACAAATTCTTAACTCCTCAAAATTGCTTCAAATCATGCATCAAGTTGTACTTCTTTCATTAGAGAAAAAAAACGCTCAAAAAACAGAGTAACTCGGTCTTTGAGTGTAGAAATTTGAATAATTGTTAAATTATTCACCAAGATTATCCTGATCACACACTATTTGAGCTTCATGCATAATACATAACCTCTTCTACTATTGATCATCAATTTGTGGAAATTAAACAATCGCATGCACACATTAAAACCATAAACAATCACACATATAAACACAGTATTTATGGGAAAGCTTAAAGCTGAAAACCCCCAACTATCTGTATATTATAATGATAGATATCATGTAAAAATCATAGTACAAACTCCTCACAAGCTCTTAACACTATCTCCAATTGTTACACACTACACAAGCTCAGATCATACAAAACACATGCTCCAATTTGCTCCACCTGTTAGCCTGCCTCTACTGCGCAATCCAATATTGATAAGCATGAGATCCAAGTTCGAATCCCACCATTATGTATTGCGCAATCCTCATTGGCTTCTCCATCAATGTTTGTGCACATCTCATGCACCAGTATAGTCACAACTAATAGTCACACTTGCTCTTTCACCTACCTCTTCACTGGTCTCCACTGAAACTGTCCATGCACTGCAGTTAACTGATGTATTCATTAGTTGATTTATGAGTTAATAATTAGTGAATAAATCAATAATTAATTCACACCACTCTCACTAATTGTATCAATCAGTTAGACTAGATACAACTAGCTCAACTAGGTTAAACTGAACACAACTCCATTAACTGTCTCATCAACTCCACCAAACTCTGACACATGAGTTCTAACTGAAGTCAACCATGCAATAGCTCCACTAAACCTTAGGAATAGTGTAATTCCTTCTGTCAGCTGCATGTGACACATCCGTGACTTGAACTGAAGTGCTCCAAGAGGATAAGATAATGTTTAGAGTCCAAATATTATTAAGAGCTAATAATATTCGACATATCTATTTTTAGACTGGCAATCTAAAAATAGATTCCGCCCAGTATGTCTAAAAATAGAAGTCCATCTATTTTCCCGACTTGACCAACCATCCACAAATAGCATCCTGCAACTCATAGAAGATGATCCACATGTCTAAAAATAGACATATTCTAAAAATAGACTTTGCGCCAAAAATAGCTTGCAGGCCCACTTAGTGAAGGCGACTCCTTTCCACTAAGCTCCTCATCTTGTTGCAATCTCAACATTGAGAACTTAACAACAAAACATCAACTAGCTAACTGTCTCTCGGTTCACCGAGTTATTCTTATAAGCAAAATACATAACTGTCCTTGAGTGGAAATAGGCATAGGTGTCTTTTTCAATCAAAATCGAATTATAACTCCTGTTGAGGACTCGTACTTTGTTGAAGACATCTGCAGAGTCCTTGTCCTTGTAGAAGTCTACTTCTTATTTTTGGCTTCCTCCACGTGCATAACCACTTGCAGATTTTTTCTCAGACTTCGTAGAGGGCAAGGAATGATGCAGGTGAGTTCTGGAATTCAACCATATGCATTTTTCCTTTAAGTGACACCTGTAACCTGTGTGAACATAAAGATGGCTGCAGAATATGTGACTAGCTACAGAATGGCTGCATTCTATAGCTAAGTCTAGTCAAAAATCACTACGACAACAAAACCACAAAAGTATAGTAAGTCAGTCATTGCATGCATTCTTAAAGTGACTTTAATCAATCCTATTGATCTTTTAAGCCTATAACTGATAAAGGACAATGGAATGAAGTGAAATTTGGTGAAAGGAAAGGACATCTTTGGGGCTCAACACCATGCTGAACTTTGTGTCCTATTTTCTTGCATGCTTTTCCATCTTTTGGATTCTTGCACCACTCTTCACCGACACTTGGTTCTTTGCACTGATTGACACCAAAGGCACTTTCTGCAACATCTTGTCATCTTCCACAGATGACTTGCTTTCAGGCTGAAACATATCATCATTTATATCAACAATAACATGAAAAGGAGAATGTACAAAATATTTTTTCTTAATCATCAACAAAGTCATATTTTGAATTGCATTGACAAGCCTTTTCAATTTCCCTGCATGGACTAAAGAAGATTCTAGCTTCTTCCGATGTGCTCTCATAATAAACTCCGTTCCATCCTTGAACAGATGATACTTGTTCTCATGGCGATGGAAGATCGATTTTCTGTCATACAAATATGGACTACCTAACACTAAACCTGTAATGTCAAGTGGTACTACATCTAGTTCAACCAAATCAACATAATGAGCTGTTATGGCGAAGCACAACATGCACTTTCTTGAGACTTGTAAATTAGCATCCTTGCAAATCCATCCAAGTGGATATGGCTTTGGAAGAGGTATGGTCTCAAGTCTCAGCTTCTTGACCAAGTCTTCTGAGATGAGATTTGCTTGAGAACCACTATTAAATAGTGTGTCTATATTTGTGTGTTTTGAGATTATCCTTATATGAAATAGCTCTATCCTCCTCCTTTCATTTTGAGCTTCTATGTGACAGTTTAAAGTGCTAGAACTGGGATTTTTTTCCTCAACAATCTCTTTCCCCTTTATGTTCCTTAGTACCATGGCTATGCTTTTAGTTTCATCACCTGATTCAAACCCTAAGTCTTGTTCAACAATTGCAACAATTTTTCCCTTTTCTTTGGCCTTATCTTTGTTTTTAAATTTCTCTAGTTTCAGCTACGGATGAAGTTTCCAGCAATGGTCTTCATCGTGGCTTGTTTTGGAGCAGTTTTTACAAAAGAACTTCCCTTTTTCTTTCCTAGAGTTTGCATTTCTTTTCCTTCCTTTGCCTTTAAATTCACTATCCATATTCTCATCAAAAGATTGTTTCCCTCTAGCCCTAAATGCGTAGCTTGTACAAAAACTTCGTCTAGACTAGTAGGATTGAACACTAAGATAGTATGTATAAGATAATTGTGTAAACCACCTACAAATTTCAGCAAGGTATCTTGACTATGCAAATCAATTCCTAACAACAGAGCCCTTATTTTAAACTTTTGAGTGTAATCTTGAAAACTTTGTCCTTTAAGTTGTCTTAAACTTTGCCAATTCATGATAGCCTTTTGTAAATGAGCTAATGGATAAAATTACTGCTTAATTGTAGAAATAAATTCAGCCCATGATAAAGTGATCTTACCATAATTTTATCCTTGGTCTTGGCTTCCCACCATACCAATGCTGCTCCTTCCATTCTTAAAGAGGTTAACTGAATCTTGGTGTAGTCTTCATGAAGGCTTTGTATCCTCAAGTAAACTTCCAACTGCCTTATCCAATTGTTAAATTTCTCTACATTGACTTCACCGTTAAACATAGGCAACTCAAATTTAACATCAAGCTTTAAAAATGGAATTTTACTAGTAGTTTTAGACTTGTGAGATTGATTCACCGAAGTAGAGGATGATGATGTAGAGGAAGAGGATGAAGATGGGGATGGTGGATCACCATTTCCTCCGCGTCCTTTCTTTGACTTGTGATCACTTTTCTTTCCTCCTTAAGAGCCCTCTCCTTCTTTCTAATGTGACCCTTCTCCAACAAGCCTATCATTCCTTTCTTGGTAGAGTATCCTTACCATCTTTGTCATGTCTAGGAAAGATTTTCGGAATACACGTTCTTCCTCTTTGGGATCAATGTCTTTAGGAGCTTCTCCTTCTCTTGAAGAAATACTTGATGCTTATTCAATAACTCTTGGGGGTGTAATATATGGTGGAGGCAATGGCTCTTTGGCCCTCCTTGGTTGAGGATTAGCTCGTGCTCTAACCAATTGTCCTTCCCCTCTTTTGAGTTTAAGCCTAGTAAGCATCAAAACTTGCAAACAATCAACTATATCTTTGCACAAAACAAATGCAGAGTAAAACGATAGCTCTTAATACTCAAATCCTGAGCTTTGATACCAACTGATCTGAAAATGGATGTATTTGAAAATGTTGTGCAAAGTATCCATTTCCATTAAATTAAGTGTGCAAAATGTTTATCATGTCTTGCAAATTAAACAAAGTGTTTTTGGTAATTGTTTTTGATTTTTTGTGTGATGGAATGTTAATTAAAATTACTGTTTAACATCTTAAATCAGAAATACACAACAGATAAATTACACCATAACATAACACAACAACATGATGAGGCAGTTCACCCCTCCTGGGCTACATCTGTCAGGTCCAAGGCTACCAATGGGCATATCCTTGCTCTATTAAGTTTCTCAAATTGGTTATACAGTGAGAAAAATGCCTAAACAGGAAAAAACGGTTGTGAAATTGAATTCAGAAGATAAAAATCAGCTAAAAATGACTTTTGTTTCACCTCAAATAGTGAAGTACAACCCAATACAGCTCCATTTCCCTCATGGTCCTAATGGCTCTCCAAGCTTACCTGAAGAAAAAGTGGATGAAGAACACCTATGTTGGCTCTGCAACCTGTCCCAAACTCTCCAGAATGCTCAAAATACCCAAAATTGACCAAAATTTTGTCCAAATTGGTCCAATATTGAGGGAGATATGGCCAAAACCAATTTTGCCCAATATCCCCTATACAAACTCCACCAAAAGTGGAGAACCTGCAGATAGTCTAACTCTTCCCCCGGAATTAACGGACCGCTCCAAAAATGATCAGAACTATTTGGAGTGGTATTAAATGTTAGAGCAGTGGCCACATGCCATAAGCTACCTTAACCGCCAACATTTATTGTTTATAAAAACAGTGGCATAAAAGTTGTGACGTGCTTTGGGCACATGGCAACAGTTCCGTAACTATCGCCTCTGCAGTAAAGGGCCTAAGGCCATGGTTCGAAATGTGGTCGTATGTTGTGTGGGGGCTAGCCCCCATTTGCCGCTAACCCAAATTCCAATAAACATTAAATACAACTTCAAACCATAATAAGTTAAGAACTAAAGCTGTGGTATGATGGTCGGACGCACTATTAATGGGAGGCAGGTCTGCGGTTCAAATCCTGCGAAGTATAATAAAATTTTGTTAAACCAATTTCTCCACGCCCTAGGGCCACGTGGCGGCCTTCGGGCCTGCCACATGGTAGCCTCTGATAGGCCAATAAATTACACAGTCAAACCAACAACTAATTAGCAACTTCCAAGTGTCGAATCTTGATTTGCCCACATGTGGAATATTCCAAGGAATATTCTTTTTTAAAATAATTCCAAAGTCAAAGTCAACCTTGGTCAAACTGGATTTTTGACAGATACTGAAAAATTCAAACCTACATAACTTTCACATACGATGTCGGATTTGAGTGCCGTTTGTGGCACCAGAATTACAGCGAAAAGGCCTATTTGGTCATTCAAGTTGCAACCAAATCTGAGCAGTTCCATTTTTAAGAATTTTTTCAACTTGGACATGATCACTTGATCAATCTATGTGACTAACTAAAGGGAGATGGCGAATCACAAAAATAAAGCGTTCATATGCTTGCCTAGGATCACCGGAGGGTGAAAAGGCAACAGAGATTACTTGCTCTAATCGGCGATTCAAACCTAGTCCTGCAATTTCCTAAATGCAAAAATTGAATTAAGCTAAACAATTTATACACTAGAAAATAAAACTAGCTTACTTGGACTAGATAATCTAAGTGTGAATAGCAGAATTTACAAAACATAAATCCTTTGGAAAGAAATGGTGAATTCACCCCCTACTTAAACTATGTGAAGTTTTTTTGCAAAAAATCAACTTAAAGAGAAACTAACTCTATGCCTGCAGAAAGCAGCAAAAAGTGAGTTCTCAGAAGCTGTGGGGTATCAGCACAAGTGCTGGCAAATACATTAGGGGCTTCCTAGCACACTACAAGCAGAAAAATGCAGAATATAGGGAGAAAATATCATTCTTCCATTTGAGCGAAAAAAGCCTTGACAAGTGCGCCTTCCTGCGCGCAGGTCAGAGTTGAACGCGCGCCCTGTGAGTTTGAGAGGAAATACTACGCGCAAAAATCCTGCAAGTAAAAAATAAATTAGGAGATGTCTTCTTCAGTCTGTCACTCCAGTGAATCTAGGGACTGTAAGATGGGTCATAGGACTGTTAGCTCCACTCTAGCATAAACAAAGGGTCTCCTGCAAAAGATGGCACAACCACATAAACTTGGAACACGTCAGTGGAGTTGCCAATCTTGTTGTGGTGGATTGTTCACACGGGTGTACGAAATCACACCAGTTTAAAGAGTGTGGTCTACTCTTTAAACTATTTGTAACATGCAGAAAGTGGTGGAGCTCAATATCACACAATTCAGTGAAAAAAGTATGCAAATGTATGCTCAAAGTAAACTAAAACTAAAACAAAAATATACAGAAGCTATCAAGGAGATTCAAAACGATAATAATACCAATGACGGCTCAAAGGCCTCTTCTTATTAAACATTTGAAATGGAGAAGAAATTTTACCCACTTTCCAAAGGGCACCTAGGCAATGGCTCTAGGTCCCGATGCAAGGATGTTGCCTTCCAAGCTCTGCCTCTGATGCAGTCTCCCTCTCTCTCTGCCATGGTGGACCAGGATTTTTGGGTGGCTAATGATCGAGTCCTCTTCAGCTCCAGCTTCGGGTCACACACTGCTGGTGTTGCTTGGGCACCTTTAGCTAGCATAACAATGTGATCACCATTTCTTCATCTCTTGGTGGCTTTATATAGGGGAGTTTCAAATCTTCCTTCCCTCCCTTCGTACATGATGGATAGTGACCCAAGGGAGAGGTATGATTCCATTGCGTGCTCAAATATTCCTTTGTGTGCTCACATAGTGTCTAAGGAGGGGTTGGTGGCTATCCTTATGTGGCTTCATATAAGGAGTAACTTTCCTTTGCTTGGTGTGGTCTCGGAAAGCAACATTTTTCCATTTCTAGGAATGCACGCTTATCGGGCAAAAAGGCGCATATAAGGCGCTCTTCTTGAAGGATTAAGTGCACATTTCAGCATTTAAGACTAGTTCAAATCTGATTTTCTCAAAACCTTAGAGATTTTAAATACTTCTTGACTCCATAATGTGTTCCTGCCCTTTAAATCCTTAGGCTTGACATTAATTAATGTCATCTTCTGCTGTACGATTTTCCAGTGTTAATAGGTGGTCTTCACAAACTTACCCATAGTACATCCCTTGCACTAATCTGACTACGCAAGAGTACCCTTGGGAAGTCTAGTAGAAATCTACTGCAAAATCTTCAAGGCACCATGGTGAAGATGACCCAATCTCCTGTGCCATAATTTGCCCTCGCCCCGACTCACCACTTCTTCTGCTTTGCCCATAATTGCAACGCAACCATCTACCTCTAGCTTGTAGAGATTCTTAACTCGAATCCCTATCCTCTTGGTTTGACCTATTGTTTTATGTCGTAGGAAGGATTTTCCCTCGCTGAAAACAACGTCATAACCTCTGTCCTCCAACATAGCGACCAAGACCAAGTTCTTCTTCAAACTTGGAACATGCATAACATATTTCAACAGAAATGGTTTACCTGACTCCCTCTAAAAAGTAATGGTTCCAATGCCAGTCGCACTGTATCTACCATCGTCGCCCATCTCTATATGCATTTGGATATCCTTCTCCTCCAAGTCACTAAACAACTCCTTGTCTCCCGTCATATGGAAGGAAGCACCACTATCAAGATAGCACACCGATCCCATTGTGCTTGAAACCAAACATGCGATCAAAGAGAAATCAAGTTCAAATTGCGAGGCTAAGGCCTCTCCCGCTGCAGCTCCAACAACCTTCTTGTTCTTCTTTTTCTGTGGGCAGTTAGTGGTGAGATGCCCATGTTCCTGACAGTGAAAACACTTCACCTTGGACAAATCCAGCTTCTTGCCTTTAGCCTCAGATTTTGGGTGGGATTTATTCCCCTTCCCTTTCCTTGCTTTGGCAGCCAAAGCGCAATTCTCTTCATCATCATTCTTCGATGAAGAGCCATCCCTAGTATTCTGCCTTATCTCCTCTTGCAAAAGATCCGACCAAAGTCGCTCCCAATCTGGCAATTTCTCCCATTCATTGACAGAGTCTTCGTAGCTATGCAAACTCTTCGGAAGCCCAAGGAGAGCCATGCTCACCAAGTCATCATCCACAACTGTAATTCCCACACTTCCCAGCTCATCCCTACATTGGACAAACTTCGTGAGATATTTTGGAATACTGTTGCCCTTCTCCATTTTGATTTTTCTGAGCTTATCTTTCAGCGTCAACTTCCTATGGTCATTGCTGCTTTGGAAAAGATCTGTCAAATCCTTCCACATTGAAAATGGAGTAGCTTTCCCATGAAGGCTTGACACAATATGGTCTTTCACACCTTCCAACATAATTCTTCTTGTCTTTGCTACCTTCTTTTTCCATGCGTCAAGTAATGCAACATCTCTAGAAGTAGGGCTTAGGAACATCGCTATCAATGAACTCCTTTAGTCCATTATCTTCAAGCACCGCCTCCATCCTATCCTTCGAGGTTATGTAATTCGAGCTACCCTCAAGGGCATACTCCAATTGCAACCAATTGAAAGACATTTCAATGAATACTCAACTGTCGCACCAAGAAATTTCTGCAGCAAATTCGAATTGTCCACCAACACAAAACCCAGCACCTCTTCACAATTGCAATCTCCAGTGATTAACACTGCTCCGATACCATGTAGAAATTTATTAATACTGATAGTATTACCGGATTCTCCTGATCTAACAAATTAATCTTATGTTAAATACAAAATCCTTCCAGTTAATTCTTTATGAAAATTACATCGCCAATTGCAAACACATATGAAGAAAATCAATCGCACACAAGCACAGTGGTTTAACGGGAAAACTTAAAGCTAAAAACCCAAACTATAATATATTATGTATATCAATGGATCATGTAATAATATCATACAAAGCTTAGTACATCAAGCTCTCAGTAAAATCAACAATCATTACACACTGTCATGCAGAAATTTGCATATCTATGCACCAATTTCTTACCTCCTGACAACCTGTTTCCACTGCGCAATCCCTGCTGAAGAAGACCCCTGAATGAATTCGAATTGTCCTTGCCTTGACTGCGCAATCCTCATTGGCATCTCCAATGTGTGTCAGATGCATTGAATGCATCACTATAGTCACAACAGATAGTCCATCTCACCCTTTCACCTATCTCTCCACTTTGTCTCCACTAGAACTGCCATGCAAGTAGTTAACTGATGTATCTATTCAGTTGTTAGTGAGTTATTAGTTGTGAATTAATTAATAATTAATTCACTAAACTCCCACTAGTGTATCTTTCAGTTAGACTAGATACAACTAGCTCAACTGAGTTTAACTCACTTAACTGAGTTAAACTAAATAACAACTCCCATAACTACTCTTCCAAATCTGTCACAACTTTTCCACTGTAGTTCTAACTGAGTCCTCCATGCATGAGCCACCAATAACCCTAGGAATTGAGTAATTCCTTCAGCCCACTGATTTTCCAAATATGTTCACTGAAATAAAGTGCTCCAAGAGAATAAGTTGATATTTATTGTCGGATTATTATTAAGGGCTAATAATAATCGACATGCATCTATATTTAGATTGACGATCTATAAATAGACTTCGCCCAATATTCTAAAAATAGAATTTCATTTGTTTTTCACATTTGACCAACCATCTACAAATAACATCCTGCAACTTATAGAATATGCTCACCATGTCTAAAAATAGACATACACTTAAAAATAGCCTGCGGGCCCCACTTAGTGAAGGTGCTTACTTTTCACTAAGCTCATCATCTTGTTGAATCTCAACATAAGTATTGTTGTATTAGTTACTTGTGGGTTGGTATATATATATACCAAGCGTCCATAAAATAAGACATTAAATAAAAATATAATAATAACAAAACATGACTTAAATTAAAAATAATAAAAATAATAAATTTATTCAATTTAATTTGTTATGGAGTAGTCTTTATGGTTGGAAACGGATGAAAACAATTTGTGGGCAAATCTTCATTTGTGTTGTTTACACTGGCTTTTTGAATGCATATATGGATTCATCACCTTAAAAAACCCTAGGGGCATTTTATTTGTGAAGAGTTCACATGTCAAACTTGTGATTTCAATGAATCAATTTCAATGAATCCATGCAGGATTCTACACAAATTAGAGTGCAAAATAAAACAGAAAACTTTCCAAAAAGTCACACTTAAGGACTATTCGATTTGGTATATTGTAATTTTGTATTTATAAATAAACTTACAAACATTTTTTCCCAATGGACATCTAAACTCAAATGAACTTCACACAATCCTGGTGATAACATCCCAGTGGTGGGAAGGTCATTCTTCCTTCTAACATTAGGGTTGGCCCCAACCTAGGCTCAACACACACACATATATCACATTAAAATAAATTTAAATAATATTAATTCATTTGTAGTCATAATATTTCAAAACTTATAATTAATAAACATATACAAACTTAATAAAACATAATGGTGACTCAAATTAAAAAATAATAATAAATTTATTCAATTTAATTTATCATATTTTGTTATATTGTAATTTTGTATTTATAAATAAACTTACAAACAATTTTTTCTAAAAAAATCATAATTTATGTATCACATAAAATAAATTTAAATATTATTAATTCATTTGTAATCATGATATTTATATTATAATTAACAACCATATAAAAATTTAATAATTTTTTTAGTGGGTAAACACATAGGAGGATTTGAACATTGAATCTCTCAATTTGCAATATATTTCCAAACACATAAATCGCCAATTGATTTTAATAAATTTAATTAATAAATATATAATTAAAATTAAAAATATTTCTAAACATATAAATGTGATATATCTATAGAGAGATAGAGATGCTATAAATTAATATCCATTTGATGATATAAATTAAAATAATGATTCATATTTATAACTATTATATTTCAAAACTTCATATTTAAAATTAATTAATAAGAATATAAAAATTCAAAGTTGAAAATGACCATAATGAAACCATCTAAGTGGACTCACCCACCAATTAACTGTGTCCATGCTTAACCTGATGTTTCTTCTTACACATTACACTTTCTCAAGTTATGTCTGTCAATGTTTATTTAGGATATAGTGGAAGTAAAGTATTAGGACATTCTACCCATTTTTGTTATGTAACTTAGTTGGGGACAAATAAACATGGTTTTTACTTGTGAAAACAACTTCTATTGTGCCACTGATCTAGTTTCCAATAGTAGGCCAGTGGCAACAATAAGAAAAATCATGAATGTAATTTGATTTTCTAAAGTAATACAATGTAGCCTAGCTTAAAAACAAACTTATATGTCAATCTATCTTTCTCTTTATATATAATCACTACTATGCATATCACATTAAAAAATTAAATTATAAAAATTATAAAACATAACAAAGAAAAATAACCATATTTATTATGGTGGGGAAAATGACCATTACTTTGGATATCATCATGGGTATAATGCATATTAAGTAGGGTGGCATAAGAGATCATGTTAACACTTGAACTATAATAAACCATGACATGCTTAATGAAGCATGGACCCAAAATGCACTTTATAAAGAAAATAGGGTCACGAGTAGTTAGAAGATCATTGTATAAGGGTAAGTACACCAAATCGAAAACCAAGTTCTAAGAACCTAGGGGCACCATTAGAAGTGACTCGATGCACTCAGGTGATGGTTTAGAGGGATACTTAGGTGAGATTCTATGTATGTGGTGGTCCTTAGGAGTGTCTTGCAGAGATGTGTCAGTGGCGTATGTTCCCAGTGACTAGTACATGGCTTGACTAAGCACATCTTATAGTGAGGGACATAACTAGAGTAGGTCTATAACAGAGATATTGGCCTTTAGCTTAGAAAAAGAAGCTAATATGGAATAAGGCTGAGTGAGCTACAAAGAAGGTTGACCTAAAAGATGCAATAACTAAGATGACTTAGGCTAAGTAAGAGGCATAGGATGAGTAGCTGGCAAAGCAGGTGGATTATATAGTGGATGGCCTACTTTTTCCACTAGTGTTCAAATCCTTGCTAGTAACATGTGCTTATAAGTATTGTTGGATTAGTTACTTGTGGATTGCTATATATGTATGTATGTATAAGAATCAACACAGATCCATCTTTAACTCCTCATTTTGAGGGTTGGTGTGTGTATATATATATATATAGTAGATCATGAGTTAAGATAGATCTATCATTATTCTTAAAGAGATTTGATTCTTTTGGAATATATATATATATATATATATATATATATATATATATATATGAATCAAATCTTTTTAGGTATGGATTTTGCACTAAAAAATATATTTGTATTTTAAGATATTTGATCTTTCTAGGAACTTGATAAATCTGGAATTAAGATGAATCTATGCTCATATAATTAACATTTCCTTACTACTTCATATGACACTACACAATATAGTATGACATAATATAATATAACATAACATTATATAAAAGACATAACATTAACACACTTAATTTAAAAATATTAATTAATATAAAACAAAAATAAATATAAAATTAATTTATAATCATGAAAAAAAATCAACTTAGTTCATCTTAATTCTAAATCTAAAAATATAAATATAAATTAAATATTTCAAAACTATTTGTCAAATTTTACACTTTAAAAAACGTTTACAATTTAAAAACACATTAACCATTTAAAAGATTTAATTTTTCTAAAGACTGAAAAAATTGAAATTATAATAAACTTAAAATAACTTTATTGGATAACTTTTCACTTTTAATAAAAAATATAATAAATCTGTGCACCTCTAATGAATTACCCTTCGTAAATCCTTATGAAAGATTTCTTTTAAACTATTTGTTAGTTAGCCTTTCGTCAATTTCACTCTAAATGAGATCAAGGTTTCTTACGAAAAAGGCGCTACCTCTGAGACGATTTAGAAAAATAGTAGTGGAGGCCTGTAGTGTATCTAGTGTAAGGAGGTTATAATTTAGATTTGAAAATTTTTCTATACACTGAGTAAATTTGAAATTAGAATAAACTTAAAATAACATTATTAGATAGTTTTTTATTTTTAATAAAAAAATATAATAAATTTGTGTATTTTTTGGAGTTGTTTTTAGTATTATTTTTGAATTTTCTGGTATTGGCGAAAAATTTGAGGTGAAATATTGAATTTTGCTATTTAAACTGTTTTTTTATTGTATATATGGATTCAGCACCCTATGTACTTTGATTGTGAAAGGTTATTCATCAAACTTCTATGTATTTTAGGTATTTCCATTGTGCAAAGTTATTCATCAAACTTCTATACATCTAGTGTAAAGAAGTTATAATTTAGATTTGAAAATAATGGAAATTAAGATAGGATTTAGTAATTTTTTTTGGAAATTTTTGATTGATTTAATTTTTATTATAAAAAACCATTTAAATACAGGTAAGATTAGATTGTTTGAAAACAAAAATACTACGAAAATTTCAAAATCAAATTTGTGTTATATTTTTCAATAAACTTTTATCGGATTTTAGATAAATTAGTAAGAAAAAATCCACCCAACAAACTTCCAAAAAAATCTCGCTAAAAACAATATTTCACAGACAAAATTAAAGCCTCAACAAACAAGGCCCATTAAAACTTGAATTCAAGTGGCTGGAGACCAACACCCCCAATCGGACCTGGCTTGGGTTGGAATTGGACCCCACTCTATCGGAGTTAGGTGAAGACGCATGAAGCTCCACGCTTCCTTCACAGTTCAGTCAAGGAAACAAGAAGTTGGCGTTGTTTGAGTGGAAGTAGCTGAGAAATGGATGTGTGCGCACCTACTAAACGTAAGAAAATGCAATTCATCCCACCAACCATTGACCAATTTCCAGATTCCTCCCACGCAATATCTTTGTCTCCACTGTTCTTTCTTTTCAATGGCAGAGTGCTCTGTGAAGTCATCTGAGCATATGGGTTTCTCATAGGCTGTTGCCCTGCCCAAAAGTTTTTCTGCTTCTAGTGGCCTATGGTATATATACATTGATTTCATCATCAGGTTTGGCTTCGAATCGCCAACTGGGTGTTGCATATTTACAGATCATTCTGACCCAAATAGTTTGAGAACTGTAAGGGAATATAGAGGAACCGCTTCTATGGATCTTAAACTCTCTGTCCCATCTCGGGTCTATGCACCAGCACTCACACACGCCAAATTTGGATCCCATACACAGCGTTTTACAATGAGCTTTTCTCAAGAAAAACGAAAATCCTCTGGTTGGGCACCCATTTCAACGTCATACTCGGATCTTCAGATAACCCGGGTTTCGACTTCGCCGACATTCAGGTCTGTTTTCTGTCCTAATGTCCAGTTTTTCTTTTATTATGTGCAAAACTCAATGTTTTTATAGGCCAAGACACCGTTAAAGTAGAGTATTTGATTGTGCTAATGTTATATATAATCAGTGGTAATATTTTTGCAGAGTGGAGAACAAGCGGTTGGATCTGAGCAAGAACCTGACCTTGGACAGTATCCGTCATTCTCTGATCCGTCAAGAGGACAGCATCATTTTCAACCTTCTGGAGAGGGCCCAATACTGTTACAATGACCCGACTTACGATGCCAATGCTTTCACCATGCCTGGATTCAGTGGCTCGCTTATAGAATTCATACTCAGAGAAACCGAAATACTCCATGCCAAAGTTAGTTTATTGAAATTCAAGCAGCTTTCAAAAACGTCCGAGTTTCCTGTTTTGTTTTGGCTATATTTTTATTAACTGTTAATATACTCAGCTAATGAAATCCATGGGTTTATTTCTAGCAGGCTTGCTTCTAAATTTGAATGAAAGGGTTCTGTGATCATTATCAGAATGATCAGACGGAAACATTAATACGTCCATCTAAAACCTGCCGTAACATAACGTATCATGCCCGTATGTGCAGGTGGGAAGATACAAAAGCCCAGATGAGCATCCATTCTTTACTGATGCTTTACCAGACCCTTTACTCCCTCCATTACAATACCCACCGGTACTACCACTGACTCCTACTTAAAATAAGTTTTACTTCCAATTTTTTCTTTGGCGAAAGAATTGACAAGGTTAATTAATGGACTGATCCAATGAATTGATATGAAAAGAGTTGGATTGGTGCAACAATTTCAGTAATAATGAAAAAAAATCCGATTAGATTTTTGCTAAGGTGATTTTTCCTTCTGATTCAGTTAAATTTCATGATAATTAAACTTCCGTGTTCATCAAGGCTCAGGAGATCCTGAAAGGCTGTGTATGCATGAATTGTAATTTCATGATTATTAAACATCCATGTTCCTTCTGGCTTAGGAGATCCAAGTAGGCTGTTTATGAATTTTAATTCATGCTACATAGGATTTTACTCTGACTTGCTTATAACAATGTGTTAGAACATGGTCTCCCTGAAGCCTTGAAAATTAAGGGGAATATGATGTATCTCGTGCAATCTATAGGAAGGAACAATACAAAAATTAAAAATGGAGTAGACATTTTCAGACAGAATGAAATGTTCTCCATTGAGAACCCGTCGATAGTTAAAACACAATATGGATTGTTACCAAATTTTACAGTAGAGGAATCACCAAACAACAAATATTATATACAAAATTTGTAAAGAAACTTACTAAAAATCTGTAAAAGATACCAAGGAGAAAGAAAATTTGAATCCGCTAGCAGCAATGATATCAATAGGAAAAACTGAAGTATGTGTTGGGGAGATCCTTGTGTGTAATGCTGGAGAATATATACATGGAAAAAAGTTAAATATACATACACATAAGTCCATCTTAATCCGCAGAGGCTTGTGTTTGAATTTTTTTGGATCCCTCTTAATGTTTAATGGATCTGGAGTTCAGAGATCTGTGTAAGTATAAGCCTGATAACTTCAAACATGAACTGTTAAAACTAGATAATGACAGAGCCATATCTCAGAAATATTAAAACAATTAACAAAACTGTTTAGGTTAAATTATTACCTAACAACCTGGAGACACATTTTAGAACTACCATTTATGTGTTTCTTTGCTATTCTTTTGCTTTTAGATCAAATTTGAACAGGGAAAGCATAAGAAGGGGCATTTTTGACCTGATGAGAAAGTATTGAAAATAGTGTTTTAGAGAGAGCCATTCTCTAGGGTGGCCAGCTCTTAAGACTGGGGATGTGTGGGAAATGTTTTCCCACGTTTTTTTGGGGAAATTTGGAGAGATGCAGGGAAACATTTACCCAATGTGGAGATGTGTTTTTCCAAAAGGGGTGTTTGTGGGCATTTCTCTAAAAAATGGTTGGACGTCCTTTTGAATTTTGCTGTGTTTGTGGGCATCTCTCTCAAAAAAGGTTTGAATTTTTCTGTGCTTGTGGGCATCTCTCTCAAAATAGGTTGGAGGTCCCCTGAATTTTGCTTAAAAACAATAATTTATGAGTATATTCAAACAACATCTCAATTTGACATGTTAGACTTTTTCTAACCAATTTTAATGCTTAGAGGGTGATATTGATGATGAAAATCCCAATATACACAATGATTTGATGGGATGTAGGTAATTTTTGTAGCTTGAATTTGTTTAGACTATAGAGGTTATCTAGAACCTCTTTGTTGATGAATTTTTTGTTCAAATATGGATTGCACTTGGTGCTATTTTGGTTATATGCACACCCTTGTTATATATGTGAAGAACTACGCATATTTGTGTATAATGGTTTGGATTCATATGGATGCATATGAATATGTACTTGTTTTTTCAAAATTTGAATATTTATATATTTTTTGGTTGACCAGTCTTTTGGTCCATTTTTTTCCAGTTCCCAATTTTGGGGTTTACCGGTTTGATCAATGTGATTCTAATAACATTGGTTCATTGTCCATTGTTCATTTTTAGTTTTAACTTTTGAGTCTTGATTCTAGATGCTAATGAACTTGAGCCAAATCTTTGATTCATCACTTTTTACTATTTTTGAGTTTGAGTAATTTAAATTTACTATTCCAGTTTTCAGACTATAGTATCTACTATTGTGCTTAGTACTAATCAATGCATACAATATTTTATTATTTCTATTTCATTAAATTATTTAAAATGTATAAATCAAAATATTTAATATATATATAACTTGAAATTAATCCCTTAAAATTTAAGTTATATATATATATAACTTGAGATTCCCAATCCCTTAAATTACCATAAAATTTGAGAGTTCTCGAGTTCTCCCACATATCCCTTCTTGCATCTCCTCCTTCCCTCATCCCAGAAACTTGGTAGAACATTGATTGAAAATCATGCACTGTTACAGGTGTTGCACCCCGCAGCTCAGTCTATCAACATAAATAAACTGATTTGGAGTATGTATTATGATAGCTTGCTTCCACGGTTTGCTGCCAAGGGAGATGATGGAAACTATGGGTCAACTGCAGTCTGTGATACCATGTGTTTGCAGGTATGTTGAACATTAACCAATTGGGACTTTAATGTTAGTTCTTGCATTAAAAGGAATTCAATGTTAGTTCTGGCATGAAAAGCCTTTTCTGGTAAAATTAAGGTCAAAAGGTTTAAACAACTATGTTGGTGTCGGTTTTCTCAAGGATATGCTGGTTATGCTCGGTAAATTACATACTTACAGGCCCTTTCCAAAAGGATACATTACGGAAAATTTGTAGCTGAAGCCAAGTTTAGAGGCTCGCCGGAACTATATGAAGTTGCAATTCGTGCACAGGTTTGTATTTCAGATTTCTGGCTTGAATTTGCGTTCTGTCCTATTTGTTTTGCTTCCTTGATAGGAAATGCAAGTGACATTATAGTATGATACTGTCCCGACTCCATCATTTCTGGATCCGTCTATATCAATGTATTGAATCTAGAATTGAATGCACACATATAGATGACGAGTTAGTGATTTCAAAACATTGACATGTGGATTCTCTTTGCTTTGTTATTTATGATGCAAACATCAAAAGACTTATCTGCCATAAACCAGCATAAAGTCATCATTATAGTATGATACTGTCCCGGCTCCCATCATTTGTGGATCTTATATCAATATATTGCATCTAGAATTGAATATACACATAAATATGCTTTATGTTTTTATCTGTTCAAAATCAGCGGTAGAGTATATATGCTTTTGTAGACTTAGCAGGGGAGGTGGGTTTCTTGTCTTACACACAAGGGGGTCTCATACACCAATTTGGTGTCTGGCTTGGCGGTGACTTTAAAATTGGATAATAAAGATGATGAGTTTTAAGTGATTTCAAAACATAGACATGTGGCTTCTCTTTACTTTGTTATTTATGATGCAAACATCAAAAGACTTATCTACCATAAACCAACATAAAGTCATCATTATAGTATGATACTGTCCCAGCTCCCATCATTTCTGGATCTTATATCAATATATTGAATCTAGAATTGAATATAAACATAAACATACTCTACATTTTTATATGTTCAAAACCAGGGGTAGAGTATATATGCTATATGTTCAAAACCAGGGGTAGAGTATATATGCTTTTGTAGACTTAGCAGGGGTGGTGGGTTTCTTGTCTTACAAACAAGGGGGTCTCATACACCAATTTGGTGTCTGGCTTGGCGATGACTTTAAAATTGGATAATAAAGATGATGAGTTTTAAGTGATTTCAAAACATAGACATGTGGCTTCTCTTTGCTTTGTTATTTATGAGGCAAACATCAAAAGACTTATCTACCATAAATCAGCATAAAGCCATCTTAATCCAAGATCCACTAATTGTTAAAAGTATACTTAACCAATTTAAGATTAATATATATATAATTAGTATAATTCATTTATTTATTTTTATTCAGTATAAAATCATTTTAATTTTAGATTTATTAAAAGTGAATCTAATAGATTTAAGGTTAAAATAGATTTATGCTAGTTTTATATAGATATATATAAAATGAAATTTGAAGTTGAAATTAAAAAAATATGACTATAAATATTAGTAAATTTTTTTAGATTATATATATATATATTTTCATAGGTGCAAAACTGTAAGTTTTAAAAAAAAAGTTTTTAAGTGTTTTTATATTTTTTGGTTATGGAGATCACATGATTATATGACTTAATTCCCAGATTTTTTTTTGTAGGACAAGGAGCAGCTAATGAACTTACTCACATTTGAAAGTGTTGAGACAGCAGTTCAGAGAAGAGTAGAGCAAAAAGCAAAGGCATATGGTCTAGAGGTCAGCTTGGACACCACAAAAGCAGATTCAACCTACAAAATTCAACCTTCTTTAATTGCCAATCTCTATGGAGACTGGATAATGCCTTTGACTAAAATGGTTCAGGTTGAATATCTACTAAGAAGACTTGACTAAAAATTTCACTTCCATATTTCTCTGTTAAATTATAGCCGTTATATTGTTGTGTCTACCCAAGATAAAGATGCCATACGAGGTGTCATACGGAGGAAATGCCATATCAATTTCGTATTGTCAAATTGTTATCTGCCCAAGACAAGGATGCCATATGAAGTTTCATACAGAAGAAATGTATTTCGTTTCACTGTACAGAAGAAGTGCCATTATATGCTTTGAGACCATCCTTTTAATCAATGCTTCTGGTTCGGGAAAATCAATTACAGTGAATATTACATGGGTCAATGGAAGTTCTATGTACTTAGAATTTCTCAGGACATCAAAAAATTACAACAGTCAAACTCGTTTTCTGGGATTTTGTTGAGAGTTCCTGCCTCTATATCATAGGAGCTTCATTTTAGGCGGAGTTCTTAATTGTATATTTAGATTTTGTTTGTTTAGGAGAATAAGGTTTCGTTTAAAATATATTTTTATGCAATCAAATGATTGCTAGGGCAAGGTTTTGTCTTGCTGCTTAAAGTTTGGGTTACTGAACAGTGAATATTCATGGCCCCTCACATTTTAAACAAATGCCAGAACTTAAAGGATCCCTTATCCATTTTCCAGCTTATTTGAAGCATGCTATTAAGTATTAGACATGCAAAACTCTAGATTGTAATATGTAAAAGTGATATGTTCCGCACTTTCAAAACTGCTCATATAATTTTGAACACAACTAAAAGACCATGCAATAAGACAACTATTATTCTTATTTTGTGGTTAATTTTGTTAAAAATTCATTTAACTAAAATTCCTATGATATTGATTAAATATTTAAATTTTGAATTTAATTATGGATTCAAATCATAATATCAATTATATATAATTTTTTAATTTAATCATGGATTCAAACCATAATATCAATCACACAAAGTTGGAAATTAAACCAGTCTAGATCTATTTTAATTTTAGATCTACTAAGCATCCAAAGATCAAATCTCTTCTCACTAGAAAAGAGCTTTGATCCCTCTCACCTTAGATCTGAGGTTAAGATAGATCTAGGCTGGTTTTATTACAGAACAAGACAAGACAAGACATTACAACATCTCTTCCATATTGGGTTGGAGAGCGCCTCTTGGGGCAATTATAAAAACATAAATCAATTTCATATTGAATTGCATGGAAAATGTCTATTTTGACCTATCTAAAACCCTAGCTGATTTTTGAATTCATTCTTCATATAAATAGTGCATGCATAATATAAATTTATCATTGTAGTAGTAAAATACTAAAGAACAAAAATTACTAGTGAAAATTCAATTCAATAAACATAACATGCAACCTATGAATTTTGGTTTATTTTGAAAATATTGATCATTTTGAAAATACTGAACATAGTTGAGGAGAGATGGCTGAAAATAGCTTCTTATCATGTGTAACCACCTGATTTAGTTTCAACAATCACCCAACTAGTGTGAAAACACTCCTAGAGGGTTAATCTCGAAAGGTGAAAGTGTTTATATAGAGACTTTTTGGGGCCTCCCCTCTAACAATTTTTTTTTTTGGTAAGTTGGGCTATTCTATTAATTCGAAAATATAAAGTTACATATGCTACAGGTTGGGTCGGCAAGCTGCGCTTAGCCTATCCCAGCCTTTGTTACACGATTTTTGGGCTGCTCGGGGGAGGAAACTAGCCCAGACAAAACTTATGACAAAGAATTACATTATGCATAGTAGCGCTGACATATCTAAGCAACATAAAGTAAACTGTGGTAGAAAGGCACTGATGGCGATCATTAAAAAAACATAGGAGAACTGTGCAGCTACGCAAATTTCACTTTCCATCTTCATCATCACTGTAGGGGGCCTCCTCCTCAATGGGGCAAGCAGGAGCCTACGCAGCAGCTGCCTCCGCATCTGCCACTGTACGCCTGGGCTTGCAGACCGGTGCGCAGAGGATAGGGTAGTCCGGATCTACTCCGTCGAGAACCCAAGTCCAGATGCCATCGGACTCCATCACCCAGATATCCATATCCTCATCGTCCTTCTCTGGAACCGGTAGTGGGTCAGTTTTGTGTCGCTGGGGTTGTGACTGAGGAGAAGAGGACTTTCTCGGACCGCGCCTTCCTCTTTGTGCGGCATGCCCAGAGGCTTCTGCGTGCTGCTCAGGATTGGGACTTTGACGCACAAAAGTGCTGGAAGAGGAGGCATCTATCGACTCGAGACGTTTATCCTCACCACGGTGATAACGACCAGGGAGAGCCCTTCTTTGTCCTCCTCGGATAGTTCGTTGGCGAAGTCTTGGAGCCATTGCACACCGAGGCAGGGGGGAGCAATTTAGGAAAAAAGGTGGCACAAAAGGGCGAGCAACGCTGGAGCTTAGGGGGAAGGAGCAGCTGGGGGGAAAATATGCAGGAAGGGGTCCGACAGCCCAAAGGAGACCGCGCAGCGCTACGCTGAGAGTAGAGCTTCGCAGCCTATTGAAGTCAGGGAGAAGCCAAAGCAGAGTAAGGGAGACAAAAGGCCAAGATAATAGATTGAGTATGGAAAGGGGCTGATAGCTCATCTCTTTAAAGGGGTGGGGATGAGTGCGAAGAGAATAGCAATGAGTAGGCTTCACACACATCTGCGTGCGATGATTGAGAGCCTAATCAGGCTTGAGGGAAGGGGGATGGTTGCAATGCGAGTTAATCATGATGGTCATTAATGGTGATGGATGCGAGGTGATGCTCAAGACATGATGACTCAATTCCTATCCTCTCGTCATCATAGATGATTCTGTAAGTCTCGTGCGAGTGACTGACGGTATGAGGATCCACAACAGATGAGGCTCTGCGCAGGAGATCTCTATTTCCTGTAGAGTGTGGGATGTGATTGGCAAGCATGTCAATTCTGTGACCTGCATCTGGGGTCCTCCCCTCTAACAATTAACAATGGTGACCGAAAACTAAATTTTCAGCTAGCTGGAGATTAAATTTTAGATCTTTGTGTAAACTAAAAACATGTTTATGCACTTAGAAAAAAAAATTCAGATTAAATTTCATTTATCTGATTAATATTGGATAGAAATTGAATAAAAAATGCTCTAAATGAGTAAAATATGATTTTGGAAACAATTTAAAACTATTTTCTAAGTTTTAGGGTGAAATAACTTATTTGGAAGCTTGTGGAACATATTGTAAATGGTTGTAAAGTGCAAATCCAATGAAGTACAACCTTGTAAACCTACATATCTACAACATAAATGGCTAGATACAAGTGTAAAATATAGAATAATAGAGACATATCAAATCTTGATTAGATATAACAATTATGACACTTTTTCTCAAGATCATAACTTGCCAAATAGATGTAAAAATAAAAATGAGCAAGTGAATTTCCTAAGCTAACTGCAGAAATAAAAGAAGTTTAAATATATTTTAATTTTATGGTTGTTGCGATAATACCAAAGCCCTTTGAGTCTTACCTCTTTTCGGAGTGCTATATATGGCTTTATCAAGGGAATGGGTTTGATAGTTTTGAATATCACCCCCATTTTTTATTAATCTTCTTAAATATTTTTGAATCTCCCTAGGAGTAGTGTCTCCAACTTTCGTCCTTTGTGTGTGGTAAAATACAAAATCAAAAAGAATAGTGAAGCCTTCTCATGAAGTGTTTCAAAACCTTGGATTGACTCTACTTACAAGAAAAGCAAAACAAGTGGGGTTCTCCCCCTAGTTGTCCTTCTCCATGTAACTATATAGTTTCTCGATGGAAAAGCACATTAATTTTAAGATAATTTTACTTATCAATAGTCAAAATTAAAATTATAATGCTCAATACATATAGCAAGAAAGAAAAATAGAACAAAAGGCACTCCACCAACACACAATAAATTATACAAGGGTTTGTAATAAAATGAGCTCTTTATCTTTTATAGCACTTGTCCCAAATGGACAACAACTTTACATTGAAGAGAGCCTAGCATTTATAGGAAAAATTATAACAACTAGTGGAACTCTCTTTCAATAAAATATTACTAGTCATCCACAAGTTGGAGACTTGGTAATTTTTAGAATCATAGATATTACAAATAATTTTTAATTTCCCACAATGGGGATGAATTGTGTTGAAAGTGTAAATAGGTCGGTCTTCATATTGACGATGTAATTATGAATTTATGTAAAATAGAAGACAAAGATAATAAAATGTATTTTTATTGTACTTGCTTCATGGGTTTCATGAGCTAGAGTTATTACAGGTCAATAGACTTCTTCTTGATGTCTATTAGGATTTGTCTTCTAGATATAAATTTAATTAAGAGTCATGAAGAGTCGTGTCAGGAAAATATGCTCCAAGATCTTGTCATGATACCATGAAGAATGGCTCATGTATGATGCATAAAGATAGTCCTTACTTACACTGGAAAATGAACTCTCCTAGTCGGCCCATATACAGCAGTGGAGTCAGGCATCTATCATGTTGGCAGGTCGACCTGAAAAGCTAGACATAAAACACTATATATATTATTGTGTTGTGGCTCATTTGTAAGAAGTGAAGCGGATCAAAAAGAGGTTACGATAACATTAATAAAGGTCTGTTAATATGCGAGTTAATGAGAAAAGGATGCGGATCATTTTTTGGTAACCAATCTATCACAAAAGAATGCATATCTTTCTGATATATTACAATGTTTGTAAGCAGACCTGAAATCAAGAAGAATTGTGGTTATGTATACATAACAAATATGCAGATCTCTCTGAATAAAAGTACGGACTTAAGACTGAATTCAGTACGGATGATACTTGTGATAAAGTGCGGACTATATGTGTGACAACAATGCGAATTAATCTGAACAAGGGTGCAGATTTCAGAGGAATAGAGGTGCGGAGCCCAGAGAAAGTTAATATGTATATTTCAGGAGATATAACATGCTGATTACTTGGTGTAATAAATGCAGATTTTCTGAAGCTGAAGTTTGCAGATAATGCTGAGCAAAGAGTGCAGATTGATGGGAGTAAGTACAGGGTTATATTGCAATCAATTCTGAGATATCTCAGCCTCCAATTTACGGATCCTAATGTTAGTCATCAGTAATTTTTTCCTTCATAGATGACTAAATGATTTCCCTAGATTTCTAGAAACAAAGTTCATGAACATTGTGAGTTCTAGAAATCTCACTGCCTTCATCATCCTTAAAGATAATTTTTCACTATTTTATCATTCCATCATGTCAAGCTCTGCTTACCAGTCCCAGAAATCCCATTAAGGGCTCATGTCACTCCTTTTTCCATATTTTGTCACCTTTGGCCCAAATCCTATATTTTGTTTTGCCTAAACCTCCCATTGCTACCTAAGGCCACCAATCAAACAACCCTGTTGTGTCTCCCCAAAATACTCCAAGCATTGATGGTCTCAAACTATATCTGTAGGCTCTTTAGATAAATCGAGTACATTGGATTTTGGATCTTCAATACATCAGTTTATCATAAGCTCTATCTTACACTTGATGACCCCAAATTCTAAATTTCAGTCCAAAAGCCAAGTCCACAGAACCTTCCACTAGGTCACTTAGGGTTTCACAAGTCATAGGGTGGATTTGGTATCCAAAAAACTCTGTTTTTCCTATATGAAGAAATTGCATTCAAAGAAGAAAGGGACAAGTGATTTTGTCCAAAACTCATCAAAGAGGTCATTCAAGGAAAACCTTTTTGGCCTAAAGCACAAATCTTGCAGGGGGAAAACTGCCCCTTGCTCACATTTCTGCAAAAGAATCAAATGGCCATAAACCTAGCAAAAGGTAAGGTAATAAGGTGAAAACCATCACAAGAAGAGCATCCACAACAAAGAAGAAGGCAACAAGGCCTATGTTTGAAGAGAATCAGGGTTTGTGACTACTTTGGCCAAACAAGGAATCAGTACTAGGGCTACAAGGATAGAAGATCACCTCCACACCAGCAAGTGCACATTGAAGATTCTTTAGAAATGATAAATGAGTTTTGAAAGGTTTTAGAGAACTTAGAAGACAATACTATTTACTTTTTCCCAACAGCCCTAAAACCTAGGAGTTTGGGAAGAATGCTGAACAGGTCAAATTATGATGATAAAGCATCCTTCATAACAACAGATGTCATTCAAAGGGTATAAGTACAAAGGCCCCTCAAAAAGGATCAAAAGGAAAGCAAGCATGAGGTAAAATTTCCCTAGAAGGTAATTATGATAAGCATAGGTTCACTGTTGAAGAAAAAAGGTGTCAAACTCTAAAGGGACAGTGATCAAAAGCAAAAGTAGTGTAGGCACCTGCAAAAACAGAAGTGGCCAAGGGGAAGACACAAAAATGGTTTAAATTTCTCACCTCTCCCACCAGATATATATCACTGGCAAACTGATCAGAGGAACAAATATGTCACTGGTCTAAAGCAAAGCAGTAGAGCCTCCAACGATGTTTTCCTTATCAAAGTATATTCTGCAAAAGATAGCTAGCCATGAATGACACTTCTATAGGACTATCAAAATGGTTATGTACAGGAAAATTGATAAGGTCAGACAAGTCTAAATATATCTCACAATGGTGGCACATGTGGAAACTAAAGAAGTTATTGATGCTTGCTGCTAGGGTTTTTACATCAAAAGATCTCCACTGATTCACAGTGAAAAACATGACAAAATGACAATTAGAGGAAGGGAAAAATTCTTCTTTTTAGTCTATCCACCAAGCAATCAAAGGCATAAAATGCAATCAAAGGCATAAAATATGCAGGGCTGAAGACTCCAAGGTGAAAGTGCCAAAATGGTCACAAGCTTACTATTTACAGGTTTTTGAAAGGGACATAGTGAAGAAAACCTTCAAAAAAGGGGACTAATGTCACTGTCTACCTATTTTCATCAAAATTTTGTCAAAATGACCTTTTCCTTTCAAGAAAAGACTCATGTTTTCAAGTATGGGTAAGAGGCACATGTTTGAGCTTGTTAAAGAGGTTGTCAGTCTAAGAGGAGACATCAAAATGCTCCAGCAAGGCAAAAGGCCATATTTTTAGAACTCTGCCACCTACAAGACAAACAGACCCAAAAGACAGTGAAAAAGTGAGAATGAAATACAACTTTAGAAAGTGGGTTAGCTCATGAAATATTTTTCAAAAAAGGAGTATAAGAGTCTTCTTTACCTCCTCCCCCAACTCATTTGTGTCTTTAAAGGAGAAGCAGAGCCGTTGAAAGAAATTTTTAAGGGTTTTTCTGCAAAACTGTTAGAAATTTCAGGTGCAACGCACCAATGGAGGCGCTACGCACAGAGTCATCGGCGCTGCGCACAGAGGAGGCAGCTGTAGTGTTAAAATACATTGCACTAAGCACCAAAGAGTTGGTGCAACGCACCGGCCAAGGCACTGCACACAGGCCCAGGTTCGGCCCGATTGTCTGCCTTTCAACGGCGCTGCGCACCGAGAAGGCCCGATAGGCCCGTTAAATCGCCCGACTCGCTCACAAGCCCTCCGACGCTATGCAAAGACCGGCCAACGCCTGACCCGACCCGGTGCTACGCACAGAGAAGGCCCGACAGGAACGACCTGTCGGGTGGTGCTACGCACAGAGCAGACTTGGTCAAATTTACTCAAAAAATTGCCAAAATCAAATTTTTTGCCTCCAGGCCCCTGCATAAAGTTTGAAAAGGTTAGTAGTCCCTTTTCTTGCCCTCCAAATTGATCTTTTTACATGCATAATCAAAGGAGAAGTTCAAAAACCTAAACTTGGCCAAACCCTAATCTTCATGCCAATAAAACATTTGACATTCTAGGGCAAGAATTACCATTTTGAGAGTGATCATGAGCATAAGGACACTCAATGCAAGACAAGCCTACTCCTAAACTCTGAAAGCATTCCTTGATTACTTAATTTTTCCCTCATTTGCTAAAAACTGCCCTCACATCACTCATTTGTCCTCCCTAGACCTAAAGGCTCTCACCAAGCTAAAAATCATTTTGTTCTAGATCAGTCACCATGTCTGAGGAAGAAATAAGTACCAGCAGTGATGAAGGCCAAAGGCCTATCAAGCCAAAACACAAGGGAGGAAGGGTTAACAGGTTTGAGCCTTTAGACACCATTCAAATCACCTCTTCTCCCATGATCCTTGCATGTTTTCAAGATGTTGGATTCTATCAATTCTGTGAGAGGGTTAAACAGGTCCAAAGCCACTTAGACTTGACTAGGTTGTTCATTCTCAGCCTACAAAACCACCAGGTCAGCCTAGCAAGAGTAAAATTTGAATTATCATCCAAATCCATTTCTGAAGCCACAGGAATGCCAAATATTGGTGAGAGATGGTTCAAGCAGAAGAAATTGGACTTAAGCTACTATGAGCCCTTCCTCAAACCTAGTCATCAATAGGGCTGCAAGGCTGTTTTCCCCTTCTCCCACCTGCTAGAGAGATATGCCCTACTGATGAGGCAGATCATCAAGTACTTCACTTGTGAGGGGAGGTACTCCAGGATTTATTCATATCACATAAGGCTGCTAATGCACTTCACCAGGGTTAAATTGCTAAACCTACCATACTATCTCTACCGGAGCATTGAAATAATGGCTTCAGTGATCAAGAAAAGGAGTTATGCTCACCAAATGCAAAGCCTTTTTCACCACTCCTTGGTTAAGATGATTATTTTGCACTAGCTAGAGCAGCAGGGAATTCCTTGGGAAGTTTTTATCTCACATGATGTATTTGCAAATCCCCAAGCCTTCATTCAGGAAAATTTTCCTTCCACTTCACACCCACTTACCTCCACTCCTCCATCACCTCCACCTATGCCTTCTCCACAAGGAAACTTACCTCTTTTTTCTTCCCCTGATGCATCAAGTGAAGATGATGACAGTGGTAATGATGGACAAGGAGGTGGCAGCAGAAATGAAGAACAAACAGGTGGCAGTGGAGATGAAGAAGACAGTAGGACAGAGACAGAGTTAAATGAGGAACAAGGAGGTGATAGCAGTAATGAGGAAAAAGAAGATGATGATGGGAATAATGAAGACAGTGGGGTAGACACATATTTTAATGAGGAAGAGCAGGAGGATGATGATGGTAATAAGGAGGAAGATGAACATGGAAGTCATGAGAACAAAGACAATGATGAATTGGAGGAAAACAATGATGGGGATGATACAAATGAATCACTCCCAAGTACAAAAAAAGTTACTGCTGATGAGCAAGATGAAGACCAAGAGGATAATGAAGAAAATGATGAATATGACAGTCAACAAGAAAGTGCACAGGACAACCAACAGAAGAATGTACATGAACATGACAGTGAGACTAGTCTTAGTGTAAACACTGACAATATAAATGAAGATGATGAACTTGAAGAAACAAAAGGAGATGATGAAGAAATAGAAGATCAAGAACAAGGAAATGATGGAGCTGAAACATAGTTTGAAAAGACAGTAAGTGATCAACAAAATAGCAAAGAGGAAAGTCACGACTTTCATGATAGCAGTGATGACACAGATCAATATTCTAATGATGAATAGAGCCAAAGTGAAGCTGATGCAAAGATGGATGACCTAATCCAAGACCAAGGTAACAACACTGAAGACAACAAAGGGGGTGAAAATGATGAAGGTGTTGAAGGCAGTAGTGAGGCTCACAGCTCTCCAATTGAGCAATATGATGATGTACACAGTGATGGGACATCTAGTAATGAGGGGAAGATGGAAGAAGAGGCTACACACAACAGTCCAAAAGGTGAAAAAGAAGGCTTTCCAGCAGATGATAAAATTTATGACAAGGACCCCAGAGCAGAAATCATTAGACCTTTTGATTTTTCATACCACAGGGGGAAGAGGGATGTGTTTGCTGCCTTAAAAAGGCAAGGGGCCATTTCTTCTCCAGCTATCAAACCATTGGACAAAGGTAAAGAAAAAAAGGATGAAAATGTTGAGGATCAACATGGTGAAGAAAGAGAATTTGAACTTATACATATTGATAGTTAGGAAGCAGAGAAAATCTCCAGGTTGCTCATCCAAAGTAAGAATGCCCAAATAAGAGATCTTCAGGTAGAATTGGATAGAGCCAAGTACAAATATGATGTCTTAGATTGGGAGAACTGGCAAAGGAGTGCACACATGGAAATTTATGAGGTCAAGGCACTCAGGGCCCGAAGACAAGCCATAAAGGCAGAGGTGCAATTGGAAGAATACAAAAAGACTCATCCAGAGAGTGAAGAAGAAGAAGAAGAATAGCCTAGAAGGAGGCTAAGGACCATTGGGCTAAGAAAAGCCTTGGCCAAAGAGAGGGAAGAGAAATCTACCCTAGCTCAGTAAATTCCTATCAGTGAGCTACTTGATAGAGACATAGAGTTTGATAGGGAGCCTTGGCTTGAGAGGGCCAATATGCACTTAGAAGACAAATTGGAGAAGTCCAACAGGGCCCTTGAGCTCCAAAAGAAATTGATTAAACACTATGCCCTCAGAAATAAAATTGCTAGGGCAAAGCTCAAGAAGGCATTGCTTGAAAATAAAACACTAAGGAGGAAAAAATCCATGATAGCCTTGGAATTTTGGCTAAGGCTTCTCAACAGGTGTCCAAGACCTCTTGAGGGACCTCTCCACAAATTTTGGGCCAAATTGAACAAAATTTTGTTTTTTTTTGAAATTTTGATGCCTCTATGTGCAACACCCTAGGTGCTACACACAAATTTTGTGAATCCTCAGCTTGAAAACTTTTCATTTTTGGATTCCTCTCATCACCAGTAGTCTGATCACAAAATTTTGGATCATTTGGAGCAGTTTTGACCCCCCAAAAGGTCAAAAAACACCAAAATTTTGACCTTTCTGCCTCATTTTTAGACCAGGTGCTGCGCACAGAGTAGTGTTGGGACAATTGGTTTTTGGATAGGTAAATGGCACTCAATCAGGACATATCAAGAATTTCTGGAAATTAGACTCATCAGGCTTTCCAACGAGCCATCACGGAGCCAAATCTGGCATCGAGAAGGGGTCCAAAACTCAGCCACAAAAGACCCTATTTTCTGCTGAAGTGGCGCTACGCATAGAGACTGTCTAGTGTTTTTTGGACCAAAAGTCAACAAAACACACTCATTTATTGCAAATAGATATTTTTGAGTTTTTTAAGGAAAATTACTCTAGAATTAGGTGCAAATAGTTATTTTCGAATTTATTTCTTAGGATATTATGTGCCTTGGGCCTTGCATGGTCTCTTGGCCATAAATGACATTTATGGTTGAATTTGACATTTTTCTACCATATTTAGGGTTTTAGTCCTCCTTTGCTCCATAATAGAGCATGAGGCTCCTATGTGTTTTGTTGGCATTTGATGAGCTTGAAGAGCAATATACATGGTTTTATGAGCTTGGAGAAGAAATTCGTTTTGTGAAGTTGGTGAATGGCTTGTTTGGCTTGATGATGGATAAGCTTGTTTGCAGGATTCCTTAGCTTGGTGAATGGTGATGTCTTCTTAACTTGTTAATGTATTCTTGTTATAATTATTTTTCATTCTTCTTGGTTGCTATAAATCAGAAAAGTATAGGTTGAGACATGTTCTTTGAGGCACTTCAGTCCTCCTGTTTGTTATAGATTTGATGTTTTTATCTGTTTGGTCATCTTAAGGAATTATTGATTGCTCCTTAGGTCCACCAAAACTTGTTTTTGTTTCATATATGGTTAGTATGCTAGTTTACGAGAATGATTCAAGGTATGCCCTCCTTATTTGAAGCTTTCAAAACTCTATCTTGAAACCTTTTTGTGGAATATTGTTTGCTAGGTTAAGTCAAAGAGGTCTCGTTCGATCTTGCCCTTTGTCTATGCCTCCCAACTTGTTTCAAAGTTCTCAATAGCTTTATATATGATGTTTAGGAGTTCCCTCTTCATAGATTGAGTTTTGTGTTATCTTACATGTTTTCCCAAATTCTGAAAGTGAATTTACTAAAGTTAGAAGCTCTTATGCTTTCTATGTTTCACTGGAATGTTTATCTTGGATATTTATCAGTTTAAGTATTGTTCATTGAGCTTAATGGTTTTCCCTACCTCATGAGTTGTAGCTTTTAACTATATGTATTTAAGACCTCTTAGTCTTACCCAAAATTTGATGTTCACTCCACGTCATACATCACCTTAAGGATCCATTAACCTTGCTAAATTGGCCCTGCAACACACTCTGTTTCATCATTTAGACACCCATGACTTTCATTGGCTCCATAGCCCAATGGCTTTGAAAACCTCTCACCCCACCTATTCCACTTGACCATCTTACCCAACCAAAACAATCAAACAAACCCTACGCTTAATAACTAGGCTAAAATCAAAACCCTAGAGCAAAAAGAACACATTCATTGCACCCAATAGAGAGATCCATCTCTGAGTCTAGGAAGGCTAGGTCCTATGACTCCAAAGACTAGTTCCATGTTACATTGTCATTTGGTCTACCAATCTGCCAAATCACGGGACACTAACATTCTGGCGATCACGATGGGACTTTCTGAGTTAGTGACAATCTAAGTATCCCTTAGGACTCCAGAAACCCTTCTTACACAATATATTTTTATTTATTTCCACCTCATCGCCACTCTAACATTCTGGCGATCACGGTGGGACTTTTTGAGTTAGTGACAATGTAAGTATCCCTTAGGACTCCAAAATCCCTTGTTAAAGAGTATCGAGTGATTAATCTGCCACCTCATCGCCACACTAACATTTTGGCGATCATAGTGGGACCTTCTGAGTCAGTGACAAACTAAGTATCCCCTAGGACTTCATATACACTTATCAAATCATAGAGAACTCAAACTATCAGCCATAGAGTAGAATCTATTTGTTTCACCATCCTAGAAAAATGATGACTCAATTGTAGGACACTCTTACAAACCTTAGGACTATCTATAGGAACTCAGAAAACCCCAAAACACCCTTAGATTGGTTTCTTGTCAGTTATTGGTGGTGGACCATAAACATACATTCTTAAAACAACAAAAAAAGATCTACCTGGCAACTCCACTAGCCTCCAGTAGACCTATTACTTCATTAACACTCATTTGACTTCCTAGATTTGTTTCAAACCAACCCTAAGAAGTTTATGAACCCACTTATATACTATAAAAGTTTACCATGCATTAAGAGAGGTCAGCCTTTCGAAAACAATACTAAAGCTTTCAGCCTCTCTGAATTTTGAAATTTGAAATCTGGCTTCACATAGGATCAATACTAGATCTCATCCGAACCCAAACCCTCCCAACATAGTTGATGACCCAGAGAAGATTTTGTGGCAAACTTCTAGATCTAGAAACTTAACCAATGTTAGGACCATCCATAGAGAAAGATTTGTACCTGAACATCTTACAGCTTTGCAAGATCCCCAGTTTGACTTGCACCATACCAGGAACCTCTTCAGAAACAGGTCTCAAACTGATATTGACCAAACTGACCTTGAACCTTTAGATTTACAACAGAGTTATAGTAGAGAAGCCTCTCCTTCCACACCACTTGACTTTCAGCTTCTCCATCACTTCAAATATTTCCATACCAAGTCTACTCAAAACCAGTTTATTGGTCCAAGTACTTCCACCACACCCATCCATACCACCACTGTGCAAACCACTCCACTTCATCATACACCCCCTTTCACAAACCCACATCTTGTAAATCCTCCATTAGATCCCATCATGGTAGCTTGGTATGACCCCTTGGTTTTACCTTAGCCTCTAGTACCTTTTCCAAATGAATATCAGTCCAAGATCCCTCATTTCATAGGGGCTGAATCCATCACTACCCAACAACATGTAGATAGGATCAATGATGCTTTTGACTACATGGAGATAGAAGAAGAAACCATTAAGATGAGAATATTTGCACAAAGCTTTGGGGGAGAGGCCAAAAAATGGTTCGAAGCATTAAATCCTAATTAAATCCATGATCTCCCTTTCCTTTACTAGGTTTTCATAAACAAGCTGTGGGAAATCAAGAAAAATCCCCTCCAAATCATGTCTAAATAAAACAATCTTAAAATGAATGTAGGAGAAAGTGTGCAAGACTATTGCACCAGGTTTAACAGTATGTATAATGCCCTCCCACCTCACATAAAAACCCCACAAGGCCTAGCACTAGTAAAATTCCCTGAAGGTTTTGACCCAGACATGACTTTCCAATTGAGAGAAAGAGACCCTGAAACCTTAGAAGAAATGTAAAATGCAGCTATTAGTGCAGAGGTAAACTTGATTGAAAAGAGAGCCAAGTTGAAATCAGAAAAGAGACTAACCTACAAAGATGAAACCATACCCTCGACCTTCTCTTCTGATACCAAAATAGACAACCTAATGAGAACTGTGGAGAGAATGATAGAAAGGATAAATTTGAATGAAAGAACACCTCCTAGGGAAAACCAAGCCAATTCCCAAAATCGAAACAGAACTCAAAAATTCAAAAGAGATACTTCTCAGATCAAACAAATGGAAAATGACCAACAAATCAGACCTCCCTTTCAACAAAAATGCGTAGATGAAGAAGAAGGAGAAATCATAGAACTTGAAGAAAACCATATAAATCTAATAGGTTTTGATAATGAAGATGATGTTTTTCTCACTGAAGAAGAAAAAGGTTTATTTTCCTCAGATCAAACAAACACTAACTATGAGGATTCTAAAGACCACCGCTTGGGATTTGAAAATGCCATCATGGAAATCCATAAGAAATATGATCTTAGGAGCAAAAAATACCTAGATTCAGCCAAGAAAGACCAAATAGATACTGATGTTTGGAAAGTACCTAAAAACACCCCTAAGAAAACAACAGAAAATGTCAACACCATGGCTAAGAAAGTTGAAACAAACAAAGGGAAAATCAGTCAGCCAAACAAAGACCTTAGCTGTCCTAGTACCTCCACCAGATACCCTGAGAAAACCATTTTGGCTAAAGCTCCAAATCAGGATCATCAAATTAAAAATGTGGAAAGATTCATGACTGTTAAATCTGATGTAAATATATCCAAAACACTAGTACCTTTTAGTTTTGAGGGAGAGATTTCCAAAATCAAGATAAATATGCCCCTCACTGAACTGGTTACTCAACCAATGTATAGGTCTCAGATGTTGAAGGTACTAAACATAGGAAATGATGCTGACACTTTGAACTTGGCTGATGACACACCTGAGTTGTTGTTTGGACCTAAAATAGAAGAAAAGTATCAGGAAGGAGCCATTCCCCCTTTCTATATCATCTTAAACATACATGACAAAATCTTACATAATGCCATGCTGGATTTCGGTACCTCTCACAATCTCATGCCCAAAGTTGTGATGGAGAGGTTGGGCCTAGAAATAACTAAACCTTACAAAGACCTGTACTCCTTCGATTCAAGTAGGGCCAAATGTTTGGGCCTGATCAAGGACCTTTGTGTCAACCTGGCACAAGTGTCTGCTAAGAATTTAGTCATGGACATAGTAGTGACAGATATTCCTCCCAAGTATGGCATGCTTGTATCCAGATCTTGGGGAGCCAAGCTTCAGGGGAAACTTCAACTAGATATTTCCTGTGCTACCATCGATGTTTTCAGCCAGACAACGAGATTATACCAAGAGTCACATATGAAGTATATGGGTAGCAGTCAAGACAGGCCAAAAAATACTCCTCTTTATTCTATTCATTCAGATCTTGATTCTTTAATCTTATGTAATGAGGAAGACATTGATGATTAGGTATATGAAGTTGAAACACATCGAGACACACTACAACAACCAAATCATTCTTTACACAAAGAACTTAGTATTCAGAACTATAGTAGCCTTGAACAAACACATGATGAAAAAATCAAACTTGAATTTATACAGACTAAAAATGAAACCTCAAAACCAATGGTCAGTTTGAAATATGAATCAGGTTGCTCAAAGGGAGGACAAATCTTAGAAACACAACCCTTCCCTTTTTCCTATCCCAAGATGCTAAGATGCCCTCACAGAACAAAATTCTTGAGATCTTTGAATCAAAGGAGTCTTATGTTTTTACCTTATTTAGACACCTCATTATCAGAAATTTCTGTCCCTCCAAAAAGGTTGTTGACTCTCACTGACATTGCCATGAATCCTGAAGGGGTGTCTGCTAAAGTAGATATAGAAAAACAATAATGTAGGCAGCCTAAGAAGGCCCAAAGTGATTAAGTTATCCAAAGTCTTTCCATTACACACAAAACTAAAATACTTAAGGTTATGCAAGAAGATTCAGGATGCTCTTGTATATGGAAGTAAAAGCTCAAAGCCTGATGACATAGACATTGTTCAAAAGAGGACTTTTTCCTAGAAGAACTATGAAACCTTTGGGAAAATTCTATCACTAACAAAAAAAACCAAAGGATGCAGACTATGTATGGACTTTAGACACTTAGGCAAAGCCTCCATGGAGTCCAAATACCCTTTTCCCAAGATAAATCATCCTATGCCAAGAATAGAAATTTCTTACAAGGTGACATTGGTTGGTAGTGTTTCAGGTTTTCATGAGATGATACCACTTCAAATCAATCAACACAAAGAAATTTTCAAAGTTCCTTGGAATGACTACATGCTTGACCAAATTTTTCCTGGAATAAGGAATGCTGAAGACACCTTCCAAGAGGCCATGGCACCTGTTACAAACTTTTTCACTATGATATACATTGATGACATTGTCATTTGTTTGGTAGCTGATGAATAATGCTTTCTTAACCTAAATAGTTTCTTTCATAGAAACAAGGTTTGGAAACAAAACTCAAAGAAGAAATATAAAGGAGAACTTGGCATGTTTGAAAATTTTTGACAGAAATCCTACACCATGCCCTCAAAAATAGATAGCCATGTTCCTTAGCTACAAGAGCTGAATGAAAAAGGATTGGTGGATGATCCTGTGGATGACAGGGTAATCAACTACCATGGCCATTTAGAGTATTAGTTGGAATTTCTCATTCATTTTACATACCACTGTTTGACGAAAAGATATAAAGAGAAAAAAAAAACACAAAAACAAAAAAAATGGAAAAGAGGGCAGATTTGAAAAGAGGTAAAGCCCCATACCCAAAAATTATAACTACTAAAAGTGTGTAAGCCTAAATACCACTACTAGTGCTTAAAGATGTCTTGTTTCAGTCATCTAGCCTAATCATGGCCGAAACATGTTTAAATTTATTTTTGATAAGTTAGTGAAAGATAGTTGTTCAAATTGTTCAAACTTGACTTGTCAAAAGATAGATTAGGGAAGAAAGATACTGGTTCCACATGCTTAAAACATAACCCAGGAGAAAAACAGGGATGAATAGCAAACAATGTATCCTAGCCTTGTTTTTTCTAGTCTTATGTTGTACAAAAATAACATTTGTGTGCAACTTGTTCCTATGCCACAATGCTCATGGTAAGCTAGATTGTCTAATCCTGATTTAACCATGTTTTCAATTTCATGTTTATAGTGTAGTGAATGAATCCTGTCAAACAGTTTAACCTTGACAGTTGAATAGTATAGGTAGAGAATCAAAGGAGTTCATTAGAATAATCTGAGCTCCGGGAAGAAATAAGATAGAAGTAGATAGTTTGTTTTTCTTTCAAAAGAAAAAATGTCAAGGGTTGGCTAGTCTAAATGCACCCAAAGAAGAAAAAATGTTAGGCAAGTAGGTTGGGTAGGTAGAGATGAAGTTGAGCTAATCATATCTTTCAGATTATTGAGATCATAGCTTCAAGCAAGCATTAGAAAGAGAAAAGAGGTAAAAATCCTCCAAATGGATGAGGCACTAGTCTCCATAAAGCTAGAAATCTGAAGTTCTGGACACCTCCTGAAAAGGAGCTGCCCTCCACAAATGGAGCCACTGTTAGTCATCAATAATTTTTGCCTTCATAGATGACTAAATGATTTCCCTAGATTCAAATGGCCATCAACCTAGAAAAAGGTAAGGTAATAAGGTGAAAACCATCACAAGAAGACCATCCACAACAAAGAAGAAGGTAGCAAGGCCTATGTTTGAAGAGAATCAGGGTTTGTGACTGCTTTGGTCAAACAAGGAATCAGTAATAGGGCTACAAGGACAAAAGATCACCTCCACACCATCAAGTGCACATTGAAGATTCTTTAGAAATGATAAATGAGTTTTGAAACGTTTTAGAGAACTTAGAAGACAACACTATTTACTTTTTTCTAACATCCCTAAAACCTAGGAGTTTGGGAAGAATGCCAAACAGGTCAAATTATGATGATAAAGCCTCCTTCATAACAATAGATGGCATTCAAAGGGTATCAGTACAAAGGCCCCCCAAAAAGGATCAAAAGGAAAACAAGCATGAGGTAAAATTTCCCTAGAAGGTAATTATGATAAGCATAGGTTCACTGTTGAAGCAAAAAGGTTTCAAACTCCAAAGGGACAGTGATCAAAAGCAAAAGTAGTGTAGGCACCTGCAAAAACAAAAGTGGCTAAGGGAAAGACACAAAAATGGTTTAAATTGCTTACCTCTCCCACCAGAGATATATCACTGGAAAAATGATCAGAGGAACAAATATATCACTGGTCTAAAGCAAAGCAGTAGAGCCTCCAACAATGTTTTCCTTATCAAAGTATATTCTGCAAAAGATAGCTAACCATGAATGACACTTTTGCAGGACTGTCAAAATGGTTACCTACAGGAAAATTGATAATGTCAGACAAGTCTAAATATATCTCACAATGGTAGCACATGTGGAAACTAAAGAAGTTGTTGATGCTTGCTGCTATGGTTTTTACATCAAAAGGTCTCCATTGATTCACAGTGAAAAACATGATAGAATGACAGTTGGAGGAATGGAAAATTCTTCTTTTTAGTCTATCCACCAAGCAATCAAAGGCATAAAATATGCAGGGCTGAAGACTCCAAGGCGAAAGTGTAAAAATGGTCACAATATTACTATTTACAGGTTTTTGAAAGGGACATAGTGAAGAAAACCTTCAAAAAAGGGGACTAATGTCACTGTCTGCCTATTTTCATCAAAATTTTGTCAAAATGACCTTTGCCTTTCAAGAAAAGAATCATGTTTTCAAGTATGGGTAAGAGGCACATGTTTGAGCTTGTTAACGAGGTTGCCAGTATGAGAGGAGACATCAAAATGCTCCAGCAAGGCAAAAGGCCATATTTTTAGAACTCTGCCACCTACAGGACAAACAGACCCAAAAGACAGCGAAAAAGTGAGAATGAAATAAAACTTTAGAAAGTGGGTTAGCTCATGAAATATTTTTCAAAAAAGGAGTATAAGAGTATTCTTTACCTCCTCCCCCAAATCATTTGTGTCTTTAAAGGAGAAGCAGAGCCGTTGAAAGCAATTTTTAAGGGTTTTTCTACAAAACTATTAGAAATTCCAGGCGCTACGCACTGATGGAGGCACTACGCACAGAGCTGTCGGCACTGCACATAGAGGAGGAAGTTGCAGTGTTAAAATAAACTGCGCTATGCACCGAAGAGGCGGTGCTACGCACCGGCCAAGGCACTGCGCACAGGCCCAATTTCGGCCCGACTGCCCGCCTTTCAATGACGCTGTGCAACAAGAAGGCCTGACAGGCCCGTTAAACAACCCGACTCGCTCGCAAGTCCTCCAGCGTTGCGCACAGATTGGCCAACTTCCGACACGACCCGACGCTATGCACAGAGAAGGCCCGATAGGAATGACCTGTCGGGTGGCGCTACACATAGAGCAGACTTGGTCAAATTTGCTCAAAAAATTTCCATAATAAACTTTTTTGCATCCAGGGCCCTGCACAAAGTTTGAAAAGGTTGGTGGTCCCTTTTCTCGCCCTCAAAATTGATCTTTTTACATGCATCCTTGCATGTTTTCAAGATGTTGCATGCTATCAGTTCTTTGAGAGGGTTAAACAGGTCCAAAGCCACTCAGACTTGACTAGGTTGTTCATTCTCAGCCTACAAAACCACCAGGTCAACCTAACAGGAGTAAAATTTGAATTATCATCCAAATCCATTTTTGAAGCCACAAGAATGCTAGATATTGGTGAGAGATAGTTCAAGCATAAGAAATTGGACTTAAGCTACTATGAGCCCTTCCTCAAACCTAGTCATCAATAGGGCTACAAGGCTGTTTTCCTTTTCTCCCACCTGCTAGAGAGATATGCCCTACTGATGAGGCAGATCATCAAGTACTTCACTTGTGAGGGGAGGTACTCTAGGATTTATTCATATCACATAAGGCTGCTAATGCACTTCACTGGGGTTAAATTGCTAAACCTACCATACTATCTCTACTGGAGCATTGAAAAAATGGCTTCAGTGGTCAAGAAAAGGAGTTATGCTCACCAAATGCAAAGCCTTTTTCACCATTCCTTGGTTAAGATAATTGTTTTGCACCAGCTAGAGTAGTAGGTAATTCCTTGGGAAGTTTTTATCTCACATGATGTATTTGCAAATCCCCAAGCCTTCATTTAGAAAAATTTTCCTTCCACTCCACACCCACTTACCTCCACTCCTCCATCACCTCCACCTATGCTTTCTCCATAAGGAAAATTACCTCTTTTTTCTTCCTCTGATGCATCAAGTGAAGATGATGACAATGGTAATGATGGACAAGGAGGTGGCAGTAGAAATGAAGAACAAACAGGTGGCAGTGGAGATGAAGAAGACAGTCAGACAGAGGCAGAGTTAAATGAGGAACAAGGAGGTGACAACAGCAATGAGGAAAAAGAAGATGATGATGGGAATAATGAAGACAGTGGGGCAGACACAGATTTTAATGAGGAAGAGTAGGAGGATGATGATGACAATAAAAAGGAAGATGAACATGGTAGTCATGAGAACAAAGACAGTGATGAATTGGACGAAAACAGTGATGGGGATGATACAAATGAATCACTCCCAAGTACAAAAAAAGGTACTGCTGATGAGCAAGATGAAGAACAAGATGATAATGAAGAAAATGATGAATATGACAGTCAACAAGAAAGTGCATAGGACAGCCAAGAGAAGAATGTACATGCGCATGATAGTGAGCCTAGTCTTAGTGCAAACATTGATAATATAAATGAAGATGATGAACTTGAAGAAACAGAAAGAGATCATGAAGAAATAGAAGATCAAGAAAAAGGAAATGATGGAGTTGAAACAAAGTTTGAAAAGACAGTCAGTGATAAGAAAAATAGCAAAGAGGAAAGTCATGACTGTCATGACAGCAGTCATGACACAGATCAATCTTCTAATGATGAACAGATCCAAAGTGAAGCTGATGCAGAGATGGATGATCTAATCCAAGACCAAGGTAACAACACTGAAGACAGAAAAGGGGGTGAAAATGATGAAGGTGTTGAAGGCAGCAGTGAGGCTCACAACTCTCCAATTGAGCGAGATGATGATGTACACAGTGATGGGACATCTAGTAATGAAGGGAAGATGGAAGAAGAGGCTACACACAACAGTCCAAAAGGTGAAAAATAAGGCTTTCCAGCAGATGATAACGTTTATGACAAGGACAACAGAGCATATATCATTATACCTTTTGATTTTTCATACCACAGGGGGAAGAGGGATGTGTTTGTTGCCTTAAAAAGGCAAGGGGCCATTTCTTCTCCAGCTATCAAACCATTGGACAAAGGTAAAGAAAAAAAGGATGAAAATGTTGAGGATCAACATGGTGAAGAAAGAGAATTTGAACTTATACATATTGATAGTGAGGAAGAAGAGAAAATCTCCAGGTCGCTCATCTAAAGTAAGAATGCCCAAATAAGAGATCTTCAGGCAGAATTGGATAGAGAAGTACAAATGTGATGTCTTAGATTGGGAGAACTGGCAAAGGAGTGCACACATGGAAATTTATGAGGTCAAGGCACTCAGGGCCCGGAGACAAGCCATAAAGGCAGAGGTGCAATTGTAAGAATACAAAAAGACTCATCCAGAGAGTGAAGAAGAAGAAGAAGAACAACCTAGAAGGAGGGCAAGGACCATTGGGCTGAGAAAACCCTTGGCCAAAGAGAGGGAAGAGAAATCTGCCCTAGCTCAGTGAATTCCAATAAGTGAGCTACTTGACAGAGACATAGAGTTTGATAGGGAGCCTTGGCTTGAGAGGGCCAATATGCACTTATAAGACAAATTGGAGAAGGCCAATAGGGCCCTTGAGCTCCAAAGTAAAATTACTAAACACTATGCTCTCAGAAATCAAATTGCTAGGGAAAAGCTCAAGAAATAAAATAATAAAGGAGGCAAAAAGCCATGATAGCCTTGGAATTTTGGTTGAGGATTCTCAATAGGTGTCCAATACCTCTTGAGGGACCTCTCCACAAATTTTAGGCCAAATTGAACAAAATTTTGTTTTTTTTGAAATTTTGAGGCCTTTGTGTGCATCACCCTAGGTGCTACGCACAAATTTGGTGCATCCCCGGCTTGAAAAATTTGTATTTTTGGATTCCTCTCATCACCAGCAGTCTACTCACAAAATTTTAGATCACTTGGAGTAGTTTTGACCCCCCAAAAGGTCACAAAACACCAAACTTTTGACCTTTCTGCCTCATTTTCAGACCAGGTGCTGTGCACAGAGCAGTGTTGGGAGAATTGGTTTTTGGATAGGTAAATGGGACTGAATCAAGAAAAATCAAGAATTTCTAGAAGGTAGACTCATCAGGCTTTCCAACTAGCCATCATAGAGCCAAATCCACCATCGAGAAGGGGTCTAAAACTCAGCCACAAAAGTCCCTATTTTCTGCTGAAGTGGCATTGCGCAGAGAGACTGTCTAGTGTGTTTTGGACCAAAAGTCAACAAAACACACTCATTTATTTAAAATAGATAATTTTGAGTTTTTAAGGAAAATTAATCTAGAATTAGGTGCAAATAGTTATTTTGGCATTTATTTCTTAGGATATTATGTGCCTTGGGCCTTGCATGGTCTCTTGGCCATAAATGACATTTATGGTTGAATTTGACATTTTCCTACCATATTTAGGGTTTTAGTCCTCCTTTGCTCCATAAATAGAGCATGAGGCCACTATGTATTTTGTTGGCATTTAATGAGCTTGAAGAGCAATATACATGGTTTTATGAGCTTGAAGAAGAAATTGGTTTTGTGAAGTTCGTGAATGGCTTGTTTGGCTTGATGATGGAGAAGCTTGTTTGCAGGATTCCTTAGCTTGGTGAATGGTGAAGTCTTCTTAACTTGTTAATGTTTTCTTGTTCTCGTTATGTTTCATTCTTCTTGGTTGCTATAAATCAGAAAAGTATAGGTTGAGACATATTCTTTGAGGCACCTCATTCCTCCTGTTTTTTATAGCTTTGATGTTTTCCTCTGTTTGGTCATCTTAAGGAATTATTGATTGCTCCTGAGGTCCACCAAAACTTGTTTTTGTTTCATGTATGGTTATTATGCTAGTTTACAAGTATGATTCAAGGTATGCCCTACTTATTTGAAGCTTTTAAAACTCTATCTTGAAACATTTCTGTGGAATATTATTTGCTAGGTCAAGTCAAAGAGGTCTCATTCGATCTTGCCCTTTGTCCATGCCTCCCAGCTTGTTTCAAAGTTATCAATAGCTTGATATATGATGTTTAGGAGTTCCCTCTTCATATATTGAGTTTTGTGTTATCTTACATGTTTTCCCAAATTCTGAAAGTGAATTTACTAAAGTTAGAAGCTCTTATGCTTTCTATGTTTCACTGGAATGTTTATCTTGGATATTTATCAGTTTAAGTATTTTTCATTGAGCTTAATGGTTTTCCCTACCTCATGAGTTGTAGCTTTTAACTATATGTATTTAAGACCTCTTAGTCTTTCCCAAAATTTGATGTTCACTCCACCTCATACATCACCTTAAGTATCCATTAACCTTGCTAAATTGGCCTTGCAACACACTCTGTTTCATCATTTAGACACCCATGACTTTCATTGGCTCCATAGCCCAATCGCATTGACAACCTCTCACTCCAACTATTCCACTTGACCATCTTACCCAACCAAAACAATCAAACAAACCCTACACTTAATAACTAGCCTAAAATCAAAACCCTAGAGAAAAAATAACACATCCTTTACACCCAATAGAGAGATCCCTCTCTGAGTCCAGGAGGCTATGTCATAGGACTCAAAATATTGGTTCCATGTTACCCTGTCATTTGGTCTACCAATATGCCAAATCACGGGACACTAACACCTAACTTAGGAATAATTTGTAGACTTTACAATGAAGTTTTGCATACCGAGTTATGAAAAGATAAGCAATGTTAAGAGCAGTGCAGATTTGTTTAGAATAAATCCTTATTGATTATGCCGAATTTAGTTTGCAGATCAGATTATATCTACCATACATGGAGTTGAAACAGTGACATAAAGAGGAAGTCTTATAGGTTGGATCAGAATAGTATTGAAGGCAGTCAAAGAGGTAATGAAAAGGTCTTGGAGGCTCTCATAGGTTAAGGGTCTAAGTCTGGGTCATGGTACTTGATATCTGAGATCTATAAGAAGAATTCTTTGTGGGATTTCCTCTCCAAGAGGGAGAGGTTTTTCCCTGGCTCTAGGAACCTAATTTTTTGTCTCGTGCATTTTGATAATTGACTTGATGAAAGACTAACTAAGCTAAAGAAAAGAAGACATAAGTAACTCATATAAGATCACAAGTAATTATCAAGAAGAGAATTTGAATTAATCATCAACCCTCCAAATTATCAACATGGTATTACAGCTAAGTTGCTAAACTCAAGGGCTTCTTAACAAAGGAGACACTCCAGGAAGCAAAGATCAAAATTTGGGTTGAAAAGTCAAATCAGTTTGCAAGGAAGACTCTCTAGCTACTTCAAGATATCCTATCTCATTTAAAGGATCAACTCAATCAAGAAAGTAATATTTTGTCATTAAAGATTCACATTCAAGACATTGACAGAAGGAGAACTTCAATTTCTGAAGATATACTTTATCATCAAGGATTCAAGAAAATCTACATTGAAGATTTCTATCTTAGAAGAAACTCTTGACTTCATCTTCAAACATCATCAAGGAAGCTGTTGAAGGAGAAAGTCACTCTCTCAAGTAAGTATCTATGACTTTATCTAAATCTATCAAAATGTCTTCTTTGCAAAGAAATCAAAAAACTGGTTAGGGTTTCAAACTTTCTTGCATGGAAGACAAGGACAATGAAGTCATGCCAAATACATGAAGGGAGATATAAGGGCCCAAAGGATTCTTACAGAATCCATAAAAGACTCTCTCATCTCCGATACATCAAATCTAGAATCCTCAAAAGGAATATATCAGAAATTGGTGGAGTTATTCTCAATGAGTACTGTAGGAGAAGCAATCTCTCTGATCAACTGCAAAAACTAGGAGAAGTAATTTCTGACTCTAAGATGACTACAATGGCGCTGAATGCTCTGCCAGAAGAATAGGGAAAACTTCACTTCAGGTTTATACAGGAAGAAATAAGCCACACCATTTTCACAATATTAAGGTCTCTATGTAAAATAGAGGAAACATGATTGAAAGCCAAAGGTGTTACAGGATCAAGTGAAGGAAATCAAGCCTTTGCATGTCAAGGAAGAAAGGAAGATTCGGTAAGTTGGTCCTCAGAATGGTATGGAGAAAGAACGATGCTTTGGATATGATGAACTTGGGAATTATAAAATATATTTTCCTAAATTTGAAAAGGACAAGAGAAATAGGGAAGAAGCTCATGTCTCAGAAATGAGAGAATAACTTGATGCAAATAAATCTAAGAAAGAAGAAGCGAGGAATCTCCACTATGATTAAGATCATCTTCTCCTTTAAGTGATTCTTGTTGGTTGTATGATAGGAAGTAGTGTAGCATCTTGATCAAATCAGGTAGGATTTCTTGGTAAAACAACTCCTAAAAAGAAACCTCTCTGATAACTATACTAATGGAAGGCAGTCATCAAGATCAAGGGTCATCATAAAAAACATAATTCTGGGATGTGATGACATATTGATGGAGCAGGCCAAGGGAATGAAGCTCTTCATTCTAGTAAAATTGTTGAAGGATGACTTAAATGAAAAAGGTATGAGGTATATATATATTTATATGTTGACACTGGATGCTGTGAAGTCATGTCATATGGTTGCAGGTAACAAACTTCTATATTTAGAAGTATGATCTATGAAGGAGGATCTATCAGTGCACTAACAAATGAAATCAACATTATATATATCCTCATGAAATATGAGGTGGATGTATATGAGTGAGGAACTGAAAAATGTGTAAGTTCCTGGGAATGAAGAATGTGCAGAAAGAAAGAGATCATGAAATGTAACCATGTCAAGAGGTAGTTATCATATGGAAGCCAAGAAGATGTGATTGTGAGATCTCCTGGAGGATATGTAGACTCTAACAAAATTCTGGTAAAGAAGAATACCCTTGACAAAACATATCATTAGGAGATGTTTCAATCTGAATAAAGGATGTTGATGCCTACAGGAAGATGTCATGGTGAAATATCATCATTGAGGTAACTTTTGTTTTAAAAGTTAATATGTATATGTTTATCTGGATGAATTTGTGCAGGGCTGTTAATCATGAAAAAGGATGTATGATCCTTGGAGATGATTCGAAGAAAAGAAACATGGCACAACGATGGACTAGATGTAAAACGACTGATGAATCACTTTCTGATAGTGGACATGACTCGTGAATGAAATTGATGGATGATTTGTGCCGTATGAAGCCAAAAGTTGAAGATTCCTCAATATCGAAATCCATGACATCAAGGGGAGGAATTCTTAATGAGTAGTTGGATTGTTACTGCAGGACCCTGGTTAAGAGGGAGCCTGGTGGTAAGTTTTTTTCTTGGAAGAAACTTGAAGTATGTCCTTTTTGTGCTAAGAGGGAGTGCCATATGTGATTCTCTAATACATGTGTCATGCATTAGACCAGGACTAACAACCGTAAGTCTTAGTGAAGGCCATGTGGAGAGAATAGATAGACACAACATTATGGTCTTCACCTAGAAGACATAATGGAGGATTGGGTAATCATATAGCATTCGACACTCTTTGAGAATGAGATAGGGAATTCAAGATAAGATTAGTCAAGGACTGATATTCTTTGATGGCTGAATACCCAAGAGAATAATAGTCTAAGAAGGTCATACTTTGGGAACACCTGGGTGGAGTATGTACCTTGGAGAGACAATGACTATGGTGTCTATTAGTCATGTGTGTCGCCAACATTGTAGCCAATTGTCTCGTTGAGATATGGGGCTATTAGTCAAGGCCTTGCACTAGTACAATGCTGGTTGATATGACGCTATACATATGCGATTACCAATCCGATTATTCTTATGAGATTCTTCAGTTTCAAAGTGACCATGTACTTGTATTAATACCTCCCTAGTTAAGAGGGAATGTTGAAAAGTGTAACTAGGTCGGTCTTCATATTGCTGATGTAATTATGAATTTATGTAAAATAGAAGATAGATAATAAAATGTATTTTTATTGTACTTGCTTCATGGGTTTCATGAGCAAGAGTTATTACAGGTCAATATACTTCTTCTTGATGTCTATTAGGATTTGTCTTCTAGATATAAATGTAATTAAGAGTCATGAAGAGTCGTGTCAGGAAAATATGCTCCAAGATCTTGTCATGATACTGTGAAGAATGGATCATGTATGATGCATAAAGATAGTCCTTACTTATGCTGGAAAATGAACTCTCCTAGTCGGCCCATATATAGCAGTAGAGTCGGCCATCTATCATGTTGGCAAGTTAGCCTAAAAAGCTAGACATAAAAAACTATATATATATATATATATATATATATATATTAGTGTACTGTGGCTCATTTGTAAGAAGTGAAGCAGATCAAAAAGAGGTTACGATAACATTAATAAAGGTTTGTTAATATGTGAGTTAATGAGAAAAGGATGCAGATTAGTTTTTGGTAACCAATCTATCACAAAAGAATGCAGATCTTTTTGATATATTACAATGTTTGTAAGCAGACCTGAAATCAAGAAGAATTGCGGTTATGTATACAAAATAGATATGCAGATCTCTCTGAATAAAAGTATGGACTTAAGACATAATTCAGTGCAGATGATACCTGTGTTAAAGTGCGGACTATACCTATGATAAAGTGCAGACTATACGTGTGAAAACAATGCTAATTAATTTGAACAAGAGTGCAGATTTAAGAGGAATAGTGGTGCAGAGTCCAGAGAAAGTTAATATGCGGATTTTGGGAGATATAACATGCAGATTACTTGGTGTAATAAATGCGGATTTTTTGAAGCTCAAGTTTGTGGATAATGCTGAGCAAAGGGTGCAGATTGATGGGAGTAAGTACAAGGTTATATTGCGATCAATTTTGAGATATCTCAGCCTCCAATTTACGGATCCTAACTCAGAAATAATTTGTGGACTTTGCACTGAAGTTTTGCATACCGAGTTATGAAAAGATAAGCAATGTCAAGAGAAGTGTGGATATGTTTAGAAGAAATTCTCATTGGTTATGCCAAAGTTAGATTGCAGATCAGATTACATCTACCATACATGGAGTTGAAACAGTAACATAAAGATGAAGTCTTAAAGGTTGGAACAGAAGAGTATTGAAGGCAGTCAAAGGGGTTGTTATCACCGAAATCGTACCTGATTGGTTGTTGATCATACAATATCAGTGTAACTATTTCAAACCAATCTTGTGATTGAGGCTTAGCCTCCTCAATTTGAGAGGGCTCTCTCAAGGGTTTAATGATATGGAATAAAGATATAGATAGATGGCTATCTCTATTGTTTGTGTCTTGGTTTTGTATATTTGTAGGTTGAAAAGATAAAGGCTTGCTACCATTGGGCTTATGGAGTCAGTGACAGGGATAAAGATAACAATGGCTCTCCTTGTGAAAGCTGAGGCTTGTATATATTTCAACGAAAAAGTAACACATTCAGGAAAATCCCAATAACTTGAGGTTCAAAGGAAGTCAGAGCATGAACAACCATGAATTCTGAGTAATAAGCATTAAGTATATGGAAGAAAAGAACATTTCAAAGATAAGACATAATCTCATTGAAATACACTAAGAATCTCAGGTCAAGAAAAGTTATATTGCTTCTGTATATATCAGTAAATCCAAAGCTTTACAAAAGTAGTCTACTGAAATGAAATTTTCCAACCTGATGAGTGTAGATTGAAAATAATATTAGTATGTAGGCATTGGCTTATGGATTCAAAACTTTCAGTGATTCAGTGAGTTACTTGACATGGAAGTTGAGGCTGTTCAAAGTTTCTAGAAGTAGGACACACACAAATAAAACATTTGTATACATAGTAAATTCACATATAAAGGAAGTCAGAGCATCTTATAGATGAATTCTGAGTAATATAAGTGAAAACCACTACAAGTGATATACACAAGAGGCACAAATATAATAAGGAAGCACTAAAAACTCCTTCAGAATCTCAAGTTGTTCAAGTAACAGATCTTTGTATTAGCTGAAACAATCCATTACCATAAGATGCAATTTTTCCAAAAATCTTCCAACACTTTACTAATTCGACCTCTTGGCCTTTAATAGACCTCTTACAACATGAGATGATCTACCTATAGGCTAGATACATAGTATTTCTAACTACTGACACATTGCATAACCATAAGACATGGAATTTATTACAAAAAAGACACCTAATCTACTTAACAGTCCTATTACAAATAGGACTCAAACTCCTTATCATTATCTATAACAACCTTATCTAATTTAAATTGCATCATTTTCCAAGTGTATCATCACATGGTCGAATTTGGATGATAGGCTTCAACTCTTCATGACCACTTTGTTTGACCTCCACAAAAGCAGGAAACAATACCCTGTTTTTTAGGCATAAAATCCTTTGTGTTCTTTGAACATTTTGATCATCAATTAAAATTAATTTCGTGGTACTTAGATGTTGGAGATTATATTAAAATGTCTCATCACTTATCCCTAGCCTCCAGCTGTCCAAAACCGCTTCCAAAACTGTTCAAAAGAGCTGTAATATACTGCGCTACGAAAACACAACAGTTTCGTAGTGCCTTTGTAACACTACCATTTTAAGTCTTAATTCTCCAAAAAATGAATTATTTCCACTTGCATAATTTCAATTACCCTTTAATACATCTCCCATATTAGTTACAGTTCTTGAATTACTCTTCAACCTTGCAAAAACTGACCAAAATGAGCAAGAAAAGCAGCTACAACAGTTTCGTAACGCTTTTCTGCTTTTTTACACTGAATGCGCTACGAAACTACTGAGTATGCAGATTCTTCATAAATTTTCCAAATGAAAACTATGGTTGCCCAAAAAATCAAAATATAACCTGTCCTCATCATCTACAAACCATACAAACCATAAACCAACTTCATTTTAGCTTCCTTGACGCATTTCTTGCAGATTTCTCCTGTTTTTTCCCTGAAAAATAGCTATTGGGATAGAGCCTATATCTCCTAATCCATGATTTATTTTGAGAAAATGAAGGAGTTTTTTGTAGGAAATTATGTCTTGAATAAAAACCTCTCTTGGTTTTTTTAGACACATCCCCTGCTATCCAGAAACTTCCTTTGACATACATGCGTAAAACATGAAAACTCTATTTTCTGAAAATAGGGCTTCAAAGAGAGACTTTTATCTCCCAACGAATAACACCTATGAGAAAAGTGAGAGAGGTTATCGTTATGTGATATGTTTGTAAAAATAACCTCTCTCAGTGTCTTAAAACACCTTTTTTTTTGCTCACAAACCTCCTTTGAAGTTGACTGCTCAAAACCAGAAACAGGGTTTTTGCTCCATAACTTTAAGTAGTTTTGTAGCACTTTCTGCCTTTTTTACACTGGATGCACTACGAAAACAGGGATTCTTGGATTATTAGGCAGTTTTGGAACAAAAAATTTGGGATTTTAAATACAAATGGAAAATGATGAATGTTTGACATGAAAGAACTTTAAAGAAGGCTTTATTTGAACCTTAGGATGAGCTTTAAACTATAAAAAACATAAAACCTTCCCTTGATCAAACCTAAATTGACTCCTAAAACCCTATTTTGATCCATGAAAGTTTTTAACCTTGTTAAAATGATGTTTTGAAATTTTTTGGGTGATAACAGAGGTAATGACAAGGTCTTGGAGGCTCTCATAGGTTAAGGGTCTAAGTCTGGGTCATGGTACTTGTCATCTAAGATCTATAAGAAGAATTATTTACAGGTTTTCCTCTCCAAGTGGGAGAGGTTTTGCCCTGGCTCTAGGAGCCTAATTTTTTGTCTCGTACATTTTAATAATTGACTTGATGAAAGACTAACTAAGCTAAATAAAAGAAGACATAAGTAACTCAAGTAAGCTCACAAGAAATAATCAAGAAGAGAATTTGAATTAATCACCAGCCATCCAAATTCTCAACAAATTGGACAATTTTTCATAATTTAGCTCCAGATTATCTTTGATCATAATCCATCGCTCAATAATTGGACCACTTTATTAGTAGTTTATTTTTGTCATTGATGTCGAGTTCATGGGAATCTTGGTAAGTGTGTTGTCATTGATGTCAAGTTTAGGGGGAGCTTGGTAAGTGTGTTGTCATTGATGTGTTGATGCCTAGCTCGAGGTCATGGATGAAGATGATATATTTTAAGGTATTTCCCCTTATGTTCCTTAGCTCAAATGAGAAAGTTAATTTGTTGGTTAGATAGCTCTCTTTGAGAGATTTCCAACGATATATGGCACTTGACCTAACTCCCTAGGAATAAGGAGAAAAATAAGTTTGAATTGATAAAGGATAGACAAGGTTCCAAGCAGGTCATGCTTTTGGATGGGCCTAAGTATGGAGAGCTAGCGCTCTCATCGAATCAAGAATAAATCGTAAGTTAAAATCTCAGGAGGGAGAATGACAGTCGACAAGAAATGAACCAACTAGTGGTTGGTCATAACTCCTAGTCTCAAGGAGCCTAGTAGGAAGCACCTAGGAATCCATCGAACCACAACACAAAAGCTTAGGAGGAAGAGCATAATGGAATGGCCAATGAGAGGCAAAGCCACCAGTCATAGCCCATGGTCACAAGGGGCTAGGAAGTCAATGCCCAGACACTTATTGGACCACCTTGTGTAAACAATGTGCACACAACAGAATAGGCGGGGAGCAATGCTGAAACAATGTGGCAGTACATGTGGCATCTAGGTAGTGCCAAGTGGAAGTGACGTGGCCCACAAATTATGACATGGAACTCTATGTTCATGACATTTGGAAAATGGATTTGGCATTTTTGGGTGCCCAAGTGGCCCTTTTTTTAGTAACATGTGGTAGTGACGTGGAATGACAAGTTGTAGAGAGATGACATGGAACGTTGAGGAGATGATACATGGTAGTGATGTGGCATGACAAGTAGCAAATAATGATGTGGCAGGCCAATATTCACGCCAAGATTCTATCTGGCAGAGTTTCATAGTGTTATTTGATTTTGGAAAACTAGTAGGTTTGATAGCCATCGACCACTGGCCATGGCCTGGATAGAAGAGTTGTGCAACGATGACAAGAAATGCTGGAAAAGTGGTGGCTGAAATACGAAAGGTTTCCCATTATCAACAAGAAACAAGAATGAGAAAGTGTTGACTATCAAATTGCCTGAATATTAAAGTTGTGCACTAGTCTGCAAGTGATTAGCAGCGAGCAGAAAGGAAGTGGCCATAGCCCCCAGCTGTATGAGATAACAAAAGAGTGCCCAAGGGTCTATCGACCATTGACCATCGGGCTACGACAATGCACCAATTTTTCAATGGGAAATTAGCATATTTCACATATCCAGGACCTATTACAAGTGTCATTTGACCATTTTCCCTCACAACGATGTAGTCCTGTATGAAGGAGAGAAGGCACTGAATGTCAAATATCCTAGATCCAAGACCTAGCGCAAGGATGTTATGAAGAGTGGGGACCACATCCCTAAATTCCAAGATATATCTAGTTGTGTGGACATCTGGATGAAGACCAACATCCAAGTATCTACCATGTCAAAATCTATCATGCATGTAAACACCAAATAACTAGATTGTCGGGAAAAAAAAATTAAAGGAGAAAGGGTTGATTGCACAGGTCTAGGGAAAAGCACCTATGGATCTTAAGCTCTTGGTCCTTTCCCAAAGTCATATGGTCCATGGTGGTTAAAGCTCAAGGGCCACAACTATATAATTTGGTGTTCAAATTCCAAATTTAAAGGATGAAAATTTTGTGTCTATGGGGCATCAAATTTTATTGATGGTTGAAAGATAAAGTGCCAAAGTAGGTTTAAAGTGTATACAAGTTTAACAAAGGATGAATTGAAGCATGGGATATTGGAGGAATAAATTAACATAAATCGAAGTGAACTTGAAATGAATTGAATTTTCATATGGTGAAGTTGAAAATATTGATACATTCAAGTGAGAAATTCCATGGGTAAATACCATGGATCAACACCCATGGTAAAGCAAGCCACAACATATAAATATAAAATTAAACTTTAAAGTTCGATGTTGTTATGGATCTAAAAAAACAAGATGAAGTTGTTGAAATCATGCATATCTAAAGAAGGAAAACAAGGAGAGAATAAAAAAATCTTGTAGCTAACCAAGAAAATAAGAGTGAGTAATTGATGCAAAGGATAACTGAGTAGATCATATAAGAAAAACAAAAGAAACTGAGTATGGTGATTGAGCATGTTTGTAAAACGCAGATTCTAGAGCATATATGAATTCCATCTGAGTGCAACAAAAAGGAGCATGAGGCTATGGAAAGAGATGCAGAGTAGAGAAAAAGTATGTAGATGTGATTTAGTTGGAATGTGAAATGTTGGAAATCTTAGTATGTTTGAGATGCGGTTGGATATCTAGTAGAGTGAGAACTGAGACATAAATCAAATAAGTTTGGAAGTGTAAAGTGAAAGAATGCATGTGGGTCTGAGTTTGAAAATGGATGAAAGAGGGATCTACTAGGAAAAGCAGGTTGGTGCCTACACATTAAGGGGTTGGTGCTTCCTTTAGGTTGGATCCTGTAAAGGTTAGGGATTTGGCCACAAGGGTTTCCATGTTAAACTTTTTGTACTCTGATTTCAGTTTGCATGCATTTAATCTTTTGAAGTTAAGGAATGAAAGATGAATGCTTATTTAAATTAAAAAAAAATGCTATGCAAATTCTCCCCCATTCCAAGTTTAGCACAATTTCAAGAAGTTTTCCCCACAAACAAAGCCCCATTGTTTAAAAGAACAAACTATGCATTCTAGAGTATAAGGACACAATCTTATCCAATGGCCTTTGGGTTTGATATTTGGAAATCAAGCATGAATAGTTATACAACCCCCAAAAATCCTCCAATAAATACAACCAGGAAGAAGGCTAGTGAACATAATGCAAAAACTAATAATGTTATCTTGTGTGGTCTATCAAAATTAGAATTGGTCAAGGTGATGCATTATGAGTTGGAAAATGAAACCTAGGAAAAACTTCAAAGCATCTATGAAGGCAATGATAAGGTGAATAAGGAAAAGGTCCAGACTCACAAAATACAATTTGGGAGCTTGAAAATGAAAAAAGAAGAAAATGTTGTAGCCAATTTCCTCTGTGTGGATGAAATTTTCAACACCATTAGAGAACTAGGTGAGAAGTTTGAAGAATAAATGATTGTGCAAAAAGTGCTAAGGTCACTCCCCTTAAGATTTGATGCCAAGGTCTTTTCCACTAAAAGGATATGGAGAAATTGACGATGGATTAGTTACATGGGATTCGTAATACATATGAAATGAAGACAATAGGGGAAACTTCAACACAGAAGGAAGAAACTTTCAAAGCATTAAGAATACAAAAGGACACAAATCTTGTGAATGTTTTAGCCATGAATCAGATATGGAAGAAACAAAATCTATGATCAATCTAGAAAAATATATGGAAAATACAAAGGTAAGATACCATTCAAATGTTTTAATTGTAGTATAATAGGAAATTTATGTCCATATGAAAAAAAGGAAAGACAATAGCGATGAAGAACATAAAAATAAAGGCAAAACTTATAGACACAAAAATGAAAAATATACTAAGAAGAAGAGTTTTTAATGTAGATAGGACACTGGCTTGTCTAAAAAGAGTGATGGATATGTAAATTCAAGTGGGTGCTTGTAAATTCAGGGGATGGGTGTCTCCTTCTAGTTGGATCCATAAAAGTTGATGTAACTGTAGGTTGTTTCCTACAAAAACATTTAAACATAAATTTCATGGTTTTCTCCTTTATGGGTTTACATGTACATCTTGTGTTTTATGTGTTAGTTATTTGATTGATTGTTGAATGGTTTGAAATATTGTAAATTGTTAATGATTGTTAAAATTGGCCATTATACTGATTCACCCTGCCCCCCACCCTCTAAATATAATCATATTTCTAATAGTGGGTATTAAAGAATGTTCCTTTAAGAGAATTTTAATAGCTAGAAGGAAGACTTATCATGGATAATGGCCAATGAAAGGAAGAGTAAGAAGAAGTAATCCCAAAAGAAGATAGATCACATTAAAGATTGTGCGTATACTAGCAATAGATCAAAGGTAAAATAAGTGAAGTTATTGTTCAGTTTTTAATATTTCATATTATTCATTATATAAATTCTTCATTCATAATCCGCATTCCCACATTTATGATGCTTTCCATAACAATTATACCACCAAATTCTACTAAATGCACCTCTTCTACCTTGTGGTTAATTATGATGGATTTATTATATTTTTAATGGTTAAATGTGTTTTTAACATGGTTTTATCAATGAATGTTTACTAATGTGATTGTGTGATTGTTATAGGTCAATCTGGGCATCATTCCCAATGACCTGGTCAAACTGGATATCATCCCCAGGACCAATGAAATAGAGTCTATCATCCCCTATCATTTCAGTTGCTACATGCCCTAAGACAAGAACAAACCATTCATGACTTCCATTGCAAGGTTTCCAAGGTTTGAAGTATATGTTATATCACTTATGATCTCACCAACGCAACCTCTCAAGGGACTAACTACTTCGCATATGTAGCTCCCTCCATTCAAGGGTCCTCTGCAAAGAACTTCCCGACATTCAAGAGTGCGTTGGTCAAATGGGAGTGAAATTCTCATTGTTTCGGAATCTCCGCATGGCCAAAGCCTTCTAGAATATTCCATATGTGTCAAACATCGAATCCAAATTTCATTCTAACACCTTTGAGCTTAGGAACATGTCTTGCCTATTATTAGAAAGTCATTGATTGAGAAACTACCTTCAGTTTCCCTATAAATTAAGCACATATCCTAGTGCTATAGAAGGAAGAAATTTGGTAAAGAAATGTTGTTGGATGCTCAATTGAGAGTGATATGCTGCTGGTGAGATGTTTATTGCGATGAGGCTGGGATGATGCTGGAGTTGGTGACATCATATCGATTGCTGGTTGTAACCTCCCCCTTCTATCCATTAATAAAGATTGCTGCTCATTTTCCCATATATGTATCTGTTTATGTTTCTACTTTTCATATTATGGATTATTAACTGATATATATGTTTCATGTTCAATCGATTTAACTGATTAAGAGTGAAAAAAGGAGAACATGAAGCGCTTGTATCACAAATAAGTTCCTCTATCTTTCTGTGTGTCTATTTACTCTTAGAGAAAGTGTCTACAAAGTCTTTGATCTGTTGTTCTAAATGCATAGCGCCACATTTACAGAATTTGTTTTATTCGTAACTCATAATTCTGCATAACAGTGACCAAGAAGTATGTTTGAGTATGAAAGCTTTTGTTTATTTACCAGGCTAGTTTCAATTTGAAAATTTGGTACCAAGTTCATGCATTTACATTCAATTCTGCACCTGCACGAATGGAGAAAAAAAATCAAAATTATAAAATATGTTTTTCTTTCTCAAAGAGTGAAAAATTTTAGGTGTCGCATGGGATTAATATGGTACATGACTTGGAATATACCCAGCTCACATGTGTGGGATCCTAGCACATGATTTAAGCTACAACCAAAAATAGGTAACAATTTTGAAAATGCCATGTTTTGCCTCAATTTACGTGCATACGGTGGTGAATATCAAGAATTGAGCAAATGAGTTTTTGAAAAATATATCAATTTACTTATATCTGAAACCGTTTCCCAAAATTCAATACAGTTTCAAAGTTACAACTTGTTCTTCAAAGCATATTTGTACAAAATTTCTGAAGAACCCAGATTTGCAAAAGTATCTAAACAGTCAACTTCAAGCACAATTTATGAGGTCATGGAATTGAATCGAGAAATTTAAAGACATGATTTTGTTTATATAGGGAAAATTAGGATCCATAAAAATATCTCTCCAAAATGCATCGTGGTCGAGGAGATCATGCTAGTTCTTTAACACCAATTTATATAAAATTACATAAAAGCCAATTTATATAAAGTTGTGTTGATAGTCCCGAATGACTTCATCAACATTTGGGAAACCATTCGATCAAGATCTTGAATCAAATACTTTTCTGTATGGAATGATGGCTCTGACTGGGATTTTGGGACTAGTTTCCCTTAACAAATAAAATATGTGGAATATAACGATATAACAGAATTGATTTACTTATTAAGAATCTGGAATAAGAAGTCATATAAACTAATACTAAACTCGGGTAAGATGATAGCATATGTGTTACAAAGATATCACAATTGACATAATAATTGATCAGGAGATCATGTCTAAGTTAAAAAATTGCTCAAAAATGGTTGCAATCTGAACGAGCAGAAAGATCTCGTCGTTGCGATTCTGGCGCCGTGAATGGTTCTCAAAACCGAGGTCATATGTGAAAGTTATTGAGGTTTGAAATTGTCCAATGAACTCCAAAACATGAATTTTTGATTAAATTGACTATGCTATTTTTGAAAAAAAAATAAAGGGGAAAAGTTAAAATTTTTATTGTAATTGTGAGCCTATCAGAGGGTGCCACGTGGCCTACCCAGGGGCTGCCACGTGGCCTACCCAGGGGCTGCCACGTGGCCCCAGGCCGAGTGTTGGAAAGTATTGGAAAAAAAGTTGAGTTTAATTGATTCGAACCCTGAACCGACAGTTCAGGCAGGGTTGACCCGACCGGCCTGCCTGTGGTTATCAATTGAACGAGTTGGGTGGTTGAAACGAGTTTTCGGCTCGTTTAATGGGCGAAGAAGTTTTGGAGACCAGCCCCTCCAGCCCAGCCCGTCGCTATGTGACTGCATGCTCGAGACTGCGGGCTTAATAAAATGAAATGGCGAATAATTATAAAGGGGCTAGCCCTCAGAGCTAGCCCCGACTCCATATGATCCAATCTCTGAAACCATCCACGTAAAGACTGCGGTAGAAATGGAAACAGTTAGCCATTAAAATGTGACAATTCACAAGTGTTAATGCAGCAGTTCGGAAGGTGGATAACCCGACAGTTAGTGCGGGGGTGGTCACATGCCACCCCACCTAACGTTAATTTTAACTTAAACGTTCGGTCATTTTTGGAGCACGCCACCAAATCCAGCGGGATTTTCCATTTTAGTCAAGTTAACTGGAGTTATCCCACTTTTAGTGGGGTTTTTGGGGGACATTGGGCATTGTTTTTGCAGAAGTCATAACTCTCTCAATTTTCGACCAAAAAAGATGAAATTTTAGTCAATTTTGGGTTTCTTGAGCATTTTAAGTAGTTTGGGATAGGTTTTAGAGTGGACCGAGGTGATATACAATAGATTTTACTTCAGGGAAGATGGAGGAGCCATCAGGGCCATCATGGAGAAGGTACTGTATTGGGTTGTATTTCACTGTTTAAGGTGAAAAAAAAGACATTTATAGCTATTTTCTATCTTCTGAAGCTAAATTTACAGCTGGTTTTTCCTATTGAGGTATATTTTTACATGTGTAACCATTTTGAGCAAATTAATAGAGCAAGGACATGCCATTGGGGAGCCTTGGACCGACAGATGTAGCCCAGGAGGGGTGAACTGCCTCAACAATTTGTTGTATTATGTGATGGTGAATTTTCTTGTTGTGTATTTCTGCTGTGATATGTTAAACAATAAATTTAATTAACAAATCCTCACACATAAATCTTAGAAACAAACCAAAACTACTTTGTTTAACCTGCAAGTCATGGAGAACAATTTGCACACTAAATTATATCAGAATGGATACTTTGCATACCATTAAAAATAGTTCCATTTTCATATCAATAATGTAGATCATCATGCAATTATGAAGTTAACTCAATAAAATGGAATTACTTTAACTAAATAGTTAATTAAATTAATTCATTAAACCATCACATATACTGAGATCTCCTTGTTCACAAATACAATTAGAATTCCAATCAAACACCCCAGTAATGATAATGAAAGATTGATTAACATAAAGGAAGTGTGAACAAAACACAATACCATTCTAGTATAAGCAACTATACACACAACGGATAGTAGTACCCGATACACCATATATTTTCTCATTATAGAAAAGCAAGTTGTTCAATTTTGATATTAAGAAAAACTTAATTACAATAATTCAGCTTAAGCCTCCTTTTACAAAAATTCAGAACTCTGTCTCTATCTAAGAGAGGGAATTTATAGTTTTTCAATAAAAAATAAAGATAGAAAGATATAACAACTCTTCAACAACTCATGAACATAGGTAATAATAAGGGGAAAATTTTGGAAATAGTTACAACAAATTTCTATGCTTCGGAGGAAGATTTTCCAACAGTTTGTTGTTGTAAATTGAAGATATCAATCAAATTACTGATCTTGGGTGGAAACTTTGGCCTGATCCGCATTTTCCCTGTAAATATGGTGTTTTTCAAAGCTGGAAGCATTTGTATGGAGACATTTGAAAGGCATAGGAGCAACAAACATTGACTATGCGGCTTGACTAATAACTACCAGTGATGTTCAAGCATGACTTTGGCCAATTGCTCAATCATTTCAACAATTTTTTTGGAGATTTTTTCAACAATCGAATGTCGAGTAAGGTACCTTTAGGGAAAATCAGAATAAGATTGGATTGCAGTAAGTTATCATTGATTGATTCAATGATTTTGTTGGAAATATCTTGGGCCTCATATATGGCTGCTTCGATTTGTTTCATATGGACTTCCCATTATCTAAATTTTGACCATTGTAATGTCAACATTTTATTTGTAATAAAATAGGGAAATTGTTGACAGCGGGGCTATCAACATTTTAAGTGATCTGATACGGTCTTCCAAAGAAGTTCGCTGACAATGGGACTGTCAGAAATTTCATTTTGGCTGAAAACCGTAGTTTGAAATTAAAAAGTGATGAGTGTATTGACCACATCAGCGTCAATGTTTTCATCGAAACATGTCTCTAACTGTTTTTAAAGGTAAAAGTACTAGTTAATAATTTTTCCTCTGCTCTAATGAGTGAATGTAATTTAATATTATTGTACCATGTGATACAAATTTCAATTTAAATTTGTAATGATAACCTGAAAAACCGTGACTATTCACTCGCCAGTTGTATTATCTCATCTGCATGTCAAGTTTTTTTACCTTGTCTCGTCAATAGTTTTTTGTTGTTAATTTCAAGTCGTTTACACTTGGTATTGAATTTTTTTTTGCTCACAGGGATTCAAGATCAAATCCTGGGAAGACCACGCAACAGGATGGGGAAAAGAGGCAAAGCAAACATTTTTGAGCCCAAAGCACCGAAGTTTTTAGACATTTGTCCCAAAATTCAACAATTATTTCAGCAAGCTAGTTGGAGTGAGTTTTTCCACCGCTATACATACTACTATGATGCAGTGGCTCAGTCTTTTGCATATGGGTGGTGAGCCCTGGTATTGCACCAAGAATTTTGTAACTCCTAGAGGCTTCCCTAATTTACTTTATCAACCTGGGTTTGTACAAACTTGGAGGTGACAGTGCTATATACACAACATATGCATTCTACTCATGTCATCCTCTTCTAAGATTTACGAAAGGGTGCTACTTCTAGGGTTTCTAAATGAAGTTTGTCACACTTCTGAAGTTAGGCCTAGCGCTAGAAATGATTCAAATCCATGGCACTATTAGTAAGTACATAACTATGCTAAAAAAAACAAGTACATATAACTATTTTGCAATGAATGAAATCTACTTATTAGACTATGTTAAGAATTGAAAAGCAACCTAGGCATCTTGCATGAAATAAATTGATGAATTGAAATGACATTAAGGAAAATAATATATTCACACTTTGTTGGGTCATATGGCTAAACACACTCTACTTACCCTATGCTCTATCTATCATACTTTTAGTCGTGCAACTACTCATGACCTAATTATGCTTGAAAATATGTTGTTTTGCAGTTAGGAGAAGAAAGTGCTAAGGTGGCTCATGGAAGGCTTAAACACATGGGGGAAAGACTGGAGGTGTATGAGTGTTTTTTACAGGTTTAGAGGAGGGTTATGGTGGTTTTTGGGCTTAAGGAGGGGCCCACAAGTGCTATTTCAAGTGTTGCTACAAGTTTCCTGTAGTTCTACAGGAAATTTTTGAATTGCTACATGAAACAGTCTAAGGGAAATCCAAGGCCAAAAATAGGTGGAAAAAGGGTAGGGAAGGTGGAGTGAAGGTGGATTAGGATGAGTGGAAGGTTTCCCACCCCTTGGCCAAGCTCAAAACCTCTTTTGAGGCTCGTCTTGCACCCATGGGGTTTTCTCATGGTGTAGGGATGAAAAATCCGAAAACAGGGCTGATGGTGATTTTGATGAACAAAGGGATGATGAAGGGTGAGAGATGAAGCTGAAGGTGTTGGTGAAGTTCTCCTTGGCTATGCTACTTATATTTGCAAGAAAACTACCTATTCATGCAATAGAAATGGACAAATTCATGATAAATAAAATGGAAAATATGACTTGAATTTGTAAAGAAAATATACTCTAATATACAAACATAGATCTAACACAACATTCTAAACATATCCATGGAATCACAACAACTAATATCATCCATTCCAAGAAATCATAAACTAAGAAGCATTTTTGGTCTGTGGGGAAGGTCTATCCTCCTCAAGCTCTATTGACAGAGATGAGAGGGGCAGGCTTGACTCACAAATTTTTGAAGTTATAACCTATTATACAAACATGTAAGCAAACTAAATCTACATAAAAATACAAATGGAAGCAAAATAAAAACAATAAATGAAAATACAAAAAAACTAGCTAAATATTCATAAGAAAAACTAGCTAAATGACATGAAAGTAAAGAATGATTACAAAAGACAGGCTGAGGCACATGGAGTGAGCCCTAACCCACAAGACTAGCTCTTTGAAATTAGATCAGTAAGGTAAAGTATGAATACACATTTCATTTCAAAAGATAGTCTCATTACATCAATATAAAAGTCTTGAAAACTGATTACAAGAGCAAAGAGCCTAATGGATTTCTCCAAAGCTCAAATCCTAATGAGCTCTTGCTTAACTCTATTTAACCTAAAGGTTAGATACCAATAGCTCTAAAGAAAATATGTGATGAGTCTACTTGAATCCAAGTGAATTATGCCTTGAGTGCACTTGATCTTGAGTTTGCTTGTCTGCCTTTAATTTCAAGCTGTTGGTGGGAATCTCGAGGATCCCTTGGCTGCCTTTGGGAGTTAAGGAGTGTGGAAAACCCCCTAGAATCTCTCCTTGTTGTCTACTTTGAGTCTTAATGACAAAATCTCCACAAAATGAAATATCTTCATGATTTTTTTGAATTTAACTCATTTTATGTACTCGGAGTATGTTAAGCCTCAATCACCACCTGCACTAGTAGCATACGATAAAAATATAATTAAAATGCAAGAAAAAAATACTTAATAAGGAAAAAAGGTGATCATTGACCCCTCCAAATGTGCCTAATGATGGAGCTCATCATCATCGCCCTACTAAATGTTGCTCATCCTCTGAGCTACTAATCCTCCTTCTGCATTTCCTTTAAGGCTTTGACGGACCCCATGACCTCCCAAGGAAGAAGTGTGGGAGTCTCTTCAGGAGGGTAAAAACCATGATTCTTTTATGCTTCCTCCCATCCTCTATTCTTCTCATCTTGGTCCTTTCTATCACTCAGCCCCAACAACAAGGGTGGACTGAGCTTCAAGCCAATCCACTTAATATTTTTGGCCTGCATGGCCTTCTTGTAAAATGGTGCTCTCTCCAAGGAACCCCTCAATATTTATGGTGTGTGTTACTCCATGTTTATAAGGCTGTGATGGAGGTTATTCCATCTTCTTTGGCTAACCATTATCCTCTCATCTCCCAACAACCTAGAAACATCAACAAAGTGGGCCATTGCTTGAGCTTGTGTATGGAGGTATCTTTTAGCAAGTTCAATATCATTTTCAATATTTAGATGGTTATTGATGACTCTTCTAGGGCTGAACAATTCTACCCTAATGTGTAAGGGTTCTCTATTTTATCTTCTCATAACCCTCCTCATCTCTTGTGCTCTTGTCTCCTCATTAAACATCCATGATGCCAAAGCCATTAATTGCATATCCCCCATCCTAGGATTGGGGTCCCAAATATTTAAATCTGTTAACAAAATATTATGCATATAAAACTCTACCATTTTCGCTTTGTCAGCCATGCTTTCTTGATTGCAGAAAGAAATGAACTGTCTACAATTTTGGAAAGGTAAGGATCCATGGGAGGCTAAAGTTTTAATTTGAAAGAGGAGCCACTTCTCCTTGAGGTAAACTACATATGAATCTAAAGGATATCTGTGTTGAATGGACTCCATGCATAAATCTTCCATGGTGGCCACTTGTTTACCCTTTTGATGAAGCTTCTCTTGTAGTGCTACATTCCTTGCCTGTGCCTTCTGAAGCCGCTCCTTCAATACTAACTCTCTAAGCCTCACATTAGATAAATACGTCCCCAATTCAACTACTTTTCCTTCCATGGCTCCTATGTCATACACTCCTTTAGATGTGGAAAGATTCATCTAATGATGAGTGTGTACCCTCTCTTCCTCCAACTGATAAAATAAAGGAATTGTGGAATTTTGAGGAATTAATTTACCCCCGTCAATGTATGTGTAGTAAGGGATGAGATTGGGTTGAGGGCTAGGGTTTGGCACTATTGCAACATCTTTGGGGATTAATTTTGGTGAGGTTGCCTCTTCTTTATCATATTTTCATCCCTCTTTTTCATCATTTTTTTTCTCTTGTGTCTTGCCCTCAACTTCCTTGACCTCTTGCCCCTCTGTGGCTGTATTTTCCTCTTCAACCAAGATATTTTTCTCCAAATCTGTGCTTTCTAGAGTTTCCTTTAGCAAAGACAAATTTTCTTGTAGAAAAATCTGTTTTGTTTGCTGAAGACCCTCTTTTCCTTGTTTTTCACACTTTTCACTCCTTGGAGGGTCCGTGGAGGTTGCATGAGGTGTATGGGCTGCCAATCTGGCTAAATATCTTCTGATATATGTTACAGGGGTCCTTATAGGTGAAGTGACTTCTTTCACCCTTCCTTCCTCTAATCTACTTTATTATTCCTTCTTTGGTGATTCTTCAATGGTGATAAGGCTCTTGGTGGGAGTTTGTGGTTTTCCTTGTCTCACCCTCTGACTCTTCCTAGTTCTGAAGTACATAAGTGTCTACCTCTTTCCTTTACAGGTGTGATCAAAGTAGTTAGGGTGGTAGCTACCTATTGATATGTGATGTCAGGTGACATGATTGTGTCTTGAGGGGAGGTTTTATTGCCTAATATAGGGTCCACATATTATTTTTCCTCAGTCTTTTCTTCCTCCTTTCCCTCAGCGTCTTCCTGCTTGCTTTCTGCCGTCTATATGTTTTCTATCTCAACTTCCATATCTTTTTTTTCTTCTTTGTGTTCTGCCTCTTCTTCTTCTTCTTCTACCTCCTCTTCTACCTCTTCTTCTTATTCTCTTTCTCTAAGGCTAGAAGCAGAGGCTTTCCCTGTTTGGGTATCTATAAAGGATTCCCTATCCATATATATGAAATAATAATAGGATAAAGGTAGGTTAAACCTTCTCAAAGAATCATTTACAATTATTTTTGTTAGGCCATGATGGGTCAAGTGCTGATATTTCCTTTGCCTCACCTTATGGCTCATGTCAGTGATGGATTTTAGGAGGAAGTGAGGGACACAACCTCTTTTCAAGTGGGAGCTCTCCCCGGAACCTAAGTTCATTTAAAAATCTAAAATGATACCCATAGACCACACTCAATTTTCCTTCACAAGAAATAAACTTCATGATGTGGAAGGAAAATTCATCCCAAGGGTATGGAAGGCTCTCCCTCCTCACTCCATTTTTATCTTCAATATACTCCTCTCCTGGTAGAAATAAATTATTTTTGGTTGCAGTGCTGAGCATTATTTCCTTAACCCATTTGAATCCTAAGGGCAAGGTTGTAAATCTGCTTATGAGTTAAAGAGATAGTGTGATGGCCAAGCCTTTAATCACAGTGGTGCATCTCTCTTCTGAATGTGACTGCAGAGCCACTGCAATTTCTTTAGCTATCTCATCATAATAACCTTTCAATAGCTCAAAGAACCCTAGCCATTGGTGATTTCACAATATTTCCATAACCTTAGGGTGCTTCCTAATTCTCTTAATGTCAGTAGGCTCCCTTTTGTTGAATCCCCCTCCCATTTTAATGCTGTGAGATGAAGGTGGTGAGAGGTTTTAGAGGTATGTCTTGGAGATGGAGGCCTTGAAACAAAATGTAATATTTTTTTTTACCCTTTAACTGTCAAATTTACTTTTGCTGAGTGTGAATTATATGGATAAATTTCAGTGTTGGAGGATGACAATCCACTTACCTTGGTCCTTTTCTATTTTGGTTTGAGAAATGGAGGCTTTGGGAAGCCAATTCACCCAAAAGTGACTCTGTGTTGCCCTTTAAGCCCTTGCTGGTCTGCTTCTGAATTTGCTTGTAGCAAAAATCTGTTTCCTATAGCACGATGATGCATGCAAGCCCAAACCTCGATGCTGCTCTTCTGATGGCTCCCACTGCTCTCCTACTCTCAGTGCTCTTTGAAATGCTCAATGCAATGGTGAAAATGAGAAAAATCTTACCTTTATTTGATTTTTAACTAAATTTGGAGCGTTGTGGTGACTCATGCTTAACACGAGTTTCCTCTTTATGACCATTGGCCCTCACTTCAGTTAATCATTACTGATCTTGTGATCAATTCCCTTTGTAAACATACACTTTTACTTGACTTGATTTGACTTGCCTAGGTGGCATGCACTTTCACTTTTCCTCCAGTTTCACTTTACGAAGGTGGCCAAGTTAACTAGCCAAATTTTTTCCTTTTAAATTTCTAAAACTTGACATTCAACTATTTTGGCCATTATGGATGCACAACGAGAGGTGAGAGGCCATACCTGAGCTTACCTAATGTTGTTGAGGTTCTGAAGGAGATGGTGCAAGGAGCTGGAGTTGGTGGTGGTAGCCTTAGTCTTTTATTTGCTGTGTCTTCATTTTTTTTATTTGTTAAATTATGAGTGTGCATCCTTTTCTGAGTGAGATGCTTACCCTTTTCTTGTTTATTTCTTTTGCAGGTACTGCATGGAGGGCTTCAGATGCCATGGTTGGTGTGATTGTCCCTTTGGAGTCTGCTGGTGGTCTCCTAGAGTCATATACATCGAATATCCTTCATATTTTAGCCTTTCTGTGCCACACACAAATTTGTTACTGGAAACTTTCTGATACCTGTAGCACTCTGTTTCTTGCCTCTTCTTGCTTCATTTTGCTCAGAAATGGAGGGATATGGTTTATGGAGGTTATCGAGGAAGTCATGGACTGAATGGAGTGGAGGATAGGCAAGTGAAAGGGTTCCTATGTCAAGTTTCCAATGATTTAGCAACCAAAGGTGCAACATAGGCTTTAGATAGGGAAACCTTGTGCATGGAGTGAAATAGGGGTTTGGGAATGGTAGGTGTTATCACTCATAAATTTTCAAAATTTCATTGATAGGGTTACTCACATCACTCACATAGGTTTCATCTTGTCTTTATAGAGTGGTTCATGAAATTGATGGAAAACCCATGAAATAAGCCTTACCCTAAGTCTAAAACCCCCCATGAGTCATGTCATGTAAGTAAAATCCACTCCTTTCCATTTAGTTTTTGCATGCATGCCCTCAAATCAAACATATGCCACTTGTCTGTTTTTTTCATCATTCGATAGCGAATATAAATGCAAAATGGAGGATTTTTCTACGGAATCACCTGACAATTCCGTAGTGAATCTGACAGGTTTTTAACTGTCTTCGCTACAGAATCGTGTTTTTCTGCAAAAAAAACAGAGCATGGTGAGGTGTCAAAATTCCAATGGTCATGGGTCAAGGTGAGGTCACCCAATTAATTTTCATGATCACCCAAACATGCAAGATTGTGATTATCCTTAATATTATCTTTTGTTCTCACATTTGGCGTCATTCTCCTAACTTTCAAATTGCATTTTTAAATTTCACCTCTAAGCATCTCTCTATCATCTATTTTTTGAGCCTTGCATGTAGCAGCATAGTGTCATCTTTGAAGAGCTGATTCATAGTGCAAGCATCTTGTTGTCTAGATTTTTTATCTGTAGGTAGGAGTTTTAAATTTCACAGTATCACCTGATACTATTTCTCAGGCTATAGAGATACCAAGATAAGGTGAAGCGTGGTTCAAAGCCACCAAATTCAAAATGAAAAGCTGTAAGGAATTTGTCAAACCATAGCACATTAGAGCTGACATGGCATCAGACATTCCAAGGAGTTTTATGAAGGAGAATTATTATAAGTTGTTGTTTGTGATCTAGAAGTACTTGAACTATGAGGGGAGGTTTCATATGGTTTACCTATACCATTTCAGGCTCCTTTTACATTTCACTGGTAAGCAGCCCCTTGATTTGCCTTTCTTTTTGTTTAGGAGCCTAGGGAAGATTTACGATAAGGTCCAAGCCAAGGGTGAAGGTAGTGAAACATCAGTTTTCCACCATGGACTAATTAAACTCTTAGTGTTGGAAGAATTGAATAAATTAAATAGATATTGGGCATCTTTTCTTTTCCTCAGTGGATATGAAGTCGATTCAGTGACACCTAAGAAGATTTCAAAGCCAAAAACTACTTCATCTCCAGTTGTGATAGAAAGTGTTAATGAAGAAGGGGCAGAGCCTATCTTGGAGCCAATGGATGTTGAAGCATAACCTACACCAGAGGAAGATATCCCACAACCATCACTTGTAATTCACAAACAAAAAATTATCAAACATGGTAGCGGGAGGATAACTAGAAGCTAAACCATTTCCAAGGGAAATCTTGAAGACATCCTCCAAGCAATAGACATTGAAGAATCTCCAATTTTCCAAGTAGAATACATTGAAGGGGACAAAAGGAAGAAATAGAAAGGTAAGACTGTCAAAAAATTAGATTTTGCAGGAGAAGATGCAGGTTTCATATTCCAGCCAAGAAAACCATTGACTAGGTTACAACTTGCAAAGGATGTCATGGAAAACAAGATAATAGAAAATGTTGACAAAGGCAATCAACCTATCATAGAAAATATAATAGGCCTATCTCCAACAACAAAAGATGTTTTTGTGCAAAGGAAGGGAAAGGAGAAGATGGTGGAAAAGACTTAAGTATAGATATTGCAGGAGCAGTTCAGAGAGGCCAAGGTATATAGACAACTGATGGAAGATTTTGAAGGAAAAATGAATGATCAACTAAACCAATATGATAAATCACTGACAAATTCCAAAAGGTTGTTGAAAAGAACACTTCCTTTAAGGAGAGTAATGAAGAACACCAGAAAAAGAAACCTGTGGTTACAGTCTGAGATGAAAAATCTCAAGGGACAAATTAAAGAGCTAGAGGACCGAATGGAAATGATTCAAGAAGAATTGAAGAAAAGAGGGCTGAAAATTAAGTGATAAATGAGCCTGAAGAAGTAAAACCTTCTACTGCTAAGGATGGAGTGCCCAAAGTTTAAGGAGTTGGCCTTAAAATTTTTGATAAATTTTGCAGCATGCAGGAAACATCATTTTTTAGTTTGGAAGCTAAATTTTGAAGAAGAATGAAAAATCTGTGTTTTTTAGCTAATTAGGAAATTTCGTAGTGAAGCCCAGGCTTGAAGGCCAGATTTCACTACGAAATCCCTGTAGGATTCTCTTTGCTACAAAACTCATTTTTGCTAGAAATAAAAGGAGGAAAAGAGTTGTATTTAGCTCATATTGTCTAGCAAACATATCCTAATCAGAAAAATAAGAAAAAAACTGATTTAGATGGCTGAAATGAATATGCTACTAAACTACGCTATGAAACTGCCTAGTGTACTTTGTTTTTGCAGTGAAGTGTTTTTAGTGGTATTTGGATGTTTGGAAAGTTTTTGAAGAGAAGCCAACCACGTGGAGATATTCAAGATAGCAAAGGCCCACTCTAGTAAGGATTCACTACTCAAAAAAAATGTCACCTATCCAGCTCAACATGAGGACAATGATCAAAGTTATGTTTATCTTTTCCTAAGAAGTGGGAGTGTTAGTTCCTAAATCTAGTGGGTATATTTATGTCTTGGTGATGGTGGGTGCCACTCAAGAACCTGGTCATTTTAAATGTAATTATCCTATTCTACAGATAAGTGAATGTAATAAATGACATATATAGTCCTAATAGGCTTGTAAGTCTTAAGTTATTAGGTGTCGTTTGCAGTTCCAGGAATATAGTTTATGGTTAAGATAGGTTTCAAGATTATGGTTCGATAATCTAGCCAGCTGGGCATATCCAATGTAAGGAAAAAAAACCTATTAATAGGAAAAAAATTGAATGATAAAAGGTTGGAGAATGTTATTTGACACTACCACTATTGTAAATTTTTATCATTATTAATATACATTGACTGTGTTTCTGCTTCACCTGAGATCCTTGGAGTGTTTCAATGATCTTATGTCTTATGTTTCTCTTTATCTTGTTTCTAATATCTCGATGTTGAATTACTCAGAATTCATGTTATGCATTCTCTGAATTCCTTTTAACGTTGAGCTATTGAATATTTATGTGTGTTAATATTGTCCTTTCATTGAAACAGTAAAATCCTCAGCTTCCACAAGGAGATCCACTTGTCATTGAATTCCTTCACATTGACTCCATAAGCCCAATGGTAGTGAAACCTATTTCATTTTTCGCCTGCAATCAAATAAATTAAAAAATTATCATAGATTTAGCCATCTGGTTGAATCCTAATAGAGAAAATCATAATTTTATTTGAGAGAGCCATCTCAGGCTGGAGAGGCTAATCCTCAGTCAAAATTTGGTTTGAAAGAGTTACTCTAAGTTGTCTGGTGGAGCAGACCATCAAGACCAATTTAGAGATAACAATAGGTATAGGAAAAAAATGAATTATCATACCCTTCCTGAAGCTTAGAAACCCTTAGGAAATAGTTTGTCTTCACAAATGAGTTTCTTGTAGCATTTACAGGAGTTTCCTGTAGTTATATAAGAATCCTGTAGCTGCCTTATTTGTTTGTAGCAATTACAATTTAGGGAAAAAATGAAATTGTTTCCTATCTCATGGGTGAAATGGATGAAAGGATGTATGATGGAGTGGCTTATGGAGTGTGAAAGCAGAGAAGAAGAGAGAATGAATAAAAATCACTCCTCTATGTTGGCTTGAGGGGTCCTGACCCAGGTTCGGTATGTAAGGTTTGCTAACAAACCCCTATACTACTGGCCCTTTCGGCAGTGACCTGCTTTCACAGATCAAAGTGTTGGGGCCTTGTTTTGAGTATTGCATGAAGATATATTTTGGAGTTGCGCATCGACACGTGGCAGGTGCAACAATGGTAGGCAGCAGAGCTGCCAAGGTTGCAGAGGAGCGGGAGATAGATGACGAGGATGGCGCAAACAAGTGCATACGAAGAGAAGATGCGGCAAAGAACAGATAGTGGAACTCATGTGCAACAGAAAGAAGCCGAAAGCAGCTGAGGAAGAACACAAGAGAAATTAGCAGTTGCGCTTGCGGGTGAATAAATAGGCCATCACCCAGCAGAAAAGGAAATCATGCACAGATACAGAGAGATCGGAGAGGTTAGAGCAGAACAAGGCTAAAGAGAAAACATCGCAGAAGGGCTCTGTTCTGAGTGTGACATCCTTGTATTCCCTGTGTTTCTATCGATCTGTCATGGCTGTAGTATCTCTCTCTCTTTGTCCTGCGGGACCTCTATAATAGAATTTGGAAAGCTCTTTCTGTCGAGAAATGGAACTCTAGATCCTGCTGAATGGTTATTAATATATTTGAAGGTTGCTGTCTTATCATATGATTTAAATTTGTTGCATGATGTCTGTGGTACTTTAAAATTTTATTTTCTTACTATCTGCATAATGTTCTGATAAGATCTTCTACGTATGATGTTATGTATGAAAATGATCCTATGTTAGCTTCGAGTTGCGGATCCATCCACCAATACCGATCTGTTCCCCTCCTTCATGTGGTTGCGACACACCTCGAGTGAGACTCTCTGCTCTTCGAAGTAGGGTGAAAATGCTGGCGTGGTTATAGACTATAGCAGACTCCTTTTTTGGCCCAATCCCCGAACCTGGGTCTTGCCCACGAGACCTATTTCCTCGCCAACAAATGGTTCCATTGACGGGACCCTAAACTTCATTAGGGGAACTAGATCATGGTATTAAGGATCCTCGAAGGAGAAATATGGAGATGGTGGGATAACCATCTGGACCAGTTTATAACTCAGCAAGCTGAGCTGAGAAGTCAAAAAGAGAAGGTGATCAGAGATCTAGTTCTCTTCTCGAATTCTGCCGAAAATACCTACGAGATCCTCTAGGGAAAGTTCCCTAGTGAACTCTATAACTGGTTGTGGAGGCTGCAGACCAAAGTGACTATGGAAAAATCGCGAAAGATCGACCACAAGTGGGTGCAAAGATTTTTGGTGGCCCTTCATCGGTTGGATACCGAACTAACCTGAGCTGTAGATTTCTGGGTAGAATCTACTTTGGAAGGATATCTTGTGGAGTTTGCAGCGGAGTGCTTCCAGTTGTTCTCCAGAGCCGAGGCTATATTCCGATCCGAACTAAGAGGGAAGCTGCTGAAGGAAATTCCATTGTGGATTAAGGCCCTGATGGTGGACGAAGGGCTGATGGAATTCCAGAAATCAGCCATGGAAGCGTAAACCTCCAATGCTAGGGGAAGGGCCCGAGGGACAGATTCTACGTGAAATGTGAAGCGGGGAAGTGGGGGAATGGATGTTGAAACCGCAAGGAGGTTGAGGGAGTGACATGCACATCGGAGGGCACAGATCGTCGAAAGGTGGCGAGAGAGGGTGATGAGGGAGTTGAAACGACAGGGGAGTAGACGGAAGGACAAAAAGGAGGCGCCTCAAGAGATAGTGGACATGGAAGGCCAGGTGGGTCCCCAAGAAATGGGAGGGACCATTAAAGGAGTGCGGCGGGTACATGGGAGCCCAGACAGGGGGAAGGGAGAGACGATTTCTGACGAAGGAGATGAAGATGCGTGCCCGGAAGAAGATTCTGATGTCGAGTGGTACATCGCGATGCAACAACTATTCCAAGAAAGGATGACATTCATATCTCCAGGTATTTCAACTTCCCAAAGTTCAAATAGCGTGGATCCCTACCTTCCCCTGGTACTCTATAAACCCTTAAGTGATATTTTCATTAATTTAAAAGAGTTGAGTCAATTGAATAACAGTCAGTTGTCAACAACAACGCATGCTAATAGTAGCATTACTAGTGGTATAATTACGCAACCAGGACCCAGAGGGTTCATTCTAGTTACACCTCCGCAAGTGAATATGGCGGGGTCATTCACCCGGTACCTAGAATTTTTTGGGCGGGGTAACAACGATGTGGAACAACACTGGTACCTCTGTGAATCCATATGGAGGGCTCGGCAGATGCGAGATACAGGAAAGCTGATAGAATTCCAAACCACGCTGAGAGAAAGGGCATTGCGCTGGTTCATAAAGTGGTCAGAGGCCCACCTGAATCCAGCTATTGTGGATGTTAAGCGAAACTTTGTCAGAGAGTTCAAGCTACCCCAAACAGACTAGCAAGGTCTATCCGAACTATGGGAGATCAAGCAAAGAGAAGGAGAGACTTCATGGGAGCCGATGCACAAGTTCAAGGACGTGATCAAGAAACTCAGCTACACGATTGACCCAAATCATCAGAGGGACTGGTTCATCAAGGCTTTGCTTCCCTTGATGCGAACCCCCCTCACCTAGCAAAAGATCGACAACTTGCAGGATGCATTGGAACAGGCTATGAAGATAGAGGTGATGGTGGGCAACCCTCAGGAATATAGGGGAGGGGTTGCCCCACAAGACCCATCCCTACTGGGACTGCAACATAAGATAGCCAATCTGACTGAAAAACTTAAGGAGATGCAGCCTGTCAGACTAGCCAGGCTGAATGTCTGGTGTACACACTGCCTGGTCGAAGGACACGTGGCGACCGAGTGTCCTCGGTTCCGAAGCCCTAGAGTGGGGGCCTCAGCAACGACAGTACAGGGGGCTCTACCCATCAGAGGAGTTGTGCAGATCAACTTGCAAGGGGTCTATCCACCGCCACAAACGTGTGTCGGGTTCCAAAATCAATTGCAAATAAAGTATTGCGAAAATCTACCGAACTAATAACTAAGTGGGTCATCAACTTCATGTGTCCAATTTTCCTTAAGTACTCCAATGTTCGAACAACGTGTAATGCGCAGTTCTCGTGCTTCAACAACTCACAACATCGAATAGTGTAGAGCTCTAGATGCATCGGCAGAATGATTGGGGACTGCCCTCCTACAAGGTGAATGAGGCCTCAGAGGTCGAGAGGGCAAAGATGCGAGAGGCGCACAGGACGGGGTCCGCCGAGATGCTACAACTGTGAAATTTTGAGGTCTAAAATGGGCCTCCTAAGAAAAATGTACAACAAAAATAAACTTTATAATAACCAATAGGATTCAAGATGATGATGTCAACCATGGGGGATGATTTACCATTTTTTAAATAAAAGGGTAACAATATTAAAAAATAATAAAATAATAAAACTACTTTTCAACTCGTATTTTCAACTTATCTGCCACAATTTTTACTCAAATTTCGAGTGGGAGCACTCGTTGGATGCAAAATTTAATTTCTCATCCAAGGAGTACTCATGTTGCATACTTTCAATGAACCCTGCTACATGAAAAATGGGAAATACATAAAAAAAAACGTGATTGTCATGTTTTTTATGTATTTCTCATTTTTCGTGTAGTAGGACCCATCAAAAGTATGCAACATGGGTACTCCTTGGATGAGGAATTAAATTTCTCATCCAACGAGTACTCCCGCTGGAAATTTGAGTAAAATATTTGGGAGATAAGTTGAAAATATGAGTTGAAAAAGTAGTTTTTTCATTTTTCCTTCTAAAATTTGATGATGTCATCAAATCTTATTTGATTCTTTCCACTATTATTATATAATTTCCTTAGGAGGCCCATTTTAGACCTCAAAATTCCCCTAATGGCTGTGATCAGGAGGGACATGTGGCCCGATAATGTCCCCTACCTAGAAGACCGTGATGTTCAGAGTGCCATGTGAATGCACACGCAACAGAGGACTGCCCTGAACTTATCAAGAAGTGGGAGGAACGAGCAAGGAAGAGAGGCACGAATCTGGTGAATGCAGAACCTCGAGGGAAGGAGACTCCGACCATGAAGAACGTAGCCATAGTTATGCAAGGAGGGAAGAAAACAGGGGAGGATGCCCGTGAGAAGGATCCGATGCGGGCGATCAGGCCCGCATCCCCGAAACAACTAATCAGGCTGGAAACATAGAAGAAATATTTCCAGGAGGCTGTAGAAAATTTTGCCCAGTTGGGGGGAGAAAAAGGTATTGAGTTACCTATGAAGAAGGATACTGGAGAACAGAGCGCTACAGGAGCTCTGATCGAGGAATGGCTCCACCTATTTCTCAAAATGGTTGACAACGCTTCAATGCGGGAATAGCTCAAGCATACCCTAGAGGAAGTGTTGCAGGGGAGCGCAGGAATGAGGGAATCCTCGAAAACCGCACCACAGTATGTACAACGAGTCAAGTGGAACAAAATAAGAACAGGAAAAGAGTTCTGGTTAAACACGCAGGTTGCGGGATTTTAGATCAGAGACACCATGCTTGATTTTGGATCTGACATCAATATCCTATCTCGGAAGACTTGAGAAGCTCTAGGGCAGCCATGACTGACTTATTTGCCGATCTAGCTCAGAATGGCAAACCAGTACTGCATTGTGCCGATCGGTAGACTCGAAGATTTCGAGGTCGACATCACAGGGGTAAAGACTTAGACAGACTTTGAGGTAATAGATATTATGGGAGACAAAGATCCATACCCTACATTGCTAGGAATCGACTGGGCTTTTGAAAACTATGCTATCATTGATCTCAAGAAGGAGCTGATGATTTTTGAGGACGGGGAAGTTCGAGTCACTCAGCTGCTTGACCCGTATCAAGGTCCGAGATATACAGAAACCATAGATAACAGGGAGGATGCTCAGATATTGGACAACCTCTATCAGATGACAGCAGGGAAGAGGGAGGATTACATTAACCCGACAGCGACCGGCTCCGTAAGCTGGCGAAGTGTTGAGAGCTCATAGCTGGGATCAGAACTAGCTTGGGAGGATTGACAGCAAGGTGGGTATGAGACTAGCACAAGGAGATGTGCCAGTATTTCCAGAATCCATTGGATTGGGGCTGAGATAAGGGAGTATCCCACCTTTTCCAATATGCAAGCAGTAAATACCTTCATTGCAAAGGTAGAAGACAAGGTACCAGAGGAAAACAAGATACCTCTCTTGGATGTGGCACTATAGTCCACATCAGCCAGGTGGTGAAAAAATCACCGCAACTCCCTGTCGCAGTGGAGTTGTGTTGTGGAGGCTTTGAGGGCACAGTTTAAGGAAGACGAAGGACCTCGAAGCAAGCAAAGGTACCAAGGAACTTCCGATCCGAGAGACCACCTGAAAGCCTGTCAGGAGCAGTGGCAAAGTGTAGGGTACTCGTAGGAGCTGTGGGTACATCGGTTTGTCCACTCCTTGGATACCATTCCACATGCCTGGTATTTAGAAGAGGAAAGGAAGAGGGGGACCAGTTCTTGGCAGGAGGTTGCAGACAAATTTGTTCAATGCTTTTCATTTGAGGGGAAGACAGACCTTGTATCCCAAGCATTACAGGCCATCAAAGGGATACTATTTTTCCCCGATCAGAGCACAGACGAGAGGCCATTAGTACTGAATCCCAATGGCAGACCTAAGTTGGCTTGCCAACGAATTAATAGTGAGCCAGACGATGAAATTTTGGAGGAACTGATGCATCTATACTTTGAAGAGACGGAAGGAGAACGAAACATCAAAGAAGAGCCGACCACTGAAGGAGTCCATCTTCTTCTGCTGAAGAAAAAAAAAACTAAACATTGGCACGGAGGAAAAACCCAAGATGGCTACCGTTGGGGACTACTGGGACGAGGAGACGACGAAGGAAAATTTTAGTCTCCTCCAGGAATACGAAGACCTATTCCCTTCATCGATTACGGATTTAAAAGGGATCAAAGGGGATCTCGGAGAAATGAGGATTATATTGAAACTGGATGCCAGGCTAGTGAAGCATCGCCCTTACCAGCTGAACCCACGGGTAAAGGAGAAAGTCAAACTCGAGATCGACAAAATGCTGCAGGCAAGCCTAATTTTCCCTGTGGAAGAAGCAGAGTGGGTGAGTCCCATCGTAATTCAAAATAAGAAAGACAAGTCTGAAATCTGCATCTGTGTGGACTACCGAAGTTTGAACAATGCCTGCATCCATGACCCATTCCCCACCCCATTCAGCGACAAAATATTAGAAAACGTTGTGGGGAATGAGGCATACTCCTTCATTTAATGGTTTCTCAGGATACCATCAGGTGCGCATCGCGAAAGAGGACAAGAAGAAAACGACGTTTACCACAGAGTGGGGGTCCTTTGCATATCACATGATGCCGTTTGGGTTAAATAACGCACCTGCCATGTTTTCCAGGATTGTCATAGCTGCTTTCCAGGAATATATTCATAAGTTCCTAGAAGTCTACATGGATGACTGGACAGTCTACAGCTTGCTGAAGGATCACACCACCCTGCTACGCATAATGTTCGATCGGTGTCGGCAATTGCAAATTTCCTTGAACTTGAACAAATGCATCTTTACGGTCCCGTTCGGAACGCTCCTAGGACATGTGGTGTGTAGGCAAGGGGTCTATGTCAACCCCGCTAAGGTGGCAGTGATCGTCCACATGGAAGCCCCGGAAACTGTGAAGCAGTCGAGGTCGTTGCTGGGGCATACGGGTTATTACAGGCGGTTCATCAGGAACTATGCGAAGATAACTAATCCTTTGGAAAAGTTACTGCAGAAGTCAGAGGTGTTCCAGTGGACGGATGACTGCAGATTAGCCCCCGACACTTTAAAAGAGAAGCTGGCAACTGCGCCCATTCTGGTCCACCCGAATTGGGATAAGCAGTTCCATGTGCATATCGATGCTTCCGGTATTGCACTTGGGGCTGTCTTGGCGCAACCAGGGGAGATGACAGTCGACCACCCAGTGTACTTTGCCAGCCGAAAGCTGTCTAATGCAGAGCAAAAATACACCACCACGGAGAGGGAGGCACTAGCCATGGTGTACTCGCTCCAGAAGTTCTGCCACTATCTCCTAGGGGGTAAGTTCAAATTCTTCACGGACCACTCTGCATTGAAATACCTATTCAATAAGCCAGTTTTGGAAGTGTTAGTGTCGATATCTTCATACCTCCGTCAGTGATCAAATTCTCTTGTTGCATTGCATATTAGGTGTCTCACTCAGTCAGCTGCATTCCATTAGGAGCATGGATCATTTGACGGTAGTGGCTTGTTGCTCATGTCCCTCATGTCCTTTACTTGCTGGCCCATTTCTTTTCATTAAGACCATTTGCAGTCACTTTTTGTCTCATAGTTTGCAAAGACTCATTTTTAGGGTTTTAGTGTCATTAGGTCTAGGGTTTCATCAGAAAGGTCTTCAAAATGTCCAATAATGTTTAGCAGGCGCATGAGGAGGTTGAATAAAGTTCCAGTACTAAATAAGTTTCATCATCTTATGCCTAGAAATGTATTTTTCCTCAAAACTCTGTTTTGAGAAAAAATAGAGTATTTTATCTTTTTATGTATAAATTTGATGTAATTTCAAGTTTTCTCATGTGTAAATAAATTCATCGGCAACCCTGGTCACCTTGTCAAACTTCAGCAACCTTGCAAGGAAAACAAAAAACAAGTCATTCAATTAATCAGAGGCAAAATGAAGAAAACTACCTAAAATAGAGTTTAAAAAAAGAGTGTCAAAGGTAACATTATAAAAATGGGTTTTGAAGTGGAAAATTAAAAGCCTTTGGTATATAAGTCCTTTTCCATGTTCAAAGGGCTCATTTGCATCCAAAGGAGCAAGAGAAATTGGGAGCAAGCTCGTGGTCACAAAATTGCAGCCAATAGTTGCAAGTCTATGGGCGCGGTGCATAGGCTGAGTGGCGCGACGCATTGGGTCGGTCTCCACAGTGGTGAAAAATCACGGGCGCGACGCACATAAACGGCGCGGCGCATTGGGTTAGTGGCGCGGCATGTAGAGCTACCAACTGTTTTAAACCACAATTTCATTCAAACTCAAATTTGTTCATCTGCCTCTGGTCCAAAGTAAGTCAAGCAATCCCTCCAATGCCATAAACGTGTGTCTTATGATTTTTATGAAGATTTAATAAAAAAAATTCAAACCCTACTTCCTTGCTCAAGTCATCATAGCCTAGGGTTTGTAAATTTCTTTTTGTGGTCATCACTCCCTCACATTCTATTCTTTCACTATTTTTATAGTTTCATCTACCCTTTATCCCATATTCCCATCATCCCAAATCCTAGTTACAAAATTCCCAAATCCAAATTGTTATCCCAAAACCTAGAGACTGTCCCTAAAACCCTTCAATTCCCCAAATTCCAATTTGCAACATCCCAAAATTCCCCTTACCCTCTCCCTTCATAGTCCCTCACACATTTTCATACACTTGGCAGCAAAAAACCAAAGACACCTAAACTCTTCATACTCATCAAAGACAACACAAAATTTGGCAAACATGGAGACAAATTCCTCTTATGACCGAGACAGTGACTCTACAACTAAATTTCATGCACCAAGGAGACCCCACAAGAGTGGTAAACATGTTAGGGAAGAGCCTACTTCACTTGCTGAGCTGCAGGCCTACCCTCTTGCTATCACATGTTTTCAACAGTAGTCTTGTTACCAGTTTTGTGAGATGGTTGCTAGAGTCCAGTACCATCATGAGTTGGCCAGATTGTTTGTGCTTCATTTACATAATGGCCAAGTCACTCTTGCAGGTGTGACATTCACCTTGACACCTGAGTCTATCTCTCTAGCAACCGGTATTCCAAATGTCGGAGAGAAATGGAAAAAAATGCAGCAAGTTGACAGGGAACACTATGAGCCATACATCAAGCCCTGTTTTTTGAGACAACTTAGCATATTTTTTCCCTTTCGGTTCTTGAAAGATTCATACGCTCCTTTGATGAAGCTCATAATCAAATATTTCAGCTGTGAGGGCCGGTTTTCTCACCTCTATGCCTATCACATCAGGTTACTGATGCATTTTACCAGGGTGAGAATGATGAACCTTCCTTACTTCATGTGCCGAAATATTGAGAAGATGACCACCCTAGTGCAAAAGAAAACTCTTGAGCAGTAGTATAACAGTACCTATCACTTTGCACTCATCAAAATTGTGGTTATGCATCAACTTGGTTTGCAGGATATTTCATGGGAGGATTTCATTTCTCATGAGTTCTTCACAGTCCCTTAGGTACCTCTAGAAGCTTTCCACGAGACAGGTGAACCTTCTTATCAGCAGGAGGGTCATGAGACACAGACCGCTAGTGTGCCGGTGTATGTCACCTATCAAAAGGGCACTAGAAGGTTGTTTGCAGCAGCCAAGCGAGTATTATCTCCACCTAGGGTGGAAGGGGTCTCACTTCCTTCATCAGCAGTACAGGTACAAGACAAAGGTAAGAGGCCAATACATGATGAGGGGCCTTCAAGAGAGCATGAGACAAATTTCATCCTCATTCAGGATTATGACACTGATTTGGGCCCACAAAGCTCAAAGTTCAGGGAGATCATTTAGGAGCAGAAGGCAGAGATAAATACTTTGTCCCTTAGCCTACAAAGAGCCCAGTGGATAATCAAATACCTTGAGCAGAGAAAAAAACATCTAGAGGATCAGCAAACTATCATGGAGCTACAAAACATACGTGAGAACCGGCAAGCTGCCCAAAGGAGCAAAACCGAGATGACATCACTTAAGCAAGAGATTGAGGCTGATCGTGAAAATTGGCTTGAAAGGGTAAATATTCATTTGGAAAAGCTGTTGGAAAAGGCCAACAAAGAAAAGAACATGTTGAGGCACATGGCGAATCATTATTGGGCGAGAAATCATGTTTGTAAAGCAAGAATCAAAATTTTGAAGGCCAAGTTGAAGAAGGCCTCAAAGCGTCGGAAAAGGCATGATAGAATTCAAATCTTGGCCGAGGCTTCCTTGGCCCAGCATAGTACATAATGGAGGACACTCAGCCCAAATTTCAAGAAATTTGGGACATGTTTTGCAAATTTTGAATGTTTGGCCTAAAAACAGACTTTTCAGCTCTATGCGCTGCGCCACTTGGCGCGCACTTTTGATAGGGGGCTCCTTTTGATGAAAAATTGACATTTTTGGATTTTTCATGGAAAATTATGCTTGCCTACCCATGGATAAGAAATTTTGACAGGTTTTGGGCTTCGAGAAGGGTCAAAAACACCCAAAAAATGACCTTTCTGCCCCTTTTTTGACACATAGGAATCAGTGTTGGGAGAAATCAGTTTTGGAGGGGAAAATGAAAGCCAAATTTAGAAATTCCACTTGTGTTGGAAAGTAGACAGGTAGAAATTTCCAACAAGCCCACTTGGAGAAAATTTGGACACAGGGAAGGCCTCCAAAATCAGCTGCAAACTGGCGCGATGCATAGAGAAATCAGGCGCGGCGCATTGGAGGATTTTGCTCATTTTTGACTCAGTAACTCTGTTTTTCGCCTAGTGTTTGACAGTTTGAATTTATTACTTCTAAATGTCAAACTCATGATGTAATTTGATGTAATTTGATGGATTTTGGTGTAATTTTGTTAACTTTTTACTCATGGAGGTAAATTCATCCACCAAAAGGTGAATTGCAACTGAATGAATCAGTTTCCTAGTTTATAGAGGAAAGCTGTTCCATTGCCTACTTTCTAGTTCTCAGTTTAGATTTTGTTGGAGCAGTTCCTAAACTCATGAGCTCGACCTATAGAAGCTAGGATGAGTGGTTGTTTGTCTATATCTTGTGGTTTTTCAGTCATTATCATGGTTGGACATTTGGGATTGCTTTGAGCATCATTGTACATCATTTCTGCAGTTTGGCAAAGGAATAGACCAGGGTTTACAACACTCCATGGGATTCATGTGGTATTTTGCTTTGATAGTGTGTTTCTCTCTGTAAATGTAAGTCTACTGGTGTTTTATGTATATCATTTTTCCTCTTTTTTATTCTAAAGTTAAACAAACAAGGATAAAGGTGGAATTCATTAAAATTTGCAGTGCTCTACCTAGGGTTTGTTTAATTTTCTATGTTTTCAACTGTTTGAAGAGGATCCCTGAAGGTTTCTTGCCCTCTTCAACTCCTCATCTATCTAAGCTTCCCATTTCATTCAAAATTGAAGTGTTAAATCAATTGCCTACCTTGCCCCATTCAGATCTCTGCAAAACTGAGCCTTATTCCCCAAACTCAAAATCTGCCTTTCCATTTGATCCAACAAAGCACCCTTAAAATCAATCAAACTCTTTTATACATATACCTAGCCTAAAATCAATCTTCATTCAAGTCATCTCAAACCTCATTGATCATTTATCTGCGAGATTGACAAGGAGAGAGCCCTCTCCCGATCTGGTAGGGCTAGCTACCAGGTTAAGCGTGGTTTGATGTTACCCTAGATCCTACCGTTCTCAGCCTGATGTAGATTTAGGCCATAACATAGTGGCGACTCCACTGGGGAGACAAGATTGTTTGTTTGTTAGTGTTATTCATTTTATAAACTACAGACAGAGCCTGAAGTTAGCCAAGTAGCCTTCGAAATGCTCTTTCTTTGCATTAGCGAAAGTAGATGAATGCTGCTTCAGTTAATCTCTGGTCTAGTCTTATAAACGTAACACCTGACTTGCAAATTGCCCCAGTTTATCAGAAAATTCTGGACTTTTGGGTGATGAGTTTAGAATTTGATAGGCTGAACAAGTTGATTTTTTCCATTTGATTTTTGGGAATAATTCAACACACTGGCTTCTAGATGACACACCAGGGAAAATCCGGATCCTAATCCACCTCCTATGTATGAAAATCCAAATCTCATTTCGAGAATCCTTCGTCGAGAAAGTCCTGTGATTCCTGTGTTCAAATCTCATTCATGTCCTGTTGTTTTTGAGTATCTTGAAGATCTTGAGCTTGACGAACAATTTGAGTTGTCATTGTTTGAGACTAAGTCTGAAAGTGCTATTGATTCTACTGTCCTAAATCTAGAGTTTGTCAAAGATCTTGAAATTGAAAAGGCCAATAGATCAATTGACAGTTATATCTTGAATCTTCAGAATTCCATTGTAGCAACAAACATTCCCGATTTTATAGAGTCTGCATCTGCAACTCTTGGGTCATTTGCAATTTTATTTAGTTCCGAAATTCCTACCAAGCCTCCTTTCATTCCCACCATTCCCGTGCAACCTTCTATCTCTGATAAAAAATCTGTAGTAGTATCACCTCCATCCACACCACATATGCCTCATACATCAAATGCTTCGACTCCTCCTATATACCCAAGCCCAGTTGTAAATCCACCTAGAGAAATGGCTGCCCAATTTGTACCCCTTGTGTTGCCTCAAAATTTGGATAACATGCCCGCTGATTACCAAAGAAAAATTCCATTGTTTGATGGCACTCCTCAAAGTGTTACTGCTCAGCAACATGTGGATAGGATGGTAGATTTCTTTGAACTTCATGAGATTGATGCGGAAAATGTGACAATGAGACTGTTTGTACAAACCTTTGGAGGTGAAGTAAGGAAGTGGTTCAGAGCTTTTCCGGCTGGAAGTATTACTACATTGCCTAATCTTCAGAGACAATTCTTGGATCGATGGGAAGTGAAGAAAAATCCTCTTCAGATCCTTTCCGAATATGAGAATATCAAACAGAACGTTGGTGAGTCTGTTCAAGATTATTGTATTAGATTCAATTCTGTTTACAATGAAATTTCCTGCTGATATAAAGCCACCTATGGGGTTGGCTTTGATTAGGTTTCTGGATGGCTTCAATCCTAACATGGCCTATCAATTAAGAGAAAGAGATCTGGCCACTTTGGAAGACATGCAGAAAATTGCAGTCAACGTTGAAGAAAATCTGCTTGCCAAGAGAGCTAGAACGTGAGCTGAAAAGAAGGTAACAGTAAAGGAAGAGGTTTCCACCTCAGATCAAGTGCTTCGTAAGATGGAACAGATGTTTGACAGATTGACGATTGACAAGTCTGAACCGCAAGTTAGAAATCCTAATTTCCGTGGCCAGCAACAACCGCAATTTAGAATCAAGCAAAGAGAACAATGAGCACAGGAACAAGCAGTACAACAACAAGTGAAGACACCATTACATTAGAATTTTGTACATGGTCCAGAATTGGATGACGAGGAAAATATAATTGGAGAAGAGAATCATTTATTTACACCTGATGATATGCCAATTTTTATCACTGAAGACGAGGAGTATTCTGAGAACTCAGCTGTACAAAAGGACAAGAATTTCATCTTGGAAAATGAAATAGCTCTTGAAGAAGAGTCAGAAGAATATCAGAGGGGGTACATGAATGCTTTGACAGCCTAGCAGCGACAATATTCACTCAGAAGTAGAGATGTGCCCATTAATCCAATTCAAAAAATAAAGGAAGCGACAACACCAAAGAATGATTCACTCGTTGTGCAGAAAAAGGGGAAAGAGACAGCTGATCCAACTACTAGCAAATCACCATCAGCAAATGAAAGATCCAATCAGCCAAATATATCAAAGGAGAAAAATGAAAAGAAGGATGTCCCAGCTAAAGAGGTAGAGAAAAATTCAGTTTTTAATTTAGAAAATGAAATTGCTAAGTTAAAAGTATCCATTCCTTTGACTGAATTGATGAAGAATAACAGCTATAAGGGTCAGGTGTCTAAGATTTTGAGTTTAGATCCATTATCTGATATGGTAAATGTGGAAGATGATCAACCGGAGTTGATTTTTGGTCCAACATTGGATGGTGAGTCTCAAGATAGTGATGTACCTCCTTTTTACATCAGCCTTAGGTTGCACGACTATGTGTTACACAACGCTATGTTTGATTCCAGAGCCTCTCATAATCTTATGCCTAGGGCAATCATGGAGAAATTGGGATTGGATATCACTAGAAAGATCATGACCTTTACTCTTTCGATTCTAGTAGAGTAAGATGCATTGGTCTTATCAAATATTTGGTGGTCAGTTTGGATCAGATTCCGACTAAAATTTTTTTGATGGATGTGGTTGTGGCAGATATTCCTCCTAGATTTGGCATGCTTCTTTCTAGATCTTGGGGAACGAAACTTAAAGGGAAATTGCAGCTTGATTTTTCCTATGCTACTATTCCCATGTTCAGTCAGATGAGGAAATTATACCGGCAGCAAAAGATGAAGTATATGATCACTAGCAAGGCGAAACTAGTAAATCATCCAATCAACTATGTACATACTGATTTAGAATCATTTGTTTTATACTCAGATAGCTTTAATGATGTAAATAGCCAATTAATTGAAGTAGAAGACATTTCAGAAATCATTGAAAATTTTAGAGAGGTCCTAAAGAAAGAGAGACAAAGACTTGATAATACCGCTGAGCAATCAGCCTTCCAACAACAACAAAATATTAATGGACAACAAGGAGAAGCAAAAGAGCAAATAGAATTTCAGCATTTGGAAGAGGACGAAGATGGTTTTTGGACCATGGATTTTGATGGTGTGGTAGGAAAGGACAGTGCTGGAATTGGAATTTGGATACGCAGCCCTTTTTCCTCCCCAAAAAAAGTGCCAAGTAATGTAAGAGTTTGTTCTTATAAATTGGCTTTTGACTGTTCAAATAATGAGGCTGAATATGAAGCTCTAATTGCTGGTTTGAAAATTCTTAGAAAGTTAAATGCAATAAGGATTGAAGTGTATGGTGACTCCGAGTTAGTTATCAAGCAAGTGAAAGGTGAATACCAAGCTAAGCATCCTTGAATGCGGGCCTACAGCAATGTGGTACTAGATATTTTGAGATTGTTTTCAGATTATACTTTGACATGTGTCCCTTGTATTCAGAATGGCATTGCAGATGCACTTGCAACAACAACAAGTAATTTGAGAATTCCGATGAATTCAAGCAACAAATTTGAAATTCATGTGAAGCATCGTCCGACTGTTCCTAACAATCAAAGGTATTGGCAAGTGTTTCAAGATGATAAAGAAATTAATGAATTTTTGAAAAATGAAGGTAAATTCAAAGATACTTCTATTGATGGGGAGCATGATGATGGCGAGGTGAATGTAGAAGTCAATCAGATGGAAGTTTTGCAGCTCAAGGACAATATCATTCCTAAAAGTCTAATACCTTTAGAGGAGCTTTTCGACCAAGATGATGTAGCTCGAAAACCGAGCTTGCTGCCAACCGAGAAAGGAGTAGAAGATGTGAACATTGGATCAGCAGAAAATCCTAAAATGGTGAAATTTTCCAAGGCATTGCCTCCATAGGTAAAAGCAAAGTATATCAGTTTATTATCTTCCTTTGCTGATGTATTTGCTTGGGACTATTCAGATTTGAAGACATATGACACAAACATAATTCAACATACCATTCCGATCAAGCCAAATCAAAAGCCCTTTCAACAGAAGTTGAGAAGAATAAATCCAAAGCTACTGCCCTCAATAGAGAAGGAAGTGAATCGGCTATAAAAAGCTAGTATCATCGTCCCCATAAGATTTTCAGATTGGATTTCTAATTTGGTGCTCGTGCGCAAGAAAACAGGTGAGATTCGCTTACATATTGATTTTAGGAATCTGAATAAAGTATATTTTAAAGACAACTATCCATTGCCCAAAATGGATCATATACTTCAGCAAGTAGTTGGAGCATCCCGCATATCACTACTTGATGGTTATTCCGGTTATAACCAAATTTTGGTCCATGAGGATGATAGAGATAAAACAGCGTTCACGACTCCGTGGGGAACTTTTCATTATGCTAAAATGCCTTTCGGATTTAAGAATGCTGGTGCGAAGTTTCAACGAGCAATGGATATGGAATTTGCAAATGAAAAATATGTCTTTCTGGTTGTCTATCTTGATGATTTGACAATTTTTTCTAATTTAGATGAAGAGCACCTTTATCATTTGAAGATTGTATTTCAGCGGTGTAGAAAATATGGTGCATATCTCAATCCAAAGAAGAGTCTGTTTGCCATGGATGAAGGCAAGCTTCTCAGTCATATTATATCAAAGGATGGCATCCGCATTGATCTAGCTCGAGTAGAAGCCATTCAACAAATTGATCTTCCCCGAAACAAAAAGGAGATCCAATCATTCAACAGTAAGATGAATTTCTTACGTCGCTTTGTGCCCAATATTGTAGAACATTTAAGGGAAATCAAAAACATGCTAAAAAAAGATAGTGTAGTGAAGTGGACTGAGGAAGCAATAAAGCATTTCAATTTGGTGAAATTAGCCCTTTCTTCAGCTCCAGTTTTGATTAGCCCAGACTATACTCAGGAATTCATTCTGTTTTCATTTGCCTCGGATCATACTATGGCAACAGTCTTAATGCAGAAAAGAGATCAACTTGAGAAACCAATTTCATTTTTCAACAGAACCATAAGGGATGCAGCTTTAAAGTATAATATTATTGAAAAGCAAGCTCTTTCCTTGGTAAAAGCATTGAAATATTTTCGAGTTTATATTATGCATTCTCACATCCTTGCTTATGTTCCTAATGCTACTGTTAAAGAAGTTTTAGTGCAAACAGATCCAGAAGAGAGACGAGGCAAATGGATTGCTGCCTTATTGGAATATGACGTGGAGATCAAACGTACAAAGCTTATCAAAGGACAGGGGCTAGCTAAGCTAATGGCTGAGTCAAATTTACATGCCTTGGACATTAATCTCATTGCTACTATGTCCGAGGAAAATGAAGAAAGTTCGCTTGCTCAGGTATTAGAAATTTTTGTCCTCTCTCCTTGGTATTCAGACATTGTGTATGTACTCCAAAATTTGTCACCACCACCTGAAATGGCTAAGAAAAAAAGTAAGACACTAAAATTGAAGGCTACCAAGTTTTGTATCATGAATAATGCGCTCTATTGGAAAGATCTCGGTGGTGTCTTTCTCAATTGTTTGGTTGAAGAAGAGGCAAAGCAGGTTATGGAAGACTTTCATAAGGGAGATTCTAGAGGTCATCTTTTCTGCAAGACAACGACCAACAAAATTTTGAGAGCAGGATATTATTGGCCAAATCTCTTTGATGATGTGTACAAAACTATTAAAATATGTCATGAATGTCAGATTTTTGAAGGGAGGAGAAAATTGCAGCCTTTACCGCTCAAGCCCATTGAGATAAGTGCTCCATTTCAGCAATGGGGTTTGGATTTCATTGGCGAGATCCATCCTACTTCTTCAGTGCAGCATAAATGGATCCTTACAGTGACGGACTATTTTACTAAATGGATTGAGGCAATTCCCACTAGGCAAGCCACAGATTTGGTAATCATTTCATTTCTTGAAAACAATATTTTGTCTCGTTTTGGCTGTCCAAACAAGCTGATCATTGATAATGCAGCAACCTTTAAATCTAAAAGAATGATTGAATTTTGTGATAAGTATCAAATTATTTTGGGGCACTCAACCACATATCACCCACAAGGCAACGGATTGGCCGAATCCTCAAATAAATCCTTGGTTAATATTATCAAAAAGTTGCTGGAAATAAACAAGAAAGGTTGGCACAAGAAACTGGTTAATGCACTTTGGGCAGACAGAGTAAGTCAAAAGAAATCTATAGGCATGTCCCCTTTTGAGCTCGTGTATGGTGTTGACATGGTATTCCCGACCTCTCTCACAGTTCTAGTGGTTAAAATTCTGCAGGAAGCTGGTAGTGAAGATGATCATTTGCAACGAAGAATAAATCAAATGATCCATTTACAGCAGACTAGAGACGAGGTTTTTCAGAACAATTTCAAGCTGCAAGAGAGAATCAAGAAGATATATGATCGAAAGGCAAAGGCAGACAAGTTTCAAATAGAAGAAGTGGTGCTAAAATGGGACGCGAGAAATGAAGATAAAGGTAAGCATGGAAAGTTTGAGAATCTTTGGAAAGGACCTTTCAGAATTGTTGCATATCGAGGCCAAAATGCTTTCCTTTTGAAATATATGAATGGAGAAGATTGTCCAGGTGGGTAGGTCAATGGCCGGCTACTCAAACGGTATTATTTTTGAAATGTTTTCTGCTGTCATATGTATCACTGTACATACCAGTTTGTTTAAATTTCATTGCAAGTGTGTGCTATCATCATTCTTTCAGTTTGGGGCCTGAGGTGAAGGCTATGAAACTGAGGGTTGATTTCAGTTTTGGTTTAGTTTGTTTGAGTCAGATCTTTTAGTCGATTTCAGTCTTGAAATTGAGTCAGTTATTAGTTGGTTTTCATTTCTGAAAATAAGTCAAGAGTCTGGTTTTGGTTTTTCGAAGTTATTGACTCCATAGCCCAATGGACGAAGGCAATGCCTACTTTCTCAGAGATCTGTAGTTCTTGGCACCTCCAAGGAGCTACCATCCCCATTGGAGCCAATGTTAGTGTCGGTATCTTCATCCCTCCGTCAGTGATCAAATTCTCTTATTGCATTGCATATTAGGTGTCTCACTCAGTCAGCTGCATTCCATTAGGAGCATGGATCATCTGATGGTAGTGGATTTTGGCTCATGTCCCTCATGTCCTTTACCTGCTGGCCCATTTCTTTTCATTAAGACCATTTGTAGTCACTTTTTGTCTCATAGTTTGCAAAGACTCATTTTTAGGGTTTTAGTGTCATTAGGTCTAGGGTTTCATCAGAAAGGTCTTCAAAATGTCCAATAATGGTTAGCAGGCGCATGAGGAGGTTGAATAAAGTTCCAGTACTAAATAAGTTTCATCATCTTATGCTTAGAAATGTATTTTTTCCTCAAAACTCTGTTTTGAGAGAAAATAGAGTATTTTATCTTTTTATGTATAAATTTGATGTAATTTAAAGTTTTCTCATGTGTAAATAAATTCATTGGCAACCCTAGCCACCTTGTCAAACTTCAGCAACCCTGCAAGGCAAACAAAAAGCAATTCATTCAGTTAATCAGAGGCAAAATGAAGCAAACTGCCTAAAACAAAGTTTAAAAAAAGAGTGTCAAAGGTAAGATTACAAAAGTGGGTTTTGAAGTGGAAAATTAAAAGACTTTGGTATATAAGTCCTTTTCCATGTTCAAAGGGCTCATTTACATCCAAAGGAGCAAGAGAAATTGGGAGCAAGCTCGTGGTCACAAAATCACAACCAATAGTTGCAAGTCTGTGGGCGCGATGCATAAGACTGGCGCGACGCATTGGGTCGGCCTCCACAGTGGTGAAAACTCACGGGCGCAAGACACAAAAATGACGTGACGCGTTGGGTTAGTGGCGCGGTGCGTAGAGCTGCCAACTGTTTTAAACCAAGATTTCATTCAAACTCAAATTTGCTCATCTGCCTCCAGTCCAAAGTAATTCAAGCAATCCCTCCAATGCCATAAACGTGTGTCTTATGATTTTTATGAAGATTTAATATAAAAAAATTCAAACCCTACTTCCTTGCTCAAGTCATCATAGCCTAGGGTTTGTAAATTGGTTTTTGTGGTCATCACTCCCTCACTTTCTATTCTTTCACTATTTTTATAGTTTCATCTACCCTTTATCCCATATTCCCATCATCCCAAATCCTAGTTACAAAATTCCCAAATCCCAATTGTTATCCCAAAACCTAGAGACTGCCCCTAAAACCCTTCAATTCCCCAAATTCCAATTTGCAACATCCCAAAATTCCCCTCACCCTCTCCCTTCATAGTCCCTCACACATTTTCATACACTTGGCAGCAAAAAACCAAAGACACCTAAACTCTTCATACTCATCAAAGACAACACAAACTTTGGCAAACATGGAGACAGATTCCTCTTATGACCAAGACAATGACTCTACAACTGAATTGCATGCACCAAGGAGACCCCACAAGAGTGGTAAACATGTTAGGGAAGAGCCTACTTCACTTTCTGAGCTGCAGGCCTGCCCTCTTGCTATCACATGTTTTCAACAACAGTCTTGTTACCAGTTTTGTGAGATGGTTTCTAGAGTCCAATACCATCATGAGTTTGCCATATTGTTTGTGCTTCATTTACATAATGGCCAAGTCACTCTTGTAGGTGTGACATTCACCTTGACACCTGAGTCTATCTCTCTAGCAACCGGTATTCCAAATGTCGGAGAGCAATGGAACAAAAGGCAGCAAGTTGACAGGGAACACTATGAGCCATACATCAAGCCCGATTTTTTGAGACAACTCAGCATATTTTTTCCCTTTCGATTCTTGAAAGATTCATACACTCCTTTGATGAAGCTCATAATCAAATATTTCAGCTGTGAGGGCCGGTTTTCTCGCCTCTATGCCTATCACATCAGGTTGTTGATGCATTTTACCAGGGTGAGAATGATGAACCTCCCTTACTTCATGTGCTAAAATATTGAGAAGATGACCACCCTAGTGCAAAATAAAACTCCTGAGCAGCAGTATAACAGTATATATCACTTTGCACTCATCAAAATTGTGGTTATGCATCAGCTTGGTTTACAGGATATTTCACGGGAGGATTTCATTTCTCATGAGTTCTTCACATTCCCTCAGGTACCTCTGGAAGCTTTCCATGAGATAGGTGAACCTTCATATTAGCAGGAGGGTCATAATACATAGACCGCTAGTGTGCCGGTGTATGTCACCTATCAAAAGGGCACTAGAAGGTTGTTTGCAGTAGCCAAGCGAGTATTATCTCCACCTAGGGTGGAAGGGGTCTCACTTCCTTCATCAACAGTATAGGTACAGGACAAAGGTAAGAGGCCAATACATGATGAGGGGCCTTTAGGAGAGCAGGAGACAGATTACATCCTCATTCAGGATGATGACACTGATTTGGGCCCACAAAGCTCAAAGTTCAGGGAGATCATTTAGGAGCAGAAGGCGTAGATAAATACTTTGTCCCTCAGCCTAAAAAGAGCCCAGTGGATAATCAAATACCTTGAGTAGAGAAACAAATAGCTATAGGATCAGAAAACTATCATGGAGCTACAAAACATACGTGAGAACCGACAAGCTGCCCAAAGGAGCAAAACCGAGATGACATCACTTGAGCAAGAGATTGAGGCTGATCGTGAAAATTGGCTTGAAAGGGTAAATATTCATTTGGAAAAGCTATTGGAAAAGGCCAAAAAAGAAAAGAACATGTTGAGGCACATGGCGAATCATTATTGGGTGAGAAATCATGTTTGTAAAGCAAGAATCAAAATTTTGAAGGCCAAGTTGAAGAAGGCCTCAAATCGTCGGAAAAGGCATGATAGACTTCAAATATTGGCCGAGGCTTCCTTGGCCCAGCATAGTACATAATGGAGGACACTCAGCCCAAATTTCAAGAAATTTGGGACACTTTTTGCAAATTTTGAATTTTTGGCCTAAAAACAGACTTTTCAGCTCTATGCGCCGCGCCACTTGGCGCGCGCTTTTGATAGGTAGCTCCTTTTGATGAAAACTTGAAATTTTTGGATTTGTCATGGAAAATTATGCTTGCCTACCCTTGGCTAAGAATTTTTGACAGGTTTTGGGCCTCGAGATAGGTCAAAAACACCCCAAAAATGACCTTTCTGCCCCTTTTTTGACACATTGGAAGCAGTGTTGGGAGAAATCATTTTTGGAGGGGCCAATGAAAGCCAAATTTAGAAATTCCACTTGTTTTGGAAAGAATACAGGAAAAAATTTCCAAAAATCCCACTTGGAGCAAATTTGGACACCAGGAAGGCCGCCAAAATCAGTTGCAAACTGGCGCGACACATAGAGAAATCAGGCGCGGCGCATTGGAGGATTTTGCTCATTTTTGACTCAGTAACTCTATTTTTCGCCTAGTTTTTGACAGTTTGAATTTATTACTTCTAAATGTCAAACTCATGATGTAATTTGATGGATGTTGGTGTAATTTTGTTAAATTTTTACTCATGGAGGTAGATTCATCCACCAAAAGGTGAATTGCAACTGAATGAATCAGTTTCTTAGTTTATAGAGGCAAGCTGTTCCACTGCCTACTTTCTAGTTCTCAGTTACCTAAACTCATGAGCTCAACCTATAGAAGCTAGGATGAGTGGTTGTTTGTCTATATCTTGTGTTTTTTCAGTCATTAGCATGGTTGGACATTTGGGATTGCTTTGAGCATCATTGTACATCATTTCTGCAGTTTGGCAAAGGAATAGACCAGGGTTTGTAGCACTCCATGGGATTCATGTGGTATTTTGCTTTGATAGTATGTTTCTATCTATAAATTTAAGTCTACTGGTGTTTTATGTATATCATTTTCCCTCTTTTTTCTTCTAAAGTTAAACAAACAAGGATAAAGGTGGAATTCATTAAAATTTGCAGTGCTCTACCTAGGGTTTGTTTAATTTTCTATGTTTTCAACTGTTTGAAGAGGATCCTTGAAGGTTTATTTCCCTCTTCAACTCCTCACCTGTCTAAGCTCCCCATTTTATTCAAAATTGAAGTGTCAAATCAATTGCCTACCTTTCCCCATTCAGATCTCTGCAAAACTGAGCCTTATTCCCTAAACTCAAAATCTTCCTTTCCATTTGATCCAACAAAGCACCCTTAAAATCAATCAAACTCTTTTATACATATACCTAGCCTAAAATCAATCTTCATTCAAGTCATCCTCATTGATCATTTATCTGCGAGATTGACAAGGAGAGAGCCCTCTCCCAATCTGGTAGGGCTAGCTACCAGGTTAAGCGTGGTTTGATGTTACCCTAAATCCTGCCTTTCTCATCCTGAGGTAGTTTTAGGCCATAACAGGAAGGAAGGATATGCCGCTGGCTCCTACTCTTTTAAGAATTCACCTTCGAAGTGATTGTCAAGCCTGGGAGGCTAAATGTCGGGCCCGATCACTTATCCAAGTTGGAGACTGGTGAAAATGAGGGCTCTCTAGATGATCAGCTGCCTAATGCTGATCTTTTTTGGGTAGAACCCATACCAGATTATTTGGCCGACATTGCCACATACCTCTCCACGGGGAAGTGTCCTCAGCACTATACCCTGATCCAGAAATGACACCTAGTCATCCGCGCTGCTGGCTACCAACTGATTGTGGCACATTTATATAAATTGGGACTTGACGAGATTCTGCGGAGGTGTGTCCTCGACCATGAACGTGAAGCCGTTTTTTGGGAATGCCATAGTGGCATCGTAGGAGGACACGTGGGGGCGAAACCCACAACCAGGAAAGTGCTACAAGCTGGACTATGGTGGTCGACGGTCCATGCCGATAGTAAATCTTTTGTCAAGAAATACGATGTTTGTCAGAGAAAAGGGAGGCCCTCTCACAGAGACGAGCTCCCACTACACCCGGTGAATGTATTACAACCATTCAAGAAGTGGGCTGTCGACTTCGTCGTCCCCATAGCACCTATAGCCAAGCATTCAAAGGCCTGGTACATCATCACTACCACGGACTATGTCACTAGATGGGCTGAAGCAGCGGTGGTACGGGATTGTACGACAGAGACGGCAGCCTGGTTTATCTTTGAAAAAATCATCAGCAGATTTGGTTGCCCCAGAAGCTTAACCAGTGATCAAGGTACACACTTCCTTAATGACACAATCACATCGCTGTTGGAAACTTTCATGATACAACATCACAAAAGCAGCCCGTACCACCCACAGGCCAATGGCACTGTCGAAGCGTTAAAAAAAATCCTCAAAAAACGCTTGACGAAGATCTGCAATGCAAAACGAGATGATTGGGATGAACGATTGCCAGCCACACTGTGGGCCTATCGAACAATGGTGAAGCGCTTGACAAGTCAAACACTTTTCAGTTGGTGTATGGCCATGAAGCTGTGATTCCCGTCGAGTTCACCATACTGAGTCTTCTGATCGCCACCTCCCTAAATTTCTCGGAGGAGGAGGCACTCCAGGAACGCCTACATGAATTACAGGAACTTGACGAGGCACGGTTCCTTGCCGAGTTCCATCAAAAAGTTCAGAAATCCAGGCAGAAGGCATGGAATCATCACCACATTAAGTGAAGAATGTTCCAGGTTGGTGGCAAGGTTCTGCTATATGATAGCAGGTTTCAAAAATTTCCAGGGAAACTGCAGATGCACTGGTTGGGACCCTACTTCGTCGTCGAAATCAAGGATTCTGGAGCAGTTCGGTTGGCACAAATAGACATAATTTTTTTACCTGGCTCGGTGAATGGCGCACGCCTGAAGCCCTACCATGAATAAGTTTCTTTAGCTTTCTGTTAATAACTCTCACACCCGAGAGATGTCAGTAGAGTAGCGTAGTTGAATAACTTTCTCTCACCCGAGATGAGCATAGGTAGAGTCATTTTTCCATGCATAGGTCGTCAATAACCGCTCGGTTGCGAGGACCGCAATGCAACCGATTTTTGTCGGGGACGGGTGCGTTCAGCATGCCATCCCCATAAGATAAGAAAACGTGTCAAGTGTCAGTCCCCATCATTTAATTTAGTACTTGTGTCAGTCTGTAGGATTTCCAGGATTTGCAACATAAATTGCCATAATTAGAAGTAACCTTGCAGTAATCATTTTGCCATAACTAGAAGTAACCTCAGTCTTCGCGTTCACCCATTTCCCCATACCATCGTTAGCAGATGTCAGAACACACCTCAGCAGGCAACTGATCATAGATTATCGCCACGGAGGATGCCAGCAAGAATTAAGTCGTTATGGGGTCTCATCAACCTCACTCGTGCCGGTTAATTACATAGCCTGCATGAAGAAAAGCGCGAGAATGCCAGAGAGATCCGAGTTAGAGTTAGAAATTTCTGAAGGAGCAAAGGCAATTGGAGCAGAACCAGAGCCGCAAAGGTGTCCCAAAAAAGAGAGCCAAGGGAAGGGGCCAAGAATTGTTTTGCAGGTGTATCAACGACGCACAAAGATGAAAAAAGTAAATCCAGCAGTAGTAGAACAGAAGCTTGATAGTAGCATTCACAAAATGGAGTCCCTCATTGGAAAGTATGACAGTGCAACCCTCATTGATGCAGACCTCACGGATTCTTTTGAGTTTCTAGTGCTCAAATGACAAGCGTACATGGAGAGCTACACCACAGAGGCAGGGTGAGCAGCAACAAGAGTTTTGCCTGAGTTTCGAGGCATCTAGTAGTCCTCAATATTGAATTTGAGGAACCTGCCAGTATTTGGGATGACAGGTGCTACCATGCAATGTACCAAGTTCTTGCTGAGTAGAATTCAGAACGGTTCCTTGTGGCTGGGAAAATAAATTCCAATCCATGCTGAGGAAATTCACAGACTGACAGGGCTTCCACAGGAAGGTCAAGACATTTCTTCAGCATTCCAGACCATCTCCAAAAGAGAAAAGAATTCGGGGGATACCGATTATAATGCAAAATATGGCACCCGAAAGGGAGGAAGGGGAGAAAAAATTGAGCTCATCAACAAGCCCTAAATCAGGTTCGCGTGCTACCTCATTTCCAGTAAGACAATGAGGCATTACACCAAGGGGGAGTGTACCTTGGACACCATTTCAATCGTGGAGCACTGCGTCTAGGGGACCAAGCTAAACTGGTGCTCCTTCCTACTAAAGGAGCTATTCAAAGCATGTGAAGATAATTAAAAACAGGCAACGGGATTCATCTATGGATACCTGATAGTAGTGCTGGCCATGTGGAAGTGGCATTCCCCCCTTATCAGGATGCCGATAGAGATAGCAGAGGGTTAGCCACTGGCAATGAAGTTCGTCCCATGGAAGGTGTCGGGAGACCCCAGCACCAAGGAGGTAAACGCAGAGGCCTTCCGAAGTTGGTATGGCTTAATTATTGATGTGGTGATGAGCGAGTAGAGGATCCCCAGAAATCTACTGGACAGATACAGTGAGCAAGTCTGGTTTGGGGTCACCCACAAGCACATGTTCCTCTGACCCACTTGTGTGCCAGAGGAGACATTCAAGATGAGGTTGTTGAAATTCCAAATCGATGACACAGCCTTCCACACTGAATTTTGTTCATGGCCAGGGGTTGCGATGGAAGTCCGAAGCAGGGTATACACATATAATTTCGACAAGATGCTACCACATAGATTGTCAGGTGAATCGGCGGCAGAGGCAGCAACCAGGGTCTCCAACCTGCAGCTTCTCCCAATCATTCGCCAAGTAAATACACAGGTACGAAGCTTCAACTAAGTGGTCCAAGTGATATCATGTAGTGTCCCTCCTTTCCCAGTTTTTTCTAAATTTCAGGTTTCACAGTCCACCCCGTTTCCAAACATGACCTCCATCACCCCGCCCATTCCAAATGTACTGTTTAGTTCACCAAGCCCGGTAGCCACCCCATTAGGGGGAAAGATTAAGCCCACGAAACCCATAGCGGCATCCAAGGCCAAGAGGGCTAAAACTACAGAATCAAGTTTGGTGGTCGACCTCACAAAGGAGGATCCACCTCGGCAACTGAGCATAGGGGTACCCATCCAGGAAGAACCAATCGCCGAGACAGGGGAAGCAGGCGGGTTCCCACCTCACCTTCCCATTAACCCTTTCGATTTCCTCAACATCCATATTTCACCACCTCGTATCGACCCTATTAGCCCCCCTATGGATTTCTTGACAAGCAAGCTGGGGGCTAGATTATTGTGGAGCCTTCAAGGAATGCCTTTCCCCTGAAAATCCATCCTCCTTGAAGTCTCTGAGTGCTATGCCTAATGCAAATCCTAAATGCTGCTCCTAAAAGGCCTACATTGCCCCTCACATCCCTGCAAAACACCACATTTTTACCCCTTTCACCCTTGGTCAAGAGTCCCCTTTCTTTCCCCCCAATTTCCCTGGTTTATCCCTGAAATCCCCTCAAAAATCCCTTTTGAACCTCCCAAATGAAATTTGATATGTTTAAATCCCCTTTCTGCATCTATCGTTACCCCTCTTACCCTTCAATTCCATTGAAAATGGGTTAAAAACCCACTTCCGACCATATAGTAGGCCTTAGCCCCTTCTTCGCTAGCTCGCGCCCTTATCCTCCATGTAACCCAGCGCTGTAACCATTCGCCAAGGCAAAGGGCGCCTTCTGCATATGTCCATCGGGCTTAGCCTTAGCCATTGATTTCAATGGATCAGACGGAAATCATTAAATCTCCAGTGCCCACGTCTCCCGCGCTCATTTACCCCTTGTCGGGCCATCGCCGTCCATCCTCCCGAAGATCTGACAGCCCAGAACCTCTTCGTCCAATGGACCCCGCCCCGCACTATACCATAAAACAACCTGGTTTATTCCACGCCGCCTTTGGGCGGAGGGTGGTTTTTCTCCATTGGCCAGCGATTCCATACATCTACCACCGCGTGTCCTTTGTACGACGGCAAAACCGCCCTTCCCCCGTGCGTTATCGTTCGGTCCAAACCTCACAGTGAAATTCACGGCAACCGTTAGATCTTAAACACCTCATCCAACGGTCATCATTCGTCCGAGCTGCTCACCTGTTAATCTGTCTCCGCCATGCCCACTGGCCCACCGTCTGTTGCCCTCGCCGTCGATCTCCACCATAATCGATGGTCCAGATCTGTTTGCTCTCCGTTGACCACCCCTGGGTCCGCCCGCCACGTCACTCATGCCACGTGTGTCCACCGTACCCCCATTATTGTTGTTGCATATATTCGTCCATATTCGTGTTTTTTTTATGTTTTCTCAGTCAAATTCACTTCGTGGACCGCCAAACCTCCACCGAACGATTTGTCACCTTTTTTCACGATTTCTCCCCCAGTTCAGCATCTGCATGGCCATCTTCTGCATCCACTCCGCATCCATTTCCCCGTCCATGGTTTCTCTTCACAGGTTTCGTGTTTTTGTAGGATTTTCAACAAGGAATGACCACCATAATGCACATATCTGCTACAAGGACAGAGGAATCAGAGAAGATCATTTACAGAGGCAGGATTTATAAAAAGAACGACCCGGGAAGGTGAAGACAGGACTTGCATTAAAGAAGGGCAGAATCCAACTCTGAAAATCTCCCGGCGCCATTAAAACCTGAGCTAACCTGTCAGAAGCAAAAATGGAGCGGCAAGGTGTTCCAAGTACAACGCAAAGGAGATTAAGGCACGTTAATGAAGATCTTAAGCCTTGAATCAGCGGTTTAAGAGGCAAAGCATCAGATTGAAGATCCTGAGGATCGAACAGGAGATCCTGTGCACAGTAAAAGGTAACATCAGGGTTTATTCATCAGCAGAATGTTTTTCTTCATCAAAGTACAGGGCGCCCATACAGATTTTATTATGCACAATGTCCCTGAAGGAATTCCCACCCTAACAGCAGTTCAAAACCATCAGAGCATTCATGTGACAGACTTCTCAGTAGTCTATTTTATTTTTGTTCAAAGCACCAGGAGTAATACAGCCAAAAAATGTCAAGATCATATCCGGAGAGGATCACTCTTTCACAAGGGAGGTGATAGAGATTAAATACACATCAATAAGACAGAATGGGTTTTGGCCTTGCATTAATTTTTGTGTTTAATGTTACATTTAGTGTTCACCTACCTCCTCAGTCACTCTTCTGTTCATCCTCCGCTATAAAACACAGAAGGAACTTATTGTAAAGGTTTTTGGTGAGATATCAGAGAAATGAAAGTATTTTCCTTTTGAGACAAGTTCTCTGTGTAATATTGTAAGACAGACTGAGATTTGATGTATTCAGGCTGAATGTTCAAGTTGTGGGCAATGATGTACCTGACTGGTGTTGTTTTTAATATGACAAGCACATTTCTTTGGATCCCGATCTAAAGCAGCTAGTGATTTTTTCCTTTCTTTGTATTTGTGATTGACTTGCTTTCATTTCATTACGTTTCTTCTGGCTCGCATTAGAAGTTTGGCATAAGATTTACCCTTGATAGGTACCTTATGTTGTTTCTCTCCCAACATTTTATGTTTTCTGCTTATATGTGTATCTAAATACTGGTTTCAATTGATTTAACCAGTGTAGTGGATGTTATTTCCCGCTCTCTGATGTATGAATTAATCAAATCTATGTTCAGATGTTCTTGTTAGGATTTAGTTAGATGAGTTGAGAACACTGGGAGGTCTAGAATCCTATTTCTGCCTCACTAGGATCTTTCCTTCTCAATTAAGCCTTTCTAAGATCCCTTGTCCTGCCTCTAATTTTTTCCAAGCAGGTCTGGAGTTAAATGACCTCTGACCTGATCTATAGACAGGATTGGATGGTTCCCCTTCACTCATTTTCAGTCCTTAATGTCTCATTAAACCAATCATATTGAAGATCCAGGTGCTCTAGATGACTAGCCCAACTGAAAGCTTGCACATTGAACACAAGTAAATCCTTTCTTGACTCCATTGCCCAATCTCCTTGATGTTCCCCGAGTTATCTATCTTTGCCTAGTTTCCTCTTTGCTCATCCTTGTCTTATACTGGACCCTTCTTTCCTGATTCCAACAACCAAACATAAACAATCAAACAAACAAACCCTGTGCTTCATAACAAGCCTAGAATCATAACTTAGAGCCTCAAAGACATACACTTTGACTCATATAGATAGATCCCTCTCTGGACCTAGGAGGGCTAGATCCTAAGGTTTGAAAGTGGTTCTATGTTGTCTCATCTTTTGGTCTTGTCAACCTGGCCAAAACATGGGAACCCCAACAGACCCACTCCGACCTACCACTTCATCCGCACCATCCAACTCATCCGCCACCATATCAGATCTAGTAATCTGGAACCTACTCAATGGGGACCACGGGACCGAGGCTGACTTGGGTACAACAGTGGTACCACTGGCCAACCTCGTTGTGGACCCCCAGACCACTTTTACTGACCTAATCACATAGATGGCACAAATAGTTGCAGACACGGCTGGGCCAATCCCTGAGTCTACTCCACTCTAGCAGCCCATCCAAGAAGATCAGGGGGAGCGGTCAGACCTGAATATGGCAGAATCTGCACCCCATTAAACTCCACTGCCATCCCCTCAATGTCAGTCAACACAATCGATTACCAGTGGGCAACCAATTCAGGAGCGGCGGTCGGATCAAGGTACTTTAGGGGCCAAAAGCATGGAGACGTGGGGCACGGCTCCACTATACCACTTCATCCAGAGGGCAGCCCAGCAGGCAGAAAGGCTCCAGTATGAGCTACAAAAGAAATGTGAGCAACAACAGTAGCAGATAGTCACGCTTACTGAACAGTGTGAGCAGCTCACAAGGGAAAATGGGCAGCTACGAAACCAGATGGACGAAGTGGCCAGGGTTTTCACGGAAGTGTGGCCTGCAGTGACGACTCACTACAATCAACTGCCAACGTATGTGCAAGAAAAAAACTTATTACAGCGAGAAATCCACCTTAGGGTGGCATACTCCAACCTCCACCAAGAGAATACAGAGCTCAAGGCGGCTTTGGAAGCACGATCGATGCTGCCCGACCCAAAGACAGTCTACACAGCACAAATTTCAGAGAAATAGGGCCATGTAACCAAGATGGAGGAAGCTCTCAATACTGCAGCCTGAGATGCCTACAACCTCCTAAAAGTTTTATAGGAATGCTCAACGGCCCTTACAATGAAGACACAACCCATTTCGGCTCAGCTGCAACAAATCTCTAAAGAAATACAAGACGCCATGGACCCCTCGCAGCTGGAGCAACGGTATGCCTAGGTGGATGCGCTAGAGGTCCAGATCCAGCAGACAGAGGCCAGTTCAGCAACGACCAAGAAGGAAATTTGGGAGCTTCGCTAGCCCCTATAGATCAGTGCCCGAACGATGCAGCAGTTAGCCACTAAGGCCGGAACCCAAATCAGCACAGTATTCGGCACTGTACCGGCGAATGTCAGGGAGGAAGCTGTCACTAAGATCATGATGGAGACAGACACATTATTACAGGGGTGGCAGCAAGCTGTGGTAACCTTCCACGAGCTTAAGGCTTAAGCTTTGAGCAAGGTCCTAGAGTTGGGGCCCTTGTTTGGACAACAAAATGAAGGTTCGTAGCAGGAATAGGGCACAGGGTCAGGCAGAGCTATGGAGGTGGAGACAGTGATTTGCGATTGAGTTGGGATGAGTCAAGAGACTGTGGTCGGGGCCTGTTGGGGCCCTTGTTTTGAGTTTTGCATGAAGATAGATTTTGGAGTTGTGGATCGACACGTGGCAGGCGCAACAACGGTAGGCAGTAGAGCTGCCGAGGTTGCAGAGGAGCGGGAGATAGATGACGAGGATAGCGCAGAAAAGTGTAGATGAAGAGAAGATGTGACAAAGAACAGATAGTGGAACTCATGTCCAACAAAAAGAAGCTGAAAGCAGTTGAGGAAGAACACAAGAGAAATCAACAATTGTGCTTGCGGGTGAATAAATAGGCTGTCACCCAGCAGAAAAGGAAATCATGCATAGATACAGAGAGATCAGAGAGGTTAGAGCAGAACAAGGATGAAGAGAAGACACCACAGAAGGGCTCTGTTATGAGCGCGACATCCTTGTATTTCCTGCGTTTCTATCGATTTGTCATGGCTGTAGTATTGCTCTCTCTCTGTCCTTCAGGACCTCTGTAATAGAATTTGGAAATCTCTTTCTGTCGAGAAATGGAACTCTAGATCCTGCTGAATGGTTATTAATATATTTGAAGGTTGTTGTCTTATCGTATGAGTTAAATGTGTTGCATAATGTCTGTGGTACTTTAAAATTTTATTTGCTTAGTATCTGCATAATGTTTTGAGAAGATCTTCTATGTATGATGTTATGTATGGAAATGATCCTATGTTAGCTTCGAGTTGCGGATCCATCCGCCAATACCGATCTGTTCCCATCCTTCATGTGGTCACGGCATGCCTCAGGTGAGACTCTCTGCTCTTCAGAGTAGGGTGAAAATGCCGGCGTGGTGCTAGACTACAACGGACTCCTTTGTTGGCCCAATCCCTGAACCTGGGTCTTGCCCGCGAGACCTGTTTCCTTGCCAACACAAAGTCTCACCTGAAGTAGTATGGGTGGGTGCTGGAGCCAAGTTTCTGCACCCTGAGAAAGGATAGGTAAGGCAAGCAGAGCTACATTTGGTCCTGTGATACCCAAATTGCCTTATACTGTACACAGCCAAGAGGGTTTCTATTTGCATCCATGTGCACTAGATCTATAATTATATATGCTTCTATAACAGTAATCCGACAGCACATAAACAAAATAGAATAGATCGAAGTACACAGACACACTTACACAGAGCTTCGCAGCTTAAACATAGAAATACACAGCACAGTAATTACCAATAATTCATGCACATATTACTCACAGATTCAGTACTTCATCAATCCTTCTCATTCATTCATTCACCAATTATCCCTTACAATTCCCTTCCCAACCTGTGCACACAGCTGGACTTGGATCTCCGCGCACACAGCCAGTAGGATTCCATTCACCAAAAACCTAAACAGATAGCTTAAACAAAAATTTGCATCAATAGCTTATCATTCTTGTCCCTTTACAATATAAAATGCTCCGCTATTTATAACAATCTATCCTAGAATTTCCTATGGTCCGCAAACCATGGTTTCAGACCCCTGGTTTTCTCTTTTACCCTTTACAAATATGTTTGGGGCTTTGACCCACCCCAAAACCCCTCCGCTAGATTAAATCTAATAAAAAATATCCAAAAATATCCAAAATGGACCAGTTTCGGAGCTTGCTAGGAGACCCCGTTCCAACAGTCCCCCAACACAATCTTGTGACTCATCTCAAGTCACTGCAATGGTGCAGCTTCTATTTGCATGCGTAAGGTGTCAAGAGCATGGACAAGCGAAGGAAGCACTTCTTGACTCTGGGCTGCAGCTCGCTACGCAATGTCGACAAGTGTCAGGGAGGCATGACCATTTGGAGCTGCGAGAACTCGGTCTAGCAGTTGGTGGAGGTGCGTAATGGTGGATTTAGCATCTTGGGCGAGCTTTAGTGTGGTATTGGCCCATGGTTTCAACCTTTTTTGGACGATATTCTTGGTGTGAAAAAGGTTCTTAATCTTGTCCATGATAGCTAGACGCTGTGCAGAGACGTCAGAGGGTGCGGAAGCTCTGATTTGATCCAGAGCAGCGTTTGCCTGCTGTAATTCCTTCTAGATATGCTGAAGCATCGAGTAGTGCTGGATTGCCGTCCATAGTTGCGTATCTGTCTTGATCAACTGTGCACCCTACGTAAGCTGTGCCTGAATAATATGCGCTACGTCAGTGACTAATGCAATCCGTTGGGCCCGTACTTCCTGAGGTGCGTTAGACTGCTGTTTTTGGGCACGGTGGTGAACCTCTTGTAATACTCTGGTGTATATTCCTTGTAGCTTGGTGTGATATAGTTGCACCAGATCAATTTAGATATCCCCAGCAGGTGAATCAGGACTGTGAACTAGGGCAGCACGAGGGAGTGGACACACATTGCGCCTGCTGGGTGATGCTCTGGAGTTGCGGAGAAGTCGTAGCATGTCCCTATATCTTAGAGTTCCTTTGTGGTGTAGCACCAGCTGTGACCTGACTATGAAGCTACGGGTGGGGGACTACAGTCGTAACGTACCCTCTTCTACTATATCGTCCAAATCCCTTTGGCTGGGCCCTGTGGTCGTCCCTCGGGTGCGAAGGTCGGTTATTCCTTGTTTGCAGTGATGGGGCCTCTCTATGCATGGGTCGCAGGTAATTTTTTCTGCAGGTGGCCATCTCTCAATTAGTTGATCACTCTCATCAGTCCCAGACCCTCGCAAGATGATGTTTGTGGTCGCTGAACAGCTTGGAAACAAATCAGTTGGGGGATTAGGATCTTCCATAGCAACAAGAGAGCGGGCACTCCAGGGAATGTCTAGGAGCGCAAAAAACTAGTAAACTGATAGTAGGAGCATACTTTAGATCTAATAAATAGCCCGTTGTGAAGTTATTCTGTCAACTGCACGCCGTCCAGAGCACTTTGACAGTGAAGTGGATCGTACGGGAAACTTACCATCAGCAATTTGGATCCAACTTACCATAAATGGCTACATTCACGGCTCGCTGTCTAATTTGCGTAGCTGTAAGGTCCCTTTCTTGTCAACGCGGAGTGCACTGATGATAATTATTCGTATCTGGGGACTTTTCCATGGGATGTCAGACCTCAGATGACATCTACATGTCATTCGCATACCCTGAATTAAGGTTGAGGCTAGGTGTTTTATGACGAGGGTCAGGTACCAGATATGTACGTAGGTCATAAATCTTCTTGAGTCATGCACGTCGCTCCCGATCGGATCCTCCCTGTATGATAAGGCTGCATCATGCGTCTTAGCACCATTTGTTACTTGAAATGAGCGCAAATTCTCCCAATTGCACGTGGGTTCGGGTGGGTCCATAATCGAACACATTCTTAGGGCAGCGGTAGCCAGGTGAGCTAGGGTAGGTAGGGTTCCCTCACACCCTTGAGTGTTGTATGTCAGCCAATATCTGCGTAGGTTGATTAACCACGGAGCCCATCTGACAACCGGGTTCCCTGAGTATAGTATCACCCTACTCCCCTTCTTCCCCTTAGTGGAGAACACTAGCCCTTGTGCAGGTGCGCTGTGCAGTGTCAGTGGCAGTGCTAGTTTCGTGGAATTCTTAGGTTCAACACTTTTATTACTATCACTTGTGTCATTATGGCAAGGCATGTCTCTTTCCGTGGTAGAGATGTGATGGAAATTATTGGTGGTCCGAAGACATCGTAGCGCCAAAAATTCATGTAACCGTCCTTGCCAATTCTCCAACTCCTCATCAGAGTCAGAAAAACATGCACTGTCCTTTTCCCAGCAGAGCACTCCTTCGTCCATGGGGTTGACCCGATCTTCGTCCTGCACAGTCAATTTATAAATATGATCTATTTCCTTCTCCTCATAGGCTGGCTCAGTATATCACACGTTTTTTGTTGGATCTAGTGGCACTATGACACGCACACCTTTGTTTTCAAACACCATGCTGCGTTTCTTGAGGTTGATGACACCCCCCATGTCTATAGCCTCACGCCTACGATATCAACCATGACATTCGGTAGCCTTCCTAGAGGAATGATTTTTTGTTGATTGGCCATTCATAGCTGGATGGTGGACCACTCTAATTTAGGCTCCCCCATTCATTGGCATGTCTGCTTTGGTAATACAATCGCATCTGATCCAAGATCTGAGATGACCTAATCCATTTCGTAGTCACTAATCTGCGCAGTCAACCGCATTTCTCTTCTGGTACGTTTCTTATAGCTGTATAGTTTGTGTACATCCTTGGTCTCAGGGATCAAATTGGGCCATGCTGCACAGCTATTCAATAATTCTTGGAGATTTCCTACGGCCTGCAGGTTTCGCAGAAACTTCAGACATGCCTTTAAAAAAGGTTCCACTCCTTCTTCCATCTGGAGGTGCGTTGGCTGCTGTGCGGGGCCTGCCACTGGTGCTTGTTCCTTGAATTTCACTCCTTCCCGAGGGGTAAGCTCCTCCTTTGCTCCCTAGGTGACCCTTTCACTGCGTGTGATGACTTTTACACTTGGAATCATATTCCGTAGCTTGGTTTTAACTCTTTTTACGTTCTGCATAGGGGTGGGCTGTCTTTCTTGCATCTTGGATATTAAAATTGGGCAATCCTCCACCACATGGTCCAACTGCCTATAGTACTTGCATGATGGTCTGGTGGGGTTTGGGCATTATTTGGCGAAGTGGCCTATTTCCCCATAGTTATAACAGATTAGCTTCCCACGTCCCCATCCTGCACTTCCTCATCGACCTCCTCTGCCTCTGGCCGGTGATCCTCCGAAGTGCACAGAAGTTTTGGGTGACGCAGGGTCCGATTATACCCTATATAAGTTCCAACGATCCATCATTAAATCATAAGTACAATAGTTCTGCTCATCGTGTCCCACTGATCGGCAGAATCTGCACCATTTTTTTTTTAGCTCTGGGACGTACGCACCTAGCCGAGGGAAATGATTCGTATCATGTAGTCCTGCTACCCTATAGTCATCACACCATAGCACAGGTCCGCTTGACCCTAGTTGCAACAGGATAGGTTCCCTACTTGTTCCTGGGCGTACCGGACTAGGTCCTCCTACTTGCATGTAATCCGTTAGTAGAGGGCACTGATCCTTTGTATGGCCGGATACCCGACATCGTATGCACCAAAGGTCTGTGAAACTATCCTTTCCTTGCTCCTTTCACAGATTCTGTATTTCCATATGCATAGCTCCAAGCTGTTCTTGAATTTGTTGTACCCCTGCTAACGTATCCTCTCGGGGGCCAGATTCTAATTTCATAGCAACCTCCATAGCTTTCTCCTGCGACTCAAAGGTCTGATGACTCATCAACGTGCGCAGGTGAGGTAACAACATAGCGATGAACCATTCTGTATGCTGTCTATCATCGTACTCGAATCCTCCTTCCCTGATTGCCTACTTTAATCGCTAATCAACCTCCCATACTGACTCAGATGCACCTTGTTTGAAGTCCTTTACTTCCGCTACCAGCTGGGAATAAGATTTCAGCTTCTGAAACTATTTCTTCATAGCATATTTGATATCCTAAATGGATGTGCTCCCATTCTAGGCAATGTATCGCATATATCAGTCCAGGGCTCTATCCTCGAATGCTAATGAAAACTGTGCTCTCTTTACTGTATCGTTTGCCACATTCTGCGCAGTCCAGACAGAATCTGCAATGAACCAGAACCGATCCATATCCTCATCTCCTACCCCCTTAAAGGTAGGCAGTTTTAGGTGCGCATCCATATCACTGTCTAGGGGAGGTGGTGGTATGGGTGAGTTCTTACCTTTGTGTGGCCTAGGTGGAGATGTACCTTGCGGGGTTTGCGCAGTTGGCTCCTGCGATGGAGTATAGGCGGATCTACCTTCGTCAAGGTTGGTTCGATAGTATTTACCACTGCGCGTTGCACTCCCGTCTAGATCCAAGGTCATTCAGTTAGTGTAACTACACAGAATTATCTTTTCACACAGTAATATATTAATCAGCAGCGGTAACGTCCTCAGAAATCTGCCCCAGAACCCTTTAAAGAATCGTCGTTTAGCCTCAAAGTATGAGACAAATTGATCAATGGAAAATTTCGTCACAAACCCTCCTAGCACGCTATCCATCTAGTGATCTACCGTACGCATGATAGTATTATTAGTCTTTTCCAACCACTGGATCAGTTCTGGGGTCCATTGAGTGACTCATTCATGCTTCTAGCACTTCTGGAACTCTACAAGTTTGGCCAGCCACTCCTAGAGCTCAATTGCAAATGTCACAAAGAATATTTCATAGCTCTCTATAAGAATATACTTATTTTTCCACCTTTCCGCTGTTAATTCTTCACTGCGATTTTATTTTATCATGAATTCTTGGATCTGCCTTTCAAACTAGTCTTTGATCTCCTTTCTTTCAGGCTTCCGTTATTCTCCTGTCATTACCTGATCCCTTTTTCAGACTTCGCTTGGTCCCGACAACGGAACCATTTGTTGGATTGAGGGGTCCTGACCTAGGTTCGGTGTGCAAGGTTTGCCAAAAAACCCCTATACTATTGTCCCTTTCAGCAGTGACCTGCGTTCGTAGGTCAAAGTCTCACCCGAAGTAGTATGGGTGGGTGCTGGAACCAGGTTTCCGCACCCTGAGAAAGGATAGGTAAGGAAAGCAGAGCTGCGTTTGGTCCTACAATACCCAGATCGCTTTATACTGTACATAGCCAAGAGGGTTTCTATTTGCATCCACGTGCACTAGATCTATAATTATATATGCTTCTATAATAGTAATCCGGCAACACATAAACATAACAGAATAGATCAAAGTATAGAGACACACTTACACAGAGCTTCGCAGCTTAAACATAGAAATACACAGCACAGTAATTACCAATAATTCATGCACATATTACTCACAGATTTAGTACTTCATCAATCCTTCTCATTCATTCATTCACCAATTATCCCTTACAATTCCCTTCCTAACCTGCGCACACAACAGCCGGGTCCGCACACAGCTGGACTTAGATCTCTGTGCACACAGCCAGCAGGAGTCCGTTCCCCAAAAACCCAAATAGATAGCTTAAACAAAAATTCGCATCAATAGCTTATCATTCTTCTCCCTTTACAATACAAAATTCTCTGTTATTTATAACAATCTATCCTAGACTTACCTATGGTCCGCAAACTGTGGTTTCGGACCCCTGGTTTACCCTTTTACCCTTTACAAATATGTTCGGGGATTTGACCTGCCCCAAAACCCCTCTGCTAGATTAAATCTAATAAAAAATATCCAAAAATATCCAAAATGGACCAGTTTCACAGCTTTTTAGGAGACCCCGTCCCAACACTTTGGATCCCAAAAACCATATTTAATTACTAACCTGCAAAACATAAAAACACATAAATGCATAGGTATTTCTTCTTTTTCCTTCTTTTTTTTTTCTCTTTTTTTTTTCTTTTCTTCTTCTTCTTCTTGAAGGCAAGTGAGCTGCCTCCACATAGGTTTTCAACCCAAAGTTCTGCCTTGGGTGCCTTAGAGAGGTTTTCACCCAAGGATATTTAATTCTCTATTTTTTCCTTTTTCTTTATTTTTTTCTTGCTCCAAGACTGCCTCATGGAGGTTTTCAACCTCAGATTTGGCCTAGGGCGCCTTAGAGAGGTTTTCACCCATGCATATTTACTTTTATTTTATTTTTAATTTTTAATTTTTTTTCTAGGAGGCGCAAACTATGGAGTTCCCCATGGCATACATCTCCCTATTTATGGAATTTATAAATTCTGCCCTAGACAGGGGCTTCTTGTAAACCTTGAGCCTGTAACCATTAACAAGTAGGGTAATTCCTTCCTCATCTATGGTTCTGATCTAAACTGCGCCATTATCATAACATTTTTCCACCTTGTAGGGTCCCATCCATCTTGTCATCAATTTTCCTTTGAAGTCCTTAAACCTTGAGTCATATAACAATTCCCAATATCCTTCCTGAAATGTCTTTTCCTTAATGTTCTTGTCATGTGGATCTTCCCTCGCTGTTGAATTACCTCTTTGTGAAGGAGTTCTTGCATCCTAAACTCATCCAATCCATTTAATTTCAACAACCTCTCTTTTTGGGCATTTGATTTATCTAGGTCTAACTCGGCTGCCATCCTTAAGGTTTTAAATTCAAATTCAACTGAAAGCAGAACTTTCTTGCCATACATTAGGTCATAAGGAGTGAATCCTGTTGTTGTTTTCCAAGTATTGTTGTAGGCCCGTGTAGCTTCTACCAATCTGTTCACCCAATCTTTCCTACCGTTGCTTAGAACCTTTGTGAGGATACTCTCCAAGGCTCTGTTAGTCACTTCCACTTGGCCATTCTCCTGAGGGTGATAGGCAGTAGAAGTCTTATGCTTTATCTTGTGCCTCCTCAGAAGATTCTCAATCAGATGAGAAGTGAATTCTGCCCCCTGATTAGTGACTACTTCTCTGAGGTATGCAAACTTGTAAAACACATTTTCCCTAAGGAATTCTGCTACTTTCTCCTTGGTTTCACCTTCAAAACTTTTGTTTCATCCCATTTTTTCAGGTAGTCAGTGTAGACCATGATATAATTTTTCTGTCCATATGTTGGATCAATAGGTCCAATGAAGTCCATGCACCATTTTTCAAATGGCTCAAGAGCCACATGAGGGTGCAAAGGCATCTCATATCTTTTTTTAGGTTTCCCCATCCTTTGGCACTGGTCACACCTGCTAGTGTATCTTCTAGAATCCTAGTGAAGAGTAGGCCAATAGTATCTTGCCTGCTAAAATTTGAATGCAATAATTTTTGCAGAAAAGTGGCCTCCATAAGGGCTATTGTGACATGCAGAGATGATATCAAAATCTTCTTCCTCCCTCACACATCTTCTGAGAATTTGGTCAGGGCCTACATTGAAAATATTCCCCCTAATCCATGTGAAAGGGGTGTTTTTTCTGATGATATTGCTTTTCTCCTTGAATGAGAGATTATGAGGGAAATTTCCAGCAACCAATTAGTTAGCTATTTCAGAAAACCATGGCGAGAGTGTCGATATAGAAAAGAGATGTTCATGTGGCAGCTGGTCATCCACCATTCCTTCTTCATCTGCATATAGAGCTAACTTGGATAAAAAATATGCAACAACATTCTCCTTTCTAGGTTTATCAACAATGTTTAGGCCAAACTGTTATAAAGGTAACAACCATCTAATTATCCTATAATTAACATATGTTTTGTTCATTAAATATTTTATGGTTGAATGATCAGTGGCACAAATGTCTGATACCCAGTGACATAATGTCTAAATTTATTTGAAGCATGGACAATGGCTAACATCTCCTTCTCTATGACAGTATAATTGAGTTCAACCTTAGACAAGTTCTTACTGATGAAATAGATTACATAAGGTAATTTGTCTTCTAACTTCCCTAATGCTGCCCCCACAGATTTGTTGGATGCATCTATGTGGATGTGGAAGGGTAGAGTCCAATTTGGACCTCAGAGATGGGAGAAATAGTTAAATTTACCTTAATGAGCTCAAAATCCTCTTGACAAAGACTAGAACAAGTAAACTCATAATATTTAGCCAATAAAACAAATAGCGGTGAAGCCATATTACTGAAATCTTTGATGAATCTTCTATAGTAGCTAGCTAACCCTAAGAAGCTCCTGACATATCTCTGTTTTTGAGGAGTAGCTACCCTTTTGATAATAGTGATTTTGCTCGGGTCCACTTGTATTCCTACTTGGGAGATTGAGTGCCCTAATACAACTCCTACTCTTTTTAGGAATTCAGACTTTTTTGGGCTCAGGGAGAGATGCATCTCGATGCACCTTCTCAGCACTTTTCCAAAATTGGAGAGAGCTTCCTGGAAGTCGTCCCCATAGGGTGTGAAATCATCCATGTAGATTTCAACAGAGTCATGGGCTAGCTCAGATAAAATGCTCAAGAAAAATCTTTGGAAGGTAGCTGGGGCATTGCACAAACCAAAGGGTAGGACTCTATAAGAAAAGGTACCCCAAGGGCAGGTGAAATTAGTCTTATCCTGGTCTTCAGGACTGATTTGGATTTGATTATACCCACTGAACCCATCTAAGAAGGAAAATAACTTCTTTCTTGCAAGGCTATCCAAGAATTGGTCTATAAAGGGCAAAGGGAAATGGCCCTTCTTGGTGGCTTTTTTAAGTTCTCGATAATCAACACAAATTCACCATTTTCCATTCTTCTTCGAGACTAGGATAAGAGGAGATACACACTCACTGTCTGATATAGGATAAATGAAACCTGTATCCAACAATTTCTATAGCTCTTCCTTGAATATGTCCTTTAGAGCTGGGTTCATCCTTCTTTGGGTTTGTCACACAGGCTTGCATCCTTCTTTGATGTAATGATGTTTTCATATTGAAGGATGCACCCATTTCATGTCCTTGTAATCCCAAGAAAATGCATCTAGGTTTTATTTTAAAATCTGGAATAGTTGCTTTTCTTCTTCATCTGAGAGGTTTGAGTTGATTTTCAGAGATCTGGATGGGCCAAACTCAATAGCCTTAGTGGTTTTAGAGGTTGAATCGAATGAGTGCAATTCCATCCAAGGTTGGATTTCATATTCTTTGACTAGGTTTTCAAGTGGATTTTTAGTGGGGGACTGGTTTTGTATGTCATGGTTGATGAGTTTGTCTTCATCAAGCTTCCCCACTCTAAGAACAACATCTATGGTACAAATGGGGGTAGTATTATATACCTCATATTCTTCATCCTCCAACCATATAGGTAGATCATGATCAATGGAAGGTTGGGCTGGAGGATATAATACCAACTGTTTAGACAAGGGCCCATTTTTAATAGTCATGTTTCCGACCTGACAACTGATATAAGCATCTGCAGTGGCTAACCAAGGTCTCCCTAAGATGAGAGGATATCCATTGAACTTGGTTTTTGGTTTAAAAACTAAGAAATATATAGGATACTCCCAAGAGTCAAATGAAAACGTAAATTCCTCAATAATTCCTGCTGGAGTTACTGTGGATCGATCTGCAAGTTGCATAACTATTGTGGTTTTCCTTAAAGTCCCTTGGAGGTTGAGTTTCAACATTGTTTCCTTGGTCATGAAATTGATGGTAGCCCCTATATCAATCAGAGTATTGGGGACTATGACGCCATCTATGTGCACATCTACAACTGGACTACCAGGGTCCAGGTACTTTGGAAAGATCACCCTTCCCAACATTAAGTCAGAAAATTGTCCTACTACATTGATGGTGGGGGTATATTTATTCTTTCTCCCAGGTTTCTTGAATCAATTTTCCTTCATGGACCTATTGTAAATAGGGAAATCCTTAATGGCCTAGAGAAGAAATATCTTTACACACAAGTTTTTCAACTCTCCTAGAAGTTTAGTCTCCTTTGGGGTGTTCCTACTGGGATGGATCAAGTGCTCAAGAAAAGGAGGTTGTTGGATCTGAGTGTTACATTATTCCTTTTCCTCATCAACCTCTATAGGTGGAGATGGAGGGTGGTTGTCTGGGAGTAATCTTCCTGACTTGAGATTATATTATGTATCTCCACAACATAAGATGGATATGATGCCTCTCCACTATAAACCTGTTGTGCCTGTTTGTTTTTTGGAATCCAATTTGGCTGAGTAGGAATTTGAGGCAGCTTGGGTGGAGCAGCATGAGTAAGCTGAGGTTGAGGTTGGGGTGGAAGCATTAGAGCAGGTGCTTGATTATGTTTAGGCCTCCACCATTGGGATGGATTTCTCCATTGAGGTTGTTGAAGAACATACTGCTAAAATGGTTGGTTCACAGGTTGAGGATGATATGGATCGTTGTAAGGCAAAGTAGGAGGTGTAGGATAGGATGGAGGAGTGGGGGTGTACCAAGGTTGCATTGGTACATTCTAATTACTGTGATAGTAAGAGTATGATGCACATTTCATACCATGTTAATCTGACCTAGGGCCTTGAGGCCTTCTTTGGTTTATGAAACAGAGTTGCTCTAGTCCTACTTCCCCACCTTGATATACAACTTTAAGTCTAGGTAAGGAGGGATACTTGTTTGTGGCATGATTCTCCTCACAGACTAAGAAAACCTTTATGACATTTAGTGGGCATTCATTTCTAGGGTGCTTTCTGGTACATCTAGGGAAAAATATAGCCAAGGCTCTTTCTGCTTCCTCTTGCTTCCTTTTGACCCACATTGTGTCCATTTGCAAAGAAAAGGTGTGAAAAATGTCACTCTTGAAGGCCTCTGACATATTTTAAATCTCATGTTTGATGGAGGTGGAAGAGGAATGGGTATTGGATGTACTTTGGATAGCTCTGCCTTTCTTCCTGACTACCCTAGAATGGTTCCTGAAGATAGTTTTGATTTTTTCATAAGCAAGTTGGTAGATATCTCCTCTTGATAACATATCGAGGATTTCTATCAGCTCCTCTCTGATCCCTTAGAGAAGCACTAGTTTAAGTGATTCAGGACCAAGAGTACACTTGGCTCTCTTATAGTTTAACTGAAACCTCTCTTCATATTCTTCTAGGGATTCATCAGGACCTAGAGTCATCCTGCATATCTCATCCTTAGTTTCCTTGGACCTACAATAGTCTCCGTACTTGTTGTTGAAGGCCTCTTGTATTTGTGCCCAAGTAGTGATGTTGTTCCCAGGTAGACCCATGAACCAGTGCAAGGCTGCATCCTTAAGGGTGGATGTGAATAGCTTCAGCTTCTAATCATATGAGGCATAGTCATAGGTCCTACAGGCAACAACAAATTCAAACATGAATGTGTCAGGATCTTCTGAGGTAAGTCCATGAAAGTGTGGAAGGGTTGAGGGGATAATGTTTTTCATATTAGTTTCCCCATCTGCCTCTCTAATGGGAAATGCTTCCTCGGTTTCAGTGTTAGCCATGGTTGGGATAAGTGATTGATCTGAAATTTATTTTTAGTTAATTTTGTGCTAATATCAGTTTCAGAATTAACATGAAAGTGATTTGATTTGCTTCTTATACAAGGGTTTTTAAATGTTCTTAAGATTGAAAATTAAATAAACTTGATGAGATTAAGTGTATTTCATGAAATTAAAAGCATGGAAACTCAACGCTGAATAACATCATATAAAAACAAAGCAAGCACAAATAAATGAGTCAAATACACAAGTTTTTGATGAAGAAGTTCACCCCTCCTGGGCTACATCTCCTTGGTCCAGCTTCATAGCTTGGGCCTTTGTATTAGCTTCAATTGTGAAAAAGTGATAGTTAAAGTCTCCTTTTTCCTCTACAACCTACTTCAATGGCTCCAAAACATCAAAATATACTAATAATGACTCTTCTTGAGCCAAAATTGGTCGAATATTGCCTCAGTTATGGAAAAACCAAATTTTCCTAGTTTTTCTCCACTAAATCTGGAAGTCTGCCAGTTAACTCTACTAAAAGTGGAGCTTCCCCGCATTTGGTGGGTCTACCAAAAACTCTGCTAAGACAAGGGTTCACTTAAGTTTATTTAATCACGAGTTATGTGCAATTAGTGGCAGGTTTGCGCTTAAGCACTGTTTATGATAATTCGCGGATTATGGAGTTAAAACTGGGATTAGAGTGTGTTATCACACTCAAAATTTTGCAAGGTGGCTTTATTAGGGTCTTCCTATTTTTGTGTTATGTCAATTTAGATCATGAATTTGATAAAGGGGGGTGGATATAATTTCTATCCTAATGCTACAAATCATCATAAACCATGTCTTGTCAGTTGGTTATCATTGCATATCATCTCAAGGTTCATTTTTAAAATTTAATGTCAACCTGTCTATTTTTAGCAAATTTCATATCACACATAACTACGAAATGACAGTTTGTGCTACAGAAACACATAAACTTTCCGTAGCAAATTTGTCAGATTTTAAATTGCTGGCGTTGTGAAATCATGATTTTTTTGCGAGAGACAAAGGTCTGAATGACATGGCATTTTTTCATTGGTTTAGGTTAAAGTGGGGTCTTTTCCAGTTAGTTATGGTAGTCATCATCATTTTAAAACATGATTGTTGCACTTTTATTTCCACTTTCCACCCGTTCTTCATCTTTCCCACCATGAGGTTTTTAACTTTTTTTTCATATTTTTCCACTCACTCTTGCCCTGTCATTAGCTCATTCATCTTTGTCCCAAAAATACTCTCTGTCTATCCTCAAAGTAGCTCTCTGTCTATTTTTCAATTTGCAGGTGTCACAACAGTGAATAATTTGAGCAGTATAAAGAGGATGGAAACCAAGAAGAAGGTACACAAGGGAGGTTCTTGTTTGAGGTTCGAACCAATGGACCTGAAGTTGTTGAATGAGGAGCCAAATTTCATTGAAGCCTTCAGAAACACAGGTTGTATGAGATCCTGCCAGAAATTGTAGGGTTTTTATATTCAGATATCAAAGGAGTTTGCAACAAATATCACTGGCATAACATCTAAAGTGGGAATGTTGAACTTTGATGTCTCCCCTGAGACAATAGCCCAAGCTACAGAGATCCCAAGATATGGTGAAGAGTGGTTTAAGTCCATTAAATTCAAGCTACAAATTTTTGATGAATTCTTGAATGATAAATATGTTGGAACTGACATAGCTACTAGGATTCTAAGAACATATTTGAAGGAAGACTACTCTAAACTGCTAATGATTATTCAGAAGTATTTCACGTATTTCACTTGTGAAGGGAGGTTTCACATGGTGTACCAATATCACTTCAATATTCTGTTGCATTTCACTGGTAAGAAAGCCATTGATATTCCTTTTTACCTATTCATAAGTTTGAACAAGTTGGCATATAAGGTGTAGGCTAGACCACAAAGCAATGATACATCTATTTTTCATCATTGGCTTATTAAGCTGTTAGTGCTCGAGGAGTTAGGAAAGATAAATAGAGATTGGTCTTCTTTTCTCTTTCTTAATGGATATGAAGTTGATGTAGTGACTCCTAAGAAGACTCCTAAACCTAAGGACACTCACTCAATTCAGAATGAGTAGCTTGTTAATGAAACAGAAGTAGAAAATCAAGAAAAAGAGCCAATGAATGTTGAAGAAGAGCCAATGGAGATTGATACAAAACCTGCAAAAGAGACACCAGTCCCACTGTCATCACCTACAAGAAAAAAACCAAATTTCAGTAGCAAGAATAAACAAGAAAGGATGACAAGAAGTAAAACAAAGGGCCAATCAATTGAGAAAGGTAATTTGAAAGCCATCTTTTAAGCTATAGACATAGAAGAATCCCTAGTAGTCCAAGCTGTTGATGTTGGAGGGAGCAGAAAGCAAAAGAAGGTTATCACTGCCAAAAAGCTTGACTTCACTGGAGAAGAAGTAGAGTTTGTCTTTTAGCCAAGAAAACAATTAAATAGATCATAGTTGGCCAAAGGAGTTATGTCTCAATCTAGTGATAAAGGAAATAAACCTTTGATACAAGAAGTTATTGATCTCTCTCCAGTAAAAGAGGTTATCACTATGCAAAAAAAAGGAAAGGAGAAGGTGGTTGAAAAATCAGAAAAGGAGCTCCTCACAGATCAACTAAGAGAAGCAAGAGAAGAAATAATTGAATTAAAATTGGATGTAGAGAAACACAGGATTGAAAATATTGAGTTTGAGTAGATGATGGAAAAATGGAACAGTGAACTTTCAATTTTTAAAGGATCCATAATTGATGCTAAAAAACTATTGAAAAGAACCCAACCCTTAAGGCTTTTGGCCAAACATACCAGAAAAAGGAATATGCACTTGCAAGATGAAAGAGGATCATTGAAGAATCAGGTAAAATACCTTCAAGAACAAATGGAAATGATACATGATGAATTAAACAAGAGAGGCCTGAAAATTACAGTCATTAATGAGCTTGAAAACATTCAAGCTTCAGAGAAGGATAAAACTACCAAGCTTTGAGGAGTAGGTGAGTTTTTTGTCAGTTTTGAAGATGCCACCTAATATTTTTTATTCATAAAAAGGTGAAATTTTTGAAGAAAGGGTTATTTCCTGCATTTATGACAGATTTGGTGTTTTCGCAGTGCCTGCCAGGCTTGAAGCCCAAAAAGCGCTACAAAATTTATAAAGATGAATTTTTCATAAAAAAATTTGTTTAGAAAAGAAATTAAACTTTGGGAAAACTTTGTATTATCTCTTTTAGCCTATAAAATAGATCCATGACAATAGAGAGAGCTAATAGGTGGAAAAAGTTGGTGAATTAGATTTTCTACCAAAAGTTGCTATGAAACTGCCTTGTTTTCCCCTATTTTGGCAGCAAGTTAAAATTTGAAGGAATTTTGGTTTGAAATGATGCATTAAAGGTCAATTGATCACATGTAGAGGTCAAATATGGTTAGGAGGATATTTTCATACAATTTTGGTCCACAAAGCTGTCGAGCTCATCTTCAGATTATCAATTCATCATGGGGATATCTTATCATGTGTGATGGCAACAACTCCTTAAAAGTAGGAAGATCTATTTTATGAAGACAGTGAGGACATTTATGTTTTGTTTATGGTCAGTGTTATTGAAGCACATGATCCCTTTCGATGTAATTAGTTTTTCTTTTAGATAAAAATGAAATAAATAGGTAGTTGAGTTTTGTTAGGAATCTAACTCCTAAAGTTAGTAGGTGTCAGTTTTTAATTCCAAATATCTAGCTTATGGTTAGACTAGGTGGCAGCAAAAGAACTCAATGATCTAGCTTTGTTGGCATATTCGATGTAAAGGTTTGAGGCCTATTAATGTAAAGTATTTTGATTAATGAATGGTTGGAGAATATTGTATCACACTGCTACTTTGTAAAAGTTTTCATACTCAGTAATATATAGTGGATATTTTTCCTTCTTCACTTGAGATTCGAGTGATGATTCAATGAGTTATGTCTTATATGTTTCATGTTTTATATCTGTAGTATGTTTATGTCTAATTACTCATAATTCATGGAAACCATGCTCTGACTTCCTTTATATATTGAACTGTTGCCATTTGTTGTGCATATCTATTATATTCTCATTGAAATGATCACTTGCCTCAGTTTCCACAAGAAGGGCTATCTTCATTGAGTTTTCTGATGTTGACTCCATTAGACCAATGATAGCAAGTCTTATATATTTTCAACCTTCAATTAATCACAATCAAGTCACTATAATAGAGTTATCCATCTAATAGGGTTTTCATTGAAAAATCACAAGTTACCTTGAGAGGGTCCTCTTAGATTGAAGAGGCTAATATTCAATCAAAATTTGGTTGAAATAGTTACTCTAAGTTGTTTGGTGGAGCAGCCCATCAGGACCAATTTAGAGATAACAAAGTGCATTAAACATGTTTAAATCTGTTAATAATTTCCTGTTGTAAATGGTCTTTGGCCTTCGGTTCTGGCGCTTCGATCACATGGGAGGGCGCTGGCCCCCTCTGAACCCCCAACTCCCGCTCGGACAAAATTAAAATAATGGCGGGTTAAGGAACTCAAGGTATGGTGCAACAGGAAAAGCGGGCGCTAGCCTGGAGGAGGTCGCGGGTCGACCCTGAGCTCCGCCCCTCTAGTCATAACATTTTGTTGAATGAAACTTTAGTTTGGACCTTGATATAAAACTTTGGATAAGAATTATATATGCAATAATATATGTAATATATATTTCCCCAACAACATTTGAATCCAAATTTCGTTAAAATTTCAATGTGCCTATTCATACTTTGATATGAACCTTGGCTTAAAAATAATGCACACATCTAGCCTTGCCATAGGGGAGGGGACGTGGCAGCCTCTGGCCATGCCAAGTGGCCCTAAAAACTTCACTTAAAAAAATAATCCACCATATAAGAAATTTCAAACTTAGGATTAGGAGGACAATTTCTATTTCCCCAAGAAACATCGGCCAATCTAATTGTGACACTTGTCACAGTGTCATTGGCTGAAATCTAGAGAATATTCCCTGAATATTACTAAGGTGCTGACAGGAATGCCAAGTCATCAGTCTGTCATTGTTTTGCACATTTTTTAACTGTTTCACAAAACAAACAACATACATAACTTACTCATATGAATTGGGATTTTGATGAAACTAGTTGCATTGGAATCCTGGTGATGTGCTCTATCCAATCGTTCTAGTTTGGAGCATTTTTGAGCACTTTCACTTTTGAGATAAATACTGAGCCTCTGATCATTCCTCCCCACTAGAAGCCTTTTGGACCTGAAAATGATACTATCAATTTTTCAGGAGGTGAGGATACAACTCCCTCACCCTTTCACTCTCCATCCATTTGGCCTTGGAAGGATTTTGTCCCTTGAGTCCCACTCTAAGGTATTCCACATTCCCTCTCCTTGAAGTTCTGATTCTTCTGTCAAGTATGAGATATTTATGAAGTTCATCAAGATATTCTGGTGAGAAATCATCTATTGATGGTAGTTGAACATGCTCTACTTGATCATCAATCAAAGGAGGCTCAAACAATCTCAAATTCTCAACATTAATGATATAATTATTTGCACATAAGGAGGCCAATATAGCTTAAATGCATTAGTACCAATCTTTTCCAGAATTTTAAATGGACCATAAAAAATTGGCTTGAGCTTTTTACCTTTCCCTTGTAATATTTCTTTGCTGATATATAACCAAACTTCATCTCCAACCTGGAATTTGTGATCAACACGGTGTTTATCTTGCCTTGCCTTGTAGCTGCTTTTAATATTTTCAAGTTGTTCTTGCACTATGTGATGTACCAACTGAATTTTCTAAATGAACTTCCTTGCCTTATCTATGTCACTATGACCATCTATAGCGACATATTTCTCAAAGATGAAGTCCAAAGGAGATCTTGGCATGTACCCAAGACATGCCTCAAATGGCGATGTGTTTGTGGAAGAATGCTTTGCCCTATTGTATGCATGTTGAATGCAATGCAACTGTTCATCCCACAACTTGAGATGTTTGCTGCAATAGCTTCTAAGAAGATGAATGATTGTCCCGTTTACCACCTTAGTTTGACCATCTATTTGCGGATGAAATGAGGTACTCTTCTTCAACTTTGTGTCCATTATGTCCCATAATTTTGACCAAATATTCCCAACAAACCGGGAATCTCGATCACTTACAATAGAATTAGGAAGACCAAAATGAACCCAAACATTTTGAAAGAAAATATGAGTGGTTTGTTTAACTGTAATTGTTTTCTGACATTGCATCAAAAGACACATTTTGCTGAACCTATCTACCACAACATACAAGTAATCATGACCTTTCCTTGACATTGGAAGATCACCTACAAAATCCATTGAGATAATATCCCAAGGATGTGAAGGAAGTATAAGTGGAGTTTTCAATCCAAGTTTCCTATTAGTAGGATTACTTATTGCACAAAAAGAAAATCCTCTAATAAAATGAGATACACTATCAATCATGCATGGACAATAACAATACCTTTGGAGATTCGCTATTGTCTTGCCTACACCGAAATGTCCAACAATAAATGAAGTGTGCGCCTCCCTTATGATACTGTTTCTCTCTCCTTGTGGTATACATAACTTGCCCAAGTGATACAACAAACTGTTATGCACATGATAATATAAATCTTCATTTTGGTTTCCTTGACTCAAGCTTTCATACACATCTTGAAAATCACTATCATATGCATATTGTTCAATGTAACTGTTGGTCTGTGACCACACTCAACATGGAGAAGTGATCCCTATAAGGAAATCACAGGGCATAGGTGTGAATGTTTAAGTGGAAGGCTAAGAAATTCAAGCGCAGGTTGGGCGGAAAGCCCTGCAGTCAAAAGAGAAAAATGTCGCGGTCAAGGTAATATGTTCCAAAGTTGTGTTAGTTTCCACATCCCACAAACCGTTACATATACTATATATTACATATAATATGTGTAATATCATTTACCGCTCTTAAAACCTCTTCACTCATCACACTTCACTCCCTGAAAATCTTAACTCTTACCTTCTGCTGTTCACAAATAAACCTTGCGATTTGTGGTGTGCGGGCAACCCCACCTTCGTCTGCCACGTCAACTTCCGCTCTCTGCAATCACACTTTTCTCCTTGCAAATCTTAACTCTTACCTTCTGTTTTTAACATATAAAATTTGCGATCTGTGATACATGGGCGACCCCACTTTCATGTCACGTCACCTTCCGCTCGCCGCAATCTCACTTCACTCCCCACAAATATTAATTCTTACCTTCCACTGTTCACACCTAAACCTTTCGATTTATGATGTGCGGGCAACCCCACCTTTGTCTACCACGTCACCTTCTGCTCACCGCAATCTCACTTCACTCCCCACAAATTATAGCATTTACCCTCTGCCACTCACATGTAAACCTTGCGATTTGCGATGTTACGGTGGCCCCACCTCCGTCTTGCCACGTCACTCCTCCACCCATCGCACTTCGTACATTGAAATTCTTAACATTTACCCTTCGCTTCTCATATGTAAAACCTCCGATTTGCGATATGCGATTTGAGTTTGGGTCCCACTGCCTTGTGTAATGTTCCCATTTAGCCTTAGGTAAGAGGAACTTCCAATTTTGTTTTAATTTTTGTTTCATGAATAAATGAATAAAGGAGGACATATAAAACTCCTAAAAAGTCTGAATAAGTCAATGCCCATGTGAATAAAGACAAATCAGGGCTATGTCAATAATCACTTGCAGGTGTGAAAGAGGTTTGAGCTAAAGACTGGGTCAACCTTAACCAAATCAACATCGTTGTCTAGGTTCATTGCATCTCCAAAAGGGACAGCGCAGTTCTAGAAGGAAGCCTCTCATGTGAAAAGGGCCAACTCTTCAAGATGGTTTAGGGTTTGCAAAATATTTCTCATCTTATAAAAGGAAAAGGAGGGTAGCAAGAGAAGGTTGTTGATTGATCATATTTATGAGTATTTGTCTGCTTAGACAAATACCATTCTCTGCTGTTTAGTGGAGGATTGTATCTGGAATTCCTATGCAGGGATTTCACCTCTTCCTTTGAGGATTCAAGGAGGAAAGTTTGTTGAATTGAACCACTATTAGGCTTAAGGCCAAGATCCATCTCACATCATAGCGCTGCTCATCTTGAGGGTTGAACTATCTTGTGAGCTACAACAAGTGGGAGTCTATATCTGCAGAGATCTAGTGTGTTTTTGGAGCCTCTTCCTTATGGAGTGTGTTCTTTAAGCTCCTGAAAGAGTGTCTCTTCTTCTTGTACTTCAGATCTGCAATTTTCTAGTAGTTTTCTATTTCATTTGAGCTACATCATTGTTCCCATGGGTAGACTGCATTATTTCTATAAGAGGGTTTTCATGGTGTCTTGCTCATAGTTTAGATCAGAGATCTCTAGTGCTAGGCTTTTCCTTCCACTTGGTGATCCATGTATTATATTGCTGATCTATGTTCTGTTCATATCTGATCCATTGTAATGAAATTTTATATTCATAAATTTACTGCAGTAGTTTCCAGATCTGCAACTTGTTTCTCAGATCTACTCTTATTCATGCATGCTCTTGTCAGAATTCCAAGTGGATCTTGAAGAAAAAACTATATAGTTTCCAGATCTAATATAGATCTGATGTTTTATCCACATATCTGTCCTAGATATGAGTTGTAACTTCCAGCTACTGAAGCTCCTAAAAAATAACGCTGTTGAAGCATTTCTGCAAATATATATGTGTTCCTGCTCTCTTTTCTGAAGATTTATTGCTGTCTTGACTCATACATTCTACTGTATAATGAAAGGGCTTCATCATAATGTTGATTTGCTGCTGTATTACTGAAAAATGAGTCTTCTTGCTGATATCCACTGAACATCTGCTAAAACTACACAATTCCTGAAGCAGTGCTTGCATTTGGCTGCAGCCTTCCTCTTTGGGTGCTTTTTAGCTAGTCTACTTTTTGGGAGATCTATTTAATGTGTCTAAACTGATTTTTTTCTGATGAAATTCCATATATAATGTTAGTTCCCAAATCCACCTTAGGCTGAAATAAGGCAGAAGAAGGACTACACCAAACCACGCTCAGCCTCGTAGCTAGCCCTACGAGGACAGGAGAGGGCTCTCTCCGGGTCAATCTCAATGAAAATATTCAAAAGGGGCTTGAGATGACGATAACAACAACTGATCTTAGGCTAGATAAACAAATAGGAGGGTTTGATTTTGATTTTTAGGGGTTTTTGTTGAAAAAAAGGGAAAAACAATTTTGGGCTTGGGGATGAGGCCAGATCTTGCAGAGTTCAAGTTGGGGCAGGGTAGGCAATGGCTTTGATGTATAAGATCGAATGAATGGATGGAAAAGAATACTGAGGAGTTGATTAGGGCAAGAGAGTACAAGGATCCTCTTCAAACTGATGAAAACATATAAAATTAAACAAAAGTCTAAGGCAGAGCACCAACAATTCAATGAATTCTACCTCGAAATACTCATTTGTTTAATTCAGAAGCATAAAGAAGGATGGCATGCATATAACATTAATGAAACTTAAAATAAAATGAGAAGAGACATCATGAAAAACTCAAAAGCCACAAGGATCCCAACAAGTGTTGCAAAACTCTGGTCTTTCCTTTGCCAAAAACTGAAATATGGATGTACAATGGAGTGCCAAACTTTTCCCAAGAGTCCAACCCTGAAAATGTCTCAGAAAATACAATATGTAGACAAGTATAACCCCTTCCCATGCCTCTAGGGGTCAAGATCATGCTTCTAGGAGCAGTTTGAACCAATTATAAACAAAGAGCTAAAATCTAGGCAGCCAAACAACTTGCCTCTATAAGCTAGGAAACTGATCCATTCACTTGATTTTCACTTTTTTGTGAATGAATCATCTAGAAAAAGTAAATACATGCCAAAATTACATCATGGTTACCCAATTACATCAAGCTAGATCAAAAATTACATCAAGAGGTGAAACTAGTCAATACTGGCCGAATTTCTGAGCTGGAAGGTGAAAAATAGGCCGAATTCCTCTATGCGCCGCGTTCCAAAGCTCTATGCGCCGCGCTACTTTGGACCTGCTTTTGGAGCACTTCCTGAAATCCAAATTGAGCTCATGATAGCTCGTTGGAAAGCTCTGGATGTCTTCTATCCAACCCAAGTATAATTTTTTAATTTGGAGTTCATTGTCCCCTCCAAAACTTCATTCTCCCAAGACTACTTCCTGCTGGTGCAAAAGGTGGCAGAAAGGTGATTTTCATGGTGTTTTTGGCCCTTAAGACCACCCAGAATTTGATGAAATGCTTTGGAAATTCCTGGGCATGCATAAATTACCATGAAAAATCCAAAAATATCAAGTTTTCCTCCAGAAAGTGTCCCAATCATAAGCGCGCATCGGGTGGCGTGACGCGTCGGGCGGAAAAACCTGTTTTGCAACCAAAATTATCAAAAATGACAAAAATTTCTTCAAATTTGCTGAAATTTGGAGTGAAGATCCCCCATAATGCCTCATTTTCAGCCAACGAAGCCTCGGCCAAGATTCAGAGTGGATCAGGCCTCCTTCGCCGTTTCAGTGCTTTTCTCAACCTTGCCTTCAGGATCTTCATTTTAGCTTTGCAAACGTGAGTACGGGCCCAATAATGATTTTTCATATGACGGAGCATGCCTTTGTCTCTATTGGCCTTTGCCAATAACTTCTCCAGATGAATGTTAACATGCGTGAGGCAGGTCTCTCGTTCAACCGGTGTCATGTCACCTTGTCTCTTCCGGGCCAATGCACAGTCTTCCTGGATTTTCCGCAACTCTACAAGTGTATGCCGATCCTATAGTTGTTTGTTCCAATGCTCCAGGTATTTTATCACCCACTGTGCTCTCTGCAATTTCTCTGTCAAAGTGCCAATCTCAGCTTTCTGCTCCTAAATGACCTCCCTCAGCTTCGAGCTGGGAGAGCTCACATCAACATCAATCAATGTAAACTCAGTATCTTGGCCTCCTGAAGGGCCCTCATCCTGCATAGGCCTCTTGCCTCTATCCCGAATCTGTACCTGTGCTGATGACAAAGGCGAGACCCCTTCCACATCAAGTGGAGATAGTACTCGCGCTGCTGATGAAGTCAACGAGACCCCTTCCACCCCGGGTGGAGATAGTACTCGTCACGATGCTGCAAATAAGGCTCGATGGCCTCTCTAATATGTCACATACGCTGGAGCACTGACAGGCTCAAACTCGGGAACATAAAATTGGTGTGAAGGCTCTCCCTCATCATGAACAACCTCGGGAGGCTGTGGCGCTGCAAAGAAATCATGGGAAATGAACTCATCCCATGCGATGCCCTGCTGTGCGAGCTGATGTACCACCATGATTTTAATAAGTGCGTAATGGTAAATGCTGTTATGCTGCTGCGCTAGGGTCTTCTTCTGTACAAGGAATGTCATCCGATCTATGTTACGGTACATGAAGTATGGAATGCTCATCAACCGCACTCTCGTGAAATGCATCAACAGCCGGATGTGATATGCATACAAGCGTGAAAAGCGCCCTTCACAACTAAAATAACGAATGATGAATTTCATCAATGGTGCATACTCATCCTTCAGAAATTGGAATGGAAATACCCTGCTCAGTTGCCTCATATATCCAGGTCTGATATATGGCTCATAATAGGCTCTATCCAACTGCTGCCGCTTATTCCACTCTTCCCCAATGTTTGGTATCCCGGTCACCTCAAAAATAGTCTCTGGTGACAGAGTGAAATTCACTCCAGCGAGGCTTACACGACCATTATGCAAATGAAGGACAAATAGGCGAGCTAAATCATGATGATGCTAAGTTCGGGCAATCATCTCACAATACTGGAAACATGATTGACGCTGAAAACAATCCATTGCAAGCGCGCAAGCCTGCAATTGTGCCAAAGAGGTAGGCTCTTCCCTGACATGCCGACCACTTTTGTGAGATCTCCTTGGCACATTAAATTCTGCTATAGTGTCACTGTCCTGCTCGTACCCCTGCTCATATGGTGAATCTGTCTCTGGCATGATGCTGAAATGTGTTTGTCAAATGTATGCTTGGTTGGTTAGAAAATGAGCAAATTGGTGTATTTGTTTCAATGCCCAAATGGGTCACATAAAATGGAAATGCTGCAAGGAAGTGTCAAAGTGAACACAATGGACTGTCAAGTGGCTTTGGAAAGGACAAACATTTACTCACTGCTTTGGAAAATGTTGAGATTACACACCTTTAAAAATGGTATGGGAATGGGTGATAGTGATGGGACTTGTAATGTGATAGAAACAAGAGTTATTCAAATGGAAAAAGTATGGTCAAAGACATGAAAACAACCACTGAATCTTGTGAAAAATTAAACTCTTATCAATGAAGGGAAGGAGGTAACAAGTGATCGGGTTTGGGAATTCACATGGGGATCAAAAGGGTATAAGGATAAGGGATAAAGGAATAACAATGGTACTATGAGACTGTGGTGTATAATGTAACAAACCTAGCAGTGACCACAAGGATAGTTAATAGCAAGAGCATATATGTCAATAAAATAAGATTTGAAGCACCAATTTCCACGTTTTGAAAGACCTCCCTTTAAACCCTTGGAGAAATTTTGGATGTAAACATGGGGTTAAACCTTTCACCATTCAAACACTAACTCTTGCTTCCAAACCACAGCAGCATAGTTTAAAATCATTGAACGAGCTTGGACAACTTACTTGGAGGGGAAAGATTATTTGAATTTTAAAAATCACAAAACGTTGATGAGTTTTGGGCTGGAGGGCTCAACGCGCCGCGCGCAAACCCAATGCGCCGCGTTGGTTTGGTGCGCCGCGCCCTTGATAATTTACACTGTCAAATTTTGCCGAGTGCGCCGTGCCTCTTTTGTGTGCGCTGCGCCCAGAATTCAACACAGTCACGACCCTTCAAAAATACAATTTGCTCTTCCACTTTGAAAACACGACTTTGCTATGAGAGTCTATGAATGATTCTTGATGAAAATGGTTTATAGGACTTTGAGAAATATCTTGCAAGTGATGGCTTTCATTTTTGCTTCCTCCAAAAACCCACTTTGTAATGTTTTTCTATTTTGGCACTTTGTCATTTAATGAAACCTCTGTCTTGTGATTTTTTCACTGAATTTCTGAGTTTGGACTGATGAAATGATTTGATTTTTTGCAGGGATATTGGCGTTGGTGTTTGGCAAAGGAAAACCAGAGCTCGCTTTGAAATCTTCAAGACGGAAAATACATGATTATTACAAAACATGAATTCAACAATTTCTTATTCAAAACAGAGTTTTGAACAAGAAATGTCTTTGAATATGTTTAATGATGAAATTTGGAATGAGAACTTCTTTGAAAACCACCCTCATGGCCTGCGGGAATTTATTAAACATGTCAAAATACTGACCCCTAGACTCAAAACTAAAATACTCCTTTCACCCAAAGAACCATTTATGAATATGAATGACACGAACTGGACTTTGATGGATTTGTAGGAGTTTTAACCAACCCAGCAGGTACAAGCATGAGGGAAAACAAGAGAACCAAACCCTTCCGTCAATCAGTGGCATGCTCCTAACGAAATGCGGATGAAAGAACGGAATGAGACACCTAAACAATGAAATGCAAAAAGAGAAATGATCTCTGACGGAGGGCTGCAAAGTCTAACTCTAACATATAATTCAAATACAACATAAATAAGGGGAACGAAGTCCTGATCTACATTATTTTTTCACAGTTTTACTTATACAATATTTTTCTTAAGCTCATTGTTGAGGATCTAGAAAAAGGATCATTACAGTGGTATCAGAGCTCCACTCTTGGCACAACCTGTGCTAGCATTGGAGAACCAGTCATGCTGCATTCTGAAGAAGAAGACAATCCTAATGAGATGGAGAGGAGATACCAGAATAAAAGTCATAAAAATTATGACTATACTACTGATGACCTTGATAGGGGTCAAGACAAGGGGAAAGCCCTTGAAACTAAGAAGGATAAGGAAGCATAGGAGTTTGAAAAAACTCTCTTGGAGACCATGAAAAATATTTCCAAGGAGATCAAAGAGATGAGGATGGATAAAATGAGAGAATCCCTTGGGAGATTCCATCAAGGAGAAAGTTCTGAAATGTCTCATTATGGAACTGTTCAACCTATGAGCTTGCCACAAGCCCCACAGGCCTCCCAACACTCTACTATGCCTACCTTCTTGGATATAGAGAATGAAGGACCACAAGAGCCAACCTCCCTGGAAGGTTACTTTGTGGAATATGACTCACAAAGTCAGAGGTTCAAGGATAACTTGAGCTTCCAAGACTTTTGCCATCTCAAGGACTAGAGGAGACCATGGAAGCAATACAGAGATGGAGGTTTCTTTCATGGGAGACACCACACTATGGGCAGGGTATTTTTTCCCAAGTTCGATGGATCATCCTCTTGTTCTGCCATAGCATGGGTGGAAAAGTTGGACATCTATTTCCAGTTGAATAAAGTCCCTGAAGTAGAAGCCATCAAGATTGTTGCGCTGCACTTTGAGGGTGAAGCCCACAACTGGTGGTTCCATGGATTATATACATTGGGACACATCAATGTGTCTACATATGCTGAGTTCAATAGAAGACTAGTGGAGAGATTCGATCGGAAAGATCCCGAGGCACCTTTTATAAGCCTGGAAAAGTTGAAGCAAACAGGAGATGCAGAGGCCTATATCTCTGAATTTCTGAGATTATCAGTAATGGTCCCTGATCTATCTATAGCAAGGAGAGTCTACATGTTCATTGATGGCCTGGAGGAACCTTTGCATGGGTTGGTTAAGTCTACCAAGCCCATCACTTTGCATGATTCCATTGAGAGAGCTAGAGATCTCCAAGATGCCTTACCAAGAGCAAATGCAACTTTCCAAAGCAAAGCCCCTCACTCTTCTAAGGGGAAAGAAGGGAAAGCTGCTCCACCCAAGGAGATTTCACTGAAGAAACCTATTGACCTTGATCTTTGGAGGGATTTGAGGAAAAAAATATTGTGTTTCACTTGTCAAGAGCCATGGGTACCGGGACATAGGTGTGTTGCTAGAAGGGCACACTACATATAAGTCTTCTCAGATTTTGAGGAGGAATATGGGCATGATGGACCTAGGAGGGGTAACAGTGCTGGTGATGATGAGGAGGAAGATAAATCACCATCCAGAGGTGAAGAGGGAGCATTTTCTCCAACAAGTGGGACTCTTGCATATTTGAGAGGAGTGCCCAAGTACTTGACCCTAAGAGTACAAGGTTCAGTCATGAACCAGAGAGTGTCTATTTTGATTGAAAATGGGGCCACCCACAACTTTATTGATGCTCACCTTGTGCAAAGGAGAGGGATCCCCATAGATACTTTCAATGGGTTCTCTATTTTGGTTCCGGGAGATAGAACTATGCAGTGCATGCAATATGTTCCATCACTTTCTGTCACTATGGGATCCTACACCTTGGTGGATCACTTCTTTGTAGTTGACATACTAGACACCAATATCATCTTGGGTGTCCAGTGGTTGATTAACTTGGGGAAGGTCACCACTGATTGGAAGGCCTTGCAGATGGAGTGGGTGGACTTGAAGAGTGGAAAACCACAAATCATTCAAGGCATGCACACTTATCCTTCACCTGATGTTTCCACACAAACAATAGAGATGGATTTGCGCAGTGGGAGAAAGGACCTCACAGTTCCTTCTCTCATGTTTATGAGGAGGCTACAAGAGACATTCTTACCACATGGAAAACCACATGGAATGTCAGTAGACTCTGATCTTGTGGGGAAAGCCTCATAAAGTGCTGTTCCAAAAATAGATCAAGCAAGGATTGGAGAGCAAGCTACATCACTGTGGGAAGAAGGAAAGGGGAGGATCAACCTTCCCACAAATTTTTTTGGCATGTGTAATGTCAAATAAGTAATCAGCAACAAGGAAATCACCACCATAGATGTATCATCAGCGCTGTCATTGTTGGGCTGTGTGGATCCATATGGGAGATCTCAACTCCTTGTGGAGTACTCCAAAGATATACACACCGGGATGATATTAGATGGCATGAAGAAAGGAGGAGGCTACTTGGTCCATTTAGGGGTCATCTATCATCTTGGTAAAGTATTTTTGTCTCAAGCCTCCAAGCTTAAGCAAGAGATACTACAAAGAGCACACAAAGAGTTCCTTTCCAGCTATATGTAGTTAGCAAAGATCTACACCCTAATCATAAGGAGTTTTGATTGGGAGGGTATGAAGGAGGAACTACATCAGCACTTACAAGAGTGCAATAGTTATGAGGAGATGGGGCATCCAAAGGACTCTATGCAGGAGTGATTTCAACCATCTCTTCCTTCTCTTAAAAGAGGAGGAATGCCCATGCCCAACTCCATGTGTGTGGGAGACTTGAATGGTAAAGAATCTGATCTTATAGAGCATGTTTATTTTTCTGATTTGACATATTCTTTTACCATATGTATGCAGGCCATGGCTCCTACAAGGAGTGATATTACATGTAGATCTCATGGCATTGGTGAGGCCAATAAAAATTCAAAATCTAGCCACTCCCTTGAGGTGCAAAGGGAGATTCTCTATCATGATGGGTGCTTCCCAAAGGCACCTAACTTGGGTATCACTTTCAGCCATGTCAAAGTGACCCATGCAGCAAAGATGTGGTGGGAGTACCACTTACCACACTCAGATCTACTCAAGATAAGGAGTGCATTGTGTTGGTATCTTTTGTGGGAATGTGACCCACCTCCTCAAGTGCAAATTTCAGTTTGCATCTATGTGATTTTGCTTCCATACATAGATGATATATTGGTATTGTTCATGGGTTTGTATGGTCAAAGGGTGGGCAGTGAATATGTACCACATGGGATGGAACTTCATATTGTACTTCATGATACATGTTTTAGATGTGACATTGCTTCCCCCATATTTATTTCTGTTGAGTTTTACACTCCTGGAGGGATGGACTATGCCCCTATTGTGTTAGCCTTGGAGGAGCAATTTTTGATGTATTGGCTTAATGAGCACTTGGCCCATGATGAAAGCTTAATCCTTGATGGTTCCATCAATGGAGGAGGAGAAGAACTATAGCTCTTACCCTATCAGTTTCTTGAGGACAAGAAACATTTTGGAGGGGAGGACTGTAATGTTCCCATTTAGCCTTAGCTAAGAGGAACATTCAATTTTTTTTTAATTTCTGTTTCATGAATAAATGAATAAAGGAGGGCATGTAAAAATCCTAAAAATTCTGAATAAATCAATGCCCATGTGAAAAAAGACAAATCAGGGCTATGTAAATAATCACTTGCAGGTGTGAAAGAGCTTTGAGCTAAAGACTGGGTCAACCTTGACCAAATCAATAGCGCTGTCTAGGTTCATTGCATCTCCAAAAGGGACAATGCAGTTCTAGAAGGAAGCCTCTCATGTGAAAAGGGCCAACTCTTCAAGATGGTTTAGGGTGTGCAAAATATTTCTCATCTTATAAAAGGAAAAGGAGGGCAGCAAGAGAAGGTTGTTGATTGATCATATTTCTGAGTATTTGTCTGCTTAGACAAATACCATTCTCTGCTGTTTAGTGGAGGATTGTATTTGGAATTCCTATGCAGGGATTTCACCTCTTCCTTTGAGGATTCAAGGAGGAAAGTTTTCTGAATTGAACCACTATCAGGCTTAAGGCCAAGCTCCATCTTACATTATAGCGCTGCTCATCTTGAGGGCTGAACTGTCTTGTGAGCTGCAACAAGTGGGAGTCTAGATCTGCAGAGATCTAGTGTGTTTTTGGAGCCTCTTCCTCATGGAGTGTGTTATTTAACCTCCTGAAAGAGTGTCTCTTCTTCTTGTACTTTATATCTGCAATTTTACAGTATTTTTCTGTGTCATTTGAGCTACAACGTTGTTCCCTTGGGTAGACTGCGTTATTTCTATAAGAGGGTTTTCATGGTGTCTTGCTCATAGTTTAGATCAGAGATCTCTAGTGCTGAGCTTTTCCTTCCACTTGGTGATCCATGGATTAGCTTGCTGATATATGTTTTTTTCAGATCTGATCCATTGTAATAAAATTTTATATTCAGAAATTTACTGCAGCAGTTTCCAGATCTACAACTTGTTTCTCAGATCTACTCTTATTCATGCATGCTCTTGTCAAAATTCCAAGTGGATCTTGAAGAGAAAAATATATAGTTTCCAGATCTGATATAGATCTGATGTTTTATCCATAGATCTATCCTAGATTTGAGTTGTAACTTCTAGCTGCTGAAGCTCTTAAAAAATAACACTGTTGAAGCATTTCTGCAAATATATATGTGTTCCTACTCTCTTTTCTGAAGATTTATTGCTGTATTGACTCTTACGTTCTACTATATAATGAAAGGGCTTCATCATAATGTTAATTTTCTGCTGTATTACTGAAATATGAGTCTTCTTTCTGATCTCCACTAAACATCTTCTAAAACTGCGCAATTCCTGAAGCAGTGCTTGCATTTGGCTGCAGCCTTCCTCTTTGGGTGCTTTTTAGCTAGTCTACTTTTTGGGAGATCTGTTTAATGTGTCTAAACTAATTTTTTTCTGATTAAATTCCATATATAAGTCAAATAAAAAATAAATAAGAGGAACCAAGTCCTGATCTGCATTATTTTTTCACAGTTTTACTTATACAACGTTTTTCTTGAGCTCATTGTTGAGGATCCTGAAAAAGGATCATTACACTTGCCACACCATCAGTATCCATTCCACAAATTTTGTTCCTCTCTTTTCTGTTTTAATCATTCGGATAGAATCACCATCACTTCCATCATCTCCCCTTCATCTCCAACACAAGCATAGGATTTTGGTGGAATAAAATAGGTATGGTTTATTAAGTTGATCAAAGAAATATCCACTAAAGAGTGAGGCACACGCAACACAGTTGGCCATTTCATTATGGTTAAAATGAATCATGAGAATTAGAGAGTGGAGGCCTTCCATAGCAAATGAAATCAAGTGGTGGAAACCAGACTGCCCACCTACTCGCAGTCACTCCTTGCCATCCCCATGGAGGATTCCAGGATTTGGCCTACACGACCCATCATTTTGTTCCTTTTTAATTTCTGATTATGATGTTTGCTGGTGAAATCTCAATTTCACCTAATTCTATTTTTATTTTATATTACAAGAGTGTTTTGTTGATGCATGCTCATTTAGTTTGTTAGGATATTTTTATTTTCACATGTGTGGGCCGATCATGACTCATTATTCGATCAGGAACTCTCAATAGGAAATCTATATGTAGGAAGTTCAAAGATGTAAGGAAGGTTCTGAATTTTGAAAATTTTTGCTGTAGTTATGTGGAATTGTGCTCCCTGTGCTCTGAGATACATGTTTGGGAGATTTGTTTTGAATTGAATATGATACAACGCTGTTTATTTGGATTCCAGATAGTGAAATGAATAGTATGTAACTTTTTTTCTTTGTTTATCAGTAATTTCTTGTTTATGTGTGATCATCCTTCAATTTTTTTCTTCTTTGATGATTTGCGTAATGTAGTTGCTGGCAGTAGGCATTTTTATTCATGAATTAATTTATGTACAATGCTCATATATTAAGTTTGATGCACTTCCTTAATTCGTGCTCCACAAATATCTATTGTTAGTCATATTTTAGTTGCATTTGTTTCCTCTGAGTTCAAGGGAGACAGATTCTTAACACTTTAAGCCTGTCCCTTATGGATTCCTCCTCCTTTCCTTCTCAGCACCTCTACATATTTTGAAAGTTTATGCTCATTTTTTTATACTTGGCCCATTTGAAAGTCATTAAGCCATACAGCCTCTTGAGCCCTCTCATAGTATAGGGTAATTCACATGAATCAGACTCCAAGTTCTTCTCCATTCCTGAACCATCAAAACCATTATTATTTTGATTCATATTATATCAGAGGAATCCTTATATTTTTTTACATTTAACCTCTTATTTTAATATGTCATAGGCACTGTCTTTGGCAACTGAAGGATGTCTCTAGGAGCTACAACATATTTTTTGCGCCGTTGTCGGGGATGTGAATTTGAATATATTTTCCCTGGGAGACGACATAAATTATACCCTTCAGATAGGTGAGCACAAAGGTTCAGGAGTTACGTATTCCACACCCTGGAGACTCCACTATAAAATAGTCCTAATAAGTTACAATTGTGGCTTATGCAAGGCCTCATACTCGATCAGATACTTCTCAATAGAGAACCCCTTCTGTATCTAATCCTGAAAAGGTCAAATTTAAGAGAATCAATTCCTCGCTTACTCTGATGATGAGGAAGATGAACTCACCCTACAAGGGGAGAAAGAAGAGAAGGAAGTCCCTTCAGAAGACCAAGATATTGATAATTACTGCAAGTAGTTCGTGGATTTCATGCAAGGTCAACTCCACAAGAAGTATGATCTAAGGTCCTCCAAGAAGATAAACCAAGTACACGAATAAAATAAAGAGTCAATATCAAGAGAAAAGACCCCTCCTAGTTCTTCAAGTAAGGGGAAAAAACCATTAGAAGAGTTTGGCCCTCACAAAGCTGCTACATCCACTTCCACGAAACAAGGCTCCGATCCTCCCAAAAATGAGAATTTCATAGCTATGCCCTTGAAACTATCCAAAACTCCTAAAGAGGAGTTGAAATAAGTTGTTACAGAAAAATCTCCCACGACCTTTACTCTCCATAAAGAATTAGAGAAAGTTAAGATCCCGGTTCCCGTAATCGAGCTCCTAAAACAACCTTCATTCAAGGCCCAAGTGCCCCAATTCATGTTTCCACATGGTGTAATCCCTCTACCTGACATGGTGTAAGACCCATGGTAGTTTTTGGACCTCATGTAGAAGAGCATGACTCAACCACTCCCCCATTCTATGTGACTCTAGTTATACATGACCTATTATTTCACAATTTCATGTTGGATTCTGGGGCCTCACGTAACCTGTTGCCATTTTTTTTCATGGAGCAGTTGGGGTTGCAGAATACCAGGCCTTATAAAGATCTATATTCTTTTTATTCTAAGAGATTAAAATGCTTGGGCATGATAAAATATCTGGTAGTAAAATTAGCCCAGATTCTGACCAAAAGTGTGGTAATGGACATTGTTGTAGCTGATATCCCGGCTTAGTTTTGAATGTTGCTGTCCAAATCCTGGGGTTCCAAAATTGGAGGATCAATAAAACTTGACCTCACCTACGCAACAATTCTAGTATTTGGTGGGGAGGAAAGAAGATTATACCAAGAATCCAGGTTTTTGAAGATGGTCACTAAAGCCGACTGTTCGACAAATTCTTTGGTATATGGTAAAGAGGGTGAATTATCTTGTCTTATGCTCGAGGAGGATGAAAAATTCCTACAAGAAACGAAGGTCTATCCTCTAATACAGAAGGATCCTATGAGAAGAGATTAAAACAAGATATCGACCTTTCATTTTGATGGAGCTTACTTACGAGAAGGAAACGGGGCCGGGGTACTCTTGATATCACCAAAAGGATGCTTGGTTCCCCTCTACTTTAAGCTGGAATTTGAAGCCACAAAAAACATGGCTGAGTATGAAGTCCTACTGTTGGGATTGAAAATGACACGAAACATGAACATATAGAATCTCAAGGTGTTTGGAGATCCAGAGCTTGTAGTGAGGAAATTCAGGAGCCAGTGCCTAACTAAACACCCGCGACTCAGAGCTTCAGGAATGAGGTATAGGATTTGGTTGAGAAATTATTTTCTACTTTTAACATCCAATTCATGCTAAGGCATAAGAATAGAATGGCAGACTCACTAGCTGTGGCTTTTAGTAATTTCCTCCCCTCGCAGAATCCCTTGCTCAGATATAAGGTTGAAGTGCGATACCACCCCTCCATTCCAGACGACATAAAGCATTGGCAAGTCTTCAAGGATGAAGAGCAGATCAAGCATTTTATGGAAATGGTGGGTGAGTTCTCAAATATAGTGATCAACTTAGTCATGGAGGATGAAAGTGAAGAGCCAAAAGCTAGATGGAAAGAGACACTGGCTGGGCACCGTGTTCTGCAATTAAAGGGAATGTCATTCCTAGGGGTCTTGTACCATTAGAGAGATTGTTTGACAAGAATTATATCCCGCTAAACCCTAAAAAATGACCCTCGAAGAGCCTATTAGGGATGTGAATATTTGGACAGAAGAAGATCCAAAGGTGGTAAAGCTATCAAAAGAGGTCCTTGAAGAATACCAAGATCAGCTTCTCAGGCTCTTTCAATCATATAAATATGTCTTCACCTGGTCATACCAAGCTATGAAGAATTTCGACATTGAAATTATACAACACAAGATACCACTCAAAGAATATGATAAACCTCATAAGAAAAAATTGAGATAAATCAATCCTCTTCTCCTCCCATCTATTGAAAAGGAAATAAAGAAGCCGTTGTAGGAAAATATCATTGTCCCTCTAAGGTACTCAAAATGGGTGCCGAACCTGGTACCAGTGAGGAAGAAGAGCGGTGAAATTAGGCTCTATGTGGATTTCGGAAATCTGAACAGAGCTTCACTCAAACAAAAATATCCCCTCCCGAAGATAGACCACATCTTGAAAAATGTGGTGGGATCCTCCCGCATGTCCATGATGGATGACTTCTCAGGATATAATCAAGTGGTAGTGCTCCTGGAAGACCAAAAGAAGACAATGTTCAGTACGCCTCGGAGAAATTTCATGTATGCTCGAATGACTTTCGGCCTGATAAATGTCGGTGCCACATTCCAACGTGCTATGGACATCACCTTCATAGGAGAGCAGGATAATTTTTTGGTGATTTACCTGGACAACATCAATGTCTTCTCGAAGAGTGACACTGAACACATAGAACATCTTCGACGAACCTTCGACAAATGCTGCAGGTATGGCCTATCCCTGAACCCTAAAAAATCCATGTTTGCCCTAGAAGAAGGAAAGTTACTAGGACATATAGTAACTAAGGAGGGAGTGAAGATTGATTCGAAAGCCCTTCATGATTTTCTCTTTTGCCTCTCCTCGTACAATAGCTGCAGTGCTGTTACAGAAGAATGACAAGGGGAATAAACAACCTATTGCGTTCTTCAGCCAGTTTCTGCGGGATGCCAAAGTGAAATATAATATCCTAGAAAAGAAAGCGTACAATCTGGTTAAATCTTTAAAGGCATTCAGGGTGTATGTGCTACAATCTGCCATAACCGGCTATGTTCCCACAACAACAATGAAGGATATATTGGTGCAGGGCAACAGTGAAGGAAAAAGGGGCAAATGGATAGCTAAGATTCAGGAGTATGAGATGGAGATAAATCCTACCAAACTCATTAAAGGCCAAGGGCTGGCAAAGATTCTGTTTGAATCCAACTGTTAAGCTCTGTGGATAAATATGTCTATGACAAGAGGAAAATCACAGGAGGATACATGTGGACCTCAGGTCATAGAATCTTCCACATGAAATACACATGTGACGTACCTTCTATCCTCATGGTATAATCTAATAGTGGAATATATTTTGACACTGAGATGCCCTCCTAACTATGATAAGGCCAAGTATCGCACCTTAAGGCTGAGGTCTCAAAAGTACATCGTGGAAAATGGGTAACTATATTGGAAGGACCCAACGGGGATCCTATTATTGTGTTTAATAGAGAAAGAAGTCGACCAAGTAATGATTGAGTTCCACGAAGGGATATGTGGAAGGCATTATAGCTAGTGATCCATTGCACACAAGATCTTGAGGGAAAGTTTCTTTTGGCCGAAACTATTTGGTGATATACATGCTTGTGTCTGGGCCTGCGAGAAGTGTCAAATGTTTGTTGAAAAGCAAAGGTATGCACCTCTCCGATTGATCCTAGCACATTTTGAATAACCTTTCAAATAGTGGGGAATAAAATTCATAGGAGAGATTCACTTGGCTTCTAGAAATTAACATCGATGGATCATCACTGCCACATATTACTTCACTTAGTGGGTTGAAACCGTGCCTACAAGGAATGCCACCGATGGGGTAGTGATCAAGTTCCTAGAGGAGAAAATAATAGCTAGGTTTGGATGCCCTGCTAAAATCATCATCGATAATGCCGAGATTTCAAATAGGCTAAGTTCATGAAATTCTGTCAGCACTATAATATCATTCTGGGACACTCCACTTCATATTACCCACAAGGGAATGGGTTGGCGAAGTCATCTAACAAGACACTGTTTAGGATTTTGAAAAATACCATCAATGAAAACCAAAAGAACTGGGACTCCCAGCTCAAGTTTGCACTCTGGGAAAATCACATCACCACTAAAAGATCCACATGGAAGTCCGCTTATTAGTGTCTGGAAGAGCTGCAGTATTTCCTATTCAGGTTGCATTACCCATGGAAATATTATTACAAGAGAGTGAGGAAGAGCCAAAATACCTTATCATAAGAATGAATCAATTGGTCGAGCAAAGTGAAACACGGGAACAGGTAAGCCTCAGACTATTAGAGTACCAGGAAAAGATAAAAGGCTTATTTGATCAAAGAGCTAAAGACAGGGAAATCAAAGTAGTGGATTTGGTGCTGTGATGGGATGTCAGGCGGGAAGACAAAGGGAAACACAGGAAGTTTTACCCCCTCTGGTTTGGTCCTTTAAGGGTGGTAGAGGTTAAAGGAAACAATAATTTTGCGCTGGAGAACTTAGAAGGAGACATACTATTGGTGCCCATAAATCGATAGTTCCACAAGTTTTATTTTCATCACTGACGAAGGCTAATCTAGCTCACTGTATATAACATTCCACTGTCTATACTCCATTTTGTTTCCTCCACTTTTTGCATTTTCCATTTCATCCTCCATATCATCTTCCACTATTCTCATTTTGTTTCCTCCACTGTATGCATTTTCCATTTCATCTTCCATATCATCTTCCACTGTTCCAATTTTGTTTCATCCATTGTTTGCATTTTCCATTTCATTTTCCATATCATCTTCCATCTCATATTCCATTTTTTGCCCACTTGACTGTTGGTATAAAACTTTTTCTAATCAGTATGCATTTGCGACTCCATGTGCGCAATAAAGCATAAGCATTTAAGTCCGCAAGTTCTCAATGCACTTAGAACAACACATTTCCTCCAGATGGAGCCAATGTTAGCCTGTGACCACACTCAAAATGGATAAGTGATCCCGATAAAGAAATAACAGGGCATAGGTGTGAATGTTTAAAGGGAAATCCAAGAAATTGAAGCGCAGGTTGGGCGGAAAGCCCCACTGTCAAAAGAGAAAAGTATCGCAGTCAAGGTAATATGATCCAAAGTTGTGTTAATTGAAGCATCCCACAAACCATTACATATACTATATATTACATATAGTATGTGTAACAATTACCACTCTTAACACCTCTTCTGTCATCGCACTTCACTCCCTACAAATATTAACTCTTACCTTTCGCTATTCACACCTAAACTTTGTGATTTGCGATGTGCAAGTGGCCCCACCTTCGTCTACCACGTCACCTCCAGCTCACTGCAATTGCACTTAGGTCCCCACAAATATTAACTCTTAACTTCTGTTGTTCACACATAAAAGTTGTGATCTGCAATCTGCAGACGGCCCCACTTCCATGCCACATCACCTTCCACTCGCTGTGATCGCACTTTGCTTCCCAAAAATCTTAACTCTTACGTTCTGTTGTTCATATCTAAATCTTGTGATTTTCGATGTGTGGTTTGCTCCACCTTCGTCTGCCATGTCACCTTCTGCTCGCTGCAATCGCACTTCGCTCCCCACAAATTATAGCATTTACCCTCCACTGCTCACATGTAAAACTTGCAATTTGAGATGTGCGGGAAACCCCACCTCCATCTTGCCATGTCACTCCTCTGCCCATCACACTTCTCAAATCGTAATTCTTAACTTTTACCCTTCGCTGCTCATATGTAAAACCTTTGATCTGCGATATGTGATATGAGTTTGGGTCCCACCACCTTGCCACGCCATTAGTAGCCCTTCCACAACTTTTTTCCCTGTCTTTTCCGTGTTAATCATCCTGATAGCCTCACCATTACTTCCTCCATCTCTCCTTCATTTTCAGCACAAGCATGGGATTTTGGTGGAACAACACAGGTATAGTTTATTCAGCTGATCTAGGAAATCTCCGCTAAAGTGCGAGGCATGCGCAATATATTTGGCCATTTCATTATGGTTAAAATGAATCATGAGAATTAGAGAGGGGAGACCTTCCATAGCAATTGAAATCAAGTGGTGGAAACCAGACTACCCACATGTTCGTGGTCACTCCTCGTCGTCCCCATGGAGGATTCCAAGATTTGGCCTACACGACCCATCATTTTGTTCCTTTTTACTTTCTGATTATGATGTTTGCTGGTGAAATCCCGATTTCACCTAATTCTATTTTGATTTTCTGTTATAGGAGTGATTGCTTGATGCACACTCAGTTAGTTTATTAGGATATTTTGATTTTCACATGTGTGGGCTGATCATGACTCATTATTTGATCAGGAACCCTCAATAGGAACTATATATGTAGAAAGTTTAGAGATGTAAGGAAGATTCTAAATTTTGAAGAATTTTGCTGTAATTCTATGGAATTGTGTTCCCTATGCTCTGAGATACATATTTGGGAGAGCTATTTTGTACTCAATATGATACAACGCAGTTTATTTGGATTCCAGATGGGGCAATGAGTAGTATGTATATATTTCTCTTTGTTTATCAATAATCTCATGTTTATGTGTGATCATCTTTCAATGTTCTGCTGCTTTGATGATTTGTGTAATGTAGCTGCTAGAAGAAGGAATTTTTATTCATGAATTCATTTATGTACAATAGTCATGTATTAAATTGGCTGCACTTCCTTAATTTGTGCTCCAAAAATCTCTACTATTAGTCATATTTCACTTACATCTATTTCCTTCGAGTTCAAGGGAGACAGATTCTTAATACTTTAAGCCTATCTCTTACGGATTCCTCCTCCTTTCCTTCTCAACACCTCTGCATATTTTGAATTTTTTTTCTCTTTGTTTCATACTTGGCCCATTTTAAATCCATTAAGCCATAAAACCTCTTGAGCCCTCTCATATTATAGGGTAATTCACATGAATCAGACTCCAAGGTCTTCTCCATTCCTGCACCATCAAAACCATTATTATTTTGATTCATATTATGTTGGAGGAATCCTTATAATTGTTTACATTTAACCTCTAATTTTAAGATGTCTTATGCACTGGTCTTTTGCGACTCAAGGTTGTCTCTAGGGGCTACAACAATAACTTTCATGCATAAGTGAATTGTGCTTGAGTATAATAGATGAATTTACAATAGGCCTAGAGAGCATACTGGTTACCTTATTGTAGATTCCCTTTTTATACCTGATAACCAAATGAAATTGTTGTAGAAATCCCATCCATATGAAATGTCTTGTTTGTTGCAACTTTGATTGTGATTGTAAGTACTGCAAAGGCTGATGGTCGGTATGGATAATGGTATCTTTCCCCATAAAATAGTGCTTCCATTTCTTTAAATTTTGAACCAATGCATATAAATCTTTATCATAGGTGGGATAATTAGTCACAACTCCATTAAAAATTTTAGAATGAAATGAAATAGGCTTACCATGATGCATGAAAACTGCTCCCATAGCATAATCACTTGCATCTGTTTGGATCTCAAATGGCTATCTAAGATCTAGAAGAGCCAATACCAATGTTCAAATTATATTTTTATTTAAAGCATCGAATGATTTTTTTTTCATATCTCCCCAACAGAAGACTTTCTTGACACTTTTCAATGAATGTAATAGAGCTGCAATGGAAGAAAAATTAGCAATGAATTTCCTCCAATACTGTGCTGCCCCAAGAAAAATTCTTACCTCTATAATTATATTGGGCTTGGGCCAATTCAGAATGACCTCTACGTTGAAAGGGTCTATCTTCAACTCACCTTCTCCAACAATGTGTCCCAAATACACTAAATAAGTCTTTCCAAACTCACACTTCGACATCTTTAAAAACAATTGCTCTTTTTTCAAGACATCAAGTACATTGTTCACATGCATGACATGTTCATATCTTGGTTTGTTGAATATAATTATGTCATCTAAGTAAAAAATGATGAAGTCATCTATAAATGGTCTTAGTACATCATTCATGAATCTCATGAAAGTAGCCGGAGAATTTTTTAGACCAAATGGCATAACTAGCCACTCAAACAATCCTTGTCTAGTTTTAAAAGCAATTTTCCAAATTTCTTCCTCAGCTATTCTAACTTGATGATAACCACTTCGTAAGTCTAACTTAGTGAAATATATTGCATACTTTAACTGATCTAGAAAATCATCAAAGTGTGGGAGTGGGTAATGATTCTTTACCATGATTTTATTCAGTGCACAGAAATATATGCACATGTGCCAAGTACCGTCCTTCTTTGGTACCAAAACAATTGGTGAACCACATGACGAAGTAGATGGGCATATGATACCTTTGTTAAAAAATTCTTGGATTTGCTTCTTGATTTCCAAACTCTCTAGAATTGACATGTGATACATACCAATGTTCGGAAGTGGAACATCTTGCTGCAACCGAATCTCATGTTGAATTCCCCTCTTGGGAGGTAAGCCATTTGGTTCTTGAAACATCTTGCCATGTTGAATTACCACATCAAACAAATCAGATTTTAATTTTTCATCAAATCCTTCAACATATTCATAGTCAAAATCAACCTTTTTCTTGATCATGAGAATTTTTTTTTTTTTTACTTGCATTAAATAGCCTCTTCATTTTCCCTGCATTAACTAAAAAAATATTCAGTTTTTTGTGATGAGCTCTCACAATATAATCCACCCCATCCTTAATAAAATGATATTTTTTCTCATGGCGATAAAACACAACTTTCCTGTCATACAAATATGGACTTCCCAAGATAATCTCGGAAATTTCAAGTGGAACCACATCTAACTCGACTTCATCAACAAAGTTTGCAGTAATAGCAAATCGAAATATGCATTTCCTTATAACCTGTAAATTGGCATTCTTAACTATCCAACCCAAAGGGTATGGTTTATGATGTGGTACGGTTTCAAGGTTAATAGTTTTGACCAAGTCTTCTGAAATCAGGTTTTCTCGTGACCCACAATCGAACAATGCATCAATCTTTGTATGATTTGAAATCACTCTAACATGGAACAATTCTATTCTTGTGTCTTCATCTGGAGTGTTGTTGTGACTATTTTAGGAACTAGTACTTGCTATGGCTTCCTTTCCTTTGTTATCCATGGCTACAATCTTGGTCTCATCTCTGGAATCAGATCCAAGATCTTTTTGTGTGGTGGCAGTCATCTTTTGTTTCCCTTTGTTATTTGGTTTCTTTGGTGTTAGTTTGGGTTGTAGTTTCCAAAAGTGGGCTTCATCATGCCCCTATTTGGAACAATATTTGCATGTAGTTTTTTCCCCTTCTTTCTTCATGCTTTCATTCTTATTTGCCTTCCATTTTCCTCCCTTCTCTTTTCCCTTAACCTTGAATGGCTTCTTCTTACTACTCTCTTCCTGAATGTTCTTTCCCCTTGCTTCAAGATGTGTGGCTTGCACACATACTTCATCTAAGTTGTTTGGGTTAAACATAAGGATAGTATGTTTCAAGTAGGAATGTAAACCCCCAATTTATTTCCAGAGTGTGTCTTGTGAATTCAATTTTACTACTAACAACAAAGCCCTCTTTCTAAACTCCTGAGTGTACTCTTGAACACTTTGGCCTTTTAGTCGCCTAAAGTTTTGCTAACTCATAATTTATTTTTGCATATAGTATAATAGATAAAATTGTATTTTAATGGAAGAAATGAATTCAACCCAAGAAATGGATATCTTACCTTGAATTCACATTTCGTCTTGAGTCTTTTACTACAACCAAACTAGTGCTGCTCCTTCTAGCCTTAATGAAGTCAACTGGATCTTTATGTCATCCTCTTGTTATTTCTGAATTCTACAATATACTTCCAATTGACAGATCCAATTGTCTAACTTGTCTACATTTACCTCACCATTGTACATGGGAAGTTCAAACTAGATGTCCCACTTGAGTAATGGAGTTTTTCCTTTTGGGATTTTTGAATGAGTATGGATGGTTTTTGTGGTGGAAGTGGAAGTTGAAGATGCTGATGAAGATGATGAGGATGAGGATGGTGGAGATGGAGGTGGATTTCCTTCCTCCACTACCTTTTGAACTCTTCTCTTCATCCTTCTTACCATGTGAAGATCCTTCTCCATGTGGAGGCTCAGAACCTTCTCTTGCTCTTTCTGCGATGAATACATCAAATATGATTTTAACCATTATCTGAATGTCTTTGAAGTCTCTCTTGACATCCTCTTCTTCTGAATGTCCATGGGTCTCTCCAACACTAACATAATGGCTAAGTATTCAATCTAAACCTCTGATGCTTGTACCTCTTCAATCAGTTCAGCTTCTTGTGCAATTTGTACCTCTTCAATTTGAACTATTGGAGATAAAACTTGAGGTGCTCCAAGTGTAGCTTTGAGTGGAACTTTGGGTGAAGATGATGATTTCTCAACTCTCTTTCTTCTTATCCTAATGTCAGGACTAAAAACCAATATCTTCCCTTCTCCTCTCTGCAACTTCAACCTTGTAAGCATCACAAAATTGCAACTATAAAAACCCTTCTTACACAATCTCAAGAAAAGTAAGCAAATAACCTTTAGCAACCTTGTGATATGATACCAACTTGAACTGAAATTGATTATTATTTAATGTTGTGCTAATATCAGTTTCAGAATTAACATGGAAGTGCTTTGGTTTTCTTCTTATACAAGGGTTTATACATGTGCTTATGATTGACAATTCAATAAACTTGATGAGATTAAGTGTATTTCATGAACTTAAAAGCATGTCTAAAACTCAATGTTGAACAAAATCATATAAAAACATAGTAAGAACAAATAACTGAGTCAAATACACAATTTTTTGATAAAGGAGTTCACCCATCCTGGGCTACATCTCCTTGGTCCAGCTTCATAGCTTGGGCCTTTGTATTAGCTTCAATTGTGCAAAAGTGTTGTTTACAGTCTCTTGTTTCCTCTACAACCTACTCCAAAACATCAAAATCTACCAATAATGACTGTTCCTGAGCCAAAATTGGTCAAAAATTTCCTCAGTTATGGAAAAACTAATTTTTCCTAGTTTTTCTCCACTAAATCTAGAAGTCCACCAATTAACTCCACTAAGAGCTGAGCTTCCCCGCATTTGGCGGGTCTGCAAAAAACTCCGCTAAGATAAGCACACACTTAAGTTGAGTTAATCGCGAGTTAAGTGCGATTAGTGGTAGGTTTAGTGCTTAAGCGCTATTGATGATAATCCGAGGATTATGGAGTTAAACCGAGATTAGAGCACTTTAAACATGTTTAAATTCGTTAATAATTTCCATCCAGAAATGGTCTTTGGCCTTAAGTTATAGCGCTTCAATCATGTGGGAGTGGGCTAGCCCCCTCTGGACCTCCAACTACCACTTTGAAAAACTTCAAATAATGGCAGAGTGCTTATGGGGTAAGGAACTCATGGTATGGTGCAACGGTAAACACAGGCACTAGTCTGGGGGAGGTCACGGGGTCGACCTCGACCTCTGCCCCTCCGGTCATAACATTTTGTTAACGTAACTTAGGTTCAGACCTTGATATAAAAATTGGATATGAAATATATATGCAATAATATATGTAATATATATTGCCCCCACAACATTTGAATCCAACCTTCGTTAAAATTTCAATGCGCCCATTCAAACTTTGATATGAACCTTGGCTTAAAAATAATGCACCCATCCAACCTTGCCATGGGGGAGGGCACGTGGAAGCCTCCGGTTGTGCCATGTGGCCCTTCTCCATTGGCCCTAAAAAATTCACCATTAAAATTACAATCCACCATAGAATAAATTTCAAACTTAGGATTAGAAGGACAATTTCAATTTCCCCAAGAAACATTGGCAGATATGATTGTGACACTTGTCACAGTGTCACTGGCTGAAATATGGAGAATATTCCCAAAATATTCTTGAGGTGCTGACTAGACTACCAAGTCATCAGGATGTCACTGTTCTCCACATTTTTTACTTGTTTGAGAAACTGAACAAAAAACCATATCTTACTCATACGATGTCAGATTTTGATGAAAAAAATTGTGTTGGAATCTTAGTGATGAGCTCTATCCCGTCATTTTGGTTTGAAGAATTTCTAAGAACTTTCATTTTTGAGCTAAATACCAAGCCTCTGATCAGTGAAGCAGGTTCCTAAGGTGAAACAATATCTTCTTCTTCTCCAATAGGTTCTTTAAAATTTTCAGAAGGCTCACATATGGTGTGTTCAACCTTGCAACCACTGAAGAAGAATGGAGGGTGACTATGTGGTGATGTGGGGGTTTTAGGTAAAAAATTTCCTTGAGTATCCCTAGTCCTATTAGGCATGAAAATCATATTTTTTTTATTCTTTTCAATATTTTTGAAAAAAAATGTAAAAGGAAGCATAAAAGAATGCTAAAACAAAATCAAAGCATCTACTAGACACCTCCCCGACAAAGGTGCCAAAAAGTGGTGAACCGTAATATTGCACCAAGAATATTGCAACTCCCATACACTGCCCTACTTTACTTTATCAACCCAGGGTTCATAAAAACATGGAGGCGACAGTTCTATATACACAACAAATGCATTCTACTCATGTCATCCTCTTCTGAGCTTTACGGAAGGGTGCTACTTCTAGGGTTTCTAAATGAAGTATGTCACACTTCTTAAATAAGGTGTAGGGCTACAAATGATTCAAATCCATGGTACTATCAACAAGTACATAAATATAATACAAAAAAAAGTACATCTAACTATTCTACAATGAAATAAATCTACTTATTAGACTGTGATAAGAATTGAAAAGAAATCTAGGCATCTAACATGAAGTAAATTGCTGAGTTTAAATGGCATAAAGGAAACTAATCTAATCACACTTTGCTGGGAAAAATAGATAAACACACTCTACTTACCCTATTATCTATCTATCATGCTTTTAATCATGCAACTACTGATGACCTAACTATGCTTGAAAATGTGTTGTTTTGTAGCTAGGAGAAGAAAGTGCTAAGGTGGCTCATGAAAGGTTTGAACACATGGGGTAAGGATGGAGGTCTATGAGTGGTTTTTGTAGGTTTATAGGATGGTGATGGTGGTTTATGGGTTGAATTAGGAGCCCATAGTTTCTATTTCAAGTGATGCTACAAGTTTCCTGTAGTGCTACAAGAAAGTCCTGAATTGCTACAGGAAACATTCTGAGGCAAATATGAGGCCAGAACTAGGTAGAAAAAGGGTAGGAAAGGTGGATTGAAGGTGGATTAGTATGAGTGGAAGGTGGTCCACCCCTTGGCCAAGCTCAGAACCTCTAGAGAGGTCTATCTTGCACCCCTAGGGTTTGCTCGCAGTGTAGGGATGAAAAATCCGAAAACATGGCTGATGGTGATTTTGATGAATAGAGGGCTCATGAAGGGTGGGAGATGAATTTTAATGTGCTAATGAAGTTCTCCTTGGATGTGCTACCTATACCTGCAATCAAACTACCTATTCATGCAATAGAAATGGACAAATTCATGATAAAGAAAATGGAAATATTACTTGAATTTGTAAAGAAAATATACTCTAATATACAAATAGATATCTAACACTAAATTCTAAACATATCCATGGAATCAAATCAACTAATCTCATCCATTCCAAGAAATCATAAACTAAGAAAAAATCTTGGTCTATGGGGAAGGTCTACCCTCCTCAAGCTCTGTTGACAGAGATGAGGGGGGGGGGGGGGGTGGGGCACTTGAATCACAAGTTTATGAAGTTATAACCTACTCTACCAACATGTAAGAAAATTAAATCTACAACAAAAGACAAATGTAAGAAAAATAAAAACAACAAATAAAAATACAAACAAACTAACTAAATATTCATAAGAAAAACTAGCTAAATGACATGAAAGTAAAGAATTATTACATAAGAGAGGTTGAGGCACATGAATTGGGCCCTAACCCACTAGCCTAGCTCTCTGAAACTAGATCAATAAGGCAATGTTTGAATACTTAGTTCATTTCAAAAGATAGTCTCATTACATCAATATAAAAGTCTTGAAAATTGATTACAAGAGCAAAGAGCCTAATGGATTTCTCCAAAGTTTGAATCCTAATGAGCTCTTGCTCATATCTATTTAACCTAAAGGGTAGATACCAACATCTGGCTAGAAAATAGGTGATGATTTCACTTAACTCTAAGTGAAGTATGGCTTGAGTGCACTTGATCTTGAGTTTGCTTGGCTGCCTTTGATTTCGAGTTGTTGGAGGGAATATAGAGGATCCCTTGGCTGCCTTTGGGAGTTAAGGAGTGTGGAAAACCCCCTAGAATCTCTCCTTACTATCTACTCCGAGTCGTAATGAAAAAATCTCCACAAAAATGCAACATCTTCATGATTTTCCTACATTTAACTCATGTTAGGTACTCTAAGTATGTTAAGAATCAATCACCACCTACACTAGAATCATAAGACCACAATATAACTAAAATGCAAAAAAAAAAAGAATTAATAAGGAAAAAAGGTGACCATTAACCCCTCCAAATGTACCTAATGATGGAGCTCATCAATGGGTTCTATGGAAATCATGTGGAGGTGGGAGGCTTGTCATTTGCAGTCACAAAACAATCTATTTTAGAAGCCAAAAAATTACCAGTAGACGGAGAGAAAATTTTCCATAGTCAGGTTTTGGCAGGGATTAATGTCCCTTTCTTCTTCAAAAAACAATTCTAGAATCAAAATTGGAGAGACAGAGTTCAGAAGGAGTGGTTACAGGACATATGTATTCACCCTTATGCATATATCAACAATATTTCAATTGCGCAGGGAATTTTAATTAGGTAAATATTTACCACTTTTATTTCCTCGCACATTGTGTTGGACAAATAAGAATTAATCCATGTTTTTATTTTCTAGAAAGCCTTAAAATTATATATTATAGGTTTAGGGCCTGCACATACCCCTCCTCTCATTTTATATTCCACAAATCCCTGATAAAATTGTTAATAGAAAACCATCTAGCCAGGGTAGGGAGGACTTGGAACCACTTCATTTTTTTGGGATGTTTTCAACCTCAACCCATTAAGAGAAGAAGAAGCAGACGAAATACTAAAAAAAAAGGGAAAAAAGCTAAAGGATAAGCCCCTATTGAGCCACCTCCCAATCAAGAAAACCTAGGAGTTACATCTACATTAAATGTTCCAAATATTCTTAAATTCTACCAGAGGAAAAGTGCCATAATTCATAAGCTAGACCTTGTATCCACTACAAACCCACCTGTCGATATCAACTCTTCCCAGGCTATGCAGCCACCTTTTGAAACCTCCCATGTAGACACAACTAAAACATAGTTTCCTAAGGGAAAAGAACCACAGGTTGAAACTCAAGAGAAGGATACATTATTTGAAGTCTTCAAGGGTGGCAAGAAACTTGATACTGGGACAACTAATAAGTTAAGATACAAAATCAAGCTTAGGAATAACCCATAGTTGGTCTAACAAGTAATTTATGTTGACAATATGATACTGAAAGGCCTCATTATCAACAGGAAGAAGGACACGAGCTCTAATAATTGCAGAGTCAAAGAAATTGTGAAAAAGGAACCTATGGAGACAAGGAAAAGTAATAAAATAAATATTGGAGGATGTGGATGTATTGCTCGAGCAGCTAGTACCCTCAGCTAAGATGCTTTGAGAAATATAACTCATAATTTTACCTATCTTTTCATGAGAAAAAGGTTTTCATTTTATCATTGATAGTCACCCTTATAGCTTTTGTGTGCAACGGAACAGGCAAGAAAGATGACATTCCCATCATCAACATTTTTGATATAACTAACCGATCCACTGTCAACTATTTTGAAACGAAATTGTATGCTCGCTGATAGAAAACTATAGAGGGATGATATCTAACAATCATACAGTCAACGATTTTGAAGCAGATAGGCTAAAATTCTAACCTTCCCACAATCAACTATTTTGATATAGGCAGAAAAATAAATGTTGACCGCTAACCTATCAAGGAAAACCACAAATAGAAAACCAGTGAAGCTGAAAACAACAATATCATCATTTTTTCCAGGAGGTTTGAAGGAAATAAGGATGAACAAAAAAGCAGTTTTGGAGGAATTTTGAACCTATTTTTCATAGGGACCTGTTTTTCAAGCTAGGATGATGAGCTATCACTTAGGGACCTATTTTTCTTTCCAAGGTAGAAAGTTTGATAAGATATTTTACTTCACCTATATAGCAACATATTTTTTTGTAGCTATTTTATGAAAAAACTGAATGTATCTAAGTTTTATATTTTACATACACGAACTTGAAGATATTTTAGATATACCACATTATTTTAATTAATATGGAGACTATTATTTTGAAAACAATTTATGTAAGTATATAAGACATTTTATGAAGAATGAAGAAGGGTTCTCTTTTATTGAAAAACATTTGCATATTGGTATATTTAAGTAGTCTTGAATATATTTCAGTTTTTAATGAGCATTTTATAGAAAATTCATGTGTTATAACTCCCTGTTAGTTTCTTCTTTGTTACAAAAATTTATTTCATGACTGAAAATGTTAGTATCCAAGATTGGAATTCATTGATGATCCTTTCTAGTATTTATCAGAAATTAGTATTTGTTTACCTCAATCAGTTATACACTCTATCTCATTTAAGTAATTTTCTTCTAATTTCTCAAACAGACAAATGATTTACTGCTATCAATATTTTTATATCTTTCTCATTAGATCTGTAGATTTACTTGTTTAAAACTGGACTCCATGCCCAATGGTATGTTTTGTAGACAACCCAACCAATTTCATCCTATGAACTAAATCTAAACATAGATTTTTTAAAGGCGAAACATTCTACTATAGTGACCTTTGGGTAGTTGTGTTTTAGGGAGAGTTCCATATCCAGGTTGAAGGGCCATATTTCATCCTAAAATAGGTTTGAGGTTACTTCAGGGTTTTTTCCCACAACCAGGGTTTTCCCTAAGTGATAGCAGGTGGATTGGTCGAATTATTTCTTGGACAGGCTTTGCATCCACATAAGTCTTGATATTATGCTCGATGAAAAATTGATCTATGTCAGTATTGTTATACTGCAAATGAAGTCCTCATCAGCTTACAGGATAAGGACACATGGATGGAAGGAATTGACCTAGATAGAGACCTATTTTTCCATGGTAACACACCCCATAAAGTACTAGGCCGAGTTATAACACTTACCTGCCTCCTGTAGGGAGTGTTAGTGCCTAGGTTAACACACTGTTTTACCTAAAGGGCAGTGTTACCCTTGTTTCATGAAGAATGAGGGGAAAATTCCAACTTAACTAGCCGACATTTCTGGCTTTTTCTCAAGGAGTCAGTCCAAAAATCTGGAAACCTACAGTGCAGGCCTTTGATTTGACATTTATAAACCTAACTAAGCATCTAAAGAGGGAAAAAGCTAGAAAATAATGGAAACATAATGGATTTTTCCCTAATCAAACTAATGGAGGCAAGGATGATCCTCCCAAACTCTTATAAATTGGAGGCAAGGGCTCATTGTCAAAGGTAAAAAGGTTGAATGTGTGAGGAGTGAACTTTTGTTAGTGTGAGGTTTCATGGTTGGATTGGTTCGTTGAGAACTATTTGCCTAACCATTGTCACACTAGGATATTTAGGAGAGAGATCTTGGAGTCAGAGGACTGAGGGAGGCTTGACCATGTTGGAAAAAATGCCGAGAGGGGGGGGGGGGGTGAATCAGTATTTACAAAAATCACAATCTTTTACTTTTATTTACTGATTTCTATACACGAATCTAATTAGTCCAACTAGCGTATGCACGCGGTTGTCTTAAAGGAAACATGTGTATACCAAAATAACTTAATGTTCAGATAAATCTTTAGAAAATTTTCTTATCCCAGTTCATCAGTTATGCATCAAAAATTTAAGTAGTAAACATGTGTAGTAATAACAGAATGAATCATCACATAAAGGCATCACACATGAACACCAATATTTAAGGTGGAAACCCAAGTCGGGAGAAAACCATCGTTGTTGTCAAATCTATCTTCAATATTTATTATATAGAAAAATTCTTACAATTTTTCACTGGTACAAACTCGTAACAGCACGCAGGCACCCACCTGCAAAAGGCTGCAACCTTCTCTCGTTCTCCAATTGCTACTGGAAGGGAACTCCAACCCCCTGATCTCATTTACTAGCCACCACTAGAAGGGAGCTTCAACCTCCTGATTTTGTTTACCAACTGCTAATTAAAGGGAGATACACCCCCCTGAACTGGTCACCAAATCTTACTGGAAGGAAGATTTGACTTCCTTAATGAAGGCTCTAATCCTCAGTGCCACTGCAAACCACGTTTCATAAATTTCCACACTGGATCCACCGGCTTCAATACATCACAACTTGTAGGTCTATTTTCATCACCTAATCCATTTTGAACCCTTTAACATTAGAAAGTCAAATATCAATTCATAAATTGATTACTGTACCCAAAATATTCATCTAATTCCTGAAAACAACCACTGAACCAAACGATCACCAATCACTCGAATACTGAACCAACCATTGAAGAAAACGATCACTTAACCAATCACCAACTCAATTCATACAGAACAGTGAGAGCATTGTAACTAGAATATCAGAACTGAACCCAGAATATTGCATCAACACAGTGAATCAACTGCAACCCTAATCATTCATAAAACAAAATGTATACGCTACTTCACTTAAGGAAATCCGTGTGTATACACGATTTTCTGTAGAGAAACCTGCATATAGATCTCAATATACTAAGTTATTAAAAATGTTACTCTGAATCAGTCACATAATTGGATAGAGACATTCTGAAATATTCTGACAAGTTACAGATCTCTGAACCCTCATACAATTAGCAGCATTAAATATCCTTTTCAACTCATCAACATGCACTCAATTTAACCTTTAGACATTGTTACTAAACCCAGATCAACATGAAGACATCATGGACAGACAACAAAAATACAACAACACTGATTTGATTGATCAATAATTTATAAGCATAATCCCTTCCTTTATGTATGCACTTTTCATGAGGCTTTTCCATGTGTATACGTGCTTATCCATAACTAAACCCGAGTATATATCTAAACACACTTCAGAAAACATATGCTACCTTGCATAGTCAAACCCGCATGTATACCGACCTTCCTTGAGTCAAACTAGCGTATAGATCTACAACTTTCACCTTATAACAATGTTGTGCATCACAACTTCAGACATACCCAAATCATGACATTCAAGATAATAAACAGATGCAAAATAACAAATCTAATCAACCCATAAACAAATCATGCAATACATAGTCATTTCATGTCTAGAGATCCTGATCCATCATTGTATTCATGCGTGCATATTTATTTCTTATATATCAATCAACTATAGCCCATTCCATGCAAATATACTTCAGATTGAAGTATTCATCCAATTCACATCCTCATTCGCCACATTTGCACTGATCTTCACCACCTTATATAGTTTGAGCCTTAGCCAAAACCACACAAGTGTCGATGGTATTCTTGGACAGGATCAAATAGCCGTTATTTCTCTCACTATTGTGGGTTAATACCATGGTAAATACCCTTGGTATTGTTAAGCCAACTCATACATGAATTTTCTTCTTTGTACCCACATGTATACACGACTTTTCTTCACCAAAAATACATATACACAAATTTTGCGTATATTATGGATACATATACTACTTTGCTTCATTGAATCTGCATATGTAAGCGGCTTCCCTTCATCAAACCTACATATATTTCTTGAAACTTTAACTTCATCATTCCTCTATCACAGAATGGTAGTCCTTTCTCTGCCACATCTGAACTATTCTATAGATACATCAATTTTACATCTTCAACAAATAGGTTGCTATCAAAAGGAAACTCATTGAGTAGGTTTCCATGAAGGACACCACATTACATCATAATTCCAACAATCTCCCCCTTTGTACTTGATGGAAACCATGTTGGTGTTTGATCACCACAAATTGTAGATACCTGTTAGACACATCAATCATAAGCATTATTCAAACACCAATTTTCTCTCCCCCTTTTACATCAAGGGAAAAGGGCGAACCAATACAAGAATGCTGAGATTTGCGTTGCACTATACGTACCATACTCCCCTTGAACACATGCTGAAGCTTCAAAACCGATTTTCAATGAAATGCGTGACTCTATAATCTTTCCTATCACCAAGGATGCATACATACATATATTAACCAGCCAAGTGGGGTTACATATTTGAATCAAATACCCAACCAAGTGGGTTGACATTTTTGACTCAAGTACCCAACCAAGTGGATTTACATATTTGAAGAAGTCCATACATGAATGAATTATGGAAATATTAACATCATATATCTCAACATGACCCTTACATCAAATTACAGATATGACTTTATAACCAAGACCAAGGACCTCAATAGAGATATATCATCAAACACACTTCAGTAACCAACATAATGCCAACAATGCATTATACCCAACAAGGCTAATGCTCCCCCTAAACCTATGCATATTGAACATTTTCAAAAACAAATTCATCGAAGCATCTTCATCAAGCATATATATGTCAAATAAGAAAATGCATCTTGAAAACCATAAACGAAGTTGTAACCATCAACACCAAACCATATATTTCAACAAGAACATGGGTAAATTTCAATATCATCAACCTGTGACAAGGTCTACAATTTCAACATCATAATATCTTTCCATAGAGATCAGCTATCAAATCAATCTCTCATCTTCAACAAAGTGAACTTTCCATTTTCCCTTTGTAGAAACATATGTGGTAACCAAGTATATCATCATGAAATAATATAGAGTAGTGAAGCATCATATATCATGAGTAAACACCATAGACTTGCATCAGCAATATATGAGAGAACCAATCAGTAAGATAAGACAATGTAGCCATTTATTCATTTATTATCCAATATTTGTAGCATAATCACATCAATAACCAAGTCTTCAAGATCTTTGCAGCAACTTCATATTCTTGCCAAGAAGAATTATCATACCATAACCGCTTCATCAATAATCAATATGTATCAACCGATCATCTCTATGATCTCTTATGACCAAGGTCTTGATGTTCTATATTTATTCCATTTTCATAATCATGATGTAACATGTGTAGGAATGAAGTACAATATGCATCATTCACGACAGAAGTCATTAACAACAAGATATGCATGTTCTTTCCTCATATCTGAATCATTAGTCTTGCATCAAATCCCCGTGTGAAAATAATATAATATTCTACAAAATGTGATCAAGGCTCATCCATAATATTATCATAAGAAATCCATGTATCATGAAAACATCATTTGAACTACCACATTGGCATCACGAGTATTAAATAATAAGAAAACATAATGTCAAAAATGCATCATTAGCAGTAAGGCTAATTCTCCCCCTGAACCTGTGCTACATGTTCATAGTCAAGACTGAGCATATCATCTCATTCATCAAAGCATCTTCATAAATCAGATAATCATAACTTAATATCATATCACCAGACTGTAACCATCAACATCAGATTAAATCGTAACTGAAAAAAGCATATAATAATATTTTCTTAAGTCTGTCTCACTGTTTTTCTATCAAAGAAAAACATACACAAATGTCTCCGAAGGAACTTGCGTATATACACATCTTTAGTTCATGAAACCCACATACAAGAAGTGAAATAATAATAATTTCATAGCTTCATCTCCCACTCAACTTGTAAAACCTATACCTATCTTTTGTTGTCACATCAGATGCACTGTCATAAAAATAAACAACCAGAATTACCAAACCATCCTTTAAACATTGCAGTTATTGATAACATTATTCTTTCAAGAATGATGGACTGCAATAGTCATTGTCTTCTTTCAGTCTGAGTCTGAATCCTCCTCATATCTGCAAGAGGTCACATCTTTAAACACTTATAATTTATCAATGTTTTTATATCCCCTTGCTATGAGCTCTCCAGTTTCTTCATCCATGACCTTGCATTTGGTTGATGTGAATACACTTACATTTCCTTTATCTGCCATTTGGCCTACACTTAATATGTTTTGTTTTAGGCCTTGAACTAATAAGGTATTAGTTCCCCTTCTATTTTTGTTAATTATGGCTCTGCCTTTTCCCAAAACTTTTGTTGGAACATCATTTGAAAGAATAACCTTACCATCTTGATTTTTCTTGAGAGACTCCATCTTACTCTTATCACTAGTCATGTCATGAGAACATCCACTATCAATATACCATTCAACCTTATTTTTAATTGCATAAAGAGCAAGACCACATCTTATCTCTTCTTCTTTCTTATCGTTAACATGAATATTGGTGGATCCAACTTTATTTGGTCTTATGATCATCATTTGTTTGTCTTCCATGATGTCATTGATGATTCATTGATCTGTTCCTGTATTCCTTTTCTACATGCCCAAACTTGTTACAAGCATAGCATCTTATGTGACCAGAAAATGGAGTAGAGGAATCATAATAAGTTTGACTCATGTTATTTATATTGCAATCAATAGCTGTATGTCCAAATTTGTTGCATGAAAAATAATAACCATTAAAGAAACATGAGTACCTGGGAGTTGTCGATCTTTCTGTGTAGTGCATATTTTCCTGCGACCAAAATAATATACTTCTGCTATTGGCTGCATCATGTCCATAATTATGACATACAAAGAATTCAAAATTATTGATAAAACGAGAGAATCGACTGATACTTTTATAGTTAGGAGCGAATTATTTCCTTTGAGAACTCATGATTGTCGGTTGACCTTTTGTCTCTTTAAATACTTCAAGTTTTGCATTGATATCCTTTGAATCTTTAACACTGCCTTGTGAACTAGATTCTCCTTTAATAGATTCATGAAACAAAGCCAAATTTAATAGAATGAGACCTTTCACTACTAAGAATATTATCCAGAATCTTAGTACTATCTTGAAACCTCAAGTGTTTATCCTTTTCTTCTAATTTACCTTCTAAAATGTTTACCTCAACCTCTAATCTTTGGCATTTCTTCTTCGTACTTTCTTCGACCCTTATTCCTTATTCTACTTGCTCATTCAATTTTAGAATCTCTTCTTTCAACCCATTTTCTTGTTCTTCAATTTTTTTGTAGAATTTATTCATTATTATTATTTGATTTTTCTAGATCTGCTTCGAGAGAGATGATTTATGCTTCAAGTCCTTCACTGTGACTGGTTACTTCATCCTGCAACTTTTTACACTGATCTATCTATTCTTTGTTCAGCTTCTTAATTGAGTTTCTTTCTTGTAATTGATTATTCAATTTAGTAATCACAGATTTATAGATACATTCTCTTTCATTAAATAGAATTTTTCGATCTTCAACTTCATTTTTGAGTTTAGCGATTTCTACTTCTAGATCCATAACATTAATTTCACTTTCGTATTCAGTATCTTCAATAGTGCATGAACAAGAAAGAGGATCAAAATAACAACAAGCAGTACCTATTTTATCTTCTTATTTTTATGCTGCATATGTTTTCTGAGATGTATTCTTTCTTTGAGTAGCCTTCTTCTTTTGCTTCCTTCCCATTGTTACGGATCTCCTTCAAGTGATCATGCTTCCTCTGAAGGACTTGGTCTGATACCAATTGTTGGGAAAAAAACTGAGATGGGGGGTGAATCCGTATTTACAAGAATCACATTCTTTTAATTTTCTTTACTGATTTCTATACGCGACTCTAATTAGTCCAACTAGCATATGCACGCGGTTGTCTTAAAGGAAACATGCATATACCCAAATAACTTTATTTTCATAAAATTTACTTAGCCCAGTTCATCAGTTATGCTTCAGAAATTTAAGTAGTAAACATGTACAGTAATAGCAGAATAAATCATCACACAAAGGAACCACACACAAACACCAAGATTTAAGGTGGAAACCCAATTCGAGAGAAAACCACCGCTGATGTCGTCTTTGTCTTCAATATTTATTATATAGAAAAATGCTTACAATGTTTTACTGGTGCATAATCATACCATCACACATGCAGCCACCTACAGAAGGTTGCATTTTTCTCTCATTCTCTAGCTGCTACTGGAAGGGAGCTCCAACCCTCTGATCTCGTTTACTAGCCACCACTGGAAGGGAGCTTCGAACCCCTGATATCGTTTACCAGCCACTGCTGGAAAGGAGCTACAACTGAATTTATTACCAACTCCTACTGGCAGTAAGCTTCAACTTCCTTACTGAAGGCTCCAATCCTCAGCACCACCGCAGTCCATGTTTCATAAATTTTCACATTGGATCCACCAAATTCAATACATCACAACTTGTAGGTCTATTTTCATCACATAATCCATGTTGAACCCTTTAAAATTAGATAAGTCAAATATCAAAATAAAAACTGATTACTGTACCCAAAATATTCATCAAATTCCTGAAAACAACCACTGAACCAAACATTCACTAATCACTCAAATATTGAACCAAACATTGAAGAAAAATATCACTTAACCAATCACCAACTCAATTCATACAAAATAGTGAGAGCACTGTAACTAGAATATCAGAACTGAACCCAGACTACTGCATCAACACAGTGAATCAACTGCAACATTGATCATTCATAAAACAAAATGTATACACTACTTCACTTAAGGCAACCCGTGTGTATACGCGATTTTATGTAGAGAAACCTGCATACAGATCTCAATATACTAAGTTCTTAAAAATGTTACTCTGAATCAGCCACAAAATTAGACAGAGACGTTCTAAAATATTCTGATAGGTTACATATCTCTAAACCATCATATAGTTATCGGTATCAAGAATCCTTTTCAACTCATAAACATGCATTCAATTTTAAATTTAGACATTGTTACTAAACCCAGATCAACATGAAGACATCATTGACAAACACCAGAAATACAACAACATTGATCTGATTTATTAGTCATTTATAAGCATAATACCTTCCTTTATGTACATGCTTTTCATGAGGATTTTCCGCATATATACGCGCTTATCCATAAATAAACCCATGTATAGATCTAAACATACTTCAAAAAGCATACGCTACCTTGTATAGTCAAATCCATGTGTATACACGCCTTCCTTGAGTCAAACTAGCGTATAGATCTGCAAATTTAAACTTATAACAATGTTGGCATCACAACTTCAGACATACCCAAATCACGACATTCAAGATAATAAACAGAGGCCTAATCACAGATCTAATCAACCCATAAACAAATCATGCAATACATAGTCATTTCAGGTCTATAGATCCTGTTCCATCATTGTGTTCATGAGTACATGTTTATTTCAGATCTATCAATCAACTATAGCCCATTCCATGCATATATACTTTAGATTGAAGTATTCATCCAATTCACATCCTCATTCACCACATTTTCACTATGATCTTCACCTCCTTATATAGTTTGAGCCTTAGCCAATACCATGAGCCAAAACTACTCAAGTACCGATGGCATTCTTGGACGGGATCAAATAGTCGTTACTCCACTCAATATTGTGGGCTAATACCATGGTAAATACCCTTGGCATTGTTAAAATTAGTGCACCAACTCATACACGACTTTGCTTCTTTGTACCCGCATGTATATGCTAATTTTCTTCACCAAAATTGCGTATACACAAATTTTGTGTATATTCTAGATATATACACTACTTCGCTTCATTGAACTTGCGTATGTACGCAGCTTCCCTTCGTAAAATCTACGTATATTTCATTAAAATTTACCTTCATCATTCCTTTGTCACATAATAGTAGTCCTTTCTTTGTCACATTTGAACTGGCCTGTAGATACATCAAGTTTACATCTTCAATTAATAGGTTTCTATCAAAAGGCAACTCATCGAGTAGGTTGCCATTGATGAAAACACATTACATCATAATGCCAATAGACCAAACTGATGGTTGTAATATTCCTTCATTCAATATAATATAACTTCCTCTACTTTGTCCACTTGGTGTCTTGTTATTACATCTATTGAGTTATTTGTTAGAGATACATGTTATAAGTGGCTTAGAATTATATGATTTCTTATTTGATTATATGATTATATTTGATTGTTTATTGTGATAACATTGTGAATATTACTAGCTCGTTGTTTTCTTGCAGGATTTGGACTTGGAGCTGGAGATGCGGACTTCCACCACATTGCATTGAGCTCTCCAATGTATCGACACTACACATCGAGGTAATCCTTCTCTATTTCACCTTGTCAATCAAATACTTTCATGAACATACATATATTTCCTTTGTGAATGTTGCATCTAATCTAACTGTCTACCATGGGTCCTCGAAAGGCCCAAGAGGGATCTTACTCCAGCTACCACCTATGCATTTTACCCCTAAGAAGAATTGGTGACTCCACTGAGGACTAATCCTTAATTTTTGGTTTTTTCATTCCGAACTCTTGGTTATTTCCCTAAATCACTTCTCGTTCTACTCACATCCCTTTCTGACCATTTGGTGTGCTCTGCAACCATATCTTCTCCTCACATTGCTCAGAAAAAACCTTACTTGACCATATTTTATAATATATACTCTGTAATGTGTCCCTTGTGTGTATTCTAGAGCATGATAATGCAACCCTTTCTTGAGAACAATGCATTAGTCCAATGATTAACAGATTGTACCCTTTGCTAGGCATCATTACTTAGCAAAAACTTAGCTATCTCACCCTTGCTATGATTTCCTTAGCTGTTGAGTTGTTGGTTGTCAGTTTGGTTCTTATAACTGGATCTTTGTGCTTGGTTTCTTGTTGGAGTATTAGTTTTTTTTTCTTTTGAAAAGTTAGCCTAGATGCATTTACTTTCCGAAAGATTTTTTTTTTTTTTAGTTTTTATGATATAAATTATTTCATTCTGTAAAATATTGGGTTAAATAGTTGTTAGAGAGCATTGGTATCTGTATCTTTCATAGGATGAACTACATTATTGGATATTTGTTGTTGCATTAATGTATGAAAAATTCTCCTTGTAGAAGTAACTCTTTCATCGAACTGAACTAAAAATCATTTTCTACATGGTTTGTGTCAGAGTCGCATAACCTTCATACATCCAATCCCCCTCTGGAGACTTAAATTAAAGTACACTAAAATTAAGCGCTTAATAGAATCAATCAATAAATATTTTATGAGACTACACAAATATTAGTATAGGATATGATCTTGGGATAGGCAGAGTGAGAAAACTTCCCAAGATCGCCTTGAGACTAGTGTCAATAAAGAGTGAAAATGTTGTTGCACTCATACTAATGGGACCTCTCCACTCATAACGGAGTTAAGCGTGAGACAAAATTGGTGTGTGTTAGAAGGTAGCTCGCCTTCGATCTCATATCCGGTGGGCATTCTGTGTATTGGGGTTCCCCTTGGGGATGCCGAAACTGGATCAGGGATCTAGGTGTTATATCCATACAGCGTGTTGTCTACGACCATGACCCCCCTGGTAGTGTCTGTGATTTGAGGTATCCATAGTTTCCATACTTCTAGGGACGTACACAAGGTGACTGGGGCGGGGTGCCATGGTACCTGACACAAACATACCTACTTTGTCTTCGGTTTTTGGGAGGGTACTTGTCTTCATAAGAGTGTGTGGCCCCATTATCTGAGTTCGAGAGAAGCTCAAGGGTAACCGTGACTGTACATATGACTAGATATCTCTATTTGCTATTGTTATACTGGGATTCATCTCTAGCGAATGGTAGTTCTTAGATAGGGTCTTTCCCCTCTGGCTGCTTTATTGATTAAATTTAGAGTTTTTTTTTTAGGTGTTGGTTTGACTATCACTGAAACTAAATAATATATCACATTAAAATATTGATAAAATTTATTGGTCATCATGGAGTCCTTTGACCCTCTTCATCTATCTAGACGACAAAGAGGCCTTCCTCCATTGAACATGGAGGATTTGTCGAGTCTTGGTGATCCAGAGTCTTCTTCGAAAGAACAATATCTAGTGTTGAACATTGTTTTAGAAATTTCTCCCCAAGATACTGCGTTTCCTGAGGATCCTTTCATGGAAGGAGTTGTGCCTCTTTATAATCGTCCTCTCACTGACCTTTTGGGGCCTGTGATGATTCAAGTAGCACTAGTACATGTGATGTCTTTGGTTGAACACACATCCAATACACAATCGACGACCAATGTGTCGTTGCCACTGGTGGCCAACTTGGTTCCACCGCCACCTCCCTCACTAGTTGTTAGTTCTTCACAGCTGACTGAAAACCCTAATAGCCAAAATATTCATGGTACCAACAACTTGGTCACAACATTTGTGAGTGGAATTCTGAAATTTCCAGTCTCCACTCCTTTCGTTTCTGCTCCTAGGCTTCCATATACCGCTTCTACTAGCAGGGCTACAATGGTTCCCTTTAGCAACCCTTTCGATTGGAATCCCTAGTTGAGTTCGAACCCCTTGGCCTCTATGCGAAGGGGCAGTGTTACCAACACATACATGTCAGGGGGTGTAATATTCCTAATTTAGCTTTTATCTAATTATATTATTAAATTTTGGATTCCTTAATTAATAGATGAATAAGAGGGTAGAGGGACCCATAAATCCCTTTAGTATAAATAAAAACACTTCTTAATGTGAATGTGGATCAATGCATCTAGATAGGGTCAAGATGAATAAACCACTCCTTAGTGTGAATGTGGGTTAGTGCATGTGGATGGGGTCAAATTGACCAAATCAATAGTGTAGTCATGGAGGTAGTGGAGACAACGGAGGACATTGCAGTCATAATGGAGGTTAGTGGCCATGATATTAGCATCATTATTGTGTGGGTCCAAGGGTGTGAGGGTTCCACAAGTATAAGAAAAGGGTGAGGGAATCCATGTATATCATTCTGTATTATTATTATTTTCTTGTTGTTCACGACTTGAGCACGCTTGAGCTGTTTATCTGAGTCTGCAGTGTTTTTTAGCACGAGGGTGTCTCTGAGTAGAGATCCCAACATCATCCTTTGGGGACTTCGAGTGCCTAATCAAGAGAGTATTCTTGTTGTCCAAGTGAGATGATACCATCATACGAAATTCAGGCCAATTGCAGACCCTCTAGTGTTGCGCAATCACTCAATGACTTAAGCAATCCAGTAATAGATTTCATCATAAGAGTGTGGAATTCCATAGCATTTCTACTTGGAATCCATTGAAGGGAAAATCCCTTCAATAGCTGGGATTGGGAGTACTTGCAGCTATTTTATCTTTTAGTTCAGCCCATAGTTCTGCATACCAAACAGTTATTCATTGTAAACCCTAGGAGGGTGATTTTCTGAGGTCAAACAATCTAGAAATCCTTTCTTGGTTATTCTAGGTTTTGTCCATAGAGTCCGGATTCTAAATCATAGATTTTTTTGACATTAGATAATCCTCATCTACGCAATCCTATTCACCTAGCAACAACATTCCCAGTAGGGCAACATACAGGGAGAGCTCCAACATCGCAACAAAGAGAAGTGTTTTCAGTGGGAGAGATTGAGATCATTCCAACCCACTTTTTCCTACTTGAGTGCTATCTATTTTGAAGCATTGTTGTATTGTTTTCACCTCCATATTAATAAAGTGGCTCAACTATTCTGTTTATTTTTATGGTGTTTTCAGTCTATTTCCATGTTGTTTTAGTTTCGAGTTTATTGTGTTTTGTATTACTGTATTTTCTTGTTTGGAATATTACAATGGTATCAGAGCTCATAGACTTGGCTCAGCCTATGGAGAAATTGATCTATAATACCCGAAGATAGAGAATACATTACAGACCAGACAAGGAGATAAAAAACAGATAACGTAAAAATTCACTGGAATAAAAAGAGAAGGTTTTGCGTTAGATGTTTTAGGAAAATGAAGATGAATATCGAAAATCTAAGACATGGGTTTTGTGCAGAATGGACTAATTCTATTTATCAACAAGCATTTTTTCTAAATTTGGTATGGATTGAGAGAAATGGAAGGTTCTCTGAGAGATACAAAAATTAAAAAATGCAGAAATTCGTTGGGATAAAAAATGACGGTTTTGCATTGGATGTTTCGAGAAGTGAAGACGAAACTCGAAAATATAAGACATGAGTTTTGTGAAGAATGGACCAATTTTATTTACTCATGAGAATTTTCTCCAAATTTGGTCTAGATTGAGAGAAACGGAAGGTTCTCTGAAGATTATTCTCTCATATTTGCTGTGGTGGCCATTTTTCAAATTCTTCCAATTGCAATACCAGATTCAACTTGTTTCAAAGTTCACATTCGTAAAAGAAAATTGTGTTCCAGTGGAGGAGGATAAAGGGAGTCTCCAATGGCAGAAGAAGGTTATGAGAAGAATTTTAGCAATCTCCTCCTCATGACTATGCAAGATCTTGCCAGAGAGATCAAGGAGATGAGAGTGGAGAGACAAAGGGAAACCCCAAGAGGGTTACAAAATGGAGAAATTTTTGGTACTTCACATCATTGGTGTGAGCAACTAGTAGTGAAACAAGCTTCACAATACTCTATTATGCGTACCTTCCTAGCATTAAGAAATGGGGCTGGAGGACCACAAGAGCAGGAGGCTCTTAGTGATTATTTTATGGAATATGAATCCGAGTCTCAAATATTCAAAGAACATCTGACTTTCTAGGAATTTTTCCAAATTAAGGATAACCGAAGACCTCGCAACTAAAATAGAGGAAGAGGGTACACTCAGGAAAATGACCTGCAATGTACCATGGGTAGACTTTTTCTACCTACTTTTGATGGGTCATCAAAGAGTACGACAAAGACTTGGGAGGAGACAGTTGATCATACACTCGTTGATGAGACACCACCCATTGTTGAGGTATCCATTGATGGGGTATCTGGGGTTGTGACCGAGTTCTTTGATGATATCGGTGCATGACATGTTGATGAGGTATCGGGAGACAACTCCACCATTGTTAAGGATATGATAGGTACAGAGGCATCTAGGTTTATGACAGAATTGTCGGATGACAATCACATGCAACTGACTAGTGAGCATGCCTTGCGTATTGGAGTATCTATGGAGGAGGGTGTGCAACCATCCTTTGGGCTAGCCCTTGAGGAGGTGCTAGGAGATATAGAGGTATTGGAAGATGGTATTACACAATAGTGCCATCAGTTTCGGGTTGACCTTCTAGCTTTGAAGGTGAAGGACACATCAGTACGAGAGTCTATCCTATGATAGAATGAGGAGCTAGAGGGCATGAGAGTGGTTAGTGTCGAGTCAGCGAAAAAGTTGGTCCACATTGGGGCATGGTTGGATTCCCTAATGGTGCAGTTAGAGGTCACATTAGAGTGTCAGAGAACCCCTATTCAGTATTACATCAACAAGGTGCAACACTTGCACAATCGAGGGACTATTGTATGTGTGGGGTTTCTTGCATTTGATTCTTTTCTCAAGGTTAGATGGTGAGAGATACTGAGTTGGTACCCCATGGAGCAGGCTAGGAAGTTGGATACATCTGTGGCCACATTTTAGTAGATTCATGTTGAGGCCTCGAAATTCACTGTAACAACATGGGGAATGATCACCCGATCTGGACCTTAAAGAAGTTCCTTTTCTGTTTGGAATAGTGGCTCCGACTGGTTTAACTTGGTCTAGCTACCTTCTCTCAATCCCAAATGGTTTAAAATATCTTTCATTTACCAATGGGAAAGAGACATCAGATCATTTTTCTTGCTGACGTCTGGCAAGAAAGTGATATTTAAGCTAATTTGGGCTTAGCCAAGCCACAACTAAAGTTTTCCCTCTTTGGGAAGAGGACTTTTAAGGGATGTAGAATTTAATCTATATGAAAAATTATTCTAAGATGCAAGCAAAAGGAACTATCTTAATCCTATCTCAATTAGGCAGATATAGATCTATCCCAACCAAGAGCAAGATATTTGAAATAATTTGGATTTAAATATGTCTGGCTTATAATGAATATCAAGCTAAAGAAGTAGTTCAATTAAATGACATTAGGAATACCAAACACATCCTATCTAGAGATCTCTTAACTGAAATAATCCCTAGATCTAAGATTCCTATCCTACCACCTACAACTCTAAATTCTTATTACAACACTGCTTTTAGAATTCTAGAATTCAGAGGAGAGAAGCTCCTATTACATTTTGCAATCTGCTATTTATAATATTTACAAAAGGATTTCTTCATAAGAAAGTTTGTTTGAAGAGTGGTTTTTCTCAATCAATTTTCATTGGTTCAAATTCATATTCTTCAATTGTTGGAGCCTTCTCATTGATTGAAATCTTCTTCTTTTCATCTCTTCAACTTTTTTCCTGCAAAAACAAATTAAAAAAAAAAACTAAAATGTAAAAATAATATGAAAATGCCAAATATGGAATTAAAATAAATCCAATAAAAAATTAAATAAATAAATAATTGAAAATGAAATATAAGATTTATATTGATGCCTGTGATGATATAATTTGTCAAGAATATCGTTGACGAATGGATCTTCCCTTAGAAGAAGCTGTGGGAAAATTAAAATGTAGACAATTAAACTCAAAATATTAGTTTTATTAAAAATTCGGAGCTTGATTTTTTGCTGAATTTTAGTCCCAACAGATGATCAAATCTGGAAATGAAACCACTTCAGAAATGTTCTCCATGATTTTATCTATCGAATGAGCTATCCTGGGCTTCATTTGGTCAAGTAAAACTTCATTTTTGAGCTTCCAAAGTTGGTATATTAAAATTGCTATAATTCTGGAATTTCAGTTGCGAAATACCTTTCAATTAATTTTTAATATAAAAACCTGCAAAAATGATTTTAACGTAAATCCCGTTTTCTATTTCTATGGCGTAGATTCATTATATTTGGCAATCGATCGAATACCCAAATCTTTTGTATAGAATTTTGCAGCAACGTGGAGCAAAAATGGCGAAAGATAGCGAAGGGACTGGCGGTAAAATCAAGTGACGTGATAGCCAGAGGTGGGACCAATCGCAAATCGCAATCGGGCATATTTGTTAATATGAGAAACAATGAGGTAATAATTGCAATTTGTGATTTGCGATATTGCAAATTGCAAAATCAAAACTTATCGCAAATCGCAGTAAAAAATTATCGCAAATCACATTTGGAGACAGTTAGCAATGAATGTTCGGCAATAAAAAGTAAGATATGCGATGTACGATGGGAGTGACGTGGTGGTAGGAAGGTAAGGGTCCCACATAATATCACATCAGCGTTTTAGAAGGATAACACATGAATGTGGTGAAGTTTTTAGTGATGGACGATATGCGAAAAGGTAAGGGGTCCTACCAAAGGTTTTAAGTGGTAGTTAGTTATATATATGATATGTAATATATAATGTTATATAACACGACTGTTCAATGGGTGGGCGGAACTATAACATTAGAATTTTAGAATTTAATATAAGTGGGTTTATAAAGTAATAAGTCCCGAAAGGCTGTGTATGTGGGTTTTGGGGGTTAAATGGGATTGAAAGCATTAAATTATGGGTTTTAAATATAGTTTAGGCTATATAGTGAATGAAGTGTTTGGATATTGGGAAAAAAAGGTCAAAATAATAAAAATGAAGTGAGGTCAATATTTACAATGAATGACTATTTTAACTACAAGAATTAAAATATTGGTACACTTTATACATGAATTTAACCCAAGCGAGAAAATAATCAAAAATTCAAAGGAGTGCCATTTACAAACCGATTGACCAAATGGAGCGAAATAAGTACCGTTGGAAAGCTTATGAAAAACCAGATTCAATGAAACAATCAAAATAAAAATATGATAAAAAATAAAAATGAAAAAATTTCAAAATAATTAACTTAGTGAAAATCCTAAAAGGGTTTTAGCCAAAAATTTATAGAAAGGGTCCCCATTATTTTAAGTACATAAGTAAAAAATGGGGGGTTGTGCTTTACCACAACAATGGCGACAGGAAGGAGAAGAACCAATTGTATTTGATTAAATATAATGAAATTAAATTTACCCAAAGGTTAAAAATAATTGAAATCATTAAATCGTCTAACGGTAAAATATTTCCATAGGTTATACATAAATAGATTAAGCAATATGAGTTTGTAAAGATAAGTACTTAAAAACAACTCGAGTAAAAGTAATAAATCCAAACTTGGGAAAAATTATTTTAAAACTACCTCATATGAAAAATAGAAGAAGGTAGAGATAGGAGTTTGTGATAAAGCATATATCCATTTTTTGATTGTCTCTCACATCGCTTCGCTTCCAGCAAGCCTGAACAGTACCCCGACGAAGTTGTCTTTTATGTCGTACAAGCCTAGTCCCGCTGCCAGTGAGTGTTCATAGCCCCGACAGGTTTACTTGTATTTCCCATGCTTCTTCTTTTTAACACTTTTGATAAGCGCATTTGCAAGCTTTTTATTTATGATGTATTTTAGTGAAAGAGGTGAGATGGAAAATAGAGATTTATGTTTAATGGACATAATACTTTCATAATGTATACTCCAAATTATTTCCCTAGAACTATCAACCAGAGGATTTTATGTGGAGGGCTGGGATGGATTCATTGTGTTAAACTCAAATTATTTCTTTCCTTTAAAAAGTAAACTCAATCACTTAGAAAGGATGTGTGTTCCTCCATGAAAAATATTTAAAGCAAGATGGCTTTATGGATCCATAAAGATATGCCTTTAATGAAATTCACTTAAATGGATAGAGTAAAAGGTTTCCCATGTATGTCAACAACTATAAGGTAAGAAAAGATACTTTCACATAAGTTATGGAAAAGTCATCAAAATCAAATCAAAACTAAAAGTAAAAGGAAAATAATTCCTAAATTAAAGAAAGAAAAGAAATCAACGAATGAAAAAATAAAAATGAAGAAAGTAAAAACTAAAAGAAAAACAAAATTTAAAAGATAGAATCCTACAACACTGTTTATATAACTTTCTTCAATAAAGGATTATAAGAGAAAATAAGCATATGTATGTTCATTCCTATGTTGAGATTTTTTATTTTTTTATTATTTTTTATTATTTTTATTTTTTATCTTATATATTTATAAGAAATGAGGCCCTCAAAATGTAGAGGGTGAAATAACAGTTATGATAGATAATATGCTGATATGAGAAGTTTCTGTTTGTTACAAAATTTCTTTATAAGACAAAACCTACAAAAAGAACCTTAACTATTTTCTAATGAAAGTATTGCTTAAAGAAACAGACAAGAGGATCAGAAACTCCCCAGTTTAGTTGATTTGATGAGGCTCATTACTGCTTCTCTTTTAAGAATCTCATAGAGAAAAATAAATTTTGAAAACTGATCTGGTAGAGGTGCGAAAAGTTTATGAAGACCTGAAAAAAAAGTTCGAGGTCAGCAAAAACTAAAACAAAAATGAAGAAATGGAAATAATTGAAAGTGGGCACATGAAACTTACCATTGGAGAACTGTATTTAATATTACCTGATAAGGATGATTTTCTCCAATGCAAGTTAACTTCTTTCTTTAATTGGAATTAAAAGCATGAAGAAGTTTTATTGACCCAAAATCATTATTTATTAAATCTAAATTAAAACAAGCAGTTAACTAAAAGAAAGCATTGTTTCATGTTCAAGGAATCGGGAATAAATCGAATCCATCAGAAGTGAGGATGAAGATATGATTCTTTATGAATTGTAGCGATAAATGTTCTTTTTTCTTCTTCCATTCTGAATTTATATCAGCTCCAAAGTATTGAAATTGATTCGGAATCTTGAATAATGTAACAATATACAAAGAGGATTTGAATCTCTATATGATAAGTATAGAGATAAATTCAGAATAAAAGAAAATTAAAAATATGAATTAATCATCGGTACATTGCCTTGATAAAATTTTCGCATCATGAGATTCTTTTCCATGCATAACTTAAAATCTACGACTTTCACTTTTTCCAATATGTGATTATGCATTTTATATAATAATCAAAAGATAATGGTGGAAAGCCAAATATCGAAGTTTATCGCATCAAAAGATCTTGAAGACAAAGCTTCATTTGAATTTAGTAATGCGATATAATTATTGTGATGGCAATGTCATGAGATGAGCATGTGCGATGGGATGAATGCGATATCGGAGAATACTCATATCGGAAGATTAAAGCTTGTAAATGAAATGAAACGCCGATATTATTCTTGTGATAATGAAAATGTGATAAATGAATAATGCAACGTGACTGAAAATATCATAATATACGCATGGAACTTTGGTTTTATAGCTCATAAAAATGGTGACCAATCATGCATGGTTTTACTTCACATATTTTATAACTTACCTTCCTACAGATTTCACAACTTAAGACTATTGCAATTTTTCGATTTTGTGATTTCGTAATTCGCAGCGAACTCCACACCGCTCGTTGCAACTTTTAACGTTTAACATATTACTTATCTCATGCGATATATGATATGCGTAGCATCAGATCAAATTCTCCTTATATTTTATCGCATCACAACTAATATAATTTACTGGGTGAGGTTTTAACAATAACCACTAAAATTTCCAATATGCGAAACCTTGCTGGGTGTGATTTAAAATCCACCATTGATCTCACTTAGATCTAAAGGTCCTCATTGTTCCCTTACTCTTCTGCTTCACATCACAATTCAAACAAATTATTATGTGTTGATATTCTGATTGAGAATGGACCCAGTATTTTTATTATATGGATTTAATCTCATATTAGGTCTGGGACATCGGGACTTTTTAAACCTGTTCCCATACCATTATTGTGATTGAATGGACGCAATATTTTCATGAACTTGATTTAAATTTTATATCGAGTCCAGAATTGTGTGGTCATCGCAATATTTGGAGAAATCAACTATCGGATATATGAAATGTGAAATGCGATATGCTACGTAGCATTTTTCAAGATAATGAGTGAAAAAGAATATCAAAGGTATTGCATCAAAAATTTTTATTAGTACATGCTGAGAGTCGCTTCTGATGGAATATTGCGATACAAATAGTTGTGATATGGATGATGTAATATCAGACAGAAAGATCATCGGAGATCGAAGGGAATGATAATATTGGGAGATCGAAGATATTTGATGTATTCTAATTTCAAAGCCTCCAATATGCGAATTGCTATATATGATGAGACATATGTGGGACCGATGATTTTTTAAAGTATTCAATTCAAAAAGAAGCGATTGAATTAACTTTTATTTTTGAATAAACAACCCTTTAATATTTTAATTAACTATCAAAATATCTAATCAAAAGTATTTTTATCATAATTTTCTTATAAAGGAAGTTATGAAATATAATGATCTGATATGATTGTTCCAAGAATTTATTAAGATTAATCAGGATTTCAATGAATAAAAGAAAAATTAGATAATATTCAAATTTAGACGAAATAATAAATACTTCCATGAACACGTTGCGGATTTGAAAGATCTAGTTGCTTGCTTATCTTGAGTCTTAATTTTCAAGTCAATGAAGACCTATAAACAAAACAAAATAAAAATAAAAAACAACCTTTGAAAGTAAAATAAAAAATAGATGATGATGAACTTGTAAACACATACCTGGAAGAATTTTGATTGTAAGTTTACCTCATGAATCTTCAAGTTCTCCCAAATTTTCTCAAAATTTGCATAAGTTCAACATCACCTTCTTATTTTAATCTAAAATGCCAAATATTGAATTTTTTGAAATTGCATCCTCTCCAAAATTACATCATAAGACAAGAGTGGTAAAAATGAGTTCTTAGAATTACTTGTGAATCAAAATTTGTCAAGTGGTAGAAAATTCTTGGAATTTCTTCATGTATGATCAATATTATGGATTTTTAAAAACAAGAAAATTGAAGCCTTGAAAAATAAGTATGATTTAATAATTCAAGAGATTCTAAAATACTCTAGGTTTCTTTTCTATAATTGAAATTGGATGCCTAAAATAAATTGGATTCATTACTTGCTTTATTGAAAATCTAAAATAATGAAATAAATGAAAACAGAAAAGAAAATTAATCTATTCCTATTTCTAACTTAATGAATGAAATATGACTAGGTATAGTCATACTTCCAATGTGACATGTAACAATGCAAATGTAATTAAACTACGAAAACTAAATTTGAAAGTAGAATGTATCTTTATTGTTAGTAGCTTATTCACCATTACCCTCTTGAAATGCCCTTTCAAACTGAATTTTAATTGGATCATAGAAATCTAGATGGATTTCCATTATTGAGTGGGAGAGGTTTAAAAGAGAAGATGACAGGCCAGGTTGTAGAAATGATCTTTCAGAAACAATGGCTTGTGTGATTTTGTTAGTGTTATGTTTAAGTGCTAAGTTATTAGCAATCTTCCTTGAAGGAAAAATTTCCAAATATATTTCAAATGGATTAATGAAAAACAAATGGAAGTGCGATAGATCCAACATAAGATTATTAATTGAATGATATTGCTGGTCATATTGTGAAAATATACTCTCTTGTTGGCCCTTCTCTTGATAAGTAAGAAGTAATTGATAAGGAATGATCATCAATTTAAATTGGAGTTTTACTAATTCTTGATCACAATTATAATTTGTTGAGCTACTCAATATGCTAGCACAAAGTATCTAAAAATATAGGACTAAAAACAGAAAATAAATCTAAAGTTAAAAATAAATGATGAAATAATAACAAAATTGAATCATAGTTTACACTAGGGTTACAATTATTGTTACAACAAAATTGGGACTGGCTTAAAGCTATTTCCTCTTCACAAGAATTGGGCAGAATAATGCAATTAGAATGATTGTTGATACCCACTTGTGAATTAGAGAGAGGGTTATGACTATGAATAGGAATGCGAGCTTGATCATTATATTAATCATAGATTGGAATGGTTTCTTGAATGCTGAAATCATAAGTATGATTAATTGTTTGAAAATGAGAACTATTTGGAACAATTTCTGAATTAGATTGTTCTTCATTTTCACATGTGAGAATTTTATTATGAGGACTCAATTGTAAATAAGACAAATCTATATCCTCAATGTCAAAGTAGCTATCATAAATGACCTCAAAAAATTCATTAGAATTCCCTTCGATCTTATTCAATGTATCAAAACAAGAAGGAATATTGAGATCATGTTCATTGATGCCAGAAGAATGATCATTAATTAATTCTCTATCCTGATAAAAGCTAGTCAACAATTCATTTTGATCAGCTTCTCTGTTTTCTAAAATATCTTTAATGTGGAGAGAAGATAAATTGTTATTAGAAAAATTATCAGGGTAAAAGAAAAAATACGAATTTGAAACAATGTATTTGAAAATGTCTCTATTTGAAAAATCTTGTGCATTTTCCTCATTGCAAATTTCAGATTTAAGATCATTTACTTGGCTACTTATGATTTCTTGAAGAATGTTTCTTTTCAGTGCTAAATTTGGTATTTTCTCATCATAAAAGAATTCAGAATTTTGTACAGCATATTGCGTATTATTAGAAACTTTAATCACTACTATTACTTGTCGAATTACGCTCTGATTTTCTGATTCTAACTCATACCTATTTTCATATTTTAAAGCGGTATTTTCTTCAAGAGTGTTGCCAATATCTTCTTGCAATTGATTAGTAAAATTTTCCAAGCTTTGTGATTGAGATTCATTGACGTGTGAAGGTGCACCTTGATATTTATCAATACTATAGGAAATATGCAGAAATTGAAGGAATTGATTATACAAAATATAGGCCCCTTCATCATCATTTGTTTGTACCTCCATATTTGAATTCTTACTTATTTCAATGAAATTAGAAGGAGATTGATAAAAGCTTGAAATAATTTCACATGGATTATGAATGGAAGGAAGAGAGAAAATATGTTCAAACTAATCTAATAATTCTTCTTTCGAAGGTTTGTCTTCAACTTTAAATTCTAAACAATTTAAATGAAACCTGATGGTAAAATCAATTAAAGACTCACCTTCAAACTTTCGTAGATCTTCAAATCGTCACATACATGTTTGTATATATATCCATCAAATTTACAAAGGAATATTGTAATAAATTGTTCCCAAGTGTGGATTGAGGCAACCATAAGTGATTGACACCAGCTGCTGGCTTTTGCCAAGAATGTAAGAGTAAAAATCCTGCATAAAATACCTTCATCAATTTCATGAAAAGTAGAATTTGAAATTTTTTGAATGAACTGTAAAGCATGATTAAAAGAAGAAATATTCATTTTATCGTTAAAATTTACCTGATACACGAGTCTTACTATATCTGGTGGAGTATTGGAAGATGCACGTCCGAAATACAACTCCAAATTGGAAGTTTTAGAGGAGCCATTTGAAATAAAAATAAAATTTTAGAATACAAATAATCCAAAGGAAAACAAGTCCCAAGCCCTCCTTCTAGTGCCAAAATGTTGAGGCCTCGAAATTCGCTGCAACAACATGGGGGATGACCACCCAATCCGGACCTTACATCAGTTCCTTTTCCATTTAGAAGAGTGGCTCCGACTAGTTTAACTAGGTCATGTTACCTTCTCTCAATCTGAAATGGTTTAAAATATAACTTTTGTTTACCAATGGGAAAGAGACATCAAATCATTTTTCTTGCTGATGTCTCGCAATATAGTGATCTTTAAGCTAATTTGGGCTTAGCCAAGCCACAATTAAAGTTTTTCCTCTTTGGGAAGAGGAATTTTTAGGGATGTAGAATTTAATCTATATGAAAAATTATTCTAAGATGCGAGCAAAAGGAACTATCTTAATCCTATCTCAATTAGGCAAATATATATCTACCCCAACCGACAGCAAGATATTTTAAATAATTGGGATTTAAATATGTCTGGGTTATAATGAATATTAAGCTAATGAAGTAGTTCAATTAATTGACATTAGGAATACCAAACACATCCTATCTAGAGACCTCTTAACTAAAATAATCAATCAACAACACTCGGGAAGAAGTTCTCAAAATGATATTGATCATTTAATCAGTAACTTGAATAATTAAACAATAATATGCAGAAGAAGTTCAAAACATATCACTATTCAATAAATCAGTTTTATAAGACATATTTATGAGTAAATAGTTACTCAAAAATCATAATTCAACCCATAAGAGTAGAGATAAATAATAACATAAAATTTAGGCAAATTACTCATATCGACAAAAGTGCACAACTATGTAAGTAAATTGACACATTATTGTTATCATAAAATGAAACCAACATTTAAAATAACAGTATTATAAATACCAATTTATTAAGTCCATTTCTCCAGCTTCGGCCTCTAACAGTGTTTTACAATATCTGAACTTCTGCTTTCAAAACTAGAGCTACAGTAGTGCAAACTCTATTCATTATACATAACTCAGAATGTAAAATAAAAATCTCAATAATCTCAAAATCTGATATTCCTCTCCTCCCACCTACAACTCTAAATTCCTATTACATAAATGCTTTTAGAATTCCAGAATTGCAAAGGAGAGAAGCCCCTATTACATTTTGCAATCGGCTATTTATAATATTTACAAAAGGATTTCTTCATAAGAATTTTTTTTTAAAGAGTGGTTTTTCTCAATCAATTTTCATTGGTTCAAATTCATATTATTCAATTGTTGGAGCCTTCTCATTGATTGAGATCTTCTTCTCATCTCTTCAACTTTTTTCCTGTATAAACAAAATTAAAATGTAAAAATAAAATCAAAATGCCAAAAATGGAATTAAAATAAATCCAATAAAAAATTAATTATATAAATAATTGAAAATGAAATATAAGCTTTCTATTGATGCATGTGATGATCTAATTGGTCAAGGATGTCATTGACGAATGGATCTTCCCTTAGAATGTGTTGTGGGCAAATTAAAATGTAGAAAACTAAACTCAGAAAATTAGTTTTATTAAAAATTCGGAGCTTGATTTTATGTTGAATTTTAGTCCCAATAAATGATCAAATCTGGAAATGAAACCACTTCAGAAATGTTCTCCATGATTTTATCTATCCAATGAGCCATCCTAGGCTTCATTTGGCCAAGTAAAACTTCATTTTTGAGCTTCCAAAGTTGATATATTAAAATTGCCATAATTCTGGAATTTCTGTCGCAAAATACATTTTCATTAATTTTTAATATAAAAACAGGAAAAATTATTTTAACAGAAAACCCATTTTCTATTTATATGACATAGATTCATTATATTTGGAAATCAATCGAATATCCAAATCTTTTGGAGAGACTTTGGCAGCAACATGGAGCAGAAATGGTGGAAGATAGCGGAGGGACTGGTGGTAAAAGCAAGTGACGTGATAGGTGGAGGTGGGACCAATCGAAAATCACAATCGTGCATATTTGTTAATATGAGAAACAATGAGGTAAGAATTGTGATTTTCAATTTTCGATATTGCAAATCACAAAGTCAAAACTTATCGCAAATTGCATTTGGAGACGGGTAGCGATGAATGTTCAGCAATAAAAAGTAAGATATGCGATGTGCGATGGGAGTGACTTGCTGGTAGGTAGGTAAGGGTCCCACATAAGATTGCATCGGCATTTTAGAAGGATAGCCCATGAATGCGGTGAATGTTTTTGTGATGACCGATATGCGAAAAGGTAAGGGGTCCTACCAAAGGTTTTAAGCGACATTTAGTTATATATATGATATGTAATATATAATGTGGTAAGATATAATGTTATATAACATGGTTGTTCGATGGGTGGGCGGAACTATAACATTAGAATTTCAGAATTTAATATAAGTGGGTTTATAAAGTAATAATTCCTAAGAGGTTGTGTATGTGGGTTTTGGGGGTTAAATGGGATTTATAGCATTAAACTATGGGTTTTAAATATAGTTTAGGCTATATAGTGAATGAAGTGTTTGGATATTGGGAAAAAAGGTGAAAATAATAAAAATGAAGTGAGGTAAATATTTATAATGAATGACTATTTTAACTATGAGAATTAAAATATTGGTACACTTATACATGTTTTTAACGCAAGCGAGAAAATAATCAAAACTTCAAAGGAATGCCATTTACAAACCGATTGACCAAATGGAGCGAAATAAGTATCGTTGGAAAGCTTATGAAAAACTAGATTCAATAAAACAATCAAAATAGAAATCCGATAAAAATAAAAAATGAAAAAATTACAAAATAATTAACTTAATTAAAATCCTAAAAGGTGTTTAGCCAAAAATTTGTAGAAAGGGTCCCCATTATTTGAAGTACATAAGTAAAAAATGGGGGGTTGTGTTTTACCACAACAAGTCCTTGGATTACCATAGGGACATGAGGGCCAGATTATTGTTGGGATCCAAGTGGGGTTCACTATCACATGATAGAGTTAGTAGGTGATGGTAGTCATTGTGCGATGGGTTTGATGTTTGGGCGCACACACATTTTCAGATCTCTATCAGAGCCCTGAACATTCCTAGTGATAGGAGGGTTTGACAGAAGGGTACACCATTTTCAGGAGCTATCCCAACATAACAACCATGCATGGAGTCAGAAGGTGATTAGCCTACTTTGGCAGAAGTTGGTTGGAGGAGGTGGCATCGGCAGGCCACCAGACATGGCAGTATGTAGAGATGGTGTTCTCTCATGGGTATATGGTACACTTGAGCTATGGAGGATAGGAGAAATGATGTCATTGTCATGTGAGGAGTTGGGTCACTCCGATCCTTTAGAGTAAATGGGGATATGTAGCCCACCTCATGGGGGGTTTACTAGAAGAGTGGTGGATCTTTTGGCCCATGTAGGATACATGACGGTACAAGATGGTAAACCTATAACCGGTGTTATGCGGTGGTGTATAGTGGCAGGTTGCAACATATAGTGGCATGAAAAGGAGTGCAGAGACACTTGGTGGTATGCAATAACCCATGATATGGCACAAAAATCACTTGGAGCATTTCCTCCAAGGGGAATTATGGATAGGGGCATTAGGTGTACCCTGGGATGCAACTAACCTAGGATTGATGAGGATATTTTTGAGCATCTGGAGACACCACGTTTAGCAGAGACAAGGCTATGGGGGTGTTATCGACAGATCCGAGGCAGAGGGAGTGTCGTCCGGAGGATTACTCTTGATCATTCAAGCATCAAGAACAAGTTGAGGAGGAAGGGGATTTTCTTCATCCACAAATAACCTTGGAGGTGTGACCACTCATGCTTGAGTGAAGCAGATGATGTGATAGAGATAGAGCAGAGGGGAATTCCTTCTATATTCCAGGATGAGGAATCTTCTTCACATGAGTCCATGGGGTCATATGAGGATACTTTTGGGGAGCATGAGTTGTCATGTGGATTTAATGGCAGTAGGCCAGATTTTTATTCTAGCGTGCAGGGTGAGCAGTTTGAGAACTCAATGAGAGATATTCAGGATGATGAGTCAGTTGTGATGATTCAACCTAAGCAGCTTATGGTGGTGCATGGGGAAGTTGAGGAGGAGGCTATGCACATCATGCATGATAGTCTTTTGGGGGAGAGCTAGATGGGGACTCACAGTGAGTTAGTGCTAGATATGAGGCTAACCTTGGGGTCAACCATTGAGGAGGACCCGTTGGAGATGATGGTGCATCCATCTTTGGGCTAACCCATTGATGAGGTGCCAGTAGATGCACATATAGTTAGCAGGACTGCAGTACTTTCAGGGAGAAACACTCTCCAAGAGTACATCGATGGGGCTTGCAACACACATTTCCCACTTGGGCCTATTATAGAGAGAGGGGCCTTCCTTTTCAGGAAGTTTTCGTTGACAGGGGGGACATAGAAGCATGAGTTTAGTATGAGTTTATGACCACACTCCAGACATGTTCCATATGCAGATATCACCACATTGGATTCCTCGACCATGATAAATTGGTAGGAGATCTTGAGTTGGTATCCTAATGGTGATACTATCTTCTTAGTAAGGAGCATAGTAGAGCAGGGACCCATAGACATGACATGTACTACGATTTACAGTTGGAAGTGGGGCACATGTCAACAAATCTTTAGCATTCCATCCCGACTTTGGGAGAGCATGATTAGCATTGGATTGAGTTAGGGGAGAGAGGTGATGAGTTGGTGTGCAATTGGTGGGGTATTTTATATAGTCATATCTACGACACGACAGGGGCCATGGAGCATTGATGGATGTTGGAGGTCTTCACCTCATGAGGCAGTAGCTATAGCCGGATGCAATGCGCAGTCCGAGCTAGGGGACTTGGGTGATGATTGGTCACGGTGGTGTTGGGATCCGAGAGGATCGACTGATGATAGGTATGGTGAGAGATCCATTTGGGATCCAAAAATTGAGGGGTCTATTCCAGGTAGCCTGACACAGGGGTATAATTGCATTGAGGTGTTTGTATGGGATCTGGGCATTGGTCTCAGTTGTATCCGGCCAGCAGGGTGGCCCACATCTTTGCAGTTGCTTGAGGACAAGAAAAGTTCTGGCAGGGAGGACTGTAATATTCCTAATTCATATTTTAGCTAATTAGAATATTAAAATTTGTCTTCCTTAATTAATAGATGAATAAAAGGGTAAAGGGATCCATAAATCCCTTTAGTAGGAATAAAACCACTTCTTAATGTGAATGTGTATCAATGCATCTAGATAGGGTCAAGATAAATAAACCACTCATTGGTGTGAATGTGGGTCAGTGCATGTGGATGAGATCAAATTGACCAAATCAACAAATCATTCATGGAGGCAGTGGAGACAATGGAGGACAATGTAGTCATAATGGAGGTTAGTGGCCATGAGAGTATCATCATTATTGTGTGGGGCCAAGGGTGTGAGGGTTCCACAAGTATAAGAAAATGGTGAGGGAATGCATGGAGATCATTCTAGATTATTATTATTTTCTTGTCGTTCACGACTTGAACACACTTGAGATGTTTAGCTGAGTCTACAGTGCTGTTTAGCATGACGGTGTCTCCAAGCAGAGATCCCAACCTCATCCTTGAGGGACTTCGAGTGCCTACATAGGAAATATTTCTTGTTTTCCATGTGAGTTTATCTCATCATCCAGCATTCAGGCCAGTTGCAGACCCTCTAGTGATGCACAGTCACTCAGTGACTTACGTAGTCTAGTAGCAGAGTTCATCATAAGAGGGTGAAATTCGATAGCATTTCTACTTGGAATCCATTGAAGGGAGCAACCCTTCAATAGTTGGGATTGGCAGTACTTGCAGCTATTCTATCTTTCAGTTCAACCCATAGTTCTACATACCCAAAAATTATTCATTGTAAACCATAGGAGGGTGATTTTCCGAGGTCATCCAAACTGGAAATCCTTTCTCGGTTATTATGGGTTTTTTCCATAGAGTCCAATTTCTAAATCCCATATTTTTCTGAGCATCAGAGCATCCTCATCTATGTAGTCCTATTCACCCAACATCAACATTTCCAATACGGCAGCGTAGAGGGAGAGCTCTAGCAGTGCAACAAAGAGCAATTTTTTCAGTGGGAGAGCTTGAGGCCATTCCAACCCGCTTTTCCCGGCTTGAGTACTATCTATTTTGAAGCACTGTTGTATTGTTTTCACCTCTATATTAATAAAATGGGTCAGTTGTTCTGTCTATTTTTATGGTGTTTTTAGTTTATTTCCATGTTGCTATCGTTTCCTGTTTATTGTGTTTTTTATTACTGTCTTTTCCTATTTGGAATATTACTGGTGGAATTTCGACACCCCTCCAATCTATGGGACAAGAAGTTCCATCCATTGTTAATTTGCTTCCTCTTAGTGGTCAACCTTTTGGTGTAGGGTCTATGCCAAATGTAAACTATGCATCTAGTAGTATGCCACAAGCAAACTCTATCGCGTTTATATGGGAAACCCTTACCCAAACTCAATTAGGGAAAGGGGTAACTATTACCCTGGGGTTAACCAACCTTTTTTCCCACAGTTTAATAACCCTTATGGACAACAACCTTACATCCATACACCTCCAGTACGTGGAAAATATTATCAGATGAGTCCTGCATATCCTATTGGGAACACTTTAATGGGAGGACCCTACAGTCTGATTGGTCAACCAACACCTCCTTGGTCAGAATCAAGGACAACAACACAATTTCCACTTTTGGAAACCTTATACATCCCTGATCTGTATAAATTGACCAACGATCCCATCAATCATAACTTGCTTTGGCCTCCTATACCACATAATATTCCTTCAGATATCCCTAAGTTTTAAGGGAAACAAGGGAATGATTCAGACACACATGTCACCACCTATCATCTATGGTCTATTTCTATTTCCATGGTGGATGACAATATCTGACTTATGCTCTTTCCCCGCACCCTCACAGGCAACACTGCTAAATGGTATATTGAGTTACCACGAGTTGTAGTCAACACTTTTGCTGCCTTAGCAATGGAATTTCTTAAACACTTTCAGCTCCCTATATGATACGATACCAAAATGAAACTTCTAACCACGTTGCACCAAGACACCACCACCCACATCTCTGATCACATTCATGAATGGAGATGTAGGCAGAGGCTTGTAAAAGTGAAAATCCTAGATCATACATTATCGGAATGGTTATGTAATTCACTCCTTCCTCCGATTGCTAAGGACGATGCCTTAGCTGATGCAATCACAAGGGGCTAATCCATCCGTCGTGCACAACATCTAGATCTCATTTATTCGCAATCTGGAACATTGTATGATTTAATCCCCCATGCTCCTAGAAACTCCAATTCTCCTACTACTCAACAACCCAAAGCACATTTTGACATCCTTGTTGGCACAAACTTTGGTGTTGCTGTAAAACAACTTAGCGAGCATGCTTCCCAGCCATCTTCGGCTGCCACTACTGCTACCCAATCATTTTCTCTTCCAACCACTGAGGTAAAATTTGTACAGTCTACACAAAAATCTAGAGGTAAGAATAAGAAAAATAACACTCCTTCTGAAGAGCAACCAAACACTCAGAATAATCCCAATCAGAAAAATGTTGCTAAAACTAACAAAGGGAAAGACAAAACTACCAGATTCCCTTACAAAATTTGTTTGTAGGACCACTTGACATATAAATTTCCTTGAATTTAGGAATGCACAAATTTTATTACGCAAAATGATACTGGAAGGACCCTTGCTTTCCTACATAACCATTTCCCTAATCCACAACAGCAACAACATCTTGTTGTAAACCGACCGCAACCCCTGCAATGGGGCAATGGTGGCTCTCATCCTTCTGGTGAAGGACCATTTGCCATTTATGGCATGGAGATTGTTAAAATCCAAACTCAAGCCAAAACCTATGGAAATATAGTCACTAATGCTCATGAGCCTACTTCAAGTTCAAATCCATTGCCACCCAATGATCTTCATATTGAAAGGCCTACTGCTAACCCTATCATTCGTCCCCCCAAAGGGACCCTTTGATGCATGACTGATAACACCTCTACACGTTCTACCCAGAACTACAACATTATAGAAGACTTAGCACAAGCACCTTCAGCTATGTCTGCTCTCGAAGTGTTGCAAACCTACCCAGTGCAAAGGAAAGCTCTACTTAAATCCATTGGTGGAATTGACACCCAGAATTATATGCTAGCCATATTTGATATGGAAAAATGAAAACCTTTCCTTTCTCATCATATTTATTTCCAAGTTTAACTTGTGTCAAAAGGTAGGCCAATCCATAGCACTGTCATTAACGAAGGTGCTTTGACCAGCATAATGCCAATTGCGTGCTGGCTTGCTTTGGGTTCTCCTACTTTGTCTCCACCATCGAATTCCATCAAAGCATTCGATGGCCACACATTCCTCTGAAATTCTACCTTGCTATCTATCCCATTAATCTTAGTGGGAAAATGATCATTTTGGACATTGAAGTCATATATCATCATCTCGACTATAATCTTTTTTTGGGCCGCAGTTTTTCTTATGCCATGTTCGCCATTGTCTCTTTGTTTTTCTGACTCATCCTCTTTCCTTTAGATGGGAAGATAGTTACAGTGGGACCAAATATACTTCTACACCCTAGATTATTCTGCATTGTCTAGCAGCACACTACCCCTAGTAGGAGGAGTCCCTGACTCTTACACTAGTATTGGTACTGGTCTTCTAAAGGCATCTTCCCTTATGGGTTGTTTTCCTCTACCATCGCCTAAGGTTCCTAAAACAGTTTCAATGATATCCACCATCTCGAATGGCTCTATTGACCCTTGGATCCTATCGGTCCCTTTAGAAATTGATTCCTATAGAGATCAGATGCCACTTTCACCGGCTGAGTTGGCTTATCAAGCCATCCAATTAGAATATGAACCCTCCATTGCTTTGGTTTTGACCAATGGTACCCCCCTCTCACCCAACACAGTTCCTTCTAAATATCTCCTCGATGAAGTCCTACCTTCGGATGAAGTATTCAAGAGATAATGTCTCTAGAAGAATGACCTTGGGATGAGTTTTACCACTGCTCTTCAATGTCTGATTTGGACGCGGCCACTATACAAATCCCACCTTTTGACCCACCTGAGATCGTTCCATCCGCATACACGATTTTTCAAACTATTGATGCGGAAGGTAACATGGGAAATATTTCTAAGACTATGCTCATAGATATCTCGGTCTAAACTTGTATCGTGGAAAATATACATATTGGAGCATATTGCAGTTTGGAGGAAATTGCACGCTTCACGTCTCTTTTAAAGGAGTTCCGCGATGTTTTCGCTTGGTCTTATGATGAGATTCTCGGAATAGATCCTTCTACAGTTGAGTATGAAATCAATATTTATGACAACGCTAAGCCTATCCGGCAAAGGCTCTGACCTTTCCACCCTTGAAAAGCAACAACTATCAAGGGAGAAGTCAAAAAAATCTTACGCGCTAGATTCATCTATCTCGTTCCTTTAACAGAATGGGTATCCAATCTGGTTCCCATAGATAAGAAACAAGGCACCATCCGAGTCTGTGTCGATTATCGTGCTCTGAACACCACATGTCCAAAAGAAAATTATCCAACTCTGTTTATAGATCAGATTCTCGAGGATTGTGCCAGATGCGAATCTTTCTCCTTTATGGATGGATTTTTGGGGTATAACCAAATCGCTATTAAAAAGGATGACCAACATAAAACCACCTTAATTTTTCCTTGGGGCATATTTGCATATCTAAAACTCCCATTCGATCTCAAGAATGATGGAGCCACATTTAAAAGGGCCATGGACTATGCATGTCATGATATCAGACACATTGTTCAAGATTACTTGGATGATCTTCCTACTCATTCCAAGAAACGAGCTCAACACCTTGCTCATCTTCTTGAAATATTTGTTAGGTGTAGGTTCTACAACATCCATTTGAATCCACATAAATGCGTATCTTTTTTCGATTCTGGATGACTTCTTGGATTCATTTTATCCAAGCATGGCATTAGGGTTGATCCCAATAAGGTAAGGGAAATTTTTGAATTAACTGCACCAAAATTCGTCATACGGCTCCAACGTTTACCAGGAAGGCAACTTCTTATGTCACTTCATCATAAACTATGTCAAGTTAACAAAAGGCTTCATGCGCTTACTCAAGAAAGGGTTACTTTATCCATGGGATGATCAAGCTCAACTATCGTTTGATGCCTTGAAATGGGCACTTGTTTCCACCCCACTTCTTAGTGCCCCCAAATATTCGTGTGACTTTCTCCTCTACCTAGCTATCACCATCCTCCCTGGGAATGGTTTTGGTTCAAGTGTATGATGGTGATAGTGAGCATGTGATCTATTATCTGTCGAAAGGTCTTATTGGGCCTGAATTACGATATTCACATGTGGAGGAACTATCTTTAGCGGTTATCTTTTGTGTCAGCCACCTCTAACATTACATACTACTGCGACAGACTAATGCCATTGCTTTGGATAATCCCATGAGACACATCCTATTTTGCCAGATCATTGGAGGAAAATATTCCAAATGGATTGTAATCCTCCAATAGTTTGACTTGGTTTTCACTGCTACCAAAGCTAAGAAATCTCTATTCTTCGACAAATTACTGTTGGATCTTCCCAGAGTTGACCTGGAAGGAGTAGCTCACAATCCATTTAATGATGAATCAGTCTATCTAGTTGACTCTATTGTTCCTTGGTACGGGGAAATTCTTGTCTACCTCCAAAATCAATGGTTCCGCCAAAATCTAACGTCAGACGATCGTCGTCGCATTCATCACCAAGCTAAACACTATATTTTGCTTAACGCTATTCTATATCATCATGGTTTCCATATAGTTCTTTGACGTTGTCTCACCCTTACTAAGGCAGAACACATTTTAAATGATTGCCACGCCGGGGTGTGTGGCGGTCATCTTTCAGGCATAGCTACTTCCCAGAAAATCTTGCGTGCAAGATAATACTGGCCCACTTTGTTTAAAGATTGTGTTATTGTGGTCCAAAATTTACATCCACGTCAAATATTTACTAATAAAATGTGCGCCCATCCCTCCCCTCTGAATTTGGTCATTTCTGCCGGTCCTTTCCTCAAATGGGGAATAGATTTTGTAACATTTAATCCCACTTTCACTGATGGACACAACTACATTGTACTTGTGGTCGACTATTTCACGAAATGGGTTGAAGCCATTCCCACTTTTCAGGCTGATGGAGAAACCACTGCTCTTTTCTTGTTAAATCAAGTTATCTTCCGATTCAGTGTGCTCTGCTCTATTGTCACGGATCATGGTTCTCATTTTTAGAACCACATGATGACAAAGTTAACTTCCTTTCTAGGTTTTCGACAAGATCATTATTCATCCTAATATCCGCAAGCTAACAGTCAATTCGAAGCTATAAATGGAATCCTCAAGACCATGATTCGTCATTTAGTTGGAAACCATAAAACCATGTGGCATTGAAAACTATACTCCACAATATGGCCATACCAAATGTTAGTGAAAACTGCTATAGGCTTCACAACATTCTAGTTAGCATATGATCTGGAAGCAATGAATCTTCCATCGAGTGTAAAATTCCATCACTTAAGATGGTCGTTGAACTCCTACCCTGCACTACTTCCGAAGAAGAGTGCTTGATCTCACTCAATCAGTTGGACGAAACTTGTCGAGATGCCACACTGGCCCTCGAAGCCCACAAGTGCCGAGTTAAAACTCAATATGGAAAAACTATCAAGCCTTGTTCTTTCCAAGAGGGCGATCTATTTCTACTTTACGATTAGAAACACGACCTCTTGGGGGTAGGAACACTTCAACCATTATGGCTCAGTCCATATGTTGTCATCAAGGTTATTTCTAAAGAAGCCTATGAACTTCAAGACTGTAATGGAATCCCACTTGATGAGAGGCACAACAGGCTCTATCTGATGAATTATTTCGCCTAGTATTTTACTAGGAATTTTATTTGTAATTTTGTGTATATAAGTTTTGTATTTTTTTGGTGTTTCTAGAATATTTTGGGTTTTTGAGTATTTTTTTCATACAAACGCTCTTCTTTTTCACAGATGTCTTCATCACCCTTACCATACATTGGATACTTGGATAGTGTTAGTCGTCACACATGGCACATTCCATCAACTGCTTGGGTCCTCTATACACATGAGTCAGCATTACTTGGTTATGGGGGAATATTCCTTGGCGAAGCCACCAAAAATATTGTTGAGTACCCAAGAAATTGATGAAATGACATATATACATCTATACATCTTCAAAGAACTAATAAGCATGCCGGATCATCAAAAATTTCTGGTTCCTCTCTCTCATGTTCTCTTTTGCACTAGATACTCATGGTAGTAGCTTAGTACCCGAATAATACAAGTTTTTCATTGATCAAAAATTGGCTCAATCATTGGAAAAATAAGCAAATCAATGTTTAAATTTTGTTTGGCCAGCTAATGCGACCCCCTATATTGAACAGGGTGTGCTAACGCATCATCCCTTAACAGGTTGTGCGTTTAACGTAGCCCATCCTCTGGGAGACCACATTAGCCGCCTAAAATTTCTAGGGCTTTCCCAAAACCTGGAATAGATAGAATAAAAAATATTTTCCCAGATTGTCCACAATCAAGCGTGGAAGTTTCTCCCTCTTTCACACTCTAGAGCTCTTTCACCAAACACAAATAGTGAAAATTAAGGTCTCATGTTCTTCTTATAGACATTATGGAGGTATGACTCACTCAACGAGTTATTGAAATTGGTAAATTTCAACTATGTTTTGATGAAAATGTTATTTTGTCGATGTTACCTATGCTCTAATGAATTTCCAATGTTTTCTGGTAGAATTGACCATGCTTGACCCAAAACAATCCTTCTTTTTAGGGACTTTTTCTAGATCGCAAAGTTGAAAAAAACTTGAGTTTCCTTCTTTAGGCTTTTTAAACTACCATGAAGAAGATTACGAGCCATTCTTTTTCATATTTTTCTAGCTCTTTAAAAACTAAAAAATACAACGAGTTTTTCTTCGTTGGAATCGTTAAAATTTCATGAAGAGGGTCGAGTTTTTCTTCATCTAACTCATTAAAACTTCACAAAAAATATTGAGTTTACTTCATCTCCTCGTAATCATAACAAAATGAGGTAGATGTCCATTGAACATAGGTTTATCACTTTATACGTACTCAATGGACTAAGTTACGAAAAAGGAAATGTGTCAAGCATACTATTACCCCTTTATCGCACCCGATCATCAACCATGACAAAGGTACCCACTTGGAGTTTTCTTTTATGATCTCTTTTAGACTCCCTAAACATGAAATATCACAAAGTTTACCCTTCTAGACTTGTTAAACCTAATTAGATGGGGGAAAATTTGGACAAAGTAGAGTCTCACTCTTTATAATTTGAAAGATGATTTGGCAGCAACACCTTGAACATGGCACTCAGAAAAATTCCTTTCACCAGCTTCTCGCCGAGCCCTACCATTTTATGAGTTTAGCCTTCATATCCCGATGTTCCTACATATTTTAATTCCCAATTAGCTTTCAGCTAGTTTTAATATTACATTTTGTTTTGATTCTTATTTAGAAGAATAAGAGGGTACAAAGACCCATAAATCTCCTTAGTAAGAATAAATTCACGCCTAATGTGAACAAGGAGCATATAATTAGTTGGATAAAGCACCCTTATGTGCGAATAGGGGATGATGTAGAAATTATATAACATATGCATGTATATATCCATATTCTCCTGATCTAAAAATATTTATCTTCTTGCTAAATAAAAAATCCTTCCACTGTTAATATTTTGCGGAAATTTAAAAACTCAATTGCAAACACATGAAGCAATAAAAAAAATTTCACATAACACAGTTGTTTAACAGGAAAGCTTGAAGCTAAAAACCCCAACTATCATATATTATGTATCATGGAGATGATGTAACAATCTCATACAAATCTTAGTACATCAAGCTCTCAATACAATCAATCGTCACACACTAAAAATAAGAAATCTGCAAATCCATGCACCGATTTCTTGCCACCTGATAGCCTGCCTCCAATGCGCAATCCCTGCTGAAGAAGACCCCTGAATGAATTTGAATCTACCTTGCCTTGACTGTGCAATCCTCATTGGAAAATCCAATGTGTGTGTGATGCAATAAATGCACCACTATAATCACAACAAATAGTCCATCTTGCTCTTTCACCTATCTCTCCATTGGGTCTCCACTAGAACTGTCATGCGCTGTAGTTAACTATTGTATTTTTTTAGTTGATTAATGAGTTATTATTTGTGAATTAATTCACTTAAATCTCACTAGTGTATCATTTAGTTAGATTAGATACAACTAGCTCAACTGATTTTAACTCACTTAACTGAGTTAAACTGAATAAAAACTCCATGAACTACTCTTCCAACTCTATCATAACTTTGCCACTTCAGTTCTAACTGAGTCCTCCATGCATGAACCACTAGTAAACCATAGGAATTGTGTAATTCCTTCAGCCCACTGATTTTCCAAATCTGTATAATGAAATAAAGTGCTCCAAGAGAATAAGTTGATATTTAGAGTTTGATTATTATTAAGGGCTAATAATAATCGACACTTCTATTTTTAGATCAACGATATATAAATAGACTTCGCCCAATATTATAAAAATAGAATTTCATCTATTTTTCCAACTTGACCAACCATCCAAAAATAACATCCTGCAACTTCTGAAATATGATCACCATGTCTAAAAATAAGCATAGTCTAAAAATATACATACACCTAAAAATAGCCTATGGGTCCACTTAGTGAAGGTGACTGATTTTCACTAAGCTCATCATCTTGTTGAATCTCAACACTCCCTCTCAACAAGATAGGATTATCCTTCACCCTAATCCTTCCGAGCGCCTTCATCAGAATGTCTGCATCCTAATCTTTTGTAGGATTTTACTGAAGCAACATGATCTTCCACTACACACAGTCTTGATATGATGATACCGGGTATCAATATGTTTAGATCTATCATGAAACACACGATTAATCGAGAGTTTAATGCAACTCTTATTATCACAATATATCACTATAGGATCTAAATGTGAACCGAACAAACCAACCAGGATCTTCCTCATGCAGATAGCCTCACATGAAGCTTGAATTGCTGCCATGTATTCTGCTTCCGCTGAACTGAGTGCCATGGATATTTGTTTCCTGCTGTACCAAGAAATTGTTGTAGATTTGATACTGAAACCCCTCCTGATGTGCTCTTTCTGTCTATTGGGTTGCCTTCCCAATCTACATCCATGAATCCATGCAACTTCACCTCATTCGTTTGTCTGTACCATAAGCCATACTCAGATGTGCCCCTGAGATACCTTAGGACATGCTTTCTTGCCTTCCAAAAGATCTTGGTAGGCTTAATCATCGCTTGTGAAAGTTGGTTCACCGCATGGCATATGTCTGGTCTTGTATTAACTAAATACATGAGCGAACCCACTAACTGTCAATAAACAGTGGCATCCACTACCTCTGCCAATGTAGCATCCTATTTCCTCCAATTTCCTGGAAGAGGAGTGTCGATAGGCTTGCAGCCTTGCATGTGAAACTTCTCAAGTATCTCCTGAGCATACTTGCCTTAAGACACAAACAATTCACCTTCCTGCTGCCATATTTCCAATCCAAGGGAATAATTAAGGAGGCCTAAATCCTTCATCTCAAACTCCTTTGCAAGATTTTCCTTGCATGAGTGTATCAACTGCTCATCACCCGGTAGTATTAAATCATCAACATAAAGAACAATCATTAAAAGCTCACCCTCCACCACAATTTGGTATAGGTTTGCATCTGCCTCACTCTTGGTGAAGCCAAGTCCAGTGAAATAGCTGTCGATTCGAGTGTACCAAGCACAAGGTGCTTGTTTCAGCCCATACAACGCTCTTTTGAGCCTGCACACATGTGACTCACTGCTAAAGATCTCAAATCCTTTAGGCTGCTCAATGTACACCTCTTCCTCAATGATCCCATTAAGGAACACAACCTTCACATCCATCTAATGAATGTGCCAAACCATCTATGCTGAGAGAGCAAGGATGGTCCTTATGGAAGAATATCGTGCAACAAGTGCAAAGGTTTCTTCATAATCAATCCCCTCGATCTGTGAGAAGCCCCGAACAAAAATCTTGCCTTATACTTCTCGACGCTCCCATCAATAGCTTGCTTTACCTTGTAGATCCATCTTGATCCTAAAACTTATTTACCCACCAGCCTTGGAATAATCTCCCAAGAACTTTTTCTGACAATGGAGTCATACTCCTCCACCATGGCATCTACCCATGTGAGCTCGTACACTACTTCTTCAAAAGAAGATGGCTCTGTCACAATACACTTTCTCATGAGAGCCATGTATCCAGTAAATCGGTGAGGTGACTGTCTCTGTTTGCGCTGTGATGTATAGACTCCTACATTCTGTGCCGCATCAAGCTTCAGTCTCTCAACTTTTGTGGTACACTTTCTGCTAGTTCTAATGTTTGGCTCTGGATGAGTGGACTCCTCCACTCCATGAAGTTCCTCCTGTGGTCGACCCACATCTGGAGGTTCATCTTTTGGAACAGGAAGTTCCTCTTCTGCATGCAAGTCTATCTCCCTCTCAAGCATAGCTCATGCAACACCCACGATTGTTTTGTTCTTCCTCTCTATGACCCCATTCTGCTGTGGGTTATGAGGCACTATGAAGTCTATTCGAATTCCTTCTTTGCTACAGAAGTCCTTGAATTCGTTCGAGATATATTCACCACCATTATCGCTTCATAGAGCTTTCACTTGCTTCGCTAACTCCTTCTCCACCAATGCTTTGAACTCATAGAACTTTGAGAATGTTTCACTTTTCTTTTGCATGAAGAATATCTAGCATCTACGAGAATATTCATCAACAAATATAACATAATACCTGTGTTTTGCTATTGAAGCGACCGATAAAGGTACACACACGTCTGTGTGAATTCTCTCAAGGGTCACTGAAGCACGATTCTCCTTCTCATGAGAGGTGGTCTTCACAAACTTACCCATAATACATCCCTTGAACTGATCTGACTGTGCAAGAGTACCCTTGGGAAGTCCAGTAGAAATCTGTTGCAAAATCTTCACAATGCCATGATGAAGATGGCCCAATATCCTATGCCATAATTCACCCTCATCACAGCTCACCACTTCTTCTGCTTTGCCCATCATTGCAGCACAACCATCTACCTCCAGCTTGTAGAGATTCTTAACTCGAATCGCTATCCTCTTGGTTTGACCTATTTTTTTATGTTGCAGGAAAGCTTTTCCATCTCTAAAAACAACATCATAACCTATGTCTTCCAACGTTGCGACCGAGACCAAGTTCTTCTTCAAACCCAGAACATGCATGAAATATTTCAATAGAAATGGATTACCTGAATCCCTCTCAAAGGTAATGGTCCCAATGACAGTTGCAATATATCGACCATCATCGCCCATCTCTATATGCATTTGGAGGTCCTTCTCCTCCAAGTCACTAAACAAATCCTTCTCTCCTGTCATATGGAAAGACACACCACTATCAAGATACCACACCGATCCCATTGAGCTTGAAACCAAGCATTCGATCAAAGAGAAATCAAGTTCAAATTGTGAGGCTAAGGCCTCATCCACTGTAGCTCTAGCAACCTTCTTGTTCTTCTTCTTCTGTGGGTAGTTAGTGGCGAAATGCCCATGTTCGTGACAGTGAAAACACTTCACCTTGGAAAAATCCTGCTTCTTGCATTTAGCTTCAGATTTTGGATGGGATTTCTTCCCCTTCCCTTTCCTTGCTTTGGCAGCCAAAGCGCAATTCTATTCATCATCATTCTTCGATGAAGAGCCATCCCTAGTACTTCACCTTATCTCCTCCTGCACAAGATCCGACCAAAGTTGCTCCCATCCCGGCAGTTTCTCCCGTCCATTGACAGAGTCTTCGTAGCTACGCCAAATCTTTGAAAGCCCAAGGAGAGCCAAGCTCTCCAAGTCTTCATCATCAATATTAATCCCCACACTTCCCATTTCATCCCTACGGTGAACAAACTTCATGAGATATTTTGGAATACTGTCGCCCTTCTCCATTTTTATTTTTCTAAGCTTATCTTTCAGCGCCAACTTCCTCTGGTCGCTATTGCTTTGGAACAAATCTTTCAAAGCCTTCCACATTGCAAATGGAGTGGCTTTCCCGTGAAGGCTGGACACAATATGGTCCTTCACACCTTCCAACATAACTCTTCTTGTCTTTGCTACCTTCTTTTGCCATGTGTCAAGTAATGCAGCATCGCTAGAACCAGGCTTAGGAACATCGCTATCGAGGAACTCCTTCAGTCCATTATCTTCTAGCACCGCCTCCATCCTATCCTTCCAAGCTATGTAATTCGATCTTCCATCAAGGGCATACTCTAATCACAACCCATTGAAATACATTTCAATGTATACTCAATTTTCACACCAAGAATTTTCTGGAGCAAATTCAAATCTTCCACCAGCACAAACTCAACAATTCTTCACAATTGCAATCTTCAAGAATTTACACTAGTTTGATACCATGTAGAAATTATATAACATATGCATGTATATATCTATATTCTCCTGATCTAACAATATTTATCTTCTTGCTAAATATATAATCCTTCCACTGTTAATCTTTTGCGGAAATTTAAAAACTCAATTGCAAACACATGAAGCAATAAAACAATTGCACATAACATAATTCTTTAACAGGAAAGCCTGAAGCTAAAAACCCCAACTATCATATATTATGTATCATGGAGATCATGTAACAATCTCATACAAAGCTTAGTACATCAAGCTCTCAGTACAATCATTCGTCACACACTAACAAGAAGAAATCTGCAAATCCATGCACTGATTTCTTGCCACCTGATAGCCTACCTCCACTGTGCAATCCCTGCTAAAGAAGACCCCTGAATGAATTTGAATCTACCTTGCCTTGACTGCGGAATCCTCATTGAAAACTCTAATGTGTGTGTGATGCAATCAATGGATCACTATAGTCACAATGGATAGTCCATCTCTCCCTTTCACCTATCTCTCCACTGGGTCTCCACTGGAACTGTCTTGCACTGTAGTTAACTGTTGTATTTGTTCAGTTGATTAATGAGTTATTATTTTTAAATTAATTAACTAATTAATTCACTTAACTCTCACTAGTGTATCAGTCATTTAGATTAGATGCAACTAGCTCAACTGAGTTTAACTCACTTAACTAAGTTAAACTGAATAACAACTCCATGAACTACTCTTCCAACTCTGTCATAACTTTTCCACTTTAGTTTTAACTGGGTCCTCCATGCATGAACCACTAGTAAATCCTAGGAATTGCGTAATTCCTTCAACCCACTGATTTTCCAAAACTGTATACTGAAATAAGTGCTCCAAGAGAATAAGTTGATATTTAGAGTCTGATTATTATTAAGGGCCAATAATAATCGACACTTCTATTTTTAGATCGACGATCTATAAATAGACTTCGCCCAATATTATAAAAATAGAATTTCATATATTTTTTCTACTTGACCAACCATCCACAAATAGCATCCTGCAACTTCTGAAATATGATCACCATGTCTAAAAATAGACATAGTCTAAAAATAGAATTACACCTAAAAATAGCCTGCGGGCCCATTTAGTGAAGGTGAATGATTTTCATTAAGCTCATCATCTTGTTGAATCTCAACAGATGAAGCATGTGGATGGGGTCAAGTTTGACCAAATCAATAGCATTGGTATGGAGGAATTGGATAATCAATGAGAGACAATGCAGTTTTGGAGGGAGAGTCTTTGCATGGAAGTATCATCATTAATGAGCGGGGCCAAGGATGAGGAAGCTCACCAAGCATATAAGGAAGGGAATGGAAGCCATGGAAATCATGTTGAGTATTATTTTTTTATGGTTTGTTATGACTTTTGGCTCTCTTCAGTTGTTTAGCAGAGACTGCAGTGTTGTTTAACACAAGGGTGTTCCCTAGAGGGAATCCCACCCTCATCCTTAGGGGACTTTGAGTGCCCACTCAGGAGAGGTTATTGGGATACATTTCCACATTCCAGCATTAAGCAAGCTACATATTTCTTCTACAGTGCAATTTTTGTTTAGATTTGTGATGTGTTGCAGGTTTGCAGCGGTGGAGGGTTTGTAGGGCCATTTCCCAAGCTTGTTTTTAGTGAAGGAAGCATTATTTCCATTGGGAGGCCAGCAAGGAAGGTCCTTAGGCATCATTTCAGAATTTGGCACCAGGCCAAGTTACCATCATCCCCTACAGTGCAGTTTCAGTCATAGATTGCGTTATTTCAGAGTGCAGTTGTAGGGGTGGTTTCAGTGCACCATTTAGGGAGTTATATTTCCAGTGAAGGGATCATACTTTCACCTGGAGAATATATTGGGAGGAGACTCTATTATTTATACATCAGCTTTAGCCAAATCTTCCTAGCTATTCAGTTGCAGTGAATCTCTAGCCCTAGGGTTGTAGTTCACCATTTGTATTTGGTGCATTTCTGGAAACCCTTTTTGGGTTGTCTTGTAAAGGTGATATAGAGCCTTGATCTTTATGTCTAGCATCTCTTGAGGCATATATCAGTTATTTTATATCATTTTGTGTTTCCAATAGCATTTATCCTCATCAGGACTACACTGTAGCAGCTCTCTGACATTTTGTATAGCAGCAACATCTCACTTTTGAGAGTGTTTGATCATTGGAGGCTTGTTTTCCCTTCTTATCTACTTTGTGCCTTAGTTTATTGTACTCATTTGTTTCTGATATGATTAATGAAATAGCTCCATATTGGTCTCATATATTTGTGCATTGATCTTCACTGCTACTTTCCATTGTTGTGTTCAATATTGCTTCTTTTCCTAATTTGGAATATTACAAGTGTTCATGAGTCTAAGATTATTGGTACCCTATATGTTGTGCCTTATATTTTTCAAGAGATCACGCTATCTATTGATTCCTACATTGACCAAGCCATCATATGTAAAAACTTATTTTCCGACCTTCTGTTTGCACCATTGCTCTAGACTATCTCAAAAAAAAATCATCTTTGTCTCGTTTTGTGTCAACTGATGTAGGACACCTTATTGTCTGCCTTTTGATAGATCTCTTCCTATCAAATTCAACATCTTATCTAGGAAGGTGATTCATAAACATATCAGTACCCTAGAACTTGTAGACCTCAGTGGCAGGTTACCTTGTGTTTGATTGGGGGTTTCATCATTGGCTCCTAGTTGAATGATTCTATGAGTGTTCGACATCAACACCATTTTTCACACTTGCTAGATTGTACTATGAATATTGGATACCATCATCCTTATCAGTGGCCATCCTTGTGTTTGTTAAATTTTTTTATCATTGACTGGTAATCAAATGATTTCTCACATATTCGACTACAACCCCTTTATTCACATGTGTATAAATATGCATTTTAAGGAAGCGACGACCAATACCTTGGGTAGAGGCTTACATAATTCAACTTTGTTTCCTCTCCCAAGCTTTGTATATTGTTTTCAGAGATATATTATCAGATTGATCATGTCATGACACCAGATTACACATTATGCTTATCGGTGGACAAAATTTTCATATATCTTCCTGGAGAAATAATTTTGATATAACTACTGAGCATGGGAATGCCCGACTCAGGACATATATTTATATTTTTTACATATGTTGTTTCTTTCAGGTTTCCCTTAGTCCTCCAACTCCTCTCACTCTACTACACAAATATAAAGTATTTCAAACATCATCTTCGCCTCTAACCTCATACTTTATGGGGAATATGTTATACTGCTAATGACCTCCTCATCATCTTAGAGTAGGACACATGGATGGAAGAAATTGACTTAGATAGAGACCTATTTTTCCATACTAATGCACCCCAGAAACTGGTAGGCTGAATTATAATGCTTCCCTGACTCCTGTAGGGAGCATTAGTGCCTAGGTTAATGCAATGTTTTTCCTAAAGGGAAATGTTACCCATGTTTCATGAAGAATGAGGGGAAATTCCTACTTAACTGGCTGACATTTCTGGATTTTTCTCAAGGAGTCAGTCCAAAAAGTTGGAAACATGTGATACGAGCCTTTGATTGGACATTTATAAACCTAATTAAGCATCCAAAGAGGGAAAAATCTAGAAAAACAAGGAAACATCCTGGATTTTTCCCTAATCAAACTAATGGAGAATAATTGCACGGTTGATCCTCCCACAGTCTTATAATTGGAGGAAAGGGCTCATTTTCAAAGGTCTAAAGGTTGATTGTGTGAGGAGTGAATTTTTTTTAGTGTGAGGTTTCATGGTTGGATTGGTTCATTGAAAAATATTTTCCTAAGCATTGTCACACTAGGATATTGAGGAGAGAGAGCTTGGAGTCGAAGGATTGAGGGAGGCTTGACCAAACTAATGGTTGTAATATTCCTTCATTCAATATAATATAACTCCCTCTAGTTTATCCACTTGGTGTATTTTTATTGCATCTATTGATTTATTTGTTAGATATAAATTTATAAGTGGCTTAGAATTATATGATTTATGGTTTTATTATATGTTTGTCTTTGATTGTTTATTGTGATAACACCGTGAAGATTAATAGTTGATTGTTTGCTTGTAGGATTCAGACTTGGATCTGGAGAGGAAAACTTCCACCACATTGCATTGAGCTCCCCATCATATCGACACTACACATTGAGGTAACCCCTCTCTATTTCACCTTGTCAATCAAATACTTGCATGAACATACATATATTGTCTTTGTGAATGTTGCAACTAATTTGAATATCTGCCTTGGGTCTCAGGAAAGCCTGAAAGGGATCTTACTCCAGCTACCACCTTTGAAATTTACCCCTAAGTAGGTGTATTCCTCATAATACCAAGCTAAAACATTGTGGAATTCCTTAAATCGGTAGGCGGATCTTGCAACTGGCTCAAGAGTGCAGTTGGTACCAATCCGAATGTTTTCCATGACACCTATCTTGATCGATATGTGAATAAGTAAAGTATTCAAGAGATTACCCAAGTTTCCTTCTGCATTTATGTCATGAATATTCATGTAGGGGGAAGGAACAATCTCGAGTTGATCAAAAGAAAATATTTCTAAAGAGTCTACACTAAAGCTAGATGGCTGGGAGATTGAGATGCAGTGACGAAAAACATCCTAGGGCCTCTCATCTAGAGACATGATATCCATGAAGGCCTCATTTGAGGGTAAGGCTTCATTAAGGAGATCAATAGAGGGAGAATAAATGGGAGAAGTGGAGGTACCATTAGTCATAACCAAAGAAGACATAGAGTTTGATACAGAATGAATAGCCTTATAATCAAGTTTCGCTAGTGACAACATCATTTTCTCTCCATAGGAATCCATGGGAGAAGGGGTCGGGAGAATCTAGGGATCCATTGGTCCATTAAAAATAATAGAGACCATTGACATTGTCAGTGGAAACTTGGGTAGAAGAATATGAAAACATCCTAAGAGAGAGGAACCCTTCGGAAGACTAGTACCAACACTGACATAAGAGTCATGAATGCCACCCACTAAAGGAATGTTGCCTCTAGGTAATGGGTGAAAATTAGGGGTATAGAAGGAAAATGTATCTACGGTTACAATTTTCCCATAAAGAGGAAAAGTGATAAACCATAAAATTGATGAAATAATGGAAGTCATAACATAAATCCAACTGCACCACAGAATCATATTTTTTTCTAGATGTCGATTTACAACTTCGATATTTACCATTACAATTTTCCACCAAGAGTGATGGGGTAATTGGCAAGGTATCCCTTCAAGATGAAAGTGTTTCCATCGGAGTTTGATGACAAATAAAGAGTGGGAAAACCCAAGGTGATCCAGTAGTAAGTAGCCATTACACAGGTTGGTGCACCTTCATCGATGATGGTGCAGTAAATGACTTTTCCTTTCACCATAACTTACACTTGGAATGTAGGTTGATGGGAGAGAAGAGTTGTAATTTTCTCCATGTCAAAAATCGTTAGATTGGAACCTTGAGGGTCAATCCCAGCTGTTGGGCTGTATAAATCACTATTAAATGACTAAACAATACACATTAATTATCAATCTAGGGATGTCTTTTTATTCCAATGACAACTGTATTGTCTGTGCCGATACACCAACTAGAAGCAATTCCAAAGAAAAGAAATTGTTGTTGAAGTAAATCACTCATGCAAAAATAAAAGGACCTACAAGACTGGAATCACACTTCAATTAATCTGTTCTAGAGCACCACACAACAAGTATCTAGCTGGTGTCTCTAATATCATATGTGTAACAACATACAAAGTATTGAAATTGAAGTGGATATATTCACAGCTAAACATCAGTAACAACACTCTACTAATACATAAATTTAAATAAAATTACATACACACAACTACTTTAATCACTGTAATCCCTGTTAATAAGGAGGGCCCTTCCTCCCTAGCAGGGCGTAGGTAGAGGAAGAACTTAACGAAAACAAAATTGAATAATGCATGTAACAACAATAATAGGAGAATCTGTATTAATATGAGCACAATTACAGAGCCAAAATAATTTTGTTCTCCGCTAACCTTTCGGCCTCTAGGGCCGATATCTATATAGTGGTTACATCTCAGAAAATCAAGGGATGGATCAGTCATGAGAACCTTATGATTCTCATGCTGATAGAAATAGAAGACATATAGTTATAACCTCTCCTTAATAAATTTATGACTATAAAATTATATATTAAAATAAAAACTGCCCTTAGGTTGTTATCCTGAAAATAAAACTACAACTATCGCAATAAAACCACAACTATAGTGTGACAGCTAAAGGACAGATCATCAACAGGTGTTGATGGGATTCGATCAACAGTACAACTGTATCAATGATCTGCCAGCAAGTCTGTAACAACAAGGTGTAACAACAGTTTTTGATGGATCTATAACAATAAGGTGTAATAGCATCGCTCGCTATAACAACACACCCTTAACTGCTCTTGTGTACTTCGTGCTCAGGATCTTTGGTGCTACAAATGACATATGGAAAGAAAACACAAAGACGATAGATCTTCTCTGAACATTCATCCGCAATTATTCATAAAAAGGCACGATATATCATAATAAATGATGAAATGGCAGAGTAATGAAAAAAAGGTAAAACATCACAAGTCAAGATAGAAAGGTAGGAAAAAGAGGCAAAGATAGTCCCATTGATTATGGTCATGAGGTAAAATATGGAAAAAAAAATGTAGGAAAAATGTGCAAAACTGGCACCCAACATCTCCCCCCAACTAAAATACTTGCATGTCCTCATGAAAACTCATCTCTCATGGGAATATCTCCAATGCAGGTCGGTGAGATCATAAGCACCAGCTGTATCTTCATCTGCAGACTTGTAGCCCTGATTGGCCATCAACTGCCATACCCAAGACTTTGGATCATACTTACTCAATTCATAATTACTTTAATAATCCTCAATTGGCAGCTAAATCAAAGGAAACTTGAATCTCAATCCCAGCCATAAAGCACCAAGGGATTGTATGATATGTGCATAAGTTGGTACATGTGTAACAACCACCACAAAATTCTAAAATGAGAATGGCTCCCCTTTCAGTAGCTCAGCACTGCTGTCTTCCATGCGTTTCAAGCACCTTATCAAGGCTCAACTCTTCATCATTGAGAAAATATTGAGGCCTAAGTTCACAATTCTTCTTCTATAAGTTCCAGCTGGTTCTTTAATCCCAGGGGTACTCAACATTCTCATGAATTCTCACCTTAACTCAGCAGCCCATCCTGGTTCTGCCTGAACCCATAATGTCATCTTCTCCTCATTAGTCTCCATAGATTTGATGGCTATATGCCATTCAATATGATTCTTCATGAAGGATACAAAAGCTCTCAACTGAAGATCTCCCATATAGGATAATACTGTCACAACCATCTGCATACTCACATGTTCACAAATAATATTGTGCAATAATAACTCACACAACAAACTCTGCTCATTGAAATTGGAGGCATGGAAAACATCTAGAAATGTGCGAGTGGAAGAACATAAATAGGGTCTATCCTCCATAACAGCTTTCATCTGGAACAAGAAAATTTTTTCCCACAGAAAAATAGTATAGGATGGAGAAGGACGCCTACAACCCAGCAAATTGAGGGCGAGGTCATGAAGTTTTTTCTTGTCTATGGTGAGGACCCGAACCTGTTGCTATAATAGCAATAGTTGTTCCTCCTGTTTCTTTAGAAATTATTTCTTCTTATAATTCTCCCATCCTTTCTTCAACTCTTATTTCATCCATATTTCATGTAAAGTGTCTATTTCTCTCTGATGTTCCTTTAGTAAAATCGTCCCCTCCCGAAGGGATATTGCTTCCTGTTTCCACTTTTGTAATTCAGAAATTAACAAAACTTCCTCAGAACTCCATTCCGAGGTGGGACCCGACGTTCTTCTACATTCAATATCCACATCAATAATGGGTGTAACAGCCTCTGCTAAATGGGGTTGTTCCACCTCTGCTGCTGGTTCTTGTGTAATAGCAGCTTCCTCGATGGGTTATTATGTGTTAGCCCTTTCGTTTCCACCTAGAGTAGCCTTTTTATCCATTGTTGTTTCTTCTACAATAGGAGTGGCCTCCACAGGTCCTTGTGGGTTGGCTTCTAGGTCAATTATTACAGGAGGCTCCACTTTGACTGCTGGTTCTTGTGTAACAACAACATCATCAGGAGGTTCTTTTGTAACAACCTCCTGATGTTCTTTTTATGTTTCCATTGGGATGATATTTTCTCTACAGACCTTATATCCCAATTTTGTTAAGTATTGAAAACATGTCATGCATACAGACACCAAAATTTCCTTCCCCTCAGATAATTTCTTCTTTAGTTCTTCATTTTTCTTTCTTAGATTTTCTAGTTCTAAAAACAGGACATGGGTTTCGTTCTTACCTGTTGAGGAGGGTTTCATTTCTTCTTCTAAAAATTCTGCTTCTATTTTCTTTCCAACCATAGGAAAAGGTTCTGCAATTATGCTAATTTTCACTCTTTGTTTTGGCCTTCTATCCCCAATTGGTTCATCATTAGGCTCTTTCCCAATTCTAACTCCAGTAGGCCGAGTCTGGGTTTCCACTTCTGCCTGACTTCCTCCTGAAGTCGTGGTCTGTTTCCCCCGACTTGTCCTCGACCTCTTTCGCTTGAATTATTCCCAGGTTTTTCCTTGCTAGCCTAGTGCATCCAACAGGATTAACTTGATAAGTCCATGATTAGTCACACATGCCTTTGGGTGTGACACTGTTTTTACTGCTGCTGCCATATGCTTGATGTTCCCTACCAAATAGAATGAAATATTAATCCTTTGCTGGTGCCGAAGGTGATTAAGAAGAGGAATGTGATAGTTGAAAACTATCATGGATCTTCCATCATAAGTGATATATTTAATTAAACCCAGGGCAACATATTCCCAAGGATGAGGAAGTGACAACCTATCAATTCCTCTCCCTTTCTTCTCCATTTTTTCTTCTCCTACTAGGAAGTATTTTTTCAAGGAGGGGTCATTGATTTTTCTGTTAAACCACCTCCGCCCCTCTACTGGTAATGAAATTACTCGGGAAATTACCTCTTCAGTCACCTCCACTTGCATGCCCCTTACTCGGGTTTGATTATTGTTCAAATTCTGAGAAAATTCAATTTCCACCACCTCGTTTGAGCCTTCAAGCTTCTGGAAATACTCAATCCATCTGAAATCTCTAAATATATGGTAGGCTTCTAGAAAATTCTGTAAGGCGTCTATAGAATCCAGCTTGTTCCTGACCGCTGCTCCACCCATATTTTCTATTTTTTTCTAAATTCACTTCTTGCTACTCAGCCCCACTGTAATATCACTGTGTTTCTGAATTCGCTTCTTTCTATTTAGCCCTACTATAATATCACTATGATTCTGAATTCACTGCTTCTCGGCGTCTCTGCTTATCCCAATCGAAGAGTTTAAAATGAGGATGCAAGGTTTCAATTGAGGAGGTTGATGGGAGATGACAGATTTTACAGATTTAACAAATTGTACCTCACACTAGTATTCATAAATAGATCGTTATGGAAAGTAATGGAATTCATTACACACACTCTTTTCCAACCAGATTCGGTCATCATTGGAAATTATGTTATTAATTAGGTGCATGCGGATTTGATAGATGTTTATGACTATGACTTTTTGCAATGATTTCAAGACATATCCCCTCCCCCACCTTAATGGTGACGGTCACCCACGGTCGTCACAGGAGTATCATTACTTCTGCCAATTAATCACCAAATCATAAATGATAATGTTTACCTTTTTAATGACATACCTGAGGTGACGTGGAGGAAGATTTAGAATTGTAGGCATCCTTCTTGTAGCGCTGGTGTTGTTGCGTTTAGCTGGCACAATTATTTCTATTATGGAATGAATCATAAGAAATAGTGTTCGTGGCTATCGGCTGTTACATGTGTAACAGCCAAGACAACCCTTAGATTATTCTTAAAAAAAGAACATAATAATCAGGAGAAATTGGTACAGAAAAGGAAATTACATGAATACCATCATCCTATAAAATATATTAGAGAGGGAAGATGATGTTTCAAGAAGAAAAACACGGGTGTAACTGCCGCCACAAGAGTGGGTTTTAGTTGCTACCAATTGTCTAACTATGCCCTAGAAAGGGGTTTTCAAAGTTAGATTTATTATATTTGTTTTTATTTTTATTTATCTATTTTTATTTTTATTTTTATTTTTTATTTTTTATTTAATTATTTTTAAACAGGTGTAGCAACTGCCACAAAGGTGGTTTTCAACTACTGCACTTATTGGAATTTCAACTTTGAGGCTACATAGGAGAATCTTCCCCTACTGTCGTAACATGAATGTCAGAGTCCACGACAATGTTGACAAATGATTCCTTCGAAGCGGGTTGATAATATAACCTTAGACGGTGCCCATTAACTAGAAACGATGTCTTAGCACTGTCAATGGTGACCAATTTTATAGTCCCACTGTCAAAGACCATATCCACTTCGTAAGGACCTAGACATCTAGTGTAGAGCTTGCCTTTGAAATCTTTGAACCTTGAATCAAAAAAGAGCCCAATCTCCTTTCTAAAAATTTTTCTTCTTAATAAGCCCATCATGCTATCTAGCTCTTTTTTGTTGAATGATCTCTGTTTTTTGAATGGCAGCCAGTCATTTTTTTTCCAATTCATTGAGTTGGTTCAGTCTTTGAGTCTGTGCTGTCCTCAAATCCAGATCAACCTACAATGTTGTTCTTAATGTCTTTATTTCAAACTCTATGGGGAGTAAGGGGTTCTTACCATACACCAACTCATATGGTGAGAAGCCTGTAGTATTCCTCCATGTTGTCCTATAAGCCCTTAGTACCTCTGAAAGTTTCTCGGCCCAGTTTCTTCAGTGGCTGGCTACTGTTTTTGTCAATATTCCCTCAATGACTTTACTGGTGCTTTCTACTTGACCATTTTCTTGTGGGTGATATGGTGAAGTGATTCTATGATGAATTCCATACTTTTAAACCAGCTTCTTGATCAAATGAGATGTTAACTAAGGCCCCCCATCTGTCACTATCTATTTGGGTATCTCAAAGAGAAAAAAAATATCTTGGAATAGGAAGTCTGAAACAGCTTACTCTGTTGCTCTAGTTAGTTCCTTTGCTTCGACCCATTTTGTGACATAATCTGTGCAGACTAATATGTATGGTTTTTGTTGTGATGAAGGATTAATTGGCCCCAAATATTCTAGGGCCCATTTCTCAAATGGTTCTATCACTATCTGAGGCTATAACGACATCTCATTTGATTTCAGAGGCTGGCCCATCCTTTGGTAGCTATCAGAACCTTTCACAAACTTCTTGGCATCCTAGAATATAGTTGGCCAGTAGTACCCTATTGAGAGTACTTTATGTCTTGTTCTCTTGTCAGCGAAGTGTCCTCCTAAAGATTCCTCATGACAAGCCTTCAAGATCTCAAACATTTCATCTTCTCTAACACATTGCCTAATCTGAAAATCTGGCCCGGTGTGATAGAGATTTCCTTTTATCCAGGAGTAAGTGGAACTCTGTTGTATAATCTTCCTTCTTTCCTTGGAATACAATTAGTGTGGGAATTTTCCTGCAGCAAGGTAATTGGCTATATTTTCATACCATGGTGAGTGAGTAGAGATGTCAAAAAGACATTCATCTAGAAAAGAATCCTCAGTGGCAGTGAAGTCATCACTTATGGTTAATCTAGAAATAAAATCAGCAACTACATTATCTTTTCCAGGTTTATCTAAAATAGTAATATCAAATTCTTGTAACAAAAATAACCATCATGTAACTCTACCATTAGTAACAGGATTTTTCATCAAAAATTGAATTGCAACATGGTCAATGTGTACAAATATGTGGTACCCAGTGATATAGTGTTGAAATTTGTTGATAGCATGCAATACTGCTAGGAATTCCTTCTTAGTAATAGTGTAGTTGAGTTCTGTTGGAGTTAAGTTCTTGCTGATGTAATAAATGGCATAAGATTCCTTCTCCTCTAGCTGCCCCAAAACAACACCCACAACCATGTCAGATGCATCCGTAGCAATATGAAATGACAATTCCTAGTTTGGTCCTCGTAAAACAGGTGCTACTATTACATATTTTTTCAACTTTAAAAAGGCTTGATTGCACTTCCCTATCCACAAAAATTGCGCATCTTTCATGAGTAATGAAAATAGAGGAGATTCAATCTTTGAAAAGTTCTTTATGTGTCTCCTATAGTATCCTGCATGTACAAAAAAAATGCGTACCTCCTTTGGAGTCTTAGGGATCGGGATTTTTGAGATTACCTCAATTTTTGCAGGATCTACCTTAATTCCATCTGCTGAAATGAAATGTCCCAGCACAATTCCCTTGGTCATCATCATGTGGAATTTTTCTGTGCTTAGAGAAACATTAGTTTGTTCACAACTTTCCAACACTTTTTCTAAATTAGCTAATGTTGTCTCAAAGGCATCTCTGTAGGGTGTAAAATCATCCATAAATATTTCAATACAGTCATTCAAAAGGTCAGAAAGAATGCCCAATATTTCCCTCTGAAAGGTTGTTGGTGCATTACAGAGGCCAAAGGGAAGGAATCAGTATGCAAATGTACCGCATGGGCAAGTGAAGGTTATCTTGTCTTGGTCTTCCGGGGCAATATGTATTTGATTATAGCCACTAAACCCATCTAGAAATGAAAATATTTTTTTTTCCAGAAAGAGTTTCCAAGACCTGATCAATGAATGGTAAAGGAAAATGGTCCTTTTGAGTGGCCTTGTTAAGTTCTCTATAGTCAACACAGAATCTCCATTTTCCATTCTTCTTCAGAACTATGACAAGCAGAGACAGCCACTGACTATCAGAAATGGGGTAGATGAAATTAGCATTAAGGAGTTTCTTCAATTCTTCGTTCACTATCTCCTTAAGTGCAGGGTTCATTCAGCGCTGAGGTTGTCTAACTGGTTTGCAGTCCTCTTTAAGGTAAATGCGGTGAGTGCATAGACCAGGATGGATTCCTTTCATATCTGTATAGTCCCATGCAAATTCCTTTTTGTATTTCTATAACAACTGTATTAGCAATCTATTTTGTTCAATAGTCAGGTTAGGATTGATGTTTAAACATTTTCCAGGTTCGATTTCAACGGGGCTACTGATAGTACGCATAGTTGTTTTCAAATGTTCAATAATTGCATCATCTACCTCCTCCTCTTCTCCCAAATCTCTAATGGATGCAACAGGGAGTGAATTAATAATAAAACTATTAATGATATCATCCTTTGTTTCATCCTTAAAGTATTGTGCTTTTCCAAGCGTAAGAAGAGGTAGGGAAAGATAAGATACAGGTGAAAATTCATCCCACCAGGGACCACTTGAATCAATATGAGGTTTTGTTAGGGGATAAAGGTTCAGGTTCTAAGTGGTCTACCCATCTGAGATCACCATAGATCCGGACCTACATCTGATATATGCATCTGCAATGGCTAGCCACAACCTTCCCAAGATTAAAGGATGACCCCCCCAGGTTGGATTTGGTTTGTAAAATGAGAAAGTCAGTCAAATAGTTCTAGGAAGCCACAGTGATAACCACATCTTCTATAATTCCCTCAGGCTTGACACAAGACCTATCTACTAATTCAAGCACTGTGGGTGTAGGTCTAAGTCCATGAAGTCCTAGAGAGATGCATAGGTCTTTAGTCATGAAATTAATAGCTTCCCCTAGATCAATCAAAGTATTGGTTATGGGATGGTTTTCAATATGGAAAGTCACTGTAGGGTTCCTTGGGTCATTATATTTAGTCAACAAAGGTTGATCAATCATAAGATCAGACAATTTCCCCATGACATGGATAGTAGCAGGGTCTTTAGGTTTCCTTCCAGGGCTTTTGACACATAGATCCCTCACTGTTTTAGCATAGATAGGCACTTATTTAAGAGATTGTAACAGTGGAATCTGCACATACAGATTTTTCATCTCCTTGAGGAATTCGAATTCAGGTTGTGAGACTAGCCTAGTTTCAGTTAATCGTTGAGGGTAAGGAGGGTTCTGAATGCTAACAGCTGAGTCAGTTATCACAGATGTACCAACCTTACTTGGATTGGCTATTGTGGAAACAATAGATCCTCCTGAGCTGGTTGCTATAGATGTAACAATGGGTGTTGTATCAGCTTTTACATGTGTAACAGCTGCCTCAGAATCGTCCATATCCTTCCTAGGTGATTCAAATTATTTGGTAATAATGGGAGTATGTTCAGATCTGATTACTTTCCCTGATCGAAACTGAACCTCATTAATTCCAATGGGAGTAGTAGGATAATTCTAGAGGGTAACCAGAGCATCCATGCTCTAGGATGCCTTATTATTTGGATTGGGGTTAGGTTGCATAGGTAATTAGGGTCGGACAGAAGGTGTAGGATTTTGAATAGAAGGTAGTTGCAATTGTTGTTGTTGCATTGGTATTAGAGGGGGTACTGGACCTTGGCCATTACTTCTCTAGTTATGAACCCAAGGTTTGGGTTGTGATGGAGGATATTTCATTGGTGGAGGAGACGACCACTGGTTCCATGGTGAAGGAAATTGTGTTGAGGAAGGAGTAGGATAATACCATGGATATTTTTGACTATTATAAACATTACTTCAAGGATAAAAAGAGGAAAAATTTGAAGGCATACCTATAGGTCACAGCTGCCATGGTCTCTTTGATCCAGTTAAATAAGAAGATTGAGCATCCTCACTTGATTCTTAAAGTATTGCCTTCAGTCTATGCAACTCAAGACACTAATTCGTAGAGTGCGCCAACTCACAGATGTTGCATAGGCTAACACTATTCAGTCCACATTCTCTCTCCAAATGTTTCTTTTTGCATCGGTGACAGAATATTTCTAAGGATACTTCAGCTTCTGCTTATGATTTCTTGACTTGTACCGTAGTAATTTGGGCAGAGAGAGTGCTAAGGATCTCAGTTTTAAAATCCTCAAATAGTTTAACGATCTCTGCTCTGGTTACTCCTCCACTTGTGGACTTCTGTATTCGGACTGAAGGATCCTTAACTGAAACTTTCCCTTTGACTAATCCTCTTGAGCTACGTGGGCAAAGCTTCATTATCTCATCAAGTGTTTCTTGCGATATGTCTCCTTTTCCAAATAGGTTCAGATGCTCTAGAAAATCATCTCTTATACCTCTTAAAAATATTGGCTTTAGAATTTTTGGATCTAACTTGCTGAACTTAGACCTCTGTAAATTGTAGTGAAATTTCTCCAGATAGTCTCTTAGGCTTTCCTCCTCCTTCTGTGAAATTCTGAAAATCTCGTCCTTCAAATCCCTAGTTTGACAGTAATCCTAATACTTAAAGTGGAAGGCCTCTCTCATGTCATTCCAGGTTTGAATTGTGTGAGTACCCAGTCTCATGAACCATCTTAATGCTGCTCCTTTTAGAGTAGCAGGGAATAATTTCAGCTTCTATGCATCTGAAGTGTAGTCATAACCTCTACACAACACATCAAATTTGAACAAAAAGGTATCAGGGTCTTCAAAAACCATCCCTTGAAAGGATGGTAGGGATGATAAAGGAATATTCTTCATAGGAGCCTCATCCCATGTTACTACTATTGGGAATTCAAAAGTAACAAAGCTATCTATTTTGACATTCTCATCCCCCATGGATGATTCTTCCTGATGGGATGAACTGACCTCAAAGTGTACTGGAGATTGACAAATAAAAGGATCAGGTTTTTTCCACGACCAGCTATTTAACAACACTACCAGCGTCCAATTGATGATCAACTGAATGTTGTTCCTCGGATCCCTGATGCTCCCCACTGGTATCTCAGTGTCCTTCAATTCTCAGATCCTAATCAATGATTCTCCGCTATTGTTTTGAATCTGGAGTTTTGATATCAGGGGTGGATATGTTTTTCGAAGGATGGTGAAGTCTAGACATGGAAGGCACTGATGGTCTAGGCTTTGATATGGTAGTTTCTTTCTGTGGTCCTCTCTTCTTATTATCTCTGTATGACGTGGACTGTTCCTTTTCTTCCCTTGAGATCATATCTCCAAAGAATGTCTTTCTTCCCAAATTTTCACTCTTCTTTTACTTCTTACGACCCATATTTCCTGTAGTCAGTAGGGTGGGGTGTGTTTGTAGATGTTGATGTTATCCTACCGGCACACATGGGCCCTATGTGTATCAATTCATCCTATGAGTGCTTCAGCTTCTATAGAAGTTGTTAGCCATCTATAAATTTTTCATATACTATGATGGATAAAACAAGTCTATTAGTCTTCAAGAAACAAATTTGGAGCAAATCTGTGACTTCTTGAAGCCTTGTTGTGTCCATTTGTCCAAAGTATCCATCTCACTGACATCTTCACAAAAGCCTTGCTGTTATCGTGAAGAAAACTATTTTGAACCCCTCTTCCACCCTCTTTCATTCATATTTTCCTATTAAAAATCCCTCCACTTCCTTCAAAATCCTTTAAAACCATTTGAGTCCCTTTTATTTGGTTTTAAACCCTCCTTTTGTATCTATCGGAACACTCAAAAACCCCATTTTGGCCTTAAAAACCAACTTTTTCATTAAGTCAGACTTAAGCCCCTATGAGCTTAAGTTCTCAGCCCTTTCCTCCATGTAACCAGGACCCGCGATCGTCGGCTCAAGTCTTTAGCCCCTTTCGCGTTATCGGACTTCGCTCCGCCATTTTTCCTTTGTTTCTTTATATTTCCTCCACGCGATGGTTTCCCTCGCCGATGAGATCTGAACTATTGATCTCGCCGATCTAATGGTCCTCGCTCCATCACATTGCCAATGTACCTTTCGATCATCACTTACCAAAGCCTCCCCACTGATGCGTTTTGGATCGTTGATCTAGCTCCCACAGATCCAACGGTAGACGTTGTTTCGCCATTCCACTGTCCTCTGCCTGAGTCATTCATTTCTGCGACGATCCAATTTAATATGGACCACCAATCCTCCTGATCAGACGATCATCGCTCCATCAGTGATCCCCGTTTCCTCGCTCCCAAAATATTTTTCCACCGATGGCCGATCCTATGATTTAATCCCAACCTTCGATCTTCTCCTCGATCTGATGGCTCCTGCTTTTTCCTCCTTTACCCCACACATCGTTGTTCCCCCTATTTTTTAGGTCTTGATTCAATCTAGACCGTTCGTTTAACCCAGATCTATGGTGCAGGTTCACTGCGGGGGCACCCGACCAAAGTGGCCCGTACTCCCCAATCCCCCCACAGTTGACTCATTTGACTGTGGAAGATCTTCATCCAACGGTCCATATTCACTGCGGAGGCACCCAGCTCGCAAACCCGTCAATACCCCCAAGTGCCCCCACTATGCGTATGTGCTCAATCTCCCATATAATCCCGCTGGTCCCACCTGATCGTGCTGGGCCTTTCATCGTGCTTCCGTTCAATCTCCACCATTGATCTGCCCCCCCCCCCCCCCCCCAGATCCAACAACCCATAGTCATCTTCGCGCCCGTTTCTCCATAACGGTCTAAACCCCATTTTCAACACAAAATAGGTGTTTTCCCATGGCACGTCTCGACCTCTCGACCGTATCGTGTCCATTTCATATAATACTGCCTACTGCTTTGGTCCTGTGTGAATACCGTCTCTGGTATTCCCAAAACTTCCAATCCTGTTCTTCATGCCCGCAGCAGATTCAAGCCATAGTATATGTAGTTCTGCCGTTAGCCTACTTTTGTTGCATTCACCCTTCTCCTCACGCTCCTCCACCTCCTCCGAACCCCTCTGAAGCAGTTAAACCACAAACGCATGATTTCATAATTTTTTCTTGTTTAGTGCAAGTTTTAATGGCGGCCTTAAGTTGCAGGCCCTCCCACAACCATATACCAGTGGCAGAAGCCGAGTATGACAATCCTTGAAGGCTGAAATAGCGAAGGAAAGGGATATTTTAGGGTTTATCATTAAATTTTGGTCAGTGATTCATGACCACTAACCGTTATACTAAACCCTCCAGTGCAGCCACCTGTACACAACAATCAGACGAAGACCAAAGATGATCCAAGAAGGCCTAATGAAGCCTAAAGCATAAATCAAATCCTAAATTAGTGATTAGAGTGTTTAAGAGAGACAATTCAGCCAAAGAAAGTCTCCAAAGGACACATCAGCAAGGATATTTCCTTCTTAGCAACCCGTAAGGACACCTGTAGTCTACTTTACCTTTCAAAGACACCGTGACAACCATCCTGATGACAAAACTTCTTTAAAACTATCATAGCAGTTATTGCACAGTCATGGGAGGCCTCAGAACTGAAATATGATAGTTACTTGTCTCAGAGGTCAAACGGAGTACTTCGGCCATAGTTATCTTCAAATAACACACGTTGGAGTTATTACCAGCCTACCAGATATGCCTCAAAGATAGAAAAAACTACTAAAATGGTACAATCAGTTAATGCAATGGTCACTAAGCAGAATGGGCATTCGAATACCTCTCCCCCTCTGTCTTAACTGATATTTATGATCTTCCCTTCAACACTCTTCCTCTCTCACCTATATGTATTCACAGGAAACTAATTGTAAAGGGTTGGAAAATGGTCAATTGTTGAACTGTCATTGAGTAAGAGTTGCTAACTAGTTTTTAATATAGTAGGCTGGGAAGAGAAGTATCAGACTGTAATAGCTATTGGACTCAAAGTATGTAACTCGTCTTGGACATCAAATAGACAAGAAGATTAACTGGATCCTGATCTAAATCATTGGTGATGTTATTCTTACTATAATTGTTATTCTCCTTATGTTTCCACTTTGTTCATATTCTCTAATAAAGAAAAAAAAATATAGATTAGGATTTACTTCTAAAATTACTCTAATTCTGACTGATAAGCTTTGTCTTTATGTTTTATTCTAAATGTGTGTTTGAGAATGAATCAATAGAGTATAACCAGTCAAGGAATGTTGGTGAGCCCATGTCTGGATGAGTAGAACTTGAGATGTTGTTCTTGAATGATATTTTCACTGCATGCTAAGTAGAGTCCTAATCAAGAAAGTTTATGGTTAGCCTTGTCCCTTATTTAGTCTTAAACAACTGTTTTGAAGATTTCCCTTAAGAGTATGCCGAAAGCAGGATAGGTTAAAAGTCCTTACTTGATCTTAGGCTACTTTTTATGTTTACCTCGGATGTTTTCTACCTTGAGAGTATGCTGAAAGTAGGATAGGTTAAAAGTCCTTACCTGATCTTAGGCCGCCCTTTTTTTCTTATATGTTCGCTTCTTTCACCACACTTCTTAATGTTACATACTACAAACTCAACTTAAAGAGATCTTTTGATATAGATGACTTGCCCTATGGAAACCCTTGAATATTTGTTGTGCAAGTAAACCCTTTTATGACTCCATAGCCCAATGGATTAGCACTGTTTCTTGACCTATCTTTCCATGTTGAAACATCCTTCTACTTTTTCTCTCTTTCACTTCACATGATTTTCTCATTTAATGATTCCCAACCAAAAATAAACAAATCCCTTGTGCTTCATAACTAGCCTAATATCATATCATAAGCCTTAAAAGCATATCATTCTGTCACACATATAGAGAGATCCCTCTCTGAATCCAGGAGGGCTAGATCCTAAGATTCCAAAGTGGTTCTGATGTTGCCTTGTCATTTGGTATGCCAATCTGCCAAATCACAGGACCCCAACATAATGGCGACTCCACTGGGGAAATCTAAGTGAATTACATCTTATATATCCTTAAGAGCTCAGAAGACCCACAACATCCTTAGATTGGTAGTTAATTACCGATGGTGGACAACAACTCATCTTAAAACATTTAAAATCATCCACCTGGCAACTCCGCAACTCCTAAAAGACCAAAAGACTCCACTGGTGATCAGAAGACCTGCTGATTACCCCTGGTTTTACAAAGACTCCACTGGGACATCCCACACTACCATTGAAGCATTGTGCACACCCATGATTAGGAAGCTTCAAGGATTAATTTTTATTTGTTAAAGACTAGTTTGCCTCTAAAGATTGTCATATCTGGCTAACTTTTCTTTTTTTCCGATCTAAAATCAACCTAGTGGCCTCTCCACATCCCTACATAGCAAAGACCAAATCATTCCACTAATAGAAGACTCTGAACAATTTGCAAAAATGCAGTCAAGTTTCATAGCAGAGCTTCGTTATGAAATATCAAGTGAACTGGTAGAACTTGAATGTGAGGACCTTCCAAAGGTTATCCTTCTCAGCTCAAATTTCAATGCTGAGGTTAAGAAAATTTTCCTAGACTTGGTGGTCAAAAGATATGAAACTGAAATTGAAATGTTGAATTCACAAGATCAGTCATACCAATTTAGGGACCCCAGAGCATTTTTGGAAAGTCTCCCTCCCCCAAAGCAAGAAGAAATTTCACTACCTTTTGATGTGCAGGAAAATGATGATTGTGCTTTCAAGAGCCACACTGAAGATGCAGTGAACCAAGCTGTCAAGGATGCAGATAGCCTACCAGTCATGGAAGGCCTAAAAGAAGAAAGTTTATATCATGTTTTTTTTTATCCTGTGGCAGAATATATGGAGGCCCTGATTGGCTCAAGTTCCCAAGCATTGACCCTTTGCAAGAGCCATATACATCAGGAGTGGTCACCACTGGTGGTGGCCTTGGTTTTGAAGACCCGGATTCAAAGTACCCTGTGGTTATCTCTGACAAGCAGTCAGATTTTCTACCCTTTTTTGTTACTGATTAACTGGATGCACTAGAACTATTGTATCATATAAAAAAATAGAGATTTCCAAGTTAGATTAGGTTAGGTAGGAATGTCAATAAATCTCAGCCTGTGAGCAGTTAGTTAGTTTTTTGTTTTTTGCTTTGAAAGAAAAAATACAAAAAAAAAAGAAAAGAGAAAAGAGGGTAGATATAAAAGAAGGAAGGTACAACCCCATACCAAAAAAGAATAGAAAAATATGAAAGTGTGTAAGCCTAAATGCCACTACTTGAAAGAGCATTGCTATTTATTCATATAGCCTAATCATGACTAAATAGACTTTCAATTTACTGCTGATAGGTTATTGAAGAAGATTTTCCAAACTGTTTAATCCTGGCTTATCAGTAGATGAGATTAGGATGGAAAAGAATGGTTCAAACATGCTCAAAATCTGAACCAAAGAATCAAAAGAAAATATGGCTCTAACAAGCTCGAAACCTGAGCCAAAGAAAGGAAAAAGAATGGTTCTAACATGCTGAAAACTTGAACCAGAAAAAGAAGAAGAAGACAGCTCAAAGAGATCAAAATTAGAGTTGAAATAAAGAAGGAAGGACTCTCATTGTTTTCATATCTTAAGCCTTCCAAGTTTTGTTTTAATTTTCTACAAATAAAGGTCTATGTGCAGTTTTTTTTTGATGTCATAGCCATCACAGCAAATCAGACATCTTAATCCTAGTTTGACTGTGTTTTCAATTTCTGTTTTAGAATATAGAGAAATAAAATCTGTCAGATAGCTTAATCCTGACAGATAGTAGTTAGGTAGAGAATTTTTGAGTCCAACTGTTTAATTTGGACTCATGGAAGTTGTAAGGGTAGATTTAGATTAGTTTCCTGCTTTCAATAAAAGAATAAAATGTTGATGTCAAAGGTTTGCAAGTCCAAGTGCACCTTATGAAGAAAAAATGTTAAGAAAGTAGCCTGTGTAGGTAGTTTTTTGGGAGAAATTGATTTTTTATAATGTAATGATTGATCATCTTTTCAAGCAGCATGATCAAAGAAGAAAGAGGATTGTCAAAGTGCAGGACATTGATTTACATTCCAGAGATAAATTTCTGAGGTTATTGACACCTCCAAGGAGCTACCATACCCAAGTGGAGCCGCTATTAGCCATCTATAAATTTTTCATATACTGTGATGGCTAAAACAGGTCTATTAGTCTTCAAGAAAAAAATTTGGAGAAAATCTATGACTTCTTGAAGCCTTGCTGTATCCATTTGTCCAAAGGATCCATCTCACTGACATCTTCACAAAAGCCCTGCTGTTATCATGAAGAAAACTATTTTGAACCCCTCTTCCACCCTCTTTCATTCATATTTTCCTATAAAAAATCCCTCCACTTCCTTCAAAATCCTTTAAAACCATTTGAGTCCCTTTTATTTGGTTTTAAACCCTCCTTTTGTATCTATCGAAACCCTCAAAAACCCCATTTCAGCCTTAAAAACCAAATTTTTCATTAAGTCAGACTTAAGCCCCTACAGGCTTAAGTTCTCAGCCCTTTCCTCCATGTAACTGGGACCCGCGACCGTCGGCTCAATTCTTTAGCCCCTTTTGCGCTATCAGACTTCGCTCCACCCTTTTTCCTTTGTTTCTTTATATTTCCTCCGCGCGATGGATTCCCTCACCGACAAGATCTGAAATGTTGATCTCACCAATCTAACGGTCCTTGCTCCATCGCACCGCCAGTGTTCCTTCTGATCATCAATTACCAAAGCCTCCCTGCCGATGCATTTTGGACCGTTGATCTGGCTCCCCAGATCCAACAGTCGGTGTTGTTTCACCTTTTCCGTTGTCCTCTGCCCCAATCATTCATTTCTGTGATGCTTCGATTTAATCTAGACCGTCGATCCTCTTGATCAGATGGTCATCTCTCCATCGGAGATCCCCATTTCCTGGCTCCCAAACTCTTTTTCCACCGATGGCCAATCCTTCGATTTAATCCCAACCGTCAATCTGCTCCCATATCCGATGGCTCCCGTTGTTTCATCCTTTACTCCACACATCATTGTTCCCCCTATTTTTAAGGTATCGATTCAATCTAGACCATCCGTTTAACCTAGATCTACAGTGCAGGTTCACTGCGGGAGCACCTAACCAAAGTGGCCCGTACTCCCCAGTCCCCCCACAGTTGACTCATTTGACTGTAGAAGATCTTCATCCAACATTCCATATTCACTGCGGAGGCACCTGGCCCACAAATCCATACATATCCCCAAGTGCCCCAGCTATGCGTATGCACTCAGTCTCCCATATAATCCCACCGGTCCCACCTGACCGTGCTGTGCGTTTCATTGTGCTTCCGTTCAATCTCCACCGTTGATCTACCCCCCCCCCCAAGATCCAACGACCCACAGTCATCTTTGCGCCCATTTCTCTATAATGGTCTAAACCCCCTTTTCAACATGAAATAGGCGGTTTTCCCATGGCACATCTCGACCTCTCGACCGTATCGCGTCCATTTCATATAATACTGCTTACCGCTTTGGTCCCATGTGAATACCGTCTCCTGTATTCCTAAAATCTCCAATCCTATTCTTCACGCCCAAAGCATATTCAAGCCATAGTATCTGCAGTTCCGCCATTAGCCTATTTTCACTACATTCACCCTTCTCCTCACACTCCTCCACCTCCACTGAACCCCTCTGAAGAAGTTAAACCAAAAACGTAGGATTTTATAATTTTTTATTGTTTAGTTTAGGTTTTAATGGCGGCCTTAAGTTGCAGGCCCTCCCACAGCCATATACCAGTGGTAGAAGCCGAGGATGATGATCCTTGAAGGCCAAAATAACAAAGGAAAGGGAGATTTCAGGGTTTATCATTAAATTTTGGTTAGTGATTGATGACCACTGACCATTATACTAAACCCTCCAGTGCAGCCACCTATACACAGCAATTAGACGAAGAGCAAAGATGATCCAAGAAGGCCTAATGAAGCCTAAAGCACAAATCAAAGGCTAAATCAGTGATTAAAGTGTTTAAGAGATACAAGTCAACCAAAGAAAGCCTCCAAAGGACACATCAACGAGGCTATTTCCTTCTCAGCAACCCGTAAGGACACCTGTATTCTACTTTACCTTTCAAAGACACCGTGACAACCATCCTGATGACAGAACCTATTTAAAACTGCCATAGTAGTTATTGCACATTCATGGGAGGCCTCAGAACCGAAATATGAAAATTACTTGTCTCAGAGGTCAAACAAAGTACTTTGGCCAAAGTTATCTTCAAAGAACACATGTTGGAGTTATTACCAGCCTGCCAGATATGCCTCAAAGAAAAAAAAAACTACTAAAATGGTACAATCAGTTAATGCAATGGTCACTAAGGAAAATGGGCATTCGAATACCTCTCCCCCTCTGTCTTAATTGATATTTATGATCTTTCCTTCAACACTCTTCCTCTCTCACCTATATGTATTCACAGGAAACTCATTGTAAAGGGTTGGAAAATGGTTAATTGTTGAACTGTTATTAAGTAAGAGTTGTTGAGTAGTTGTAATATAGTAGGCTGGGAAGAGAAGTATCAGACTGTAATAGCTATTCAACTCAAAGTATGTAACTGCTCTTGGACATCAAATAGACAAGCATATTCACTGGATCTTGATCTAAATAATTGGTGATGTTATTCTTACTATAATTGTTATTCTCCTTATGTTTCCAGTTTTTTCATATTCTCTGATAAAGAACATCAAATATAGATTAGGATTTACTTCTAAAAGTACCCTACTTCTGACTGATAAGTTTGTCTTTATGTTTTCCTCTAAATGTGTGTTTGAGAATGAATCAATATAGTATAACCAGTCAAGGAATGTTGGTGAGCCCATGTCTGGCTGAGTAGAACTTGAGATGTTGTTCTTGAATGATCTTTTCACTGCATGCTAAGTAGAGTCCTAATCAAGAAAGTTTATGGTTAGCCCTATCCCTTGTTTAGTCTTAAACAGTTTTTTTGAAGATTTCCCTTAAGAGTATGCTAAAAGCAGGATAGGTTAAAAGTCCTGACTTGATCTTAGGCTACTTTTTATGTTTACCTCAATTTTTTTCTACCCTTGAGAGTATGCTGAATGTAGGATAGGTTAAAATTCCTTACCTGATCTTAGGCCGCCCTTTGTTTTCTTATGTGTTCGCTTCTTTCACCACACTTCTTAATGTTCCATACCGCAAACTCAACTTAAAGAGATATTTTGATATATATGACTTGCCCTATGGAAACCCTTGAATATTTGTTGTGCAAGTAAACCATTTTATGACTCCATAGCCCAATGGATTAGCACTATTTCTTGACCTATCTTCACATGCTGAAACATCCTTCTACTTTTTCCCTCCTTCACTTCACATGACTTCTCATTTAATGATTCCCTACCAAAAACAAAAAAATCCCTTGTGCTTCATAACTAGCCTAATATCATATCATAAGCCTTAAAATCATATCATTCTGTCACACATATAGAGAGATCCCTCTTTGAATCCAGGAGGGCTAGATCCTAGGATTCCAAAGTGGTTCTGATGTTGCCTTGTCATTTGGTATGACAATTTTCCAAATCACAAGACCCTAATAGCAGTGAGCCCACCTAGGTTTGTTAGAGCAATGTGCAGGTTCTTACCTCTCGTCTTACCACCCAATAACTGTATAGTTGAAGACACCTGAAAAAAAACACCCAAAATTCAACTCCTAAGTGTCCCAGCAAGATGTTGGTGAGCCCGCTCAAGTTTGTTAGAGTGATGCATAGGTTCTTACCTCTCCTCTTACCGCTCGGCAATTGTGTCACTGGAGACACTCTAAGAAAAAAACAAAATTCTTAGAAAAAACACTCTCCTAAGTGTCCCAGCAAGACATTGGTGAGCCCGCTCAAGTTTTTTAGAGCGCTACGCAAGTTCTTACCTCTCGTATTACTGCCCGACAATTGTGTCGCTAGAGACACTCTAAAAAACACATGGAATTTGCACTTCTAAGAAACAAATTTGATTGATTAGATAGTCAATTCCATCCCCGGAAATAGTGCCAAAATGTTGGGTTGTATAAATCACTGTTAAATGAATAACAATACACATTAATTATCAATCCAGGGATGTCTTTTTATTCCAATGAAAGTTGCATTGTCTGTGCCAATACACCAACCAGAAGAAATTCCAAAGAAAATAAAGTGTTGCTAAAGTAAATGCTGGAAGTAAATCACTCATAAGAAATAGAAGGATCTACAAGACTGGAATCACACTTCAATTAATATGTTCTAGCACACCACACAACAAGTATCCATTTGGTGTCTCTAATATCATATGTGTAATAGAATACAAATTATTGAAATTGAAGTGGATATATTCACATCTGAACAACATAAACAACACTCTACTAATACATAAAATGAAATACAATTACATACACACAACTACTTTAATCACTGCAATCCCTGCTAAGAAGGAGGGCCCTTCCTCCCTAGCAGGGCGCAGGTAGAGGAAGAACTTAACGAAAACTAAATTGAATAATGCTTGTAACAGTAATAACAGGAGAATCTGTATTAATTTGAGCACAATTACAGAGCCAAAATGATGTTGTTCTTTGCTAACCTTTCGACCTCTAGGGTCGAGATCTATATAGCGGTTACATCTCCTAAAATCAAGGGCTGGATCGGTCATGAGAATATTATGATTCTCATGTTGATCGAAATAGAAGACATATAGTTATAACCTCTCCTTCATAAATTTCTGACTAGAAAATTATAGATTACAATCAAAACCGCCCTTAGTTTGTTATCCCAAAAATACAATGTTAAACAACTTCTACAACTATTGCAATAAAACCACAGTTGTAGTGTGATAGCTAAAGGACAGATCATCAGCAGGTGTTGACAGGATCCAGTCAATGGTACAATTGTATCAGCGGTTTTCCAGCGAGTCTGTAACAGCAGTTGCCAGCGGATTTGTAATAGCAAGGTGTAACAACATCGCTTGTTGTAACAACACACACTTAACTACTCATGTGTACTTCGTGGTTGGGGTATTTGGTGCTAAAAATGACATCTGGAAAGACAACACAAAGACCATAGATCTTCTCCAAACATTCATCCTCAATTAGTCATAAAAAGGCATAATATATCATAATAATTGATGAAATGGTAGAGTAATGAAAACAAGGTAAAACAGCACAAGCCAGGATAGAAAGGTAGGAAAAAGAGGAAAATATAGTCCCATTGATTATGGTCATGAGGTAAAATAGGGAAAAAAATGTAGGAAAAATGTGCAAAACTGGCACCCAACACCACCTATAGCCAAAACTAAAGCTTTCTATTTTGCTAGAAAACTTTGTAATACTTCGAGCGTAGATATAGAAAAGGGTTCCAGCACTAGATCCTCTATCATAATGTAGTTCTATGTAGCACGAGAAAATGGATAGTGTGTCGTATGTCAAACTATCCATTTTTGGGGACAAATCATGGGGTTAGCAACAAGCCTTTTGATATGCAGATCGTTAGGCGGTGGTGGAATGGAAGTCGAGGTAGTGTCTGAAGTTCTTTGGATAAGATTGGCATAGTTTTTGGCTCATGTTTGTAAATAAACCGTTTCAAAGGCATAAAAATTTGATGATCCTTCTCAAGTAGTAGGGGGATGTGAACCACCATTGTCCCCTAGTGGAGGTGGTGGTGGATTTGATACAAGATTTTGTTGTTGTTGTTGTTAGCTCCCTGTAATCAGCAAGATTGGCAAAATTCTGACTGCAGAGAGAACATCATTTCAACCACTTTGGGATTATAGGATCTAGCCCTCCTGAATCTGGAGAGGGATCTCTCCAATAAGTGCAAGGATGGATTTGTCTTTGAAGTCTTGGGTAATGATATTAGGCTAGTTATGAAGGCCGAGGGTTTTGTTTGTTTTTTTAATTGGTTGAGCATGATTACTATTTGAGTTGGAAAGTTCTAAATGCAAAGAGTCTCAGAGGTGTGAAGTTGCAAGTAAATAGAACAAGCTTTGGCCAGGAAGATAGATAATTGCAAGTTTTAGTCCATTGGGCTATGGAGTCATAATAGGGTTTAATTGAAACAACAAGAGGCAAGAGTGGTCCATGGGGCAAGTCATCTATGTCTAAGGATCTCCTTAAAGTGCGATTTATGGAATGAAATGATACAACAAGAAGGGGAAATAAATAGATGAAAAACAAAGAGCAGCCTAAGATCTAGTAAGTACTTTTAAACTAGCCAGCTTTTGACATACACTTAAGAAAGACATGGAAGTAAACTAGGATCTGGTAAGTACTTTTAAACTAGCCAGCCTTTGATACACCTTCAATAGAAAACATTTAAAAAATAGGGGAAACACAAATGATAACAAAGGATGGTCTAAGATCTGGTAAGTACTTCTAAACTAGCCAACTTTCAACACATTCCAAGGGAAACATTCAGACAGTCTTTGAGGATGAAACTAGGACCAAGGCACACCATATATTCCCTAGTTCATCTCTACTTAACTAATACTGAACATAACATTTAAGAATAATATTCAGCTAAGACAATAAGACGAGGGAACGCCAGCATTCCTATGCTTAAAATGAATTAAATCATTCCTAAATAACACAGATTGGAAGAAAACATGAAGATAAAGATTTTCAGTCAGAGAAGGGTACTAGTATATAGTAGGTCCTAACTCCATGCATGATGTTATTTATAAGAGAAGATGAAACACAGTGAAAATAGAAACAAAATAACAAGTTACAATGAGAAAAAAATCACCGTCAACATAGACCAGGATCCCATAAATCAGCTTGTATTGATGCTCCAAACTAGTTACAGCTTTAAGTCCAATGCTTTAGTTTAGCAATCATCTACTCATCTCAGCCTAACTTATCTATCACAAGAAGAGCTCCAAGGGCCAGTGTAAACTATTTACAAGTAGAAGTCTCAAGCTCAATTACATTTCAATGTTCAGTAGCCAAATCAACCAACAATTTCTCATCTTCTACAGAAGTATTTATAGAAGAATGAGGAGGTGAGATCTAATAAAATATCTCCCAAGATAATTAATACATCCTTAATGGCTTCTCAGCCTTTGAGGGGCTCGATGAAGAAGTTTACAAATGTTCTGTCTGTATTAATTGTTTTACACTTAAGATTAAGCTCGGTGGGAGCTTTTGTTGACTTTTGAGGCTCTGTGTCATGAATGTAATAACTCCGCTGATATTTTTTACATTAAATTCCTTTGGCAGAATTAATTATTCGGCTACGTTGAGGCAAATATCTGATTTTGCTCAATAACTTCGGCCTCTTTTTGAATGCTTGTGGCTACAGGTGGCACTATGGTAGCTGAGAGGAATTAATTTGCCTCAGATGTGGTGGTGGAGGCTTTTCTGTCTGAAAAACACATATGATTTTCTTTAACTGTGTTTTAATTTGGAGGATTAGGCTTTTGATAATAAATCTTAGTCGTAATCCTCACAAATCTGTCTTCAATCTTCCGTTCTGGTATGTTATGTCTTCAAAACTGATACTCTTTTAGAAATAACACTGTGTCTTGTTGATGTGCAGGGCTGCGTAGGGCTCATATGGCATCAATGCCTCATGAAACATTGACGAGACGTGGAGTTTGAACCTTGTGAATGGTTTCCTTTGATAAATCAAAGGCGCGAGAATCGTCATTCCTAGCCTTCGGCTTTCTCTTTAATATGATGAAACAAACCATTCAAACTTGCAAAACACAAACTAATCAAGAAACCCTGTGTTTTCTTGGGTAAAACTACTTAGAAGGTTTCGGGGAGGAGCGTGGCCGTTAGATGGCATCATCCAATGGTCGAGATTATTTAAGAGCAGGTTAAAAGGAGAGAAGAGGGAAGAATAAGCCATAACCGTTGATCACGCAGAGATCAATGGTCGGGATTACATGCTTAAAATCCTCTTGGTGGAAGGCGAAGGGCGATGAAACCATGAGGAAAAATTTGGGACCATCCGAGATGGACATGTGGACGGTCCATATCTAATCAGAGGATCGCAATTGGTGGGGAAAAACAAATGTTAAGAACGCACCCGATGAAAAGATCCGATGCAATCAAATGTGGACCGTTGATCTGATGGCCAGATCAACAACGGGAAGTGAATCGGGAATCGGTGATCGGAGGTGGGCTGAGTAAAGTAATTAGACGCACCCGATGGAAAACCCCGATGCGATTAGATGAAAACCGTCGATCTGCAGATCAGATCGATGGTGGGAGATGTGTCGGGAGATCGTAATCGGCGGGGTAATGAACTTGAAGTGCAATGGAGCGATTGGGCGCTGGCCGTTGATCTGAGGATTAGATCAACGGTGGGGAGTGAATCGGAGGGATGGTCAAATCGGGGGGGACAAAAAAATGTACTGAATGAAAATTGCGATGCAATGTAGCGTTGGCCGTTTGACCAGCTGTAGATCAACGGTCGATATCGTTTTAAACTTTGCACCGACGGAATCCCTTTATGATATATGAAAACCCAAAATTTCAATATAATACAAAGTTTTAATGCTTTGGGGGCGGGATATATATTTATGATATGGATAGGCGCCCGGCTGCAGGGCCTTCGGACTTTGTGGAAAACAAAAAAGGGCTCGGGGCTTATATAAGAGGGCCAATCGCAATTGGTGGTCGGGCCTTGGTCCTTTTTATCTAACCATTTTCAAAGTTTGCGATGCGATTAGTGCTCGAATGGATTAGCGCTTGGTTTTTGGGGTGTGGGCATGTGGGGGAAGTGGTTAAGGACTTAGCCCAAGGGGGCTTAAGTCTGTAATACAAAAAGGCATTTTTTATGGATTTTCAATGTTTTTCAAAGGAATTTAAGGGTTTCGGCAGAGTTCAAAAAGGAGTTTTAAACTCTGTAAAAAGGATTTTATGAAGGGGGAAATGGAACAAAGGGAAAATAGAGAAATTTTACAAATAAAAAGAGGAGGCAAGATGAAGGTTAGTTTTGAGGTGGAGGGAAAGGAAAAATGGATTTTTGCAGAGTATTTCTCTTTGAAATCAGCAGAATTTCTGAGTGTGAAATGGAAACAAGAGTGAAGATTTGGACAGAGGCATGAGGCCTTTAAGAGTCTTCAAGAGATAACACTTTTTAGCAATAAAAGTGTGTCTTGAAGGCTCCAAAAATTTTTGGCCACCTTTTGATATAACAAATTTTATAGGTGGCCAACAGTGGCTCCACTTGGGGATGATGCCTTCTTGAAGGCATCAAGAACTTCAGACTTGCATTCTCTGGGAGGCTGATTAGTGCCTCATCCATTGGGTTGCCCTTCCTTTGCTGGGATGATATTGCTCTGAAAACATATTAGCAACCATAAAAAAAATGGATCTTTCATCAACAAGCTTTCTACCTACCCAATCCTACCGATCTAACATTTTTTCTTCATTAGAGTGCACTTGGATTGGCAAACTCTTTTCACAACATTTTATTCTTTTTGAAAGCAGGAAAACTAATCTATTTTTACTCCTTATTTCTCCATGGACTCAGATTAAACAGTTGAGCCCATATGATTCTCTACCTAATCTACTGTCTGTTGGGATTAAACTGTCCAATAGACTTTATTCTCTAAATTCTACAACAGAAATTTAAAAAGAAATCAAGTCAGGCTTGAACAGTCTAACTTGATGCTGGTCTATGGCATAAAAACAAACTGCACATAGACATTATTTTGCACAAAAATTAAAACAAAAATGGAAGGCTTGAGATCTGAAATTTCAAAGTATTTCCTTCACCTTTTTACAGCTCTATTTTGACTCTTACTTGAGCTATCTTTCCTTTGCTAACTGGTTCAGATTTTAAGATGTTCAGAACCAGATTTTTACATCTTTTGACTCAGAATTTGAAACAGATTTGAGTCATTTTCTCTTTGAAACTTTAGGTTCAGATTTTGAGCATGTTTGAACCTTTAATTTCTATCCTAAACTATCTACTGATGAGCCAATATTAAACAGTTTGGAAAATCGAATTTACTATCCTATCAGCAGAAAATTTAAAACTAATTAGTCAAGATTAGGCTGTATGAATAATTAGAAGTGTGTTTTCCATGAGTGGCATTTAAGCTTGCACACTTTCAGACTTTTTTTCTCTTTTTGGTATGGGGTTGTACCTTTCTTGTTTTTACAATCTGCCCTCTTTTCTTTCTTTCATTGTTTTTGTATTTTTGAATTTTTGATTTTTCTTCAAAGCAGAAAACAACAACTAACTACATGCTCAGAACTGAGCTTTATTGACATTCCTATCTAACCTATTCTAACATGGATTATTTACATATTCATATGATACAAAAGTGCCAATGTAGCTAGCTGAGTAATGTCAAAAAGAAGAAGAAACTCTGGCTGCTTGTTATAGGTATCCATAGTACATTTTGAAGATTAATCTTCAAAATCAAGACTATCACAGGAGGTGACAACTTTTCATGTCTCTGGCTCTTGCAAAGGATCCATGCTTGATAATTTGAGCCAGTTGGGAATTCCACACACTCTTCCACAACATCAAAAAAGAAAAGATGAATATTCTCTTCTTTTTGGCCCTCCATGTCTGGTAGATTGTTTGCTTCCAAGACTTCAGATTTGAGGAGTATATCTTCAGAAAGTTGCTTGGAAGCTTCATCATTCTTAACAGAAAAGGAAAAATATTCTTCTTGAGAAGATGATATATCCTGAGTAGGACAGTCTTCTATTTGTTTCTCTCCCTCTTCTTCATCATCATCTGAATTGGAGGACTCATCATATTTGGCAGTGTTGTCCTCTTGTAGCCCTGGTATGCTTGGATTCAGTGGGCTGAACTCTGTGAAGAGGTTATTATATTCTTGAGTAGGGGTGTATCAATGGTTTCCTCTTGCTCAAAAATTTCTTCATTGCTCTTCTCTTCACCTTCTGAGTTAAAAGGCTGCTGATTCCCAATTATATGAAAGCCATTTATGATGGATTGAAATGGATGATTGCGCTTTCAAGATGATGATGGTGAAACTCATAACACCAATCAAATGCTGGTTGCCCTGCATGATTAGTTTCTGCTTGGAAATCATCATCATCATCAGACTAATTAAAGTTTGAAAAATTATCAGAATAAACATTTTCATCAGTCAAACATATTGGGATATCATTTTGTTTTTCTTCTAGCTGATCTACAAGTTTATTTCTTGTATCAAGACAACAAGATGGAGTAGGTAGATGGGTAGAAGCATTTGGTTCAAATGAAGGTTTGGATGCTGGCTTTCTGTTCAATACTAGATCAATCTCTTTCTCTGTCAAGAGAGAAGGAGTTTCTTTTTTGCTTAGAACAGAGGTAGAATAGTCCTCTTTGTCTTGCGTTGGCTGATTTTGAGGCTTGATGTCTTCTTGAGCCTCTTCTAGAAGAACTTCACTTATGTCACTAAATTTTTTTGCATTTAGGTCATGAAGTTCTCTTATCAGCATGGTACAAAACATAGGCAGGCAATCAAGTTTTTCTTGACAACCTTCTTCATCGCTTTCTTTGTAAGTTTGCTCATCATTTTTTATAAAGTGTTGATCATAATACATGCCTTGGTCAGAGTCTCGGTCTTGAGGTGATAGGGCTTGTGTTTGATCAAGGGAAAGCCTAGCTTGCTCTAGATCATCAACATTTATATTAGCCATCAACCTATCCATTCTCTTCCCAAGCATGTACATCATCTTTTCCATCATGATTAGAAATTTTTCTTGATTATTTTCTTCATGTTCATCATACATGTCTTTTAGTGGTAGAGGTTTTTTTTTCTTAGGGAAAAGCATTTTTTCTTCTTGATAACCAATATTCATATTGGCTATAAACCTATCCACTCTTTTTCCAAGAATGTACATTAACTTTTCCATCATTAGCATATGTTTGTATTCTGGATCTATATCTAAATCCATGTTTGTAAATCAGAAAAGAGGTTACTGTGTCTGGTCAATCAGTTCAGGGTCTTCTACCAGTGGAGTCATTTGGTATTTTGGGATTTTCAGAGTTTGGAGTCGCCAGGTGGAAAATTTTTAGCTCGTAAGGAGGTAAAATGTTTTATGGTTTCACCACCATGTGTTTCTTGTAGAGCTGCAAGGTTTTCAGGAACTGAATTAGCTCTCAAGGGTGATCTGAAAACAGTTGAAAATTTAATCTTAGGAGACTTCCTAAGGATATTTTCCGGGTTATCAACTATCTCAGGTGGATTCGGGTCAGGAAGGGCTCTAGTATGAATCTTTCTAGGAGCCACTATGCTGTGTTTTTCAGACCCTACTAAACAAGAAAAGTTCAACCAGATATGACAGTCTTTAAAAGGTCAACTAATCTGTTTACACAAATTTTAATCCTACAGTCCTCTAACTGAGTTTTAAGTGGTATTATGATCATAAAGGTTCTTCCCAGTGGAGTCTTAAGGTCTGTTCAGGATTGTGGAGTCGCAAAGTGGAAGTTTTTAGCTCCTAAGGAGGTAAAAGGTTTTATGGTCCACCACCATGTTTATTGAATTTCAATCTGAAACATTTTTATGGGGTTTTCTGAGTTATTTTTCAGTCCTATTGGTTGATAAGAGTATGCTAAATCTGTTTCACAACTTAGCTACGGTTATGAGACAAAGATGGTCTACTCTTATGGCATAAGCCAGCTGATCTTTCAAGGTTAGACAAACTCTTATGAGAATCCCAAGTTTTGCCTAGTTTGTCACTAATTCAAACAAGCTTCATCATGATTACCATTTCTAGGTAGTGCTTGAAAATGCTGCTTTTTACTCACTAAACAATGTTTGTATGAAATTTTAAGGGGAACCAGAGATTCTGGGTTCGATCCCCAGTGGAGTCGCCAGAAATGTTAGCTCCCTATAATCAGCAAGATTGGCAAAAGTCCAACTGCAGGGAGAACATCATTTCAACCACTTTGGGATTCTAGGATCTAGCCCTCCTGAATCCGGAGAGGGATCTCTCCAATAAGTGCAAATATGGATTTGTCTTTGAAGTCTTGGGTAATGATATTAGGCTAGTTATGAAGGCCAAGGGTTTTGTTTGTTTTTTGGATGGTTGAGCATGATTACTGTTTGAGGTGGAAAGTTCTAAATGCAAAGAGTCTCAAAGGTGTGAATTTGCAAGTAAATAGAACAAGCTTTGGCTAGGAAGATAGATAATTGAAGGTTTTAGTCTATTGGGCTACGGAGTCATAATAGGGTTTAATTGAAACAGCAAGAGGCAATAGTGGTCCATGGGGCAAGTCATCTATGTCTAAGTATCTCCTTAAAGTTCAATTTATGGAATGAAATGATACAACAAGAAGGGGAAATAAACAGATGAAGAACAAAGAGCAGCCTAAGATCTGGTAAGTACTTTTAAACTAGCCAGCTTTTGACATACACTTAAGAAAGACATGGAAGTAAACTATGATCTAGTAAGTACTTTTAAATTAGCCAGCCTTTGATACACCTTCAATAGAAAACATTTAAAAAATAGGGGAAACACAAATGATAACAAAGGATGGTCTAAGATCTGGTAAGTACTTCTAAACTAGCCAGCTTTCAACACATTCCAAGGGAAACATTCAGACAATCTTTGGGGATGAAACTAGGACCAGGGCACACCATATCTACCTTAGTTCATCTCTACTTAACTAATACTGAACACAACATTTAAGAATAATATTCAGCTAAGACAATAAGATGAGGGAACACCAGCATTCTTATGCTTAAACTGAATTAAATCATTCCTAAATAACACAGATTGGAAGAAAACATGAAGATAAAGATTTTCAATCAGAGAAGGGTACTGGTATATAGTAGGTCCTAACTCCATGCATGCTGTTCTTTATAAGAGAAGATGAAACACAGTGAAAAGAGAAACAAAATAACAAGTTACAATGAGAAAAACATCACCGTCAACATAGACCAGGATCCCATAAATCAGCTTGTATTGATGCTCCAAACCAGTTACAGCTTTAAGTCCAATGCTTTAGTTTAGCAATCATCTACTCATCTCAGCCTAAATTATCTATCACAAGCAGAGCTCCAAGGGCCAGTGAACACTATTTACAAGTAGAAGTCTCAAGCTCAATTACATTTTAATGTTCAGTAGCCAGATCAACCAACAGTTTCTCATCTTCTACAGAAGTATTTATAGAAGAATGAGGAGGTGAGATCTAATAAAAGATCTCCCAAGATAATTAATACAGCCTTAATAGCTTCTCGACCTTTGAGGGGCTCGATGAAGAAGTTTACAAATGTTCTGTCTGTATTAATTGTTTTACACTTAAGATTAAGCTCGGTGGGAGCTTTTGTTGACTTTTGAGGCTCTGTGTCATGAATGTAATAACTTTGCTGATATTTTTTACCTTAAATTCCTTTGGCAGAATTAATTCTTTGGCTGCATTGAGGAAAATATCTAATTTTTCTCAATAACTTTGGCCTCTGTTTGAATGCTTGTGGCTACAGGTGGCACTGTGGTAGCTGAGAGGAATCAATTTGCCTCAGATGTGGCGGTGGAGGCTTTTTTTTTCTGAAAAACACGTATGATTTTATTTAACTGTGTTTTAATTTGGAGGATTAGGCTTTTGATAATCAATCTTAGCCGTAATCCTCACAAATATGTCTTCAATCTTCCATTCTGGTATGTTCTGTATTCGACACTGATACTCTTTTAGAAATAACACTGTGTCTTGTTGATGTGCAGGGCTGTGCAGGGCTCATATGGCATCAATGCCTCATGAAACATTGACGAGACATGGAGTTTGAGCCCTGCGAATGGTTCCCTTTGATAAATCAAAGGCACGGGAATCGTCATTCCCAGCCTTCGGCTTTCTCTTTAATATGACGGAACAAACCATTCAAACCTAAAAAACACAAACTAATCAAGAAATCTTTCGTTTGCTTGGGTAAAAATTCTTAGAAGGCTGCGGGGAGGAGCATGGCCGTTAGATGGCATTATCCAACGGTCAAGATTATTTAAAAGCAGGTTAAAAGGAGAGCAAAGGGAAGAATAAGTCAGAACCGTTGATCGCGCAGAGATCAACGGTGGGGATTACATGCTTAAAATCCTCTTGGTGGAAGGCAGAGGGTGATGAAACCATGAGGAAAGATTTGGGACCATCCGAGCTGGACATGTGGACGGTCCAGATCTAATTGGAGGATCGCAATCAGTGGGGAAAAACAAATGTTAAGAACGCACCCGATGAAAAGATCCGATGCGATCAAATGTGGATTGTTGATCTGATGGCTAGATCAACGGTAGGGAGTGAATTAGGAATCGGTGATCGGAGGTGGGCTGAGTAAAGTAATTAGACGCACCCGATGGAAAACCCTGATGCGATTAGATGAAAACCGTCGATCTGCAGATCAGATCGATGGTGGGAGATGCGTCGGGAGATTGCAATCGGCGCGGTAATGAACTTGAAGTGTGACGGAGCGTTTGGACGCTGGCCATTGATCTGAGGATCAAATCAACGGTGGGGAGTGAATCGGAGGGATGGCCAAATCGGGGGGGGGGGGGGGACAAAAAAATGTACCGAATGAAATTGTGATGCGATGTAGTGCTGGCCGTTTGATTGGCTGTAGATCAATGGTTGATATCATTTTAAACTTTGCACTGGTGGAAACCCTTTATGCTATATGAAAACCCAAAATTTCAATATAATACAAAGTTTTAATGCTTCGGGGGTGGGATATATATTTATGATATGGATAGGTGCCTGGCTGCGGGGCCTTTAGACTTTTTGGAAAACAAAAATGAGCCCGAGGCTTATATAAGAGGGCCAATCGTAATTGGTGGTCGGGCCTTGGTCCTTTTGATCTAACCATTTTCAAAGTTTGCGATGCGATTAGCGCTCGAATGGCTTAACGCTTGGTTTGTGGGGCGTGGGCATGTGGGGGAAATGGTTAAGGACTTAGCCCAAGGGGGCTTAAGTCTGTAATACAAAAGGGCGTTTTTTATGGATTTTCAATGTTTTTCAAAGGAATTTAAGGGTTACGGCAGAATTCAAAAAGGAGTTTTAAACTCTATTAAAAGGATTTTATGAAGGGGTAAATGGAACAAAGGGAAAATAGAGGAATTTTAAGAATAAAAAGAGGAGGCAAGATGAAGGTTAGTTTTGAGGTGGAGGGAAAGGAAAAATGGATTTTTGCAGCAGTCTTTCTCTTTGAAATCAGCAAAATTTCTGAGTGTGAAATGGAAACAAGAGTGAAGATTTGGACAGAGGCATGAGGCCTTTAAGAGTCTTCAAGAGATAACACTTTTTAGCAATAAAAGTGTTTCTTGAAGGCTCCAAAATGTTTTGGCCACCTTTTGATATAACAAATTTTATAGGTGGCCAATAGTTGCTGAGCAAGAAAATGGTTATTAAGGATTGTGGGGGTCTCACCAATATCCTTTTGCGTAAATAAGTCTATGCACTCTTGGAGATGAGGAAATATATATGTTAAATGGTACTCAATGCACATCTTCGAGGGAAATTGACATATTTTTCCTTTCCTTTCTCAAATTTAGCGTTAGCTTGGGATTTTTGATTTGGGTTGTTTTAGGTTGTCTGTTTCTCTTAAGAAGGAGTGGTCTTTTCTTATTCTCATTTTTCTTATCGTTTGGTTTTTGTATATACTACATTGAATTTATCACAACTGTTGGAGGATAAGTATATTTGGAAGTAGGAATGTGATCGATAGCAACAGACAACTTGGAAACTTTCCCCCTCAATTGTCTTATAATAGTTCTAGTGGTAGTGCCAATGAGATCGTAGGTATGGGCACTAGACTGTTGAGTAGCAGGAGCATTGGAATATATAGGGGAATTAGGTATCAAATCATAAATTTTTAAATATTGTGAATAAATCATATCGAAATGTTGGGAATGACGAATAGATTTATCTTAAGTAACTGTGCTAAACATGGAAATATCCTTTGCGATGGGAGGTAGAAGAGACTTGCAAAACCTACCTTCCAAGAGGTGATATATAATGGGGGCCTTTACTAGCCTTCATCAATGGCTCCATTCATGGATATGATCGAAGATGTGGGTGGAGGTTTCATGGTGTAGTTTAGTCAAAATTTCAGTTTCAGTTTCATAGTAGATAGGTAACTAGAAGTGCTTTAAGAATTCCATGGTGAGGGTGTTGAAATGATTCACTGAAGTTTGTGGTAACTCAATGTACCATTTGGATACATTTAAAATAAAGGTGCAAAGCAAGAGTACAATCAAAATAATATCATCAATCGTTGAGTCTGATACAAACAAAAGGTGGTAATCTATGACATGTGTTGTCGGGTCATCTCCCTATTTTCCTTCAAACTTTGGAATGTCAGTAAAATTTTTACGTGGGATCAGAGGCAAAATAAATTTATGGTTTATGGGGTCATTCATTAAATTCTATAGATCTATGCTATATAGAGTATCTAGGAATGGTGATGGTGTATAGTTAAGCTATTGGAGCCAACATAATGAAACAAAATTGACCTTCCACATATGCTACAGAACCTCCAGGAGCCAACCAACCCTTCCAAGTGGCCAAAACCTAAGACAACCTTACATTTTACTGATTTTCACCCTCAGTCACTCCCATAACAAGCCATGCATGTGATTGAGGCCTTCCAAATGTTATGACAACAAGGAATGCCAACGAATGTGGACCTTTTTAGGTAGTTGTGTGCCAACGACCCTAGATTCTTAGCCACTTTTTTAGGGATAGGTCTCTGACCACTATCCAAAATTTCATGAAAATCTTAGAAATGATAAATAACACTTAAATAATGTTACTACTGTAAACAATTTATTAAGGAATTTATCTAAACCCTACTATCCATGACATGCATTTCATCAAACACGTCACAATTATGAAATATACAAGTCATAACAACATATCTAAGCATAGGGGCCTCATACTTATCTTAGAATAGATAAGAAAAATCGATGCCTTATCACAATAGATGCATTATCATATATTAGGTCATATATCCATTTTTCATGCATTTACCGATCAAAACATGAGGATATCCATACATTAATTCTGGCATAAAACATACTCATAACCAACATATAACCAACATAAATAGCAAGGATATAACAACCATAAAAACCACATGTTAAGTCCCTATATTAATAGTGTAGTCCCTTATTATGTTAGTGTAGCCCCCCTTATTGTTATTGTTGTACCCCTGTAACCCCCATATTGTTATTATTGTGCCCTTACATTATTATTGTTAGGTTGGCTAGGATTACATTTTGGCCCCACTAGGATTATATTGTGGACCCATGGACTCATATATATAGAAGGAGGTTTTGGTCATTTGTATCATCCAAGAATTTTTCATTCATGTAATGTATTGGAGGTTCCCCCCTCGAAGTGGCTTATTTCTAAGGCGTTGATATATATTTTCTTCTATTTTTGGAGCTGGTTTCACAACCTTTGGTATCAGAGCTTTAGATTCTAGGGTTTTGCTGCACCAAAAAAGTCATCATGGAATTTGCGCTATAAATTTTTTTATACGAAGGTTCAGAAGCTGAAAGTTTTAGAGCGCGAAAACGAAATCCTGAGGAACATTGTCACAAAATTTTAGAGATTTTTCATAACATTTTTAGAGATATGATCTGTGGAAGTTACGTATTTTTTAGGCTCTTGAAATTTATCTCAAAGAGGTGATCGTGGGAAAATATTCATAACTCTCTCTCTGAGCATCGGATTGGAATTATGTAAAAAGTGGCTGAAAGTACACAGAATGTAGTTTTATGTCTATAAATTTCAAAGCCTAAGGAGGAAACTGTTATCACAAAAATAGGACCCTGATAGGATGCTAATCATACCACTTTAGTGTAACTATTTCAAACCAATATTTTAGCTGAGGCTTAGCCTCCTCAGCCTGAGAGGGCTCTCTCAATAGGTTTAAGATTTTCAATCAATGATTAGATGGCTAACTCTAGAAATAGAAATGGATAAAAATGAATAACTGGTTGAATTAAAAATTATCAAGTATCTATTGGGCCATGGAGTCAAAGTATTTTTCAACAAAACATCATAATCAGCTCACATGGAAGTCAAGGCACTTAGCGTTTAAGTTTATAAGTGAAACAGTAACAGTGAATAAACATAGTCTACAAACATGTGAAGGAAGTTAGATCGTTATCCAATGAATTCTAAGTAACACATGCTCATACCACTGCAAATAAGTAGTAGAAAAATGCCATAGAAGTATCAAACACATAAACCCCTTATGAATCTTGAGTAGTAAAACTAATCTCTGTATTAAGATGAAAAACACATAGTCTGCTCCTATAACACAGCTTCTTTTGCTAATAAAAATGCCAACCTTGAGGAATTCGACCTCATGTCTCTTATATATCCATCATTACAATCTTGGATTCCCTCATCTAGCTTGAGGAGAATTCGAATTTCTTAGCTTGACACCTATCTACTCCTAAAACAGACTCTTAATTACATGTGACATTTAACAATCTATTCTAGAGTCCTAATACAATTAGGAGTAAAACTCCTTATTATGACTAAAACAACCTTATCTAGGAATTAAATATTATGTTTGAAAGCTGCTCCTCCATGAGGTCGAATTTGGATGCTGACCATTCACTTAAAGTCACCCTACTACTGATGATAAAACTGCCCTAGAAATTAGGAAACATGTTTCCCTGTTTTTAGGCTTAGGATCTTTTTGGATTCTTGAGATGTTCTGACCACTTCTAACTGATGAATTCGAGGCTAATTTTGTTAGGAAAATTATTGACATATGTACCAAGTTATCCCTTCATGCCTATTAGCACCCTATAATTAGCAAGATTGGCAAAAGTCCAACTGTATGGAGAACATTATTTCAACCACTTTGGGATTCTAGGATCTAGCCCTCCGGAATCCGGAGAGGGATCTCTCCAACAAGTGCAAAGATGGATTTGTCTTTGAAGTCTTGGGTAATTATATTAGGCTAGTTATGAAGGTCGAGGGTTTTTGTTTTGTTTTGGATGGTTGAGCATCACTATTATTTGAGTGGAAAGTTCTAAATGCAAAGAGTTTCAAAGGTGTGAAGTTGCAAGAAAATAGAACAAGTTTTGGCCAAGAAGATAGATAATTGCAGGTTTTAGTCCATTGGGCTATGGAGTCATAATAGGGCTTTAATTGAGCAACAACATCAAGAGTGATCCAAGGGGAAAGTCATCTATATCACAAGATTATTGAGATTAAAATGATGGAATGGAAATAATAGAGTGTTAGAGAGATGGAAACTGATAATAATTTCAACAAGGATTTATAGTCATTCCAAACAAGAAAATCCTCTTAATTAACTATTTAAAACCAACCAAGGATAGGGCTAACCATAGAATTCTTGGGAAAGTTTGTATTAAAGCAGCTTAATTGACAAACAATCCAGTAATCCGCATAATTACCTTCAGAAAGTATGAAAACACATAAGAGAAACAAAGTGCAACTTAGGATCATATAAGGTACTTTTAAACCTAGTCTGCTTTCAGCCAACACCAAGGGAAATCTTCAGAATCTGCCTTTGGAGAATAGAAGCTAGAAATAGGGCAAACCGTCACTTTTCTAGTCTAACTTTTAACAAGCAAATAATGAAGATAACATTCAAGAAGAATGTTTAAGGCAAACATTAGGACGAGGGAACGCCAACATTCCTAGCTGCTTAGACCGTATTGAATCCTTCTTAAATAAACAATTTAGGAGGAAAACATTAAGATAAAGCTTATCAATTAGAGAAGGGTACTGGTAAACAATAAATCCTAACTCTATAATTGTTGTTCTTTATCAGAGAATAGTGAAAAATATGGCATACATAGAAGGAAAAAACAATAACAAAGAAAGGGGCACTTCACCAGTGATATAGACCAGGATCCCAAGAAACAACGTGTTATTGTTGTCAAACCAATTACAGTCTTCAGATCCAATGTTTTAGTTCAGCAATCATCTTCGCTTTTAGCCTAACTATTCTATCACAAGCAGAGCTTCAAGAGCCAGTGAACACTATTTACAAGTAGAAATATCAAGCTCAGGTATATTTCAAAGTTCAGCAACCAAAATTTTCTCATCTTCTACAGAAGTATTTATAGAAGAATGAGGAGGTGAGATATCATAAAATATCTCCCAAGATAATTAATACAGTCTTAATGGCTTCTTGGCCTTTGAGGGGCTCGATGAAGAAGTTTACAGATGTTCTGTCTATATTAATTGTTTTACAATTAAGATTAGGCTCGATGGGAGCTTTTGTTGACTTTTAAGGCTCTGTTTAGGATGTATTAACTCTGCTGATATTTTTTCATTAAACTCATTTGGCAGAATTAATTGTTTTGCTACGTTTGAGGAAAATATCTGATCTTGATCAATAACTTCGTCCTCTGTTTGAATGTTTTGAGGCACAGGTGGCTTTATGGTAGCTGGGAGGAATCAATTTGCCTCTGATGTGGTGGTGGAGGCTTTTCTGCCTGTAGATCTTTATGATTTTCTTTAATTCTGATTTAATTTGGAGGATTAGGCTTTTGATAATAAATCTTAGCTGTAATCCCAAAATTTGTCTTCGATCTTTTGTTTCTGCTATGGTGGGTCTTCAACACTGATACTCTTTTTAATTTGATTAAATAACACTGTGTTTTATTGATGTGCAGGCTGCGCAGGGCTCATATGGCATCAATGCCTCATGAAACATTGACGAGACGTGGAAATTGAACCCATGGATGGCTTCCCTTTAGTGAATCGAAGGAGTGAGAATCGTCATTCCCAGCCTTCGGCTTTTTCTTCAATACAATGGAAAACCTTTAATCCCTGCAAAATACACAAATGTTATAAAATCCTACTTAGTGGGTAAACTACTTCAGAGGTTGTGGGGAAAAAGCGTGGTCATTGGACGACAACATCCAACAGTGGAGATCAGCTAAGAGAAGGTTAAAAGGAGAGCAGAGGGAAGAATAAGACGGAACCATCAATCGCGCAATGATCAATGGTGGTGATTGGTTTTTATTTAACAATGTGAAGGAGCCACACTATTTGAAAAATAAGAGATATGTGAAGAAAATAGAGTTAAAACCTTTATTTTGGAAGAAATATGATCAAAATAAGGGCAGGGGTTCAGGGTGAACGTGGGCCGTCGGATGAGACCGGCCCATGAGATGGACGGTGGAGATCACGCGTTAAAAACCTTGGTAGAAGGCGGAGGGAGATGAAATAATGTGGGAAAAATCTAGGACCGTCCGATCTGGACACGTGGATGGTCCAGATTCAATCGGAGGATCACAATTAGCGGGGGGGAAAACAAATTTTAAAAACGCACCCGATGAAAAGATTCGATGCGATCAAACGTAGACCGTCGATCTGCAGATCGGATTGACGGTGGGAGATGCATCGGGAGATCACAATCGGTGGGGAAAGAGTAAGGGTGCAATAGAAATCGCCGATGCGATGGAGGAAGGCCGATGCTATGGTGTGATTGGGTCATCACAATCGGAGGTTTCAAAGGGGCGCAATCGGAAGAAACCTTGAAGAAGTTTCCAATGCGATGGGTGGGGAAAACATGCTAACCGTTGATGTGTTTAAAGGATCAACGGTGGAAAAATGTTTAAAACGATGAATGGGCGAAACCCTTTGTAAGATAGAAAAAATGGATTTTTCATGAAATACAAAGGAAAAAAGCATCAGGAAGGGCTTATTAATAAGGTTAAGCGCCCGATTGCAGGGCTTTGGGTTTTGAAAAGAAGTAAAGGGATCAGGGCTTATATACAATGGAGCCAATCGACATCGGAGGTTCTCGCTTAAACAAAGAAACGCGCCCATCAAAAGTTCCGATGTGATAAGCGCCTTCGGGCCTTAACACTTGGTTCCAGGGTGTGGGCATATGTGGGGAAGTGGTTTTGGATTTTAGCCCAAAGGGGCTTAAAAAAGGTTTTTATTTTTTATGATTTTTTCAAAGTTTTTCAATGGATTTGGGGGTTTCAGCAGAGTTCAAAAAGGAGTTTTAAACTCTGTAAAATTATTTTCATGAATGGAAGAAGGGGAATCATGAAAATAGAGGAATTTTATGGAGGAAAAAGGGGAGCAAAATGAAGGTTAGTTTTGAGTGGGGGAGGGGGGAAAAGGGGTTTTTGCAGCAGTATTTTCTCATGAAATCAACAGAATTTCTGACTATAAAAAGGAACAGTGGTGAATATTTGGACAGAGGCATGAGGCCTTCAAGAGTCTTCAAGAGATAATATTTTTTAGCAATAAAACTTGTTTCTTGAAGGTGCCAAAACTGATTTAGCCAGCATTTGATATAACAAATTTTATAGCTGGCTAACAGTGGCTCCACTTGGGGATGGTGCCTTCTTGAAGGCATCAAGAACTTTAGACTTGCATTCTCTGGGAGGCTGATCAGTGCCTCATCCATTGGGCTACCTTTATTTTATTGGATAATCTTCTTTTGCTCTGAAAACATATTAGCAACCATAAAAAAACAATGGATCTTTCATCAACAAGCTTTCTACCTACCCAATCTTACTGATCTAACATTTTTTCCTCATTAGAGCGCGCTTGGATTGGCAAACTCTTTTACAACATTTTATTCTTTTGAAAGTAGGAAATCTAATCTATTTCTACCCCTTATCTCTACATGAACTCAGATTAAGCAGTTGAGTTCACATGTTTCTCTACCTAATCTACCATCTATTGGGATTAAACTGTCCAACAGATTTTTTTTCTCTAAATTCTACAACAGAAATTTAAAAGCATTCAAGTTAGGATTGAAAAATATAACTTGATGCTGATCTATGGCATGAAAAACAAGCTGCACATAGATATTATTCTATAGAAAATTAAATAAAAAATGGAAGGCTTAAGATCTGAAATTTCAAAGCACTTCCTTCATCTTTTTTCAGCTCTGTTTTGACTCTTACTTTGAGTTGTTTTCCTTGTTTCTCTGGTTCAGATTTTGAGCTAATTAGAACCAGTTTTATCTCTATTTTGAATCAGAAATTTAAACAAATTTGATTCATTCATGTTTGGAAACTTAGGTTCAGATTTTGAGCATGTTTGAACCTTTAATTTCTAGCCTAAACCACCTACTGATAAGCCAAGATTAAACTATTTGGAAAATTGACTTCACTATCCTATCAACAGTCAATTTAAAACTAATTAGTCAAGATTAGGCTATTTGACTAATTAGAAGTGTGTTTTCAGGAGTGGCATTTAAGCTTGCACACTTTCATATTTTGTTTCTCTTTTTTGGTATGGGGTTGTACCTTTATTGTTTTTACAATCCGCCCTCTTTTCTTTCTTTCATTGTTTTTGTATTTTGATTTTTTCTAACTTTGAATGCAATGGTGGATGAAATATTTATAATGGAAAAAAGATAAAAAGGCTTCAAAACATGACATGGATCAAGAGAATTAATGCTTGAGCATCCTGCCATTGACAGGACCCCCAAACAATCCTGCTCCATTCAACTCTTGTAAGAAAAAGAAATTATTACCAGCAGTTGAATGAATGAGATAAGGGCCAAGCCATAAGTTGTCAAATTTTCCATGCTTGCCCTCATCTTCCCTCCTTGAGTCCCACTTTAAAAATTTGTCCCCAACATTAAAATTGTCGGCCTTTTCTCTTCTGTCAAAAAGCTTTTTAATGTTGTCCTGCTTCTGCAATGCTTTGTTATAAACCTCCTCCCTGGTTTGCTAAAGATGAATGGTCTGATTTATTCTTCTGATCATATTATTATCTTCAGTTTTCAACTCTTGAATAAAATTCATCACCGGTACACCAAGGCTGGTTGGAAAAATTTCATCAGTACCATACACAAGCTGGAAAGGCGAAATACCAATAGATTTATTCAAATTCAATTTGTCAGCCCAAAGTGCACAAACTAGCTTTGTGTGCCAAGACTTTTTGTTGTCCTCCAACAGTTTCTTGATTATGTTCACTAAACTCTTGTTTGAGGATTCTGCAAGTACATTACCTTGAGGGTAATAGGCCGTGGAATTCCCCAATTTTATCTGATATCTGTGACAGAATTCAACCATCTTCTTTGATCCAAATGCTGCTGCATTATCAATGATGATCTTGGTAGGACAGCCAAATCTGGAGAGAATGTTAGTCTCCACGAATTGTATAATAACAAAATCATTGGCCTACCTACAAGGTATGGCTTCTATCCACTTAGTGAAATATTCTGTGGCAGTGAGAATCCATCTATGCTGAGCAAAATATGGTGGATGGATTTCTCCTATGAAGTCAAGTCCCCACTGTTGAAAAGGAGCTTCAACAATTATTGGATGCAGAGGTAGGGGTAGAAGTTTTCTTTTGCCTTCAAAAAGTTCACATTTATGATAGGCAATGATCATCTTGTGTATATCCGGAAAGAGAGTAGGCCAATAGAAACCAGCCCTCAAAATTTTGTTGGCTCTTGTCTTCCAGTACAAATGACCTCCACACTCTCCTTCATGGAACTCGTGCTTAACCTTCTCTGCATCATACTCGGGAAAACATTTAAGCAATACACCACTTGAATTTTTCCAATAAAGACATCTATCTATAATGCAATAGTTTACAGCTTTTAACTTTAGGAATCTTGCCTCTGTCTTTGTCAAACCAGGAGGTGTATTTAAATTAAGAAAAACATAAATAATATCAACATACCAAAAGGAATTCATGAAATGGTCTTCAACAATGGGAGTTGAGATTTCCTCTCGTTCGTCCAAAAAATTAATCATATTAATATCGAGAACCTCAAAATTGGATTCAGCCATTAATCTAGCTAGACCTTGGCCTTTGATGAGTTTAGTGGGCTTTATCTATAAATCATATTCAAGAATAACAACAATCCATTTACTTCTCTTACCATTTGGATCCTGTGTTAGAATGTCTTTAACAACTGAGTTTGGGACAAAGGCAATGATGTGTGAGTGAAGGATGTATACTCTGAAGTATTTCAAAGCTTTAACCAAAGCAAAAGCGTGCCTTTCCATAATGTTATACTTCAAAGGGGCATCTCTCAAAGCCTTGCTGAAGAATGAAATAGGCTACTCTTGTCCTTGTGGATTTTTTTGCAAAAGGACAACAACTATTGTATGTTCTGATGCAAATGAAAAAATATAGAAATATTTTGAAAAATCAGGACTTATTACAACCGACGTTTTGGTTAATGCTTGTTTCACCAGCTCAAAGGAATTCTTTGCTTCCAAGGTACATTTTACCCCTTGCTCCTTTTTCAACATGCTTGTGATATTTCTAAGGAGCTCAGCTAAGTTGGGGATGAACCTTCTCAAGAAGTTAATCTTTCCAATGAAAGATTGCAACTCCTTGATGTTTCGAGGATGAGAGATTTGCAATATGGCCTCAATCCTCTTTGGATCTATCATAATACCCTCTTCTGAAATAATGTGTCCAAGAAGCTTACCTTCTTGGAGACCGAAAAGTGTCTTCTTAGGGTTCAAAGATATCCCAAATTTCCTGCATCTCTCAAAAACTTTTCTTAAGTGTTTAAAGTGCTCTTCATCTGTTTTTGAAAACACAGTGACATCATTAAGGTATATAATGATGAAGAAGCCTAGTTCTTTGGAGAATGCTATGTCCATGGCTCTCTGAAAAGTTGCTCTAGTGTTCATTAGAACAAAGGGAATTTTCACATACATGAAAGTCCCCCATGGTGTAGTAAGGGTTGTCTTTAATTGATCATCAGGGTGGACTAAGATCTGATTATACCCTGAGTAACCATCGCAAAGAAATTCTTCTAGACCCTACCACCCTTTGTAAAATATGGTCCATCTTAGGTAAAGGATAGTTGTCTTTCAATGAAGCTTTATTTAAATCTCTAAAGTCTATACAAAGCCCGATCTCTCCATTTTTCTTCCTAACTGACACCAGATTAGATACCCACTCCGAATACCTAATAGGGACAATAATACCAGCTTCATACATTTTCTTGATTTCCTTCTCAACCAAAGGCAACTGAACAGGGTTTATTCTGCGCAGCTTCTGCTTGAATGGTTTTTGGTTTTCCTTGAGAGGGATTTTGTGCTGTATTATTTCAGTGTCATAGGATTTAAGATCTTCGTAACTCCACACAAAAACATCAGAAAATTCTTTAAACAACTCTATGTATTTGAGTTTAATGTGAGCTGGTAACTTAGACAGTTTAACCATTTTCGGTTTTTTCTCACTGCCTATATTGCACTCTTCTACTTCAGTCTCTACAGGTTCCAGTTTTGGCTTCTTGGCCACATCATTAAAATCAAACAACTCTTCTAATGGTGCCAAACCCTATGGCAAACTTTCATTATTAGACTACAGGGTTTCTAACTCCCCTTTTTCAAAATCTGCATTCATCTTCGTTTTGTTTTAAAGTTTGCTAGATAACAGGTTTATATTAGCAAGTTCAGGAGACCTTTCTTCTTCATCAAGAAAATTTTCTTCACTAGGGTAGTCGGTTTCATAATCCGAATCTGAACTTTGGTAGTTTGGATTCGTTTCTAAACTGCTTGAAGTCTTCTATTTGTTTGTCTCCATCGAACACCTGCCAATATTTTTCATTATTAGGAACGGCTGGTCTAAATTTTATCTGAGTTGTGCAGTCTTTGGTTTCATATGGTGTTAAGCATGTTCTAGCTGCAAAGGCTAAATTGTGGGCTGCAATATTTCTTTTTCTTGGGACAAAAATTAATTTGGACTCCTCGAAAGTTTTTAAAAGGTCCATGACATCGTTTCGGTAGGCCCTAATTCTGGGATGATTTGCGTTATAGTCCCCGTTGAATTTCCTAATGACTAACTCTGAATCCCCATACACATTGATTCTTTTGGCTCCTAACTTCTTCAACAATCGTAAGCCTAAGAGAAGGGATTCATATTCCGCTATGTTATTCGAACACTGGAAGTTTAATCTACAGGAAAGGCTTTCTGTGTGGTTGTTTTCAGTGTTGAAAATCCAGAACCATGCACCAGCATTGTTCCTAGTGCAGGATCCATCGAACTTCATACTGCACAGAGGATTAGTTTCGGTTTCGACAATTGGGTCACTATCCTCTTCAATAAGCGTGCTTTTGGTTCATTTTTTAATATCGGCGCTTAGTTGAATTTGTTTCAAATCCGCAGGTTTTTCGCTGTGTTGAGGGTGGTTTTCTTGATTGTCAAGGTTTAAGAGCAACAGATGCATGACTTGTAGCTCAAGACTTGTGTTTTGTTTGCTATAGTTTACATGTTCAACAAACTGTTCTGACACTCCTACGTTATCTTCTTCCTCCTCTCTATTTGTCATTAAATCAGACAAGGTCACTTGTTCACTGAAAGTTTCATCATTGAATAGAATAAAAGAATCAAGGCCTGTATTTATAGAATACAGAGAGAGTTTTGTGGTCTGTCTTGGCTTGTAACTATGTATTGCATATGAGACTCCCTGTAAGGTTTTCTTGTCTGATTGAAAATAGGGATGGTCGCATAGGTCATGTCCATTTGCATAGTTCCTTGTAACTTAGCTCCCCAAGACCTAGATAATAGCATTCCATACTTTGGGGGCACATCAGCCACAAAAATATCCATTACTAAGCATTTGGCTGGAATTTGGGCTAAGTTAACGCAGAGGTGTTTGATTAATCCTAATTATTTTACTCTGCTGGAGTCAAAGGAGTAAAGGTCTTTATAAGGCCTGGTGATTTCTAGACCAAGGCTCTCCATCACAGCTTTAGGCATTAAATTATGAGAAGCCCCAAAATCATGCATAGCGTTGTGTAAAATTTTGTCATGAACGTTTAAACTCACATAAAAGGGAGGAACAAGTCCCTCTTGATACATACATTCAATATTTGGACCAAAAATAAGCTCTGGCTGGTCATCATTAAGATTGAATGTGTCATTATTCTCTTCAATGTTTAAAGCCTTCAAAATTTGGGTCCTATATACATTATGGGAAGCTAACTCAGTCAAGGGAACAGAGATTTTAATTTTGGAAATTTCCTGCTCCAGGCTTAAAGGAATTTGACTCTTTAAAGTGCTGGTCTCAGCCTTATTAACTGCGATTCTGTCAGCGACATGGGTTTGCCGATTTGTTCTATTTACATTTGACAAAATTGTTTTCACGGGAGTACTAGCTGAAATGTTAGTACTGCTAAGGTCCGCACTCTATTTTGTAACGTTTTGAGTGCCTTTCTCTCTACCTTTATCAGAATTTACAGCTTCAGTTTTGTCCTTTTGTTTGACAACTTTAGGCTTGGTTGCAGTGCTATTTTGTGAAATTTGTCAGAGGTTTTAGTGTTGGGATTTTGTTGACTGGTTTTGCTTCTAAGGTCATATTCTCTTTGAGACTCTAAGATGACATTTTCCATGTCTTGATAATGATTTTCATCATCATCTCTTTTGTCATCATAAGGTGTGTATAGACCTTGTTTTCTATCATAATGAATCTCAAAGTCATCATTATCTACCCCCATCATGTTGATATCATCTTCCTTTGTTATTTCATCTGCTTCCTCAACCTCACTTACATAGTTTTGATGAAAGGGAGGAGTGATTTGTTGATCATCTTCCCTAGGTCTGTTTGGAGGTTGGTTCCTTCTAAAATTCTGATTTTGGTTCTGATTTATATTTTGAGGAGCATTTTGGTTTTGGCTTGCTTGTGCTCTCTTAATTATGCTCATCTCTTTCATCATTTCCTCCATCATTCTCTCCATCTTTGAGTTGGAAGTAGAAGGTGTGGATTCCTCTTTAAAAGATACTCTTTTCTCATTTTTCATTCTTGCTCTTTTCTCCATCAAGTTGACTTCCACTACAAGAGCTCCTTTTTGCATCTCTTCAAGAGTTTTAGGATCTCTCTCTCTTAGCTGATAGGCCATCTCAGGGTCAAAACCTTCAGGAAACTTGTTTAGAGCTGAGCCATGTGGAGGTTTTAGATCTGGGGAAAGTGCATTATATACACTATTAAATCTGGTACAATAAGCTTGTACACTTTCTCCAGTGTTTCTATGGAGGTTCTTGTAATCAGAAAGGACTTGGAGAGGATTCTTTTTCACTTCCCATTTGTTTGAGAATGTTTGATGGAAGGCTTGGAGATCATTGATACTATGGGGGGTTAAGCCTTTAAACCATTTTATTACTTCACCCCCCAGAATTTGAGCAAATAGTCTAATTTTGACAGAATCATCATCAATTTCATTTCTGTCAAAGTAGTCATTCATATTATCCACATGTTGTGATGCAATAGTAGCATTACTAGCATCATATAATGGAATTTTGGACTAATAATCCTGTGGAAGATTGAATAATGGTATAGGAAGGACTAAGGGAGCATACCATGCTTCCATGATATGTGGTGGAGGTGGATTCACAAGAGGTGGATTAACAAAAGGTAAAGCGGGCTGAAGTGGAGTGGTTTGGACAGTGGATGTAGGATGAGAAGATGTGGAAGGAACAACAGTAGATTGCTGAGCTAATCTTGGATGAGAGACACCTAAATTGTGAAGGAAGTGTAAATCAGGTGGTGTTGTTTCTCTACTATCAGGATGTTCACTTGCTTCCGGGGATGAAAGTGAAGACTCAGAGTCTAGCTGAATTATATCATCAAATGATCTAGTTCTAAATGGATTTACTAAGTCAGCTTGTGATTGTTGTAGAGCTAAAAAATTTTTAGGAACTGAATTAGCTCTCAAGGGTGATCTGAAAATAGTTGATAATTTAATCCTAGGAGACTCCCTAAGGATACTTTCTGGGTTATCAACTATCTCTGGCGGGTTCGTGTAGGTTTTAACCCTGAACATAAATTATCTACTCATGAATCTTATAACAGAAAATAAACAATAGCGAGAGCATAAAACATAAAACAGATAAACACAGAGATTTTCCCCTGGATCCCAAATTGGGACGACCAGCTTAATTTTTCATTATATTCCTTTTAGTGTTACAACACATATATATACATGCCGAAGCATACATAAACCCCAATCCATTAACCCTGGATTAGAACATAATTATAGCTCCCTTGACCGGATCTAAAAAAATACCAAGGGCCAAAAACCATCATACCCCAAAACCATGCACAAAACCATGGATGCAGACTACCCACTGGAAATTAAGGACCAAAAATTTTCGCAGGGGCGCTGCCCCGGACCCCGACAGGGGGGGCTATCACCCCCCCTCTTACCCCCCTACGCATGCTTAGTCGTGGAAAGAATATAACTCATACCCAACATTCTCCCACTTGTTGTTTTCTTTTCACAGGGGGCCACAAGAGAGCTTAGTCATTGGCCCAATTCTTCAACACCCATTGTTTCTCTACACCAAGAGAACTTCTAAGTGCTCATAGACTTTGTCAATGCATCTGCAACATTCTTCAAAGTGTCCACCTTTACCAGCAACACCCTTTTAGCCTCAACCATATCTCTAACAAAGTGATATCGAACATCAATGTGCTTTGTCTTTGAATGATAAGCAGGGTTCTTAGCCAATAAAATTGCACTTTGGCTATCACAGTTTATCCTTATAGCTTGTTGTACCAACCCCATACTTGAACACAATCTCTGCAACCAAACTGCTTCCTTGCTTGCATGAGTGGCTGCTATGTATTCTGCCTCTGTAGTTGAAAGAACCACTACAGACTGTCTTTTACTCATCCAATTGACTGCGCCTCCAAATAGGCTAAACACATACCCACTTGTAGATCTACTTTGGTCCAAATCTCCAGCCCAATCTGCATCAACAAAACCATCAATGTCCAACATTATTTCCAATCCTGGTCTTCCTTGGTAGCATAAGCCATAATCACTAGTGTCACGTAAATATCTGAAAACCCGCTTCACTGCTGTCCAATGCTCCTTCCCTGGGTTTGACATAAACCTGCTCAATACTCCCACTGCATGTGCAATGTATGGTCTAGTACAGACCATTGCATACATCAGGCTACCCATTACACTTGCATATGGAACACGGGACATATACTCCTCTTCTTCTTGTGTCTTGGGACACTGTTCAGCAGACAGCTTTACACCTACAAGAATAGGAACATTCACCGGTTTACTATCCTGCATATTGAACCTCTGCAATATAGTCTCGACATACTTCCTTTGGTTTAACCAAAGTTTCCTCTTTGCCCGATCTCTCTTAATTTCCATGCCCAAAATATAGTTTGCAGCACCAAGATCCTTCATGTCGAATTTGGAGAACAGTTGGGTCTTCAAATCTTGGATAATTTCTTTGTCATTTCCAATCAACAACATATCATCCACACACAAGACCAAATAAATAACATGGTCACCAATTAATTTAAAATAAACACAGTGATCCTCCTTGCTTCTGGTGAAGCCAAGTCCCCGTATATAGGTATCAAATTTCTGATACCACATCCTTGGTGACTGCTTTAACCCATACAGAGACTTCTTCAACCTGCATACCAGTTCTTTCTTACCCTTCACCATAAAGCCTTCAGGTTGCTTCATGTAGATCTCCTCTTCTAGATCCCCGTGAAGAAATTTTGTCTTCACATCCATCTGTTCTATCTCAAAATCAAATGCAGCAGCAATAGATAAAAGTAATCTAATATAAGTAACTTTGGCAACAGGAGAAAAAATATCACCAAAATCAATTCCCGGCACCTGGGAATAACCTTTTGCTACCAACCGAGCTTTGTATTTCTCCACCTTGCCTTCTACATTCATCTTCTTCTTAAACACCCATTTGCTCCCGATGGGCTTCCTTCCCGCCGGCAACTCCACCAGATCCCATGCCTCATTTTTGTGCAAGGATTCCATCTCATCAACCATCGCCTCCTTCTAGAGTTTTCCATCCTCTGAATCTACTGCCTCCCTGACAATTTTGGGATCATCATCAGTTATAGTTAAGGTAAAACCTGAACAGAAAGCAGATGGACTGTACCTTTCTGGTTGCCTTATTTCCCGAATTGATCTTCTCAAAGCTAGAGTTTGTGGCTCTTCCTCTTCTAAATCTTCTTCTGCTATAGAGTCTGATTCATCCTCCTTTAGCTCAAACTCTATCTTCTTAGTTTCCTTTGGTAGGACTTCATGTGTAAAAACATCTTTCACCTCTCTAAACACCACATCTAAACTGTACACAACCTTCCTTGTTTCTGGGTTCCAAAGCTTGTAACCCTTTAAACCATCCTTATACCCAATAAAGATGCACCTTTCAGATTTATTATCCAACTTGGTCCTTTTCTCCTTTGGAACATGTACATATGCATCACATCCAAATACCCTTAGATGTGAAATAGAGGGTTTCCTACCAGTCCATACCTCATGTGGGGTCTTATCCTCCAACGCTGATGAAGGTGATCTGTTAACTAAGTAACATGCAGTCTCCACTGCCTCTGCCCAGAATTCTTGTCCTAACCCGGTACCACTGAGCATGCTTCTTGCCTTTTCCATCAGTGTTCTATTCATTCTTTCTGCAACTCCATTTTGCTGAGGTGTGTATGGAGTAGTTTTCTGCCGTGCTATACCACACTTCTTACAGAACTCTTCAAATTCCTTCTTGCAGAACTCCCCACCATTATCTGTCCTCAACGCCTTTATCTTCTTCTCTGTGTGGTTTTCCACCAGAGCCTTAAATTCTTTAAATTTGTCAAAGAATTCATATTTCTTCCTCAAGAAATATATCCATGTATTCCTTGAGAATTCATCTATGAATGAAACATAGTACACAGAATTTTCCAGTGATGGAACTAACAAAGGTCCAAACACATCACTGTGCACAAGTTCTAATATCTTGTTCGACCTCTTAGCACCAGAAGGAAAACTCACTCGATTATGCTTCCCATATACACAATGTTCACAGAAATCGAAATCCAGAGAGCAATTAGACATACCTTCTACCATACCATTTCTATGCAGTATCCGAAGGCCCTTCTCTCCAATATGTCCAAGCCTTTGATGCCATAACATGGTCTTTTCTCCAGAGACAGCTAGGCTTTCCGCTCCACTTTCAGGAACCATAGAATTGTTACACCCATCAATAACAATGCTACCTTGTAGCTTGTACAGAGTTCCAGTCTGAACTCCCTGCATTAATACCAGTGCTCCCCAAACCATCTTGCAGGCATCTTTCTCGAACACTGTTTTTACACCTGCATCATCCATCTTGCTTACAGAAATCAGATTTCTGGCCAATGCAGGAATATGCAGAACACCAGGAAGCGTTCTAATCCTTCCATCTTGTAGTTTCAGCTTGACCTTTCCACGTCCGATGATTCTGGGCTTCCTATCATCCCCTAGGAAGATATCACCATCATATTTCTCATACTCGCAGAACCACTCCCTATGGGCAGTGAAGTGAAAGGATGCACCTAAGTCAATCAACCATGACTCATGATCTACATGTGTATTTGAAGAAGAAGCCAAATACACATCTCCATCTTCATCCGAGGTGGTTTTTTCCTCTGCAGAAGGAGCATCATCAGATCCCTTTCCTTTCTCAGGAGCTTTAGATCTGCAGTCCTTTTTGTAGTGCCCTTCCTTTCCGCATTTCCAGCACACCTTTACAAACTTTCCAGGAGATTTAGATCTCCCACTCGAAACCTTATTCTTGTTTCTGTTCTGGGACCTTCCTCGTACAGATAAGGCATCTCCATTCTGACCCTCCATATTTCTCCGTATCATTTCCTCCGATGTTAAGGTCAGAGACAATGTCATCAAAATTCAAGGTAGTTGTATTGCTACCTATCAGTAATAACTGATCATTCCCATGAATCTGGTAGAGAACACAACAAACTGATGCACTTATCTTCATCTGAGATTTTAATATCAACAGATGACAGCTGACTTACCACAGTATTGAAGGCGTTCAGATGCTTTATCACCGAGTCTCCATCCTTCATCCTCAGGTTATACATCTTTTTCCGCAGGAACAATTTATTTTATCAGAGAATTAGATTGGTACAAAGTCCCTAGCTTGTCCCACAAGGTCTTCGTCGTAGCTTCCCCAGATACATTCAACAATACTGAATCTGAGACACATAACTGTATTGTGCTCTTAGCCTTCCGATCCAGTTTCTTCCAGTCTTCATCTGACATTGTTGTTGGTTTAGTACCTGGATCTACCGCTATCCAATGATCTTTATCCACCAGCAGATCCTCCATCTTGAGCTTCCATAACTCAAAACTTTAACCATTGAATTTCTCGATCTCTATCTTCCCGCTGCTCGCCATCTTCTTTCACTGCAAGAATCGATCCAGTAGATCTCCCACTAAATAGGTTCTACCTCAGGCCCGAGAAAAAAACCCTCAGCAGCAAAGGCGCCCCCTTGAAGCCGAAACAGCTATGATACCAAATGTAGGTTTTAACCCTGAACAGAAATTATCTACTCACGAATCTTATAACAAAAAATAAACAATAGTGAGAGCATAAAACATAAAACAGATAAACACAGAGATTTTCCCCTGGATCCCAAATCGGGACGACCAGCTTGATTTTTCATTATATTCCTTTTAGTGTTACAACACATATATATACATGCCGAAGCATACATAAACCCCAATGCATTAACCCTGGATTAGAACATAACCGTAGTTCCCTTGACCGGATCTACAAAAATACCAAGGGCCGAAAACCATCGTACCCCAAGACCATGTGCTAAACCATGGACACAGACTACCCACTGGAAATTAAGGACAAAAAATTTTCGCCAGGGCACTGCCCCGGACCTCGACAGGGGGGGCTATCGCCCCCCTATGACCCCCCCGTTGTGCCCAGCGCAAAGGGGGGGCTATCGCCCCCCCTCTTACCCCCCCCCCGGCACATGCTTAGTCGTGGAAAGAATATAACACATACCCAACAGTTCGGGTCAGGATAGGCTCTAGTATGAATCTTTCTAGGAGCCACTATGCTGTGTTTTCAGACCCAAATAAACAAGGAAAGTTCAACCAGGTATGACAGTCTTTAAAAGGTCAACTAATCTGTTTACACAAATTTTAATCCTACAGTCCTCTAACTGAGTTTGAATGATATTGCAATGACAAAGGTTCTTCCCAGTAGAGTCTTAAGGTCTGTTTAGGATTGTGCAGTCGCCAAGTGGAAGTTTTTAGCTCATAAGGAGGTAAAAGGTTTTATGGTCCACCACCATGTTTATTGGATACCAATCAGAAATATTTTTGGGTTTTTTGAGTTATTTTTGAGTTGTGTGGTTTCTAAGAGTGTCCTAAATCTGTTTCACAAGTTAGCTACAGTTATGAGACAAATACAGTGTACTCTTATGGCTAAGCCAGCTGATTTTTCAAGGTTAGATAAAGTCTTATGAGAATCCTAGGGTTTTTCCTAGTTTTTCACTAATTCAAACAAGTTTTATCATGATTACCATTTCTTGGTAGTGCTTGAAAAGGCTGCTTTTTACTCACTAAACAATGTTTGTATGAAATTTTAAGGGGAATCAGAGATTTTTTAACAAGATAATAACTCAAAATCCCCAGCGGAGTCACCAGAAATGTTAGTTGCTGGTGGCTCATCTGGTTAATATAGAAAATGTTCTTTGAAACAAATTTTTGATATCCTATGATTACCTTAAAATGCAAATTACTCAGAAAGTTCCCCAGTGAAGTCGCCAGAAATGTTAGCACCCTGTAATTAGCAAGATTGGCAAAAGTCCAACTGCAGGGAGAGCATTATTTCAACCACTTTTGGATTCTAGGATCTAGCCCTCCTGAATCCGGAGAGGGATCTCTCCAATAAATGCAAAGATGGACTTGTCTTTGAAGTCTTGGGTAATGATATTAGGCTAGTTATGAAGGTCAAGGGTTTTTGTTTTGTTTTGGATGGTTGAGCATCATTATTATTTGAGTGGAAAGTTCTAAATGCAAAGAGTTTCAAAGGTGTGAAGTTGCAAGCAAATAGAACAAGATTTGGCCAAGAAGATAGATAATTGCAGGTTTTAGTCCATTGGGCTATGGAGTCATAATAGGGCTTTAATTGAGCAACAACATCAAGAGTGATCCAAGGGGAAAGTCATCTATATCACAAGATTATTTAGATTAAAATGATGGAATGGAAACAATAAAGTGTTGGAGAGATGGAAACTGATAATAATTTTAACAAGGATTTATAGTCACTCCAAACAAGAAAATCCTCTTAAGTAACTGTTTAAAACCAACCAAGGACAGGGCTAACCATAGAATTCTTGGGCAAGTTTGTATTAAAGCAACTTGATTGACAAACAATCCAGTAATCTGCATAATTACCTTCAGAAAGTATGAAAACACATAAGAGAAACAAAGTGCAACTTAGGATCAGATAAGGTACTTTTAAACCTAGTCTGCTTTCAGCCAACACCAAGGGAAACCTTCAGAATCTTCCTTTGGAGAATAGAAGCTAGAAACAGGGCAAACCGTCACTTTTCTAGTCTAAATTTTAACAGTTAAATAATGAATATAACATTCAAGAAGAATGTTTAAGGAAAACAGTAGGACGAGGGAACGCAATCATTCCTAGCTGCTTAGACCGTATTGAATCCTTCTTAAATAAAAAATTTAGGAGGAAAACATTAAGATAGAGCTTATCAGTTAGAGAAGGGTATTGGTAAATAGTAAATCCTAACTCTATAATTGTTGTTCTTTATTAGAGAATAGTGAACAATATGGCATACATAGAAGGAAAAAACAATAACAAAGAAAGGGGCACTTCACCAGTGATATAGACCAGGATCCAAAGAAACAACGTGTTATTGATGTCAAACCAGTTACAGTCTTCAGATCCAATGTTTCAGTTCATCAATCATCTTCGCTTTTAGCCTAACTATTCTATCACAAGCAGAGCTTCAAGAGCTAGTGAACACTATTTACAAGTAGAAATCTCAAGCTCAAGTATATTTCAAAGTTCAGCAACCAACATTTTCTCATCTTCTACAGAAGTATTTATAGAAGAATGAGGAGGTGAGATCTCATAAAAGATCTCCCAATATAATTAATACAGTCTTAATGGCTTCTCGGCCTTTGAGGGGCTCGATGAAGAAGTTTACAAATGTTCTATCTGTATTAATTGTTTTACATTTAAGATTAAGCTCGATGGGAGCTTTTGTTGACTTTTAAGGCTCTGTTCAGGATGTAATAACTCTGCTGATATTTTTTCATTAAACTCATTTGGCAGAATTAATTGTTCTCATCTTGATCAATAACTTCGGCCTCTGTTTGAATTCTTTGAGGCACAGGTGGATTTGTGGTAGCTGGGAGGAATCAATTTTCCTCTGATGTGGTGGTGGAGGCTTTTCTGCCTGTAGATCTTTATGATTTTCTTTAATTCTAATTTAATTTGGAGGATTAGGCTTTTGATAATCAATCTTAGCCATAATCCCCAAATTGGTCTTTGATCTTCTGTTTCTTCTATGGAGGGTCTTCAACACTGATACTCTTTCTAAATTGATTAAATAACATTGTGTTTTGTTGATGTGCAGGCTGCACAGGGCTCATATGGCATCAATGCCTCATGAAACATTGACGAGATGTGGAAGTTGAACCCATGGATGGCTTCCCTTTAGTGAATCGAAGGAGTGAGAATTGTCATTCCCAGCCTTCGGCTTTTTCTTCAATACAATGAAAAACCTTTAATCCCTGCAAAATACACAAATGTTATAAAATCCTACGTAGTGGGTAAACTTCTTTAGAGGTTGTGGGCAAAAAGAGTGGCCGTTGGACGGCAACATCCAACGGTGGAGATAAGCTAAGATAAGGTTAAAAGGATAGTAGAGGGAAGAATAATATGGAACCGTCGATCGCGTAATGATCAACGGTGGTGATTGGTTTTGATTTAACAGTGTGAAGGAGCCACACTGTTTGAAAAATAAGAGATATGTGAAGAAAATAGAGTTAAAACCTTTATTTTGGAAGAAATATGATCAAAATAAGGGCGGGGGTTCGGGGTGAATGTGGGTCGTCAGATGAGACCGGCCCACGAGATGGACGGTGGAGATCACGCGTTAAAAACCTTGGTAGAAGGCGCAGGGCGATGAAATAATGCGGGAAAAATATGGGACCATCCGATCTGGACACGTGGACAGTCCAGATTCAATCGGAGGATCGCAATTGGCGGGGGGAAAAACAAATGTTAAAACCGCACCCAATGAAAAGATCTGATGCAATCAAACGTAGACCGTCGATCTGCAGATCAGATCGATGGTGGGAAATGCATCGGGAGATCGCAATCAGCGGGGAAAGAGTAAGGGTGCAATAGAAATCATCGATGTGATGGAGGAAGGCCGATGCTATGGTGCGATTGGGTCATCGCAATCGGAGGTTTCAAAGGGGCGCAATCGGAAGAAACCTTGAAGAATTTTCCGATGCGATGGGTGGGGAAAATGCACTGACCATTGATGTGTTTAAAGGATCAATGGTGGAAAAAGGTTTAAAACGATGAATGGGCGGAACCCTTTGTAAGATAGAAAAAATGGATTTTTCGTGAAATACAAAGGAAAAAATCATCGAGAAGGGCTTATTAATAAGGTTAAGCGCCCAATTGCGGAGCTTTGGGTTTTGCGAAGAAGTAAAGGGATTGGGGCTTATATACAATGGAGCCAATCGACATCGGAGATTCTCGCTTAAACAAAGAAACACGCCCATCAAAAGTTTCGATGCGATAAGTGCCTTTGGGCCTTAACACTTGGTCCTAGGGTGTGGGAATATGTGGGGAAGTGGTTTTGGATTTTAGCCCAAAGGGGCTTAAAAAAGGTTTTTATTTTTTATGATTTTTTCAAAGTTTTTCAATGGAATTGGGGGTTTCAGCAGAGTTCAAAAAGGAGTTTTAAACTCTGTAAAATGATTTTCATGAATGGAAGAAGGGGAATCATGAAAATAGAGGAATTTTATGGAGGAAAAAGGGGAGCAAAATGAAGGTTAGTTTTGAGTGGGGGAGAGGGAAAAAGGGGTTTTTGCAGCAGTCTTTTCTCATGAAATCAACAAAATTTCTGAGTATAAAAAGGAACATCAGTGAAGATTTGGACAGAGGCATGAGGCCTTCAAGAGTCTTCAAGAGATAATATTTTTTAGCAATAAAAATTGTTTCTTGAAGGCTCCAAAAATGATTTAGCCAGTATTTGATATAACAAATTTTATAGCTGGCTAACAATGCCACCTGTGCAAAATCTACTTTGAACTTTTCAAAACAGTGAAAACAAATCTACGCTACGAAAGTAGCACAATTTCGTAGTGCAGTGTTTTCACTCCTTTCTTCAACATATTTCAATATTTTCTTTCATGATAGCCTTTATATTTACTTTAAACACTTCCACAAGAAGTTTCAAAACTTTACTCACAAAGATTCCTTCAAAATTTGTTATGAAAAATGATGAAAAGACTGCTTCAGCAAATTATTCCTGTTTCTTCCCTGAAAATTAGGTCTTGGGACATAGCCTTTATATTCTCATCCATGATTTATTTTGAGAAATTGAATGAGTTTTTTGTATTCCATGCTGTCTAGAATAAAAACGTTTCTTGGTTTTTTGAAATACCTCTCCTGCTGTCCAGAAACTGTCCTTGAAAAACATGTGTAAAATAGGAAAACTCTGTTTTCTGAAAATAGGGCTTCAAAGAAAGCCTTATATCTCCCACGTAATAATGAATTTAAACAAAATTAGAGAGGTTGTTTTATTTAGGGATGTTAGGAATAAAAATCTCTTTCAGTTTTCAAAAATTCATTTTCAGTTGCTTGGAAACCTCCTTTGAAATTTACTACTAAAGCCAGAAAACCGAATTTTTCTCTTCATGGTGAAAGGCTACTTCAGCAGTTTTGTAGCACGCTACAAATTTGCTGTGCAGGCTCATTTGTTGAAAATTTATTGAAAATTAGTACCTTGGATATGTTAACACTTCATAACAACTAATATTTAAAAAAAAAATATAGTAACATGTCTTCTCCAGCTCATTATTAAGCCCTTGTATCTTTTTGAACATTATGATCATGGATAGATCATTTTCATGTGTTGTGTCCACCAATAATTTCCATAAAACCTTTAATGCTTCCACTGACAGCTGAAAATCCATGTCTTCAACCTTCATGATGTCTCTAACCTTGTTGTAAAACCTGCTGATCATGTCTTATTTTCTCTACAAAACAGGGAACACGTTTCTTGTAATTTATCTTTTTCCTTCATTGAGGATCCTCGAACCCTTTTGCTAAAAATTTTGACCTTTCGAGATAAGAGACATGGGTTATCATTTCCACAAAACCATGCCTTTCCACCTATACAAAAACTAATCATTTGAAAATGTATAAAGAGAGATGGTATGGCTACGCTACGAAATGAGTAGCTGTTTTCGTAGCGCAGATTTGTATCTTTGTAAACATCTCTCAACCATCCACTTTCCTTTCCCTTGAGACCTGGTCTTTCATTTGTGAGCCCTTTTTAACCACCGCTAGCAACAGAATCCGGAAACCAAACTGTTTACCTCTCAAAAATTTTTACAAAAATGTTCAAAAATGCACCTACAACAGTTTCGTAGCACGCTACGAAACTGCTGTGTATCTCCTTTTTACACAGTATTTTCATAATATTCAGATTTTAAGAGTATCTACGGCCTTTTTATGATTTCCCCTTGATGTTAATAGACCTTAACAATATAAATAATTCAACTTTGCAATATCTTCAAAAATTGATGTCCTTCAAAAACAAAACTATACTGAGGATTTGTCACTTACTGTTCTTGGTCTACCTCTGCTGTAGTTGACCCTCAGACTTTTTCAATTGAATTTCAAGATCTTCAATCTGCCTTTTCAGTCTCCTATTGGTAGCCCTCAATTTAACATTTATCATCTTCATAAATCTTGCCTCTTTGATTGCAGGGACACTGCCCCGCTTGATTTCAGAGTAAAAATGCCTCGCTTGATGAATGAAAAAGAAGCTTTGGTTTCCACTTACCATGAGCTTACCATTTGGGAAGGGTATGCATCATATGTTTCTTGCATGAGATAATAAAACCAAAACTAGCCCCTTTAAAATTTGAAAATGATGTAAGACAAATGAGCTCAAATGAATGTTATGATGGCTATGAATGATTGCATGCGTGAGAAAAGACTCGTGGCTGACACCTAACCATGAATGATTAACGAAATTCTGGTGGATTTGATAACTGACAAGACATGCTACGAATCCCCGATTTCGTAGCACGCTCAATGTAATTTCATGGTTTTGCACTATGAAATGACCAACGTTTTCGTAGTGCAAAAGCTGTTTTTAACACTGTCTGTACTACGAAAACGTGGTTTCGTGGCTTAATTAAAAAAAAATTCAAAATGACTAGAGAGATGGTTTCTGAAACATGACATGGGACCTTTAAAGTGTGAAACAAAATTGTTGGACCTTATTTGATGATGGAGATCAGACTCTACCTTATGATTTAGACTCTAAAAACATAAAAATTCTTTACCTCTATTCTAAGACCATGACTTAAGAACAAACATAAACTGTCCAAGTTTGGAAAAAAATTTATAGTGATAACAGAAACAATAACACATGGAAGGTTGTACAAGTTCGCTCTACTAAACCAGTCCATAATTAGGTCATCGTAGGAGATTGGGCACAACTTTGCCTTCAAGAATCCAAATCAGGTCAAACCTATGGCATTCGAAAGAGGATTCTGAGGGCTACCATAGGACCACAATTTAGATATTTAGGATCCAAAATTATAGGGATAATTCAATTTCAATATTGAGCTCCTCAAAAACAAGTAAAAGGTGTGTATTTTTTTTGAATTAAATAAGTCTCATTTGAAACAAATTAGTTTGAATTTATTCCAAAGGCATATTTTAGTATTTTTATTAATATTGGGTTCTATAATGCCTCCAAAAAATAATTCCATACCCATTAAGCCCTCAAAAATCTATACTATGATGCATGAAGAGGAAGAATTGCAGTATGAGATATCAAAATTATGGTACCAAGTGCAACAAATTTCGATCTTACGAAGAGCAACCGAAGATGACATAGATGGTTTAAAAGAAGAAATGGAGGCTAAGTTGGATGGTGTGAAGGATCAAATAATAGCTAATATGGATGATAAATTAGTGGAAGATCACATCGAGCATCAACAACAAGTTCTCCAACTCTCAAAGGATAACCTAAATTTGGTGCAAAATCTAATGAAACAACAGGAAGATCAACATCACATCGAAAAAAGTTCTGAAGCAGTCATAGAAACAAGAACCCAACAAGTACAATCAATTTTAGAGTATCTCAACAAGTGGAAGAACTTTCCTGTAGAATATTCCACATGGGAGGATGAGAATTTTATACAAAAGCATCAAGAAATAATTAAGCGTTGAGGACAACACTTGTTTGAAGGAGAGGGGCATGTTAAGTCCCCTATATTAATAGTGTCGTCCCTTATTATGTTAGTGTAGCCCCCCTTATTTTTATTGTTGTACCCTTGTAACCCCCATATTGTTATTATTGTGCCCTTACATTATTATTGTTAGGTTGGCTAGGATTACATTATGGCCCCACTAGGATTATATTGTGGCCCCATGGACTCCTATATATAGAAGGAGGTTTTGGTCATTTTTATCATCCAAGAATTGTTCATTCATGTAATTTATTGGAGGTTTCCCCCTCGAAGTGGCTTATTTCTAAGCCGTTGATATCTCTTTTCTTCTCTTTTTGGAGCTCGTTTCATAACTTCATATGGAGAAGTATATTTACCCATCAAATACAAGAGGAAAAGAGATCTTATTAACATGTGAAAAATGAAAGAAGGATTGGGACTTCCACATACCACATGACCATAGACTAAGTTGAACCAACTCTTTCTTTCAGTCAATCACCCCTGTGCCATATTCCAAGCATGAATGGTGGATCTCATGGCATAAAGCAAACAAACCAAACCAAGGATTCTAGAGGCCAAACCACCTCCACCCTCAACCAGTGATTCCACCTCATGTTTGGACATCACTAACCATCACCAGGTCGGTCTCTACCCAATTTGTACAGGGCTTGAGAGCATTTTTTCCAACCAGGTGATTTGAATATTGGACAAACTAGTTTTGATGTGCTAGCTTCCTCATCAGTTAAATAAAAGTGTTTAAGGATCGTCTCAAATTAGCAAGTTTTGAGAGGGTTTATGTGTCTTTTATAAGAAATTTATTAAGTAAACTAAATTTAAAAAACTCATAACAATAAGTAAATTCTAGATAATGTAATACACGAAAAACACATTACACAGTAGCTGATAATAAATTTCACTCCTCCTGGGCTACATCTCCATGGACCTGCTTCAATGGCTTGGCCCTCTTTCGATTAATGGTAAATTATATTATTTCATGAACCTGCAACATTCCAATGGCTCTAAAACCTACTCCATTGGTTTCATAAGACCCAAAAACACCTAGGTAGCCTCTTCTGGATATGCAAATGGTCTTCAAGTGATCTAGACATGGCCTCCTATCTTGATGGCCCTAGGCTTCTTTAATCTTCAAAGTGGAAAATTTACTTACAGAAGTGCTCCTATACCTTTGCAACCTACACCATCATGCTCAAAGCATCCAAATCATCTAGGATTAACTCTTTTTGAGCCTCATTTTTTCCAAATATGCCAAAGTTATGGCTTCTTCAATTTTCCCTAAGAAAACTCCTCCAAATCTGGAGAAACACTAGTTAACACCGACAAAATTGGGGCTAGCGCCGAATTTGGAAGCCTCCACCAAATTAATTCGTGATTAAAGGTCAGATTAATTAAATATAAGTGTGTAGTTAACTGTGAGTTTAGCGCTCTAAGCACGTTTAACCAAAATCTCGATTAAAAATCAGATTAACGCATAATGAATTGTTTAATGTTTAAATAAGTGGGTTTAATGAAGTTAATCTGCGCTTTATGCATTGGCCTCCACCACGATTCTGGGAACTGGTCCTATGGACTGAGTGTTGGGGCTGGCCACACGGGGTTAGCCCCCATACCTCTGCCATACAACATATTTGAACTTCAAATAAATGTTGCAACCCTTATATAATAAGAAACTTGGCTATGGTCTAGTGGTAAGACCTACGCATAGTGTGGGGGAGGTTGACCTAGTCAAAAATTCGGCCTTTGGGAGGGCATGTGGTAGCCTCTAGGTTAGCCACGTGTCATCATCCCATTGGTTCTTAAAAAACCAACCATAAACTTCCACATAGACCAGAAATTTGGGCCAACCATAGATTGAAACTTGTCATCACAATATTGGTCGGAAGAAAACCATAAATTTGACCCCTTTGACCCTGTTTGACCTTTTTTTTATAAATTTTCCTGTTTAGTCAAGTGGAAAATGGGCTCTAACTTTCACATACGAAATTAGTTTTTCATGAAACGAAGTGCACCAGATTACTACGATGAGACCTATCTGGTCGTTCTAGTTTGGAGTGATTCTGAGCACTTTGAAGTTTTAGCAAGTATTTGCCCCCAATTCAGTTTCTGATCACTCCTTCCCACTGACAGGCTTTTGGACCCACAAAACATGGTTTTCTGATGAGAGTTTAATGACATTATTTTTTCCAAGTTCCATTGACTTGATCCTACTTGAAAAATCTCCATTACAACCACTTTGGTTCACTGGCATGCTTTGCCTTGCAAGTGGCTTGGCACTTCAACCAATGTCCTGCTTTTGTTGTTGACCCAATCCAACACTTGTTGGTTGCTTACTAACTGATTAACACCTTGCGATACAAAATTGATCCCTCGGTGCTTGGAAAGATGACTGATGGCCTTCCCACTGAGAATCTGGTTCCTCTTTTGCACACACATGCATTCAATGCAAGCTTCTCCTTGGAAACCATTTTTCCAAGTTAATCCCATATGAGTGAAATACAAAAATGTGTTCCAATATCAGTAATCACAAGAAAATAAGTGACCATTATTTTTACCTCCACGGTTCCAAATTCCACATATGGAAGAATTCATTCACCATCTCTTTCACTTCTTGGTGTCAACACATCAAATGGTCTACAATGGCTTTTGTTTTTGCTGCAATCTTTTTTGGCACCTTGTCTACTTTCCGCTTCTTGACTCCATCATCCTTTAGTATTGACATGCTGCTCATGCCACGATATGAGAATGAAGGCTAATCATGAACCTCTCACTCAAGAGTGGACCTTCCAAAAACCTGAGACATCTTGTCACAAGAAAAACTATTAGCTTGAAAAACACATCATGTAATAAATACAACTTGACGACCTCTTTCTTTTTCTCCTTCAAAGAAAAAAATGTCACATCATGTGAACATCGCCATGCGTTCTTACATCTTGGTGTACAAACAAAACATCTGTGTAATTTTTCGATGGGTTTCGACAAAACATGTGTCTTCAAACTATTGAATCTCATTCCAAACAAAATCATGTACAACAACTTGGCGATTCTTTTCCCAAAACAACAAGAATTTCACATCTCATGAAACAATTCATTAACATCTCCCTTTTATCTTTGGAGACAAAATCAATTCTTCCAAGTCGATAAGACATACATGTAACAATCAATCAACCAACACAAGTTGACACTCATGCATGTGCAAATGATCAACATTCTCAAGTTGACAAACATAAATGATAAACAAAGCAATCAACCAACACAAGTTGATCACTCATGCATGTTCAAGCACAATGAAACTATAAGAACTTCCATTGTTCACACACACAACTCTCATGCATGTATAAAATACTCAACTCTCTCGCAAGTACAATCACAAGTACAAGAATTCCATTGGTATGTACGAGTACTTAAAGAGATGAAATGATCAAATTTTGACCCAATTCGACTGTTGATATTGTTGCAGCAAAAAATTGAGTGTAAAGATGCAACATGCATTCTATAGAAAAATAAATGCATTCACATGCAAATTGCAACTACAAATTGCCATCTTTGTTGCACCTAAGTGAGTCAACATAACTCTAATTGCCATATGAAACATACTTTCAAGAGAAAAATAAATGCATTCAATTGGCAAATAAATGCATCAATAAGGAAATATTTTCATTAATCATCAAAAGAAATGCAAGGCCCTAATTGGTTAAGAACTCTAACCATATTTTTTCAAACCATATCATGTGTATCACCTGACCCACATCAATTATGGAATCTTCTTTTCCATTCTTTTCAAGATCTCTCTCCACCTTATTCAAATGTAGTGGATGACTGGTTGGATACAAAGTCCAACACTTTTCTACGAGATGACCCTCCTTATGGAAATGAGTACAAAATAATTGCATCTTCTTTTCAACATGGTTTTCATTGTCCATTGGACCTTTGGATTTTTGTCTTCTTTTTTTAGAAATTCTCCTGTGTATGTCTATCTTCTTCCAACACCTCGAAACAGTATGGTTATTCAAACCACAAAAGGAACATGTAAATTTTATCCAAATATTATGTGAATATTTTCCATGTTTATCATAATTAAAAGCAACTTGATTAAAGGCAGATTTATACCTTGCATATTCACCTGTGTCTCCTTCTTGAGGAGATGAATTTGATGAGGTAGTGGCTCTCTTCAGAATACCAACAATGGCTTCAATGAATTTAGAGATTTCAACATCCTCTTGTTTTCTATTTCCATTAGTTGCTTTAGCATAGTTTTATGCTTAGTCATGAGTGTTCTAATTTTTTTTGTTTTTAGGATAAAAATTTTTAAATTTAAAAAAAAATTAGAACGCTGCCAAAATTTCCGTTAGCGAATGTTTTAGCCCTATCGGACAATATGTTTATGTTTGCTTTTTATTTTTCCCGATGCTACCGGAAGTTCTGGTAACCTCCCTTGTTAAAAAAAAAAACATCCGCTTTTGTGTTAGCCAGGTGTTCCCATTATCAACTAAGGTTTAAACCTTTTTATCATGAGCTAAGTCAAGTGATAGGAAAGGTCTACGTTTGAGTTATGTCAAGTTAAGTTGTGGTTATACGTGGAAGAATCTAGGTGTCAATGTGCAGTTGTAAAATCCACTCGTTGTTTGTCCTGTCTGCCAGCCTAAGTCGTTATATCCACATGTGAAGGTATGTATCTAGCATCAAGATAGATAATGGATCTGCGATTTAATGTGGTGACTGTTTGGTTAATCACACATGTGTGCTGCTGGAATTTTAGGCCTATCATGAGAATACGATGGAGGCGATTGCCAACTCCAATTCCTTTCAGCTTCAGCCACCTATAGCAGATAATCTAAAAAAAAATCAGCCAAATGAAGTTAATCATGACTATCATGAGGTGTTTTATACGGTCCTGGATATTTCCCATTATGAAAAAATATCATGCATGGTAAGTAGAACCAACATATCATTTTAAATCACCGAAAGAAAGGGAAAACCATTAGTTTTCGGATTCAGTTGTTGGTGAATGAGCAGTTCTAGTGAGCAGCTTGAAGAGTGAGAGTTAGTTTTTATATAGTTTGCGTTGAAGATACAACAACACCTGTTAAGTAAGATTTCTTAATATTGACACCTAATAGATTATAGCAGACATCCTTCTTTATTGCTGAAGATGACTAAGAAACTAGGAAAACTAAAACTTATTGAACCTCACGGAGTTGATTTAAAATATGCAAATCTGAATGTGAGGAGGTTCTTTGTATAGGCAGGGTGGTATCAATTTTGTTCAAGGTTAGGAAGCTCTCATCTAGGAGTAGCTAAGGAATTTTCCCTCTCATTCGATGGAAAAGAATCAAATGTCTATGGCCTCAAATTACAGGTATCAACAGAGTCCATTGCTGAATCTTTCCACCTTCCACGGGAAGGAGAGAAATGGTTTAAAAGCCAAGTTATCACTTGAGGAGACCTCAATAGCTTCATCAAGGATGAATATAGAGACCCTAAATTAGCTAAGGGGATTCCTAGCAGTTATCTAAAGAATGAAAGTGTTGAAACAATCAAGCTCATTAAGATCTACCTTACTTGTGAGAGGAGGTCTACTGTTGTTTTTCTACATCACATGACCTTTTTGTTTCACATTGCAAGTATGAAGACCCTCAACCTACCTTTCTTTATGCTAAAAATATTGACTAAGATGTCATCTAGGATACAAACCCATGCAACAACTTCAAATTATAACTTATATCATCAAGCTCTTATTAAGGTTTTGGTTGTTGAAGAAATCAAAACAAGAAAATAATCTTGGGAGAACTTCCTATTTTATAGGGTAGGCCAACCTACACCTACACAAGACATTCCTACTCAGCTATCTCTAGCCTCAAAACAACATTCTCAACCTGCCAAGCAGAATGGAAAAATTTAGAAATAAACTACTTCATCAGTTGCTAAGAGGACTAAAATAAAATCAAAGAAAGAGAATATCTACAAGAAGGCTAAAGGAAAAAAGGAAAAGGCTCCGCCAACCAAAGTTGAAGAGAAGTTGGAGAAAGAATAAGGTCCATATACCAACAAGCCTAAATCAATGAATATTGTGCCTTGTATTTCTCTTTTTCCCAAGGTTTATGCCAGAGCACAAAAAGGAAAGTTTGTAGTTGCAGAAAAATAAAAAGAATAGGTGCTACTGGAAGTTTCAAAAGAAAACATTCATCAAAAGGTCTAGAAGGACTATCAACCCACAAAGTCAAATTAGGAGCTCCTGAAGGATGCATGTTATGATATTAGCAGCAAGAAAAGACAAAAATATGCAAGAAAAGTCGCTGGTAGTAGGAAAAGACACACAAGGCCCAACAAAAAACTTAGGTTGAAATCCAAAGCCCTCCATAACCTAAGTTTTCTAACATAAGTTATAGATATTGAGAGGCAGTCTAAAGGGTTATAGACTGCAACTCCTTCAATTGCAGAATCTAGTGGTTCCAAGAAGAAATATAAGGGTAAATCCCCTTCAAAACAACAAACATGATCCTATAAAAGAAGAAAAATCAAGAAGATTTCAGAAGAGAAAAGACCATTACAAAATAGACAACCACCAGCCTGACCACAAGGTAAAAATCAGTAGTTGACAGAAGAATAGATTTCGACAAGCTTGCAAAAGTTGTAGCTCATATGGAGGAGAGGTAAAAGGATGTCCCAATGAAATACCTTTTTGCTTACTAGTTATATTTTTGAACAACTCAATTTTCAGAATGTTTAAGTCTGCACAATATTTTTCAAGCATTTTGTTGTGAATTTTTTAAATGGAGACAAAGTGTTACCGGAAATTCGGGTAGCATTACATTTTTTCGCACTTATAGGTTTTTATCGGAAGTTCCAGTAGCTTCTGTTTTAAAAGATTTTGACAACTGTCAATAGAATTTCTGAACTATTTCAAGAATGGTAAGGACTACTAACAATATGGAAATGTCAAGTGATGGTTGATAAGTGATTTTGAGGTTGTTAAAGGTCACCGTTTTAATGAATTCACATGGTTTTAAAGAACCAAGGTGATGGAGAGACAAATTAGCAGAAAAGGAGGCAAGTTTCCAGCGCACTCAACAACACAGTTCAAATTGTCTTCTTTCTTCCTATCTACATATGTCCTATTAGTTATATTTCGATAGGATATGTCTTTAATTTCCTATAACTCCTATTTAATGTGAGGAAGAGTGGATCCTTATTTTTAGGTGAGATGGAGTTGTTGTCTCTCTCTATATAAATATAATTTGTAAATTCCATTTCAGGGTTGAATTTTGGTCAACTTGGAGACTTTATCATAATAAAGAAAAATCCTTTGTACTTCATGCAGGAGGACTTTGTGTTTCAAGGACTATCTAATGTATTGTGTGTTTCTCTTTTATGAGTTGTAGCAACTAGAAAAGTATGAGTAAGAGAACTGTTAGAGGATCTAATAGTTAATTATCTACTTTTTAGTTTTCTACAAATCATATATATGTTGTGTAGAGCATGTTAGTGAAGGTTTCATGAAGGATTTATGAAATTATTTATGCATGTATTCTTATTTATAAATGTTGTTTCCTTTACATAAAACAAATTTTATGCAAAAGGCCACTCTTGTAGCTATGTGACTGAATTAGGATATGCATATTTCTTAGATTGAGTACCAACTATCTATCACCTTTCATTTGTCACAATCTGCTCCCCTATACTACCAATTTATCCATACAATTTATACTTGCCACAACTTGCCAAATGCATGAAAGTATAAAAGAGTAAAAAACATTTCAAACACTTTGAGAAGCCATCCCACCACTCAAAGCCTTTACTTTGAAATGAACTATGATGTGTAAGGATTACTCCTTTGCATTCAAGGTGTGACTCCTTGCGCTAACAGATTTGGTGTCGTTTCCGAGTAGGTGAATTTAAGTTTATCCCTAGGTGAATGAAAAAGTTATAAGTATGGTTCTGAGGTGTAGAGTTCCAACTGTCTTTTTAGTCTTATTTACACCTGGCGACTCCATTGTTAACCTTCAATTTTTTTATCCCACTACTCCCTTCTATCTATCTCTACTCCTTGTTGGAAATACTGAGAGGGGGGGGGGGGTGAATTAGTATTTATTTCAATTAGAGCATTAGTGAATCTTCAATTATTATAAGTGTTTGTACAATGATAGCAGTAAACAAGAGGAACACAAATGCACACAGTTTTTAAAGTGGAAACCCACTTCGGGACAAAAACCACCTAATGCTTTTTTAATAATTCTTTAATATTCAACTCCAATTGAAAATAAAGCTCCAACTTCCTAGAATATAGAAAAGCATTCTTCTCCAGCTCCCACTGGATGGACGATCCAATGCCCGAGATTCTTCAGTATTCAACTGAATAGATGCCCCAACACCCATTGAGCTACAACTCACCCTAGCACCACGCTACCACCCTATAGAAGAATAAAAGAAGAATGGACTCCCGTACCAGGGAAAATGGTCCACTTTACAATGATATAGAATGATGTAGAAGAAGAATATATACTAGACCATAACCCAAAATTTGATACAACCACCTAATGATGATCCTAGACCTCCCAACAATGCCTCTTCAACCCTTGGCAGATAGACACTAGTACAATATGTACAATAATGTATTTACAATGACTAAGTACAATGATACCTTTACAATGATTGTATGCAGTGCTGCCCACTTGAAGACTTCGTATGATGAACTTCTTGCTATTGTTATGCACCTTGGTTGATGATCTTGTCATGCTACCCTTTGCTGCACCTTGCTTTGCTTTTCTACCGTAGAAATTCTGGTCCTTTGCAATCCTTGACAACACATGATCTAGCTTTTTCTTGCCTTCTAGGAGCTCGATATTGAATCTGGTGTATCTCTGTTATTTTAGATCCTCAATATCTGATTTTTGGTCCTGTGGTATTCCTCTGTGTTTTATTTCCAATGCCACAGTTCTGACCCAATTTGGATTCTTCAAGAGAGAGTTACACCCAATCTCTCACAATGCCCTAATTAAGGACTGTTTCAGCAAAGCACACTTGTAGGGCATGCCACGTGTCACTGTTTTCTTCATTTGTCTCTGAAATTGATAGAGAAAAAATTAAAGACTGTTCACTATCCACCACTTTTTATAGAATTCCAATCCGATACTCAGAGAGAGAGTTATGACGAATTTACCAAGGTCACTTCTTTGAGATGAATTTTAGGATCCTGCAAAAACCCTGACTTCCACAGATCATATCTCCAAAAATATTGCGGGCCTTGATCTGAAATGTTTACTACAGCTTCCTTAGGATTTCAGCTTCGCCTCATAAAAATTTCAGCTTCTGAACCTTCGTAGAAAAAAATTTAGAGCGAAAATTCCACGATAACCTGTTTTAGATGGCGCAATCCCTTGCATAAGGAGGAAATGAAGATCAAAATTTATATGAATGCTTAAGTTGAGAGGGGCTTAAAAAAGTGAATGTGGGAGGGAATTTAGGAGCTTAAAAAATATTAATTACAACTTTTCAATGACCCATGCCCCAACCCCATGGGGTTTTAGCCCACTAACTGGGGGTACAACCTTCAAACATGAAAATCTCTCAAACCGTGAAGAATTACATGGCATGCCATATATCAACAGAAACATCTCGACAAGTAGAAACCATCAAAAGAATTATTGACTCAGGATATTTAATTTGATAGGTAAAAAATCCCATGCAATATTGGGTTAACCCCTGGTGCTGCTTGGGTTGACATCAATGACAACTGCTGATCAAAAATCTCCCCCTTTGGCATTGATGGCAACACAAGTACTCCCCCTACGATCATGACACCTCTTCCTACAACATTCTCTCCCCCTTTGACATCAATGGCAAAGGGTAACTCCCCCTGAAACACAACCATCCTGCGGACCTGTACACACTTCCACTCCCCCTTTATATTCTAAAAAACGAAAAATCTAATGAGAACTTGGGAGAATCCCAAGATTTTGGCGAAAATATTCCAATGCTGGCAAATATTTAATATGTGATTCTTTTGGTGCTGCTTTGAATCTTGATACTTTTCCAACTGCTTGCATAACATCTAGTTGGGAGGCTGTTACATATAGAAGACTACTAATCATAGATCTGTACAACCTTTGATCCACATCCTTAGATGAGTCGTCTATGCTCAATTTGTAACTTGTTACCATTGGAGTAAGGATGGGTTTGCAATCTTCCATTTTAAATTTCTTGAGCATTTCCTTGATGTACTTGGCTTGACATATAAATATTCCTTTCTCTTGCTGAGATATTTGAAGCCCTAAGAATTATGCCAGCTCACCAATTAAAGACATCTCTAAATCACTTTGTACCTTTGTAGCAAACTTCTTAGTCGATCATCATTGCTACCAATTATTGTATCATCCTCTTTAGCTATTAGACATGAATTAGTTGCTTCATCCAGAACATATATGTCATTTGGAGCTCGAATTGTTGTAGCCACAATTTCACTATACACACCTTTCCTGATTTCACATTTCGTGGAGTTGAATAGTATTGTGTGTCCTTGATCACACATTTGTCCAACACTGAGCAGATTGTGATTCATGTTTTCAACCAACAGAACATTATTGGCTAGAGAATCTTTGCTTCCGAGAGTGACAGTACCTGATCCTATAACATTTGAAGATCCATCATTTCCAAAGGACACGGTTCCATCCTTCTTCTCTTTCAGAGATACAAATTTATTTCTATCTCCAGTCATATGAGTTGAGCAACCGCTATCAACATACCACACATCTTTGTTCTTTTGAGCCTTGAGAGGGAGAGCACAATTATCATTCTTCTTCTTCTTCCATGTTCGTTCATTCTGTGGCTTTGAAGATTCTTCTGGAGGATTTTCAAGTCTGTAGTCTTTGGCTATGTGTCCAAAGTTTCAACATTTGTAACATTCAATATTATTTCTTAAATGTTCAAATCTATTGATGTTTCCCTGAGTCTTGGGAGGCTCATATTTGACAGATCTCCTAGAATTGTATTCGTTCCTAGGGTACGTGTGACATTCTACAGCTTTATGACCAAATTTTCCACATGAATAAGAGTAGCCATAAAAAATATGTTGGTACCTGGATGGAAATTTTTGTCGAGGAATTGCTTTCCAAGTCTGTTCTTGTGAATCTTGTCCAATGAGGTCTACATGCATGTCAGATCTCATAGGTTCATTGTATTTTATTGTAGAAGGTTCTGATTCTTCTTCTTTGTAACCGATGTCAGTTTTGAACAATGTTACCGATGAAATAGGTAACCTTAATGTTACCTACTTTTTGAAGTATCAAGAAAAACACTTGATTTTGAAAAAGTGGTGATGCAGAATCAAGAAAAAAAATTTTGAGCATGTTTTTGGCACTTCAAGTTTTTTTCATTTTGTTTTTTTTTTTTAATTAATTTTTTTTTTTTTTTTAAGTGGTGTTTTTTATGTCGATTTTGAATAGTGGTGGTGTATCATCACCAACGTTTTTTTATAGGATTGATTTTGACACTATAAATTTTCTAATGTCTTCTTCTTCTGTGAGATGTTTATTTTTAAGTGCATTTATGTACTTGTGTTTTAAAAATAAAAAATAATTTTTTTAAAAATAAAAACTTGTAATGATATCTTCACTTTTTCACATACATAAAAGATGGAAAAAGGGTCAATATTCTAAAGTTTATATTTTCTACATGTTTATGTATTGTTAAATAAATTTTCAATGCACATCAAAAAATTGTCGCTAAAAAACCAATATTTTGAACCATATGACAAAAAAATACAAATTTTCAATATAAATACAATGCAAAAAATACACTTTTATAGAGTTTTTGTTGAAAAAAACATGTTAAATAAACTAATTTTTTGGGAGAATCTTAACAAAAAAACTTAAGAAAACAACATTTTTATTGAATTTGTGTCGAAAAATAATAGCAATCACATGTTTTTTGCAAAAAAAAGGGGTTGTTCTCATAAAATATCAAAGTCTAAACATTACAAGTAAAACTGATTAATAGTTCTAAAAAATAAGTTTTGTTTGCAAGCATAACTTAAACATCATCAACAATATCAACTAATACATCTTCAACATCATCTAGAACAACATTGATGGCTTCTTCCGCAACATTTTCTTCTTCATTTTGATCATCGCCGTCTTCTAATGGATCTTTCATGTCAAAAAATATTCCAAAGTGTCCCTTTCCAATCATTCCATATAATGGTGGTTGAGGTTCCTTTTCTTTTTTTGCCACACGTGATTCATTAAAATCTCCTTTCCTCAAACCAACTTCTTGCTTCGCATCTGGAAGGAATTTAAGAGCGTTAATTCTTTGTTGAATAAATTTGCATTGAACTGGATCTTTCTCAATGGCAATGCAATTTCTTCCTTTTTGTAGGCAACATGCTAGTGTTGTACCTAATCATCAAGCACACAAAAAATAAGTAAGAAAATTACTATGGAGACATAAAAAGTAAAAAAGACAATATTTAAATTTAAATTTGTATATTAAAACTTACCTGAACCTGAGAATAAATCCAAAACCCATTCTCCTTCATTTGAACATAGATCTATAAGATAGTTAATGAATGCTTGTGGTTTTTGATAAATGTTAACTATATCTCCTTTTGCATCTTTATCCTCATATGTTAGTTTTCTTACCACTGCATCATAAACCAATACTTGACTATGACTCTTCCCATCTACTCAATTCATAATAATATGCTTATAGCTATCGTCTTTTGTCCAACATTCAACATGGATGAACTCACAATCATTTATAATAGGATGATCTTCGGAAGAAACAATATTTGACTTTTGCCTGTAACATATCATAGTAAAAGTTCAATTAAATTTTACATGAATAAAAAAATTTAGGAGGAATCAAACATACAATTTCAAAATCTTACCATGTAAGTTGCATCCTTGAGTTTGCTTTACCCTTGAAGCTTGTTAATAACATTGGAAACTGTGTGTCTGAATGAAATGTCACAAATCGCCAAAGTGGTGATGTTGTCACTTCTTGAAAACTTGTAACCACTTTACTAAAATCTTGATAAGTATATGGTTCTCTATCATATTCAATGTCTAGGAAATTGAAACCATGAGGAATATCTGCAATAACTAGGCCATATTCCCTTTTAGGTATTAGTGATGCAATGTCTTCACAATCACCTTGTATTATTTGATATTGGACACTGTCGAGCCCATTCCAAATGTAATGATTAAGAGTAGGATCTAGTTCAACATTCATAATACGCTTCCTTCTCATGTTCTCCATCTTAATTTTTTCAATAAAGCTTTTGAAAGTATCTGGTACTCCATTTCCATCCCTCTTCGACATCTTTAATGACATAAAAATATATATATATAGATATGTATAAGTAATAAAATAAAAATAGTTAAAATATGAATAAAATAAATTTATAAATCAACATACCTTATTGAATGCAATATAAAACTCTTTTAGTGTTGATGTAGAACTTGCTTCTGGGTAGTTGCGTACAACATCATCCCAACTGTCTTCATTCAACATTTTAACCATGTGTTCTTGTATTTTCATAAAAAAATTCTGACTGAATAAATCAAGTTAAAAACGTTAATATATTAACATGTATAACAAATTCTACCAACATCATTATGTTTTATTTAAAATAAAATTATAATGAAAGAAATAATTCAAGAAACTTACTTTTGAAATTCTGCACACATTTCTTCCATTGATAATTCACCCAACTTCACACGGGCTAATACTGATTTGACTAATTTATCATCCTTCACACCTTGCATTGTTCTCCAAGGTGTAATAGTCATATCCTCTAGAAGCTGTTTCATTTCAGGACCCCCCTTACTGTTGGTACATATTATGGGTTTACTCTTTCTAACCTTCTGATTTTTTATGGAAATATTCTCCCACCGATCAAAAATCTCATCAATCAAATCCCATACCTCCCCAGTTCTAAATGCCAACTGAAAAATGTTATTTGTGCCTCTGAAGAGATTTGTATTCAATTTTCCATCTTTTGCTTTTTTTTCATCAATTTGATAACCTGTTTCCATTAAACATTCCTTTCAAAATGCTACACTAACTTGTGTCTTATCCCCACGACATTTTTCTATGAATTCATTATGAATAAATCTGACCCTTTGGATGAAAGTCATTTTCATTCTGTACTCATTATCTACATTATGATCCCATTCCAATAACTTTGATTCAATTTCTGTTAAGCCAGCGTAAATGATGCATTTCATTGTTTGAAAAAGATAGTTATTGGGATATTCTGCAATCAATTGTCTCTTAGCCTCTATTAAATGGTTCCCTCCAATTACATAATATTTATAATCAAAACATTTTGTCTTGTCAAATGCTTGTTTGTTGGGAACCTGACATGGATCGACAATAACCACATAATCCACCACATGCGCATATGGATTGAACCTGAATAATGTTTTCAGATTATGTACATGTAGGTGATGGGCCTTTCTAATTTGATATTGAGATTGTCCTTCATCTGGGCCATAAAATTGGTTAACATTAAGCTCAAATGTTTGGCCACCAAGAATTAATTTATTCTTCCTCAACTCTTGTTGAATAGCATTTTGTTTTTTTTTAATAATGCCATCCTCTAACTCAGCACCTGGTGTTATGATTTCTCTGCTTCCGTAAGAGCTTTCAATTTGTTCTTCACTGCTGCTCACGACCTTTACAAGTTCACCAATATTTGATTTCCTAGTCTTATTGGATAACATATCAGTTTTTTTATAAACAAGCTCTCCTTCATGAGGTACAAGAGAGAGATCTTTGGCAATTTTTCTTTTTGGTGTCTGATCTATTTTCTCCTTTTGCACAATAGTTCTCATCTCCTCCTCACTAATTCTATCATAATTTTCTGTTTCATGTTCGCCACCTTCAAAAGAAATATGTTTAAGTTTACTAGATTGACTCACCTTAGTGACTCTTGGTTGATCCCCTCTTTGTACTGTTGCAGTGTCACGAGCTATTGCTCTTTGCTTCAATCTCCTTTCCTCTGCTTTGTCTTTGTGGAAAGTTTTGATCACATCCATAACATTTGGCACCAACATATAAATACCATCAAACATGTTTGAAAGACCTAGAACAAAATCCTATGAAATGAAATAAAACATGTCAATGATCAATAATTTATAAAAAATTGAATCATCCGTACAATAATGCATAGAGGAAATAAAAATAAGCATACTTACAATGTTATTTGCAATGTTGCTTGCTATTTCTTCAGAAAAATTTGAAGTTATTTCATCTGTGTCGTACTTGACGATTGATAGACGATATCTAACCTTCTCACGTTTCTGAGCCTTCCTTGCAAGAACATAAATAGTGTTTGTATTCGGGACCATACATATGTCTCGTACTCTGCCCATCACATCATATGGCTCATTTAAGTCAATCATACCACAAATCAGATAGATGTATATATCAGCCTCCGTTTCACTGTCTTCAAGATACCATGAGAAATCGGTTTTATCTATTTCCTCGGCGTTCTTCCAATCAGAAATAAGCTTTAATGAACCTGGTGTCTCACTTGCTTGACTTTTATTAGTGTGTGCAACAATATCCTTATTGCGTCCAACAATGTCCATAGTGCGCCCAGCTGCAACTTTAGATTTGGGAGTTGTATCCATAGTGCGTCGAGCTGCAGCTGTAGATTTGGGAGCTGCTGCCGTAGATTTGGGAGCTGCTGCCCTAGGTGCAGAAACATTCACAGAAATCTTTTTTGATGCCATTTTCCTGATATATATATATATATATATATATATATATATATATATATTAGTTAATGGAAAAATATTGCGGATAAAATAAATTTAATAAACAAAATTTATTTCTAAAACTAAATAGTTTGAAATTAAAGCAGTAAAATTAACTATACAAATTTTCATTTAAAAACAAAATATTATAAATCATATGTATATATATCTATATAATATGTTTTGAATACATTTTATAAAAAATTTAAAAATGTGTTTAAATTGTATAAAATAATTTTTAAAAAATAAACTAGTATTTTCAAACTTCAGTTTTTGTTTAATATTTAAAAAAAAAAACAAAAAAGTTACTAACTATTTATAACAAATGTTATAATATTATATATTTTTTTATTTTTTTAATTGTATTGTTATATAGTTTTTTTTTTAATTAATTTATTATATTGTTATATTAAAACAAATGTTTTTTTTTTAATTTATTATATTGTATTTTTTTTTTTAATTATATAATGTTTAAAAACAAAACATAATTGTTGTTTAATGATTTTTTTTTTTTGATATATATATATATATATATATATATATATATATTTGTTATATTTTGAAATTTTTAACAATTATTATTTAACAATGTTTTTATTATATTATATAACAATTTTTTATTTTTTATTTTTTATTTTTTTTTTTATAACAATGTTTCTATGAATTTTTAATTGTTTTATTAAAACAAATTATTTAAAAAAAAATAAAGAACAAAATAAAATTTTAAAAAAAATCAAAATTATAAAATGTTTTGTTAAAAAAATTATTAAAAAAAAAAAAAAATTAAAATTTAAAAATTAAAAAAAAAAAAAACCAAAATTTAAAAAAAAAATTGTTAAAACAAATTTAAAAAACAAAATTTAAAAATTTAAAAAAATAAAAAATAAAAAAATTTTAAAAATAAAAAATAAAAAATTTTAAAATCAATACGCGCGCGGCCCGCCCATTGGGTGTCGGGGGCCGGTCGGGCGGCGCCACGGGGGCGGGTCGGGAGGCGGGCTGGGCCGCCCCCATGGTGCCGCCCGGCCGGTCCCCGGTGCCCAACGGGCAAGCCTGCGCGCGATTTTTTTTTTTTTTTTTTTATTTAATTTTTAAATTTTTTTTTTTAAAATTTTTTTTAAAATTTTTTTTAATTTTTATATTGTTTTTTATTTTTTATTTTCAATTTCGATTTTTAATTATTTTTTTTATATAATATAATTATTAAAACATTATTTATTAATAAAAAAAAATTGTTAAAATTATCAAAATATAACAAAAAAAAAAACAATTTATTAAATCACAATAATGTTTGGTTTTTAAACATCATATATATATATATATATATATAAACATTTGTTTTAATATAACAATATAATAAATTTAAAAAAAAAACTATATCACAATACCATTAAAAGAGAGAGAGAGAGAGAGAGAGAGATAACAAAACAATGATGAAAAAAAAAATTAAAGATTTAAAATTAAAAAGAATAAAACAAAGATTTAAAATTAAAAAAATAAAATAAAATAGAATATAAAATAAAAAAATTCTCAAATTAAAAAAAAATAAAAAAATAAAAAAAAATTTAAATAATGAAATCACTAATATATTTATGATTAAAAAAAAACAAATAAAAAATGTTATAATATTTTTTTTTTTTATGTGCATGGTCGTTTTATGGATTTTTCTGTCTAAATGAACCTATAAGTCTTAAAAAAGAAAAAGAAAAAAAATCTAAATTTTTGTTCTTAAAACCCTAAAAAATTTAGTTTTTTTTGCATTTTCTTCACTAAAAAAATATAAAAAAATCAAGGTTTTTGAACCTAAAAACCTTAAAAAAGTAGTTTTTGGACACAAAAAAAACTATAGAAAAACAGATTTTCCCCAAAATCGTCTTTAAATTGACAGAATAGAAGGAAAACTAACCTTTGAAATGCAAAAAGCTGCTGTCACCAATGCCAACACAACGCCTCCACAAAATTACGAATAGCAACACAATGCCTCCAATGCCAATGCAATGTCTTCACGAAGTTACCAATGCTAATGCAACACCTCCACAAAATTACCAATAGCGACACAATGCTTCCAATGCCAATGCAATGCCTCCACGAAGTTACCAATGCCAACGCAACACCTCCAGAAATTTGCTCTAACAAATACCAGAAAACTTTATGTGATGTGATGAATAGAAACAATCATTCCTTTTAAATAGCGTATATTGTCTGATTGGTTTACTGTTTAACGAATGTGGGATTAAAATTTTAAATTTTAAATATTTACATTTAGTTTATTATAGTTCATACTATAGTCAAAATACTTATTATTTGCATTTAGTTATCATAATTAATATTTTATTTAATATTTAATGTTGAATAATTCAAATATAATCTCAGATTAAAAATTAAAATATAAAATACTTACATGTAGTTAATTATATTTAATATTATAGATAAAATAGTTAATATTTGCATTTAGTTATCATAGTTAATATTTACATGTAATCAATGTTTAAAATCATGGGATCAAATTTTAAAATCTAAAATATGTACATGTAGTTAATTATAGTTTAAATAGTTAATATTTACATGTTGTTATTTTTGTAAATATTTACATGTAGTCAATCTTAAACCATTCAAATAAGAAAATTATTTTAGTTTCGAAGACATGCATGAAAGGAATATTTTGTGGATATTTTGAATAGAAAGTATGATGAAATATTTGAAGACCAACAATTTATTAATAAATTTTGAAATATATTTTAGATGAATATAACGTAAGTTTAAAATTTAAAATTTAAAATATTTACATGTAGTCATTATAGTTAAAATAGTTAATATTTGCATGTAGGTATTATAGTAATATTATAGTTAATACTTACATCTAGTCAATGTTAAATCATTCAATTAAAAACATTATTTTAGTTTGGAAGGCATCCATGATAGAAATATTTTGTGGATATTTTGAATATAAATATCGGTAAAATATTTCAACATAAACAGTTTATTAAAAAAATGTTAAATACATTTTTTGATTAATATTTGTACCAAATATATGAAATGAAAATTTTGGAGGGAAAGTTTTTCGCGAAATTTTTTGGAGGGAAATTTTTTCGCGAATTTTTTTGGAGGGAAAATTTGGAGGGAAATTTTCAGTCTTTAAGCTATATATTGTAAGTGGGAGAGGAATTTGTATCATTCAACCTATTCTTGTTGAAAGCCATGGTTTCTTCTGATAGCGAAGTTTTTCTTTGTACAACATCAACATCTTCGTCACGCAACAACTCTATTCAGAGTGATGAATATAACAGGAGTTCGTTCACCATGAATAGAGAGTCAAAAAATTGACTTGGTCGTAATCCTAAAGATGATGAGAACAAAATTGATGAGGCACAACAAAATGAAATTTATGTAAATCGAGAGCCAGTTATACCTCTTACTCTTAATCTTAAGGATTATAAAAGCGACAGTGATGAAGGGCATGATGAAGAATTTCCAGAGTCAAAAGTTTCACTTCGTCCTAATCCCAAGGATTATGAGGACACCATCGATGAAGAGGGAGATGAAGAATATCCACTTCAGCTTAATCCTAAGGATTATGCGAGAACAACAAATGAAGAGGGGAATGAAGAATCTGTAGAGTCAAAATATCCACTCTGTCCTAATCCTGAGGAGTATGCCAGCACCACTGATGAAAAGGGGGATGTAAAATTTCTAGAGTCAAAATATCAAATTCGTCCTAATCATAAGGATTATGTGAGCACCACTGATGAAGAGGGGAATGATAATGTTTCAGAGTCAAAACATCCACTTCGCTCCAATCCTAAGCATTATGCCAGCACCACTGATGAAGAGGGAAATGAAAAATTTACAGCGTCAAAATTTCCACTCCGTCCTAATCCTAAGGATTATGCAAGCACCATTGATGAAGAGGGGGATGAAAAAATTCCAGAGTCAGAATTTCCACTTCATCTTAATCCTAAGGATTATGTCAGCACCACAGATGAAGAGGGGAATGAAGAATTTGCAAAGTCAAAATATGCACTTCGTCCTAATCCTAAGGATTATGTCAGCACCACCGAGGAAGAGGGGAATGAAGAATTTGCAGCGTCAAAATATCCACTTCGTCCTAATCCTAAGGATTATGCCAGCACCACTGATGAAGACGGGGATGAATTTCCAAAGCTAAAATTTTCACTTCATCCTAATCATAACGATTATAATTTAACCAATGATGAAGGGGGGGATGAAGAATTTCCAATAAATATAGATTCAAGGCATTCACTTATTCCTAATCCTAAGGATTATGAGAGCTTCAGTGAGGAAGGGGAGGGGTAGGATGAAGAAATTCTAGTGAATACAAATTCAAAGCTTCCACTTATGCCTAATCCCAAGGATTATGAGAGCACCACTGAGGAAGGGGAGGATGAAGAGTTTCTTGCAAATAATAATTTTAGAGGCACAGATCTGAATATTGCATTTTCTCCAAGTGACCATTTCAAAGACACTCATGGTGATGAAGAATTGAATCCTCCCATGGAAGAATTTGAAAGCATGGGTCAATATGGTGAAGAATTTCTTTTGAGTCAGGGTTACAAAAGTGCCGATGATTCTTGTGAAATGTTTTCTTTAAATGATGATGGTAAAGAAAATTTTCCACGCAATGATGTTGATGAATTTCTTAACTATTTTGAGGATGATGATAGTGGGGATAATATTCCTCCTAATGGTGATGAAACTACTTTTACAAAGGATGATGGAATGATGAAGCCCTTGCAAGCAAATATTGCAACTAGGAGTAGGAGTAGACCTTTTCATATCAATCCAAAGCATTCAAGTTATACAAGGGCGAGGACAAAATATCTCACGACAAAAAGTTATGTCGTTCATTTGATTTCAAGTGAATGTTGTCAAAGGGATTGCTTGAAAAATATGGATTTCAACTTTGCTTTGGAGAAAAGGAAAACATATATGTCAATGAATAAAAGCATGCAAAATTCATATTTAGTGGGTTGTATGCAATCTACACTAGCAGGTTATGATTATCATATTGGGAATATATTGCTTTGCAGAAAGGCGTTCAAAATGTTGTATTCAATTGGTAATTGTTGTTTGTCAAGAATCCAGGATAGATTGGAAAAGGATCCCACATATTATTCAGAAGCACGTTATAAACGGGAGGTGGGGCCGTTTGCAAATACTGCTAAGACATGGATGAAAGAATTCTTTTCAAATCATGGAGAGTGTATGCCAAATAAAGACACAATACATATTCTAGATAATTTCTCGAGACGAGAAATATTCATGTTATACAAAGATTATGTAGAAGCTATTGAAGGAATTGGTAATTTTATTACATATTCTTATTTTACAAGGATATGGAAAATTGAATTCAACAATGTTCGTATTCCTAAGAAGACAAGGATGGGGATTTGTAGCACATGTGCTTCTCTTAAAGCAAAAAGAGATAAATGTCAAGGGGCAGAAAGAGGTATGTGTTCAAAACATTGTTTTTAAAAATTTGATACTTATCAACTATGAAAATATATTTATTCATATGTTTCTTTTATTTTATGTATAGATTCTGTTGTCAAAGAACTTCAAGACCATCGCAATCAGCAAACAAGTGAAAGACAAAAGTTGTATAAACATCGAAAGAAGTGTTATGATCATCCAAATAAATATCTAGGATTGATAATTGATGGTATGGACCAAAATAAAACACTTCTTCCACATTTTGTCCGCACGCCAAAAAAATTACAGGAGGAAAATTTCATTTAGTTTCACTTGGTTGGTTGTATGGTATTTAATGAGAAGATGTTTCCAAGAGTTTTCTTCACAACTCCAAATATTCACAATGATGCAAATCTGACCATAACTATAATCCATGATGTGGTTACTCATTGGTTTGGGATTCTTCCTGAAGTTTTGTATTTACAATTAGACAACACAAGTCGTGAGAACAAAAATCAAGTTCTTTTTGGGTATCTAAACATGCTCGTTGAATTGAGGAATTTTAAAAAGATAAAGGTTGGTTTCCTTCTCATTGGGCATACTCATGATCATATTGATCAAATGTTTAGTCATTTTTCAATAACATTGAGGAGGAAATGTGTTGGGAGCCTTCCATCATTAATTGAATGTATTAAGAAATCGTACATTCCAGAGCCTGTTTTTCATGTGTCGGAAGAAACTATTGACATGCGAAGGTTTATTTTTGGATCGCATGGTGAGGAGAAATGCATTGAACAACTTAACAACATTAGCTTCCAGCATCAATTTCGTATCAAAAAAATTGATGGGATAACACTTATATGGGGCAAGAAGTATTCAACTATTGAGGAATGGGGACCATCATCAGGTTTAGGATTTTTGAAGTTCATTCCAGAGTGTCCAATGTTTTCATCAAAGATATTGTTATTATAGCCAATTTCCGAACTCCATAATGCACGAAGGCAGAAGAGAGACATAAATTATTCTGAATGTCTAGAGGAAATTAAAATATGTATTAGAGATACATATGAATACTTCGATGTTGCTGATTCAGTTTGGTGGGAGTCTTTTTTCAGTAATCAAAGTGATATGATTTCAAGATCAGTAAATGGGGATACGCTTTTGAAGACTCTCTTTTTTTTGCCACAAAATATGCCAAATGAACATGAACATCAGGAAACACACAATGTTGAACAACAACAGCCTCAAGCTATTATTAATTCCCCACAGGTAGAGGAAAGAGAAATCTATATTGGTTCTAGAAGATCACGTGCACAACGTGAAGCCATGGAAGACCTTTATAGGGGTTATGTGCAAGATCTTAAGGAGGGTTGCATGATAGCAGTGTTAGCAGATGAAGATCCACTTGGCTATCCATTCTGGATTTCCAAGGTTATAAAGGTCATTAATGAAAATGAAGAGATTATAGTTGTTGATGTACATTGGTATGCCACAAGTACCCACCCTTTCAATGGTGTGTACAAGCCAGAGATGGTAGTGGAAAAAAGAATTGGCAGAAAGAGAAAAAGAAAGGGAACAAACATAAATCATCGCCGCACAGATGTCTTAAAATTGGAGGATGTTGACATACTTGTGTATGACTTCAATTTGACAAAGAGAGGAACTCTTCGGTTGCAGACCATAAATATTTTGAAGAAATTGCTACCAGAACAATTACTGTTGAAATGGGACTTTGCAGAATGTAGACGTAGATCTACAAGACTTTTGAACTCTAAAATGGTGGGCATGCATGTTGACTCAGATGGAGCACTAGTTGATGAAAGAGAAGAATATGGATCATCTTCATCTGCATCGAGCCATTCATTTGAAGATGTAGGTTATGATGGTGTGCCAGAACCTATGGTTGATTTTGAATAACTATCTAAGACACTTTTATGTAATTGATGTTTGCATGGTAACTTGAAATAAAATTTTTGACTTCCATCTCATTTTTCATGAAGTTCTGAGACATTTCTATGTTTGTTGGATTATATGTTTTAATTATGAAGAATTCATTTCTTTAGAATATCGATAATGTAACAATGAATTACAAAAATAATTTATGTTATATTCAATGTACCAATGTTGATATTTTAATTATAAGTAAAATAGAAAATAGAAACTAATGTTGAATTTTTAGATTATGCAGTGATATTACCATGATATTATGTATTGTTACCATTTGGTATAAGATAATTTTAAAAGTTTTAATAATTATATGCGTCATTGAAATGGAACACTTTGTTTTGATGCTTGATTTTTAGGTTTTGGTTGAAATTATATTTAAATTTGTCTTATGCTAAGATTTGAAAAAAGATAAGTTTTTATCCTTTAAAATTAAAATTACTCTTACTTGTTTCTGTTCAATGATAATTTTTTCATTTACTTGTCCATTTTTTTAAATTGTTAAGTCTTATAATTTCTCCATAATTTCATTGCTCAAGTATGTTGAACACTTAATATTGAAAAACTTTAGATTTACAACTTGTCATTAAGGTTTTTATGCGCTACCAAATTTTATCTTAAAGGTTATGGTTGACAATAATTACAATTTTGGGGTTGTTTAAAGTCAAGATATTTTATGTTTAACAACATGGATGAAAATTGTTCGAAATATTAACTACAATAATAATTTGTTAACGCCTCTCTGGTCGCGAAGCGTTCTCTGCGGAGCGATCGGACTAGGGCTTCCGCGCCTCTACGCACCCTTGGGGCTGCCGTGCCCTTGCTATCGTTCTGCTGTTGCTGCGCACAACCATGGAGCCCTCTGGGGGATCGGATCTGCCTCCCCCCCCGGAGGTTATCGCCTTCAAAGAAATGATCGCCCAATGCAACAAGCGCCCACCTTCAGTGAGCCAACAAAAATTTGTCAAGAAGATGGATACCATCCCCTCAGTAGCCCTCCCCGAGGAAGAAACCTGCAAAGCTGCTTTGAACATGGCTGAACGTGGCCTCATAGGTCAGTTCACGGGCCTCTGGCCCTCTCCCAAGTCGGTGGAGGATTGGACTCAAAGGAACTGGAAGCCGCTTACCAAAGAGGGAGTTAAAAGTTACTTTGTTGGCAAAGGTTTCTTTGTCTTTGTCTTAGAAAGTGCAGAGGATAGAAGTTTAATCTTCAGGAATGGCCCTTACTTTATGGGTCCGCAAGGTATATACCTTAATAAATGGTCGCCATATTTCGATCCAGCTCAGGATGTTCCTTCGGCCGTCCCGGTGTGGGTGCGGCTTCCCCACCTTCCCCTCCATTGCTGGAACCCTAAGTCTCTCCAGATCATAGGGAACACCTTAGGCAAATACATTGATCAAGCCCCAAGAAAAGATCAATACTCTTGTGCCAGCATCTGCGTCGAAGTAGATCTGGAGGAGGGTTTACCGGAAGCCATCAATCTCATAGTAGCAGGATGGACGCATGTCCAAGAGCTGGACTACGAACAACTCCCATTCAAATGCAGACACTGCCATGGCTACGGGCATTTTGCTAAACACTGCAAAAAAAAGGCAGAAGATCAACCTGAGAACCAAAATGGAGAGCAATGCACTCTAGTCCAAAAACCCACCAATCACAAAAAGGGCACCGGGAAAGGTCCCCTGAAAGAGGCACCAAGCAGCTCCAATCACATCCAAGGTAAAAACTCAAATGGTAAAGAAAACAGTCAGAATAAGGCAGCTACAGCAAACCAGGAAACCTTGGACCAGCCCGGATCTCCCATTATCAATCAAGATGGAGGGGAAAAGTCACTTCCTGAGGCCACCCAAGGAAGCCCTTCCAACCCCACATATGCAGATGTCACAAGGAAAAAGCCTATTGACAATTTCGGGTCCTCGAAGGATGAAACCTACGAGAAACCCACCAAAAAAGTTGGCAGGAAATCTCGCAGAGAAGAAAGGGAAGAGGAGGCTGAAAGGCTCAAAACTCAAGGAAGCCAGCCCACTATAGAGATGTCTATTAGGAGAAATACCAGGACCAGGCCCCCCAAGGGAGGCTCCCTCCACTTTCCAGGTAAATAATGCACCTCGTCTCTTGGAACTGCAGAGGTCTGGGTAATCCCTCGAAAGCTGAAGCGATCAAAGATCTTCTCAAAATGGAACCCTCAGATATTCTCATGCTCCAAGAGACTAAGATTGAGGGGAAAGCCCTCCTAGACATCAGCAAGATGAAATGGAAAAAAAAGGCAGGAAAAGCTGTCAGCTCAAGAGGCTCCTCCGGAGGACTCGCAACCCTCTGGACCGAAGATCTCTTCCAGCTGATCAATTCTCATGAAACACAACACTGGATCTTCATGGAATTAATGCATATTCCAAGTAAGTTAACTTTCTCCCTCTTCAATCTTTATGTTCCTGTTCTATACTCAGAAAAGAGAGATTGCTGGACCACCCTCATAGCCTTCCTTGAGTAGCACTCCCCCAAAAACATCATTCTGGCAGGGGACTTAAATATTGTTTTGAATTTCAAAGAAAAAAGGGGAGGTACAAACAGCAGAGATCCCTTCCTCCCTCTGGTCGAAGGCCTCATCCAGGATTGGGACCTTGTAGATTTCATCCCGGCAAAAGGGCTTTTCACTTGGTCCAATAACAGAGTGAGAGGGGAACGTATCTCCGCCCGATTGGATCGATTTCTGGTTCAGGGTGCACTGATGATGACTAAGAAGATTATTACCACCAAAATCCTTCCCAAGTTGACTTCAGATCATAAGCCAGTCCTGCTCTCTCTAGAAGATGAAGACGATTTGGGACCTATCCCCTTTCGTTTCAGCCCTCTATGGACTAAAAGAGATGGCTTCTTCGACACAGTGAAAACATCTTGGAGCAAAACCTTCTCAGGGTCCCCCAGCTTCGTGTGGGAGCAAAAGCTCAAAGCCACAAAGCAGGCTCTGAAGGAGTGGATCAGAAAACCTGCTCCAAATCCAACTAGTCACCGAAAAGAAATTGTGCACTCCCTAGAGGCATTGCAAATAGACATGGAAAGGAGAGATATCACTCCAGCGCTGCTAGATAAAGAAGTCAAAATTCAATGTTCATCATTCCAATCCTTCCGGCTAGAGGAGGAGTACTGGAGAATCAAATCTCGAAGTCTGTGGCTGAAGGCGGGTGACAGGAACACCTCCTTCTTCCATCGCCAATACCATGCAAGACTCTTCAGAAATCACATCTCTGAAATCACAACAGCAGAAGGGCAGATCTGCAAAGGGTTCAGTCAGATAAAAGAGGCAGCTGAAAGTCATTATAGACAACTATATACTGCAGGAACCCAAGGTAATGAGGAGGACACCGCTGATTTCCTTTCCAACATTCCCCTCCTGGTCAGACCTGAAGATAACATCGATCTCAACAGACCCTTCACTGAAGAAGAAGTCATTAAAGTTATCTGGTCTATGGACTCAGACAAGGCTCCTGGGCCTGATGGTTTTACCATCCACTTCTACAAGATGTGCTGGGACATCATAAAAAATGATCTCCTAAAGATGATTAAAGGATTCATGAATAAAGCCAAGGTAGGGGGAGGAACCAACTCCACATACCTCGCCCTCATTCCAAAAGAAACTAATCCTGAAACCTTTGCTAGATTTAGGCCCATATCGCTGTGCAACGCCTCTTACAAAATTCTGGCAAAGCTCCTTGCAAATAGGATCAAGCCCCTTCTAAATAGACTTATCTCTAGCAAGCAAGGAGGCTTCGTTGAAGGCAGGCACATCCTAGACAATGTCATCCAAGTCCAGAAGATTATTCACTCAAGCAAGCAATGAAAAGAAAAAGGAATGCTGATAAAACTTGACATGGCCAACGCCTTTGATCGTGTTAACCGGCCTTTCCTCTACAAAGTTCTCCTCGCCTTTGGTTTCTCCCCTCACTTTGTCTCTTTCATCAAGGCCTGCACTGACAACCCTTGGATTGCCCCCCTCGTTAATGGCCTCCCTACCTCTTTTTTCCATGCCCAGAGAGGTCTCAGGCAGGGATGCCCACTCTCTCCCTTCCTGTACATTCTGATGGCAGACTCTCTTAGCAGAAAGCTCTCAGTAGAAAAAGACGCAGGCTCCCTTCCAGGCCTTAAACCTTCCATTCATTCTCCTACCCAGAATCATTCTCTTTTTGCAGATGACTCTCTCCTTCTCGGAGGCGCCTCTGCAAGAATTGCCAAAGCTTTTGATGAAGTCCTTAAAAGTTACTGCAGGGCCACGGGAGCCTCCATTAATGAAGGGAAAAGCGAAGTTTATGGCTGGAACATCGAGCAACATGAGCTCACAAATATCTCCTCCCTCCTTGGATTCAATAGCCAAGCCCATTGGGAGAGGATAAAATACCTTGGTCTCCCCATAATAAATGGCTGCAATAAGAGAGCGCTGTGGTCTGAAGTAATCAGCAAAATCAAGTCAAAAATCACAACCTAGGGAGGATACTAGCTCACATATGGAGGTAAGGTCATCCTGATCAAGTCTGTGCTTTCTGCATTACCAATCTATCAAGCTGCCTTCCTCCTCGCTCCAAAACAGGTGACGGACCACATCTCCAAATTGATTCGTGACTTTCTCTGGCAAGGGGGGAAGGGTAACAATCATAAACTGCATCTTGTGAAATGGGATCTGGTCAAACGCTCAATCTCAGAGGGAGGATTGCAAATTCGGTATCCAGCCCTGGTCAATCTGGCGATGGGAGGTAAAATCCTCTGGAACCTATTTAAGAACCCAAAGCACCCTGTCAGCAAAACTCTGAAAAGGAAGTATGCCCATAAGACGCCGCTCCGAAATCTCCAGGCGACTCAAACAAACAATGGCTCCCAGGTATGGAAACTTTGCAACAAAATTCTGAACTTTTTCAAAGAGATAGTATACAAAATCCCTGGCAAAGGCAAACACACAAATCTGTGGCACGATCGCATAATGGACAGAGATTCTCTTTCAGAAATCGATGAAATCGCAGAGCTGAGGAACTGGTTGGAACGCACTGGAATTAATAGCATTCACGACCTCTCCAAATGGGATTGTCATGGCGCATGGAATGGTTGGGATTTTTATGGCATTCCTGGTCGCTTAAATCATCAGATGCTCGTGCTGGAAGAGATGCTGGAAGAAGTGGCCCCAGTGAACAGAAGGACGAAGGATAGTTGGGGATGGGGGCAATCTGGAATCTACACAACAACAACAACATACAACGCTCTCCAACCCATCAAGAACAGTAGCAGAAATCCGGATTTATGGAAGAAAGTCTGGGAGCCCCTTGCTCTACCTAAAGTCAACTTCTTCTTTTGGACGCTAGCCCATAACAAGTTTTTAACTAGAGACAATCTGATGAAAAGAGGCATAGCTGGGCCTCACAAATGCGAGTTGTGCAGAACCAGTACAGAAACAGCCAAGCACCTCTTCATGGATTGTAAGTTTGTCAAAGATGTGTGGGATCTTATTCTCCTTGAGCTTCACATCACAGTCCCCTCGTATAACTCTGTAGCATATCTCTTCGACTCTTGGAACCAATGCTATCCCTATAAAATCTCCAGCAAATCTTTTTGGAGGAAAATCTGGAACGCCATCCTCAAATTTACTTGTTGGCAGACTTGGTTGGCCCGGAATGATTTGATTTTCAATGGAAAGGAGCAAACTCCCTTTGCGGTAGCTGCAAAAGCGAAATCCCTCCTCCTGGAAGCTTCTCAACAATAATACTTTTCTGCAGACCCTTTGTTGCTCCCCGAAGAAGAAAGGTGGCTGGGTCCTCTCTCCCCCCACCCCCGGAGGTAGCTTTCTGTTCCTCAATCTGTGAATCCAGTATGGCGAATAAGAGACCCCGAAGCGATCTTTCAAGAGTGGTGGAGAAAACAAAAAATAGCTACGATCTTCTTTGATGGTGCCTCTAAAGGCAATCCCGGGGTTGCTGGAGCTGGTGGGGTCATCTACACCCCGGATGGAGCTAGAAGGGATAGCTTTTGCTGGTGCATTGGGCAGAAATATAATAACCAAGCTGAGATCCTAAGCCTTCTTAAAGCTTGCCAAATTGCTAGAGATAGAGGGGACAAAGAAATTCAAGTTTTCGGAGACTCTGAGATCTTAATTAAAAAGTTAAATTCGGAGAATTTATTCACCAATGCAAGTCTTAACAAAACTCTGAGCAGATTAAAGGAAGTCCTCCTTGACTTTGAATCATATAAATTCTTCCACATTCTTAGAAATCTGAACAGCAAAGCAGATCTTTTGGCAAACAAGGGCTGTACTCTTGGGAAAGGTCAAATTCTCATAAATGGGGATAGTTCAATCCATCTCTGTAACCCATGAGGAATCCGCAACATGTAACATGGAACAGAAATAGATGCAATGTAATGATGGCAGCAATGGCGTAAGTCCAAATTTCTCTCCAAATTAAATAAAGATACACCCGTTTCAGTTAAAAAAAAAAAATTTGTTCGAAATGATAAGCCCTTCAGACATGTATTTGTTTATCTTTAACATCATCTATCAAAAATGTTAGAAATTTACGATTTTAAAAAATGTCCTAATATGTTGTCTTTAATTCCATTGTTACAAGTGTCAAAATTATGACACAATTTTTTTTTTTGTTATTCCACCATCAACCGAAGTTTTGTTTGAAGGGTGTTTTTCAATCCTTTTTTCAACAAACAATTTTGTTTTTAGCATAATTTTATAAAATGTTGAAATTTGACCTTCAAAAAAAACCAAGTGCATTCTGGAAGACACGCTTTTTGTTTTTGGGGTGTTTTTTCATGTTTTTTGAGACTTTTTGGGCTAGAGTTCCCGTTTTGAGGTCAGGTTACCTATTTGATCGGTAACAGTGTTTTTGTCGTTGTAAGATTGTTGATTTTTGTTGAGTTCTTCCAATTCCCTTAAGCTGTTGGCATAATTTTGGATATTTTTTCCTTTCTTCACTTCCTCACGCAGCGAGACTACTTCAGCTTCTAATTCTTCCCTTTCTTGGTTGCTTTCTTCCAACTTCTTTTGAAGTGACTCTTCAATGCATTTTTGTTCTTCAACTTCAATTTTGAGACCTTGAACTTGTTCTTCAAGAGTTTTGGAACGGATCTTCTCCACCTTGAGATATTTTATAAGCTTGATTGCTTCCTCATAAAATTCTTCTATGGTCCATCCTTCTTCTTCGTTGTTTGATACCTCTTGTTTATTGTGCTTGGCCATAAAAAATACTCTCTCAATATCTTCTTCTTCACTGTCATTGTCTTCATTGGATGATGAGCTATCTTCTTTAGAGAGAAAGTTCCTTTTGGATCCTTGCTTGTTGAATTTCTTAAAGCCTTTCTTTCCTTTTGAGTTTCCATTACTTATGTTTGGACATTTTGATGCAAAATGCCCAACCTCATTATAGATGAAACATATCAATGGAATTTTACCTTTGAATTGTCCCTTACCAATTTTTATTTTTCTCGTGAAGTAAGCATATTCTTCATCTGAAAGACCACCTTCATCATCTCCATTTTCTTCACACTTGCAGGTGCATGTCTTTTCAATTGAAGGTTATTTATCCTTATTGGTTTTCTTAGATGCAACGAACGTAGTTTCTAGATGCGAAGTAACCTCTTCTTCATCAAGTCTCATTTCATATGCTATGAGAACTCCATGTAATTCTTCCTTGTTGAGTTTTTCCAGATTTGCATTGTATTCTAAGACTGATACCTTTGGGTTGAATCTCCTTGGTAATGTTCTAAGAATATTCTGTATAATATTCTTCTCATCAACTGGCTCTCCCAATCCTTCCAGAGTATTGGTTATTTCATCAACGTATTGGAAGTATGCAGCAATGTTGCAATCTTCTTTCACTGTGAGTTGCTCAAATTTTGCTCTATAGATTTGAAGCTTTGCTTCTTTGACATTTGAGTCACCTGCATATATTCTCAAGCTTGTCCCATACATTTTTGGTGGTTTTACAACCCAACACCTTATGATAAGAAGATTCAATAAGTCCACTGATAATAATATTCTTTGCTTTTGCATCATTTACCAAATTATTCTTACCTTGTTCATCCGCGGTTGATGTAAATCCATATTGAACAATGTCCCATACTTCGTAACCTTGCGCCAAGAGATAAACCTCCATTCTTCCTTTCCAAAGTGCATAATTATTTTCATTGAATAGAGGTACACCATTCTTGGTATTCTCCATGACCTCCTTCCAGCTATAAAACTACTATTGAAGGAACCAAGCTCTGAAACCAATTGTTGGAAATACTGAGAGGGGGGGGGGTGAATCAGTATTTATTTCAATTAGAGCATTAGTTAATCTTCAATTATTATCAGTGTTTGTACAATGATAGCAGTAAACAAGAGGAACACAAATGCACACAGTTTTTAAGGTTCAAACCCACTCCGGGAGAAAAACCACCTAATGCTTTTCTAATAATTCTTTAATATTCAACTCCAATTGAAAATAAAGCTCCAAATTCCTAGAATCTAGAAAAGCATTCTTCTCCAGCTCCCACTAGATGGAAACTCCAATGCCCGAGATTCTTTAGTAGTCAATTGAGCAGATGCCCCAACACCTAATGAGCTACAACTCACCCTAGCACCACCCTACCACCCTATAGAAGAATAAAAGAAGAATGGACTCCCGTACCAGGGAAAATGGTCCACTTTACAATGATATAGAATGATGTAGAAGAAGAATATATACTAGAACATAACCCCAACTTTGATACAACCAACTAATGATGATCCTAGACCTCCCAACACTGCCTCTTCAACCCTTGGTAGATAGACACTAGTACAATTTGTACAATAATTTATTTACAATGACTAAGTACAATGATACCTTTACAATGATTGTATGCAGTGCTGCCCACTTGAAGCCTTCATATGATAAAATTCTTGTTGTTGTTATGCACCTTGGTTGCTGCTCTTGTCATGATACCCTCTGCTGCACCTTTCTTTGCTTTTCTGCTGTAGAAAGTCTGGTCCTTTGCAATCCTTGACAACACATGATCTAGCTTTTTCTTGTCTTCTAGGAGCTTGATATTGAATCTGGTGTATCTCTGTTATTTCAGATCCTCAATATCTGATTTTTGGTGTAGTCCTATGAGTCATCTTTCCAATGCCACAAGTCTGACCCAATTTGGATTCTTCAAGAGAGAGTTATACCCAATCTCTCAGAATGCCCTAATTAAGGACTGTTTCAGTAGAGCGCACTTGTATGACATGCCACGTGTCATTTTTCTTCATTTGTCTCTGAAATTGAGAGAGAGAAAATTATAGACTGTGCACTATCCACCACTTTTTACAGAACTCCAATCTGATACTCAGAGAGAGAGTTATGATGAATTTACCAAGGTCACTTCTTTGAGATGAATTTCAGGAGCCTGCAAAAACCCTGACGTCCACAGATCATATCTCCAAAAATATTGAGCACCTTGATCTGAAATTTTTACTACAACTTCCTCAGGAGTTTGGCTTCGCCTCATAAAAAATTCAGCTTTTGAACCTTCGTATAAAAAAATTTAGAGCGAAAATTCCACGATAACCTGTTTCAAATGGCAAAATCCCTTACATAAGGAGGAAATGAAGATCACAATTTATATGAATGCTTAAGTTGAGAGGGGCTTCAACAAGTGAACATGGGAGGGATTTTAGGAGCTTAAAAAATATTAATTATGACTTTTCAAGGACCCATGCCCCAACCCCATGGGATTTTAGCCCACTAACTAGGGGTACAAACTTCAAACATGAAAATCTCTCAAACTGTGAAGAATTACATGGCGTGCCATATATCAACGGAAACATCTCAACAAGTAGAAACCATCAAAAGCATTATTGAACCAGAATATATTAATTTTGTAGGTCAAAATTCCCATGCAATATTGGGTTAGCCCCTGGTGCTGCTTGGGTTGACATCAATGACAATTGTTGATCAACACTCCTCCCTTCTATCTATCTCTGATTATTCATGATAATATCCTTATTAATTGTCTAATGGAATCTGGAGCCTCACATAATTTAATGCTCAAGGTCTTCATGGATGAACTAGGCCTTGATGTGACTAGATAATACCAATATCTCTACTCTTTTGATTCTCGGAAAGTCTAATGCCTTGATGTCATAAAATACCTTGCAGTAAGCCTCCTTCAGTTACCCATGAGAGGGATGGTGATGGATATTGTTGTAGATGACATTCCTCCTAGATTTGACATGTTACTTTCTAATTAATGGATTAGAAGGTTGGGTTCAAGCATTTTACATATCGATAATTCTTCCCTCCCTACAGAATGTTTTCAGATATTGAAGCTTGCTTAAAATAAAATCAGTCATGAGGGTTCTCAGGTGTGGCAAATGTATTTTTATGACTCTTGTTCTAGAGAAGGAGCTGGAGTAGGGATAGTTCTCATTTCCCCTTTGAAAAAGAGCTCCACTTTCTTATTTCAAACTTTAATTTGAAGCAACTAACAATGTGGTTGAATATGAAGCTATTTTAATTGGTTTAAAAACAACAAAAGACATGAATTTTTCAGAAATTTTTGTTTTTGGAGATGTTGAACTTATTATTCAGCAAATCAGAAGTGTTTATCAAATTAAACATCCCAAACTCAAATATTACCAGAATGCAGAATGGAGCATTATAGAAGACTCATTCTCGGATTTTAACATTTCTTTTGTTTCAAGAGAAAGTAATATTTTGGCTGATTCACTTTCTATTTCAGCAAGCTCATTCAAGATTCCAATACCTATAAAGCTGAAATGTGAAGTGGAAGTTAGGTTTAGACCTAGAATTCTGGATAATGTCAAAAATTGGAAAGTTTTGGAGGATGAACAAGAGATTAAGCTGGTGGAGAATAGATGTCCTAAACATTGATCAGGATGAAGATCTCATGAAGGATAATGTTGATTATCAAGATACCAAAAATATGAAAAAACAGATTGATGATCAACCTATCATACAACTGCCTACCAATCATATTCCCAAGGGGTTAATCCCACTTGAGAAGCTTTTTTATCACAATGACATTTCAGTTAAACCAAAATTAGCTAAAGAAGATGCAGAATTGGAAGATTATGATTTGGGTACAGAAATAGAGCCAAGTTATGTTAAGTTGTCAAAAGATTTATTAGAAGAAAGAAAGATTGAATACCGCAAGATCTTTTGTGAATTTGTGGATGTTTTTGAATGGAAATATATCTTAAGAAATATGACACATCTATCATTGAGTATAGAATACCATTGAAATATGGTACTAAGCCATTCCGACAGAAATTAAGAGAAATCAATCCATTATTGTTACCAGTCATGGAGAAGGAAGTGAAGAAAATTTTGGATGCTTAAATCATCATTCAATTGAGATACTCAGATTGGGTTTCTAATCCAGTTCTAGTAAGAAAGAAGAGTGGTGAAGTCAGATTATGTGTATATTTCAGGAATATTAACAAATGCTCCAAGAAAGATAATTATCCATTGCCAAATATGGAGCATATTCTTCAAAAGGTAATCGGTTCAGGCATAATTTCCGTGTTAGATGGGTTTTCCGGGTACAACCAAGTATCTGTTTGGCCGGAAGATCGAGGGAAGGCAACATTCATTATTCTTTGGGGAACATTCATGTATGCAAAGATGTCATTTGGGCTTATAAATGTCGAAGTTACTTTCTAGCGTGCTATGGACTTTGTATTCTTTGGAGAAAAAGACAAATTATTGGTCATCTATTTGGATGATATTATTCTTTTTTCAACTTCAGATCAAGGGCACCTTCAACACTTGAGACAAGTATTTTTTAAATGTAGAAAATATGGTATATCATTGAACCCAAAGAAGTCTTATTTTTCTCTTAAATAAGGTAAGATGTTGGGTCACATAGTTTCTAAAGATGAAGTGAGAATTGATCCCAAAAGAGTGATTGCAATTCAGGAGATAACACTTCCAAGATCTAATAAAGAGATTCAATATTTCCTTGGTAAGATCAATTTTTTAAGAAAATTCATTCCCCATTTTGCTGAAGTGATGAAGCCATTAGGGGAATTTTGAGGTCTAAAATGGGCCTCCTAAGAAAAATGTACAACCAAAATAAATTTATAAGAACCAATAGGATTCAAGATGATGATGTCAACCATGGGGGATGATTCACCATTTTTTAAGTAAAAGGGTAAAAAGATTAAAAAATAATAAAATAATAAAACTACTTTTTCAACTCATATTTTCAACTTATCTCCCAATTTTTTTACTCAAATTTCATGCGGGAGTACTCATTGGATGCAAAATTTAATTCCTCATCCAAGGAGTACCCATGTTTCATACTTTCAATAAACCCTGCTATGCGAAAAATGAGAAATACATGAAAAAACGTGATTGCAATAACGTTTTTGATGTATTTCTCATTTTTCATGTAGCAGGGTCCATCAAAAGTACGCAACATGCGTACTCCTTGGATGAGGACTTAAATTTTGCATCTAACAAGTACCTTTGCTCGAAATTTGAGTAAAAATTTAGGGAGATAAGTTGAAAATACAAGTTGAAAAAGTAGTTTTTTCTTTTTAATTCCCTCTAAAATTTGATGATGTCATTAAATCTTACTTTATTATTTCCACTATTATTTTATAATTTCCTTAGGAGGCCCATTTTAGACCTCAAAATTACCCTAATGCATATTACTTTCATGCTAAATAAGGACAAGGAATTCAAAAGGACATTCAAAGCCATAAATTCATTTGAGTTGATAAAAAAAGATTTCATTGAAGCACCTCAGTTGGTAAGCCCCGAATACTCAAATACTTTCTTAATCTTCTCATTTTCCTCTCAATATACTATTGTTGCTATTTTATTACAAAAAAGATGCAGAAAATAAGGAAGCCCCCATAAATTTTTTCAGCAGAGCTCTTAGATATGCAGAATTGAAGTATGAAATGCTGGAAAAGCAAGCATATGCATTAGTTAAGGCTTTGAAGGATTTTAGTTTATATTCTGCATGATCAAATGATTTCCTATGTACCTTCATCCGTTGTTAGTGAAATATTATTTCAGCTTGATATTGATGGAAAAATAACTAAGTGGGTGACTAAAGTTTTTGAATTTGATTTAGAGATAAAGCCTACCAAACTAATCAAAGGTCAAGGATTAGACAAACTACTATTTGAAGAAAATTTTAGAGTTTTGGGCTTGAATTTCATGGATGAAAATATAGAAGGGAAAACTTGAGAACCTATTGACAGCATTGAAGTGGATGTAAAGCTTGCTGAGTACAACTAGTATAAGGATATCATTTATTTTATGTGGCATTTTAAACCTCCTCCAAATTTTGATAAAAGCGTAATGAGATTTTTGAAGCTGAAAACCATTAAATTTTCATCAAGGATAAATGTTTTTATTGGAAATATCCTATAATATTTTTTTTTTATGTGGATAGGCCCAAATGACTCTAATAAAGTTATTTTTGATATGGATAGTAGTGTTTGTGGAGATCATATTTATTGGAGAACTACTAGATACAAAATATTGAGAGTTGGTTATTTTTGCCTAGCTTATTTTATGATGTATGTGTTGAGGTGAGAGGATGTGAAAAATGTCATAAGTTCACTGGTAAAAAAACATTTTAAATCTTTTCCTCTCAAGCCCATAGTTGTTTCTGAACCTTTCCAACAATGGGGATTGGATTTCATTGGGGAAATTCATCCACCTTCAAGTGGACAACATCGTTGGATTCTTGTTACAACTAATTAATTCACCAAATGGATTGAAGCAATACGTACTAGGAATGCTACTAATAAAGTATTAACTTTCTGGAGTGAATCATAACTAGATGTGGATGTCCATCAAGGCTAGTACCAGATAATGCAGTTTCTTTTAAAGCTACACCATTGGTAAATTTCTGGGAAGATTATGGTATTCAACTTACTCACTCTACAACTTACTATCCACAATGGAATGATTTAGCTGAATCATCTAACAAAATTTTGGTAAGAATCGTCACCAAGATATTGGAGCAAAACAAGAAAGCTTGGGACTCTAAACTAAAATTTTCTTTATGGGTTGACAGGGTGATAATAAAAAAATCTATTAATAAATCACCCTTTCAAATATTTTATGGATCCGAGGCTGTTTTTCTAGTCTAATTAGCCATTCCTATAGCTAAATTTCTACAAGATCATGAAGCTAAGTCAAATGACATAACCAGAATAATTTATCAGATCATAGAAGTGCAGCAAAATCAAGAACACTAATATGATTTGGTAAGAAAATATCAGCAAGATGTAAATCAAGTTTTTGATAAAGGGACTAAAAAGGAAGATTTTTCAGATTGGAGATCTAGTGTTAGAATGGGATGCACAACATCAAGACCCTAGTAAGCATTCTAAATTTAATTCTTTATTGCTTGGTCCTTTCAGAATCTCCAATTTTTAGAACAATACTTTTGATTTGCAACACCTTGATGGGATAAAACTGTTTGGAGGCCCATTTAATGGGAAATTCCTCAAAAAATCATTTTACTAAGACTCTTGGTGGCCTACATTCATTGTAAATATCAATGTTTTTCATAATAAGACTCCATAACCTAATGGCAAGGCACTGAAACTCCAAAATATTCTTATAGCCTCGCAAGGATAGCTCTATCCCTTGTGGAGCCAATGTTAGCAGAATTTTATGCTTAGTCATGAGTGTGCTTTAAATTTTTTGTTTTTAGGATAAAAATTTGTAAATTAAAAAAAATTATAACGCTGTTGAAAGTTTCATTAGCTTATTTTTTAGCCCTGTTGGACAATTTGTTTTAACTATGTTTTATGTATGTTTTTCCTTTACCTGATGCTATCAGAAGTTCCGGTAACCTCCCCTATTTTTTTTTAATAAAAAAATCACAACCACTTTTGTGTTACCCATGTGTTCATGTTATCAAATAAGTTTAAAACCTTTTTATAATCAGCTATGTCATGTGATTGGAAAGGTATATGTTTGAGTGATGTCGAGTTAAGTCATGGTTATACGTGGAAGAAGCTAGGTATCGATGTGCAGTTGTAAAAGCCAACCGTTGTTTGTCATGTTTGTCATCCTAAGTCATTATATCCACATGTGTAGGTACATATCTATTGTCAAGGTAGATCGTGGATCTATGATTTAATGTAGTGACTGTTTGGTTAATCACACATGGGTGTTGCCGGAATTTTAGGCTTGTCATAAGAATACGATGGAGGTGACCGCCAAATCTAATTCCTTTTAGCTTCAGCCACCTGTAGCAGATAATATGAAAGAAAGCAGCCAAATGAACTTAATAATGACTATCACGAGGTGTGTTATACGATCCAGGATATTTCCGACTATGAAAAAATATCATGCATGGAAAGGATAACCAACGTATCATTTTAAATCACCGAAAGAAAGGAAAACCATTAGTTTTTGAATTCAAATGTTGGTGAATGAGTAGTTCTAGTGAGCAGCTTGAAGAGGGAGACTTAATTTTCAGAAAGTTTGCGTTAAAGAAAAAAAAACATCTATTAAGTAAGTTTTCTTAATCTTGGCACCTATCACATTATAACATACATCCTTCTTTATTGATGAAGATGAATAAGAAAGGAGGAAAACTAAAATGCATTGAAACTCAAGGAGCTGATTTAATAGATGCAAATCCCAATGTGAGGAGGTTCTTTGTACGGGCAGGGTGGTATCCATTTTGTTCACAGTTAGGAATCTCTCATATAGGAGTAGCTAGGGAATTTTCCCTCTCATTCAATGGAAAAGAAGCAAATGTTTATGGCCTCAGATTGTAGGTATCAACAGATTCCATTGCTGAAGCTTTCCACCTTCCACAGGAAGGAGAGAAATGGTTTAAAAGCCACTTTATCACTGGAGGAGACCTCAACAACTTCATCAAGGATGAATACAAAGACCCTAAATGGGCTAAGGGGATTCTCAGCAGTTATCTAAATAATTAAATTGTTGAAACTATCAAGCTCATTAAGATCTACCTTACTTGTGAGAGGAGGTATACTGCTGTTTTTTCTGTATCACATGAGCTTTTTGTTTCAAATTTTAGGTATGAAGACTCTCAACCTACCTTTATTTCTGCTGAAAAGCTTGACTAAAATGTTAGATAGGATACAAACCCATGCAATAGCTTCAAATTATAACTTATATAATCAATCTCTCATCAAGGTGTTGGTTGTTGAATAACTCAAAAGAAGAAACTAGTCTTGGGAGCACTTCTTATTTTATAGAGTAGGCCAACCTGCACCTACACAAGACATTCCTGCTCAACTTTCTCCAGCCTCACAACAACATTCTCAATCTACCAAGCAGAAGGGAAAAGTCAGAAACCAACTACTTCATCAGTTGGTAAGAGGACTAAAAGAAAAGAAAAGAAAGAGAATATCGACAAGAAGGCTAAAGGCAAAAAGGAAAAGGCTCCCCCAAACAAAGTTGAAGAGAAGTTGGAGAAAGGAGAAGGTTCATCTACCAACAAGCCTAAATCAATGAAGATTGTGCCTCCCATTTCTAATTTTCCCAAGGTTTATGCCAGAGCATGAAAATGAAAGTCTGCAATTGCATAAAAATTAAAAGAACAGGTGCTGTCGGAAGTTTGGAATCAAACATTCAGCAAAAGGTTCAGAAGCACTATCAGCCCACCAAGTCAGATGAGGAGCTCTTGTAGGATGCATGGTATGATATTACCCAGCAACAAAATTCGAGCTGAAATCAAAAACCCTGCATAACCCACGTTTGTTGACAGAAGTTATATATATTAAGAGGCAATCTGAAGGGTTATAGACTATAACTCCAATTGCAGAATCTAGTGGATCAAAGAAGAAAGATAAGGATAAAGCCCCTTCAGAATAGCAAACAGTATCCTCTAAAAGAATAAAAATCCAAAAGAGTTCAGAAGAGAAAAATACCATTACAAAAGAGACAACCACCATGACCACAAGGTCAAAATCAGTAGTTGACAAAAGAATAGATTTGGAAAAGCTTGTAGAAGTTGTAGCTCATATGCAGGAGAGGTAAAATAATGTCCAAGTGAAATACCTTTTTTCCTACTAGTTATATTTTTGAACAACTCAATTTTTAGAATGTTTAAGTCTGCACATGATTTTTCAAGTATTTTTTTGTGCATTTTTTAAAAGGAAACATAGTGTTACTAGAAATTCTAGTAGCATTGCAATTTTTTAGCAGTTACAGGTTTTTACCGAAAGTTCTAGTAGCATCTATTTTAATGAGTTTTGACTGTTGTCAACAGAATTTCCGCATTAGTTCAATAATGATAAGGACTCCTAAAGATATGGACATGTCAAGTGATGGATGATAAGTGGTTTTTAGGTTGTTAAGGGTCACATTTAATGAAGACACATGGGTTTTAAAGAACCAAGGTCATGGAGAGACAAATCAACAGAAAAGGAGGCAATTTGCCAGCACACTTAGCAACACAGTTCAAAATGTCTTCTTTGTTCCTCTCTACATATGTCCTGTTAGTTATATTTCGATAGGATATGTATTTAATATCCTATAACTCCTATGTAAGGTGAGGAAGAGTGGATCCTTCTTTTTAGGAGGGATGGAGTTGGTGCCCCTCTCTCTATAAATTTCATTTGTAAATTTCATTTTAGGGTTGGATTTAGGTCAGCTTGAATACTTTATCATAATAAATAAAAATCCTTTGTACTTCATGTTGGAGGAATTTTTGTTACAAAGACTATATAATGTATGGTGTGTTTCTCTTGTTATTTCATTCATCTGATTTATGAGTTGCAACAGCTAGCAAAGTATGATTAAGAGAACTATTAGAGGATCTAATAATTAATTATCTACTGTTTAATTTTCTACAGATCATGTATATGTTGTGTAAAGCATTTTAGTGAAGGTTTCATGAAGGATTTACGAAGTTCTTTATGCATGTATTCAAATTTCTAAATGGTGTTAGTTTTACATAAAACAAAGTTTATGTAAAAGGCCACTCTTGTAGTTGTGTGATTGATTTAGGATATGCATATTTCTTAGATTGAGTACCTGCTATCTATCACCTTTAATTTGTCACAATATGCTCCTCTATACTACCAATTTATCCATACAATTTATACTTTCCACAACTTGCCAAATGCATGAAAGTATAAAAGAGTCAAAATCATTTAAAACTCTTTAATAATCCATCCTACCACTCAAAACCTTTACTTTGAAATGAACTATGATGTGTAAGGCTTACTCCTTTGCAGTCAAGGAGTGACTCCTTGCACTAACATCTTTGGTGCCATTGTCGAGGAGGTGATTTGAAGTTTATCCCTGGGTGAATGAAAAATTTATAAGTCTGGTTCTGAGGTGTACAGTTCTAGCTATATTTTTAGACTACTTTACACTTGGCGATTCCATTTTTGAAGTTCTAGCTCCTAGAAGGGTTAGAACTAGGGATAACCCATATTCCCATTTGAGAATCCCAGTCCCGGTTCCTAAGAACTAATCAAGAAAAAGAGTAAATGAAATTTTGCTTCCTCTGCTACTGTTTTCTCAAAGGATGTCCCTAAAGAGGTGTTGCAAACTCTGTCCCTTGATTTTGCATAAAATTTTGTACCTCCCTTGTTTTCCAGCCAACAAACAATCTCTACATAAATTGTTGGTGCTTCATCATCTATTGTTCGAAATCCACCAATTGTTGTTCCACAAATTCTAGCAACTCATACCATGGCAGGTCAAAACCCACCACTTAACTGAATGGATGCAATTGTTGCTACTAGGTATGCCCCTTTATTTTTACCTCGACCTATGAATGCATTACATGTAGAAGATTATCTCAAGGATATGCCTAAATTTAGTGGTGAGGGAGAGGTAAAAATTGAAGAACACCTTGTTGATTTTTATGCCTATGCTAACAATTTGAATATTTAGCATGAATATGTCTGGATGAGAGTTTTTGTTCAGAGCCTTGAGGGTGATTTTAGGAAATGGTTCAAATCTTTGACAATTGGTAGCATCATTGGAATTGAAACCCTAAATGATACATTTTTAAGGAAATGGGGTGATAAGAAATATTTTATGTATTATATCAATGAATTTGGTGCAATCAAAAGAAAAGAAGGAGAATCAATTTTTGGTTTTCAAAGAGATTCAATAAGATGTATAGAAAAATACCTATGGAAATCAAGCATACTGAAGCTTTAGCCAAAATCACTTATGCTGGTGACTTTGATCCTAATTTTTGTTTATTATTGAGAGAAAGAAGTTATACAACACTAACAAAAATGCAAGCCAATGCACTGGAGGTAGAATCTAATGTATTAGCAGCTGATAAGCTCAGAGGATGGATTGATTGAGAAAAAAGGAAGAAAAAAGTTGAAGTTTCATCTTCCGGAACTTGTGACATATATCCTAAGCTAGATGAGTTGACCAAGATGGTCAAGTCATTGGCCACTGAGATTTCAAAGATCAAGATGAAAGAAAGAACAACTAATACAAGAAATGTTTCATTGGATCAGCCTAATAGGCAGCCATTTAGAAGACCTAATGCTCCTCAAATTTTGCAGCGAGAAAGAAGAGATGTTGATGATAAAAAAGTTAATCCCCCTTTACAGAATGTTATATTTGAAGATGAAGAGTAAGTTTAAAGGTTGGATAAAGGTGTTGATATCAATTTTTTAATATATAAAGAAATTTTGATTCATCTTGAACAAGAAGAGTATGAAGAATTCATGTCATATACTTAGAATAATGAAGTGAGTTCTGATCATTTGATGATTGCAGCTAATCATAAAACTAGATACAAACTCATATCAAACAATATTTATGATAACTACAAGATAGTTGCATAGCCAAAGAAGAATAAGGATAAAATTAAATTTCCACCAGAAAAGAATGTGGTTGAACCAAGTAGGCCAGATGTTCCGGTAGCAGTTAAAACTCCTTCACTTGAGGTAAAAATTGGTCACAAGTTGCCCCCTGCTTTCAATTTTTAAAATGAGAAACAAAATATTAAGATTCATGTTCCTCTTGTAGAACTCATGAAAAATGATGATTTCAAAAATACTTTTATGAAATATCTTCAGCCTCCACCTACCGAAGTAACCTCTGATTTTTTTAACCTTCAAGATGACAAGCCCACTATTATTTTAGTTCCATTGGTAGAAGACAAAGATATCTCTACTCCTCCCTTCTATCTATCTTTGAATATTCATGATAAGATCCTACATAATTGTCTAATGGACTCTGGAGCCTCACATAATTTAATGCCTAAGGTAGTCATGGATGAACTAGGCCTTGAAGTGACTAGAGAATACCAAGATCTCTACTCTTTTGATTCCTGGAAATTCCAATGCCTTGGTGTTATCAAAGACATTGCAGTAAGCCTCTTTCAGTTACCCTTGAGAGGGATGGTGATGGATATTGTTGTATTTTCCATTCCTCCTAGATTTGGCATGTTAATTTCTAGGTCATGGATTAGAAGGTTGGGAGGAACTTTGTAAATGGATTTCACTTATGTTATTGTCCCTATTTTTGGAGGAGAACAAAAGATAATTTATAGAGAATCTTAGCTGGAATATATCATCAGTGACGACAAAGACCCCACTAATCATCTGATTCATGATAGAACAACTTATGTGGGTTCAAAAATTTTACATATGGATAATTTTTCCCTGCCTACAGAAAGTTTTCAGATTTTGAAGCCTGCTAAAAATCAAATCAGTCATGAGGGTTCTCAGATGTTGCAAACGTATTTTGATGGCTCTTGTTCTAGAGAAGGAGATGGTGCAAGAATATTTCTCATTCCCCCTTTGAAAGAGAGCTCCACTTTTTGTTTCAAACTTGAATTTGAAGAAACTAACAATGTGGCTGAATATGAAGCTCTTTTAATTGGTTTAAAAATAGAAAAATACATGAATATTTCAAAAATTTCTATTTTTGGAGATGTTGAACTTATTATTCAGCAAATCAGAAGTGTTTGTCAAACTAAGCATCCCACACTCAAATATTACCGTAATGCAGTATGGAGCATTATAGAAGACTCATTCCTGGCTTTTAACATTTGTTTTGTTCCAAGAGAAAGTAATATTTTGGCTGATTCACTTTTTATTTCGGCAAGGTCATTCAAGATTCCAACACCTATAAAGCTGAAATGTGAAGTGGAAGTTAGGTTTAGACCTAGAATTCATGATGATGTCAAACATTGGAACTTTTTTTAGGATGACCAAGAGTTTAGAAGATTCATTGAAGTTGTTGAAGAATATTTTGTCCTAAACATTGATCAGGATGAAGATGTAATGAAGGATAATGCTGATTATCAAGATACCAAAAATCTGAAAAAGCAGATTGTTGATCAATCTATCATATTGTTGCCTACCAATAATATTCCCAAGGGGTTAATCCCACTTGAGAATATTTTTTATCACAGTGATGTTTCACTTAAACCACATTTAGTTGAAGAAAATACAGAATTGGAAGATTACGATTTGAGTACAGAACTAGGGCCAAGGTATGTTAATTTGTCAAAAGCTTTATCAGAAGAAATAAAGATTGAATACCACAAGTTGTTTTGTGAATTTATTGATATTTTTGCCTAGAAATATGAGGATCTTAAGATATATTATAGAACTATAATTGAGCATAGAATACCATTGAAATATGGTACTAAGCCATTCTGGTAGAAATTAAGACAAATCAATCCACTATTGTTACCAGTGATGGAGAAGGAAGTGAAGAAAATTTTGGATGCTAAAATCATCATTCCATTGAGATACTCAGATTGGGTTGCTAATATAGTTCCAGTAAGAAAGAAGAGTGGTGAAGTCATATTATGTGTATATTTTAGGAATCTTAACAAATTCTCCAAGAAATATAATTATCCATTGCTAAAGATGGAGCATATTCTTCAAAAGGTAACCTGGTCTGACAAAATTTCCATATTAGATGGGTTTTCTGGGTACAACCAAGTATTTGTTTGGCCAAAAGATGAAGAGAAGACAACATTCACTACTCCTTGGGGAACATTCATGTATGCAAATATTCCATTTGGGTTTATGAATGTCAGAGCTACTTTCCAGCGTGCTCTGGAATTTGCATTCATTGGAGAAAAAGACAAATTATTGGTCATCTATTTGGGTGATATTTCTGTTTTTCAACTTCATATCAAGAGCACCTTCAACACTTGAGACAAGTATTTGTTAAATTTAGAAAATATGGTATATCATTGAACCCAAAGAAGTTTGAATTTTCTCTTAAAGAAGGTAAGATGCTGGATCACATAGTTTCTAAAGATGGAGTGAGAATTGATCCCAAAAGAGTGATTGAAATTCAGGACATAACACTTCCAAGATCTAAGAAATAGATTCAATCTTTCCTTGGTAATATAATTTTTTTAAGAAGATTCATTCCCAATTTTGCTGAAGTGGTGAAGCATATTACTTGCATGCTAAAGAAGGACAAGGAATTCAAGTGGACATTTGAAGCCGGAAATTCATTTGAGCTGATTAAAAAAACCTATCATTGAAGCACCTCAATTGGTAAGCCCTGAATACTCAAAGCCTTTATTGATATTCTCATTTTCCTCTCAAGATACTATTGTTGTTATTTTATTACAAAAATATGTAGAAAATAAGGAAGCCACAAAGATGCAGAATTGAAGTATGAAATGTTGCAAAAGCATGCATATGTATTAGTTAAGGATTTGAAGGATTTTAGAGTTTATATTCTGCATGCTAAAATTATTGCCTATGTACCTTCATCTTTTATTAGAGAAATAAGTTCATCCTAATATTGATGAAAAAATAAGTAAGTGGGTCTAAAGTTCTTGAATTTGATTTAGAGATAAACCCTACAAAACTAATCAAAGGTCAAGGATTAGCCAAACTACTAGCTGAACAAAATTATAGAGTTTTGGGCTTGAATTTCATGGATGACAATCTAGAAGGGAAAATTTGAGAACCTATTGAAAGCATGGCAGTGGATATAAATCTTGTTGAGTGAAACTGGTATAAGGATATCATTTATTTTCTGCAACATTTTAAACCTTCTAAAAATTTTGATAAAAGCAGAGTGAGATCTTTGAAGTTAAAAACCATTAAATTTTGCATCAAGGATAACTCTTTATATTGCAAAGATCATACGAGAGTTTTTTTTGAGGTGCATTGAACTAGATGAGTCTAATAAATTTATGTTTTGTTGGCGCAAGGTCCCCTAGTGGTGATTTTGGAACAGTTTTGTAATATTTTGTAATAATTTATTCTAGCGCAGGGCCTTTGGGGCGGGTCAAAGCCCCCAACAAATTGTAATGGGTCAAAAGGTAGACCAAGAATCTACAAACCACTATTTGCGGACCATAGAATAGCGCAAGCTAATATGTTATAAATAGATGGATAAATCGAGTCTTGGGTAGGCTAAATTTTGGAAAATCTTGGATACATACTTGTGAATATCTTGTGTTGATTGTCTAGGTAAGGGATCCTACTGGCTGTGTGCGCGGAGACCCTGAATCGTGTTGTGTGCAGACCCTACTGGTTGTGTGCGCTAGTTATTAAATAGAGTAAGTTGAACATTGATATTAATGAATGAGAATACTATTTGATGATAAGTTGAGTAATTTTTCATTATGGTTATTGGTTGCGCTCTGTGTTATTTCTAAAGCTATATCTGCTTACTGAATACTGATGGTTTATTGATGCGCACGCAGATGCGATACTGAAAAAGGGGATGAATGCATAGATCTGGTTAGATTTAATTGCTTTACTTTTTTTAGCATGCTATCTATTTATTTATAAGCTTTTCTAAAGATATTCCACCGATATACTATTAAGGGTTCTGCGTTAGGGCTTCTCCAGCGCAGGCATGTTAGACATGAAAAGGACGCACTTCAATTAAATTTCTCTCTCTTAGGGTGCGTAAACTTGGTTCTGGCACCCTCCCATACTACTTCAGGTGAGACATTGACCTTCCCAAGCATGCCATTGCCGAATGGGATAGTAGTACATGGGATAGTTGGAAAACCTTAAAATCGAACCTGGGTCAATACCCATCAATCCAACAAATGGTTTCGTTGCTTGGACACGAAGCATTATGAGAGAGAGATCGGGTAATGCCACAGGGTCATTGGTAGCCATTGAAGTCAAAGCTTGAGGACTGGTTTGAAAAACAGATTTAGTATTTTTCCCTAAAAGAGAATAGAAGTAAGAAGTTATCTACTGAAGAGTGGAAGAACAAGTACATATTTACAAAAGTACATGAAATATTCTTCATATCCTTCGCACACGAACCGTGGGAGTGGCTAGAAAGATTGGAAAAGTTATAGACATGTTGGAAAGACGATCAAGACACGCAGTGCACCCTTGAATTGATCCAAAAACTGGAAAATATTGATAACAAGATCACCAGGACTGTAGATCACTGCGTTGATAGTATTTTGGGAGGGTTTGTAACAAAATTTGTATTTGATCAGTTTGTGTCTTATTCGGAAGCAGAGAGAAGGTTCTTCAAAGGATTTAGAGGTAAGTTCCTGCAAGCCTTGACATTGCTCACTAAGATAATATTTTGCGAAAAGGGTGTCCTGTGCAGCCACACCAAGTGAATGACCTCTGACCAGAGTGGAAGAACGACACGAAGTGGTAAATAATACCGAGTTAACCAAGAAGGGGATAGATTGGTATATAGTCCTTTAAAGGACTCACCTGCCTTTGACCAGGGAAGGGATGTGCACGTAGAAACCAACCCCCTGACTATGCCATCGTCGAACCCGCGAAAGGGTAAAAATTCTCCTACAACACCACCTCCACCACCGAAGGACGATATGGCTATGCACATGAAACTGCCTACCTTTAAGGGTGCAGGGGATGAGGATATGGATCGATTCTGGTTTGTAGCTGAGTCGATATGGACTGCGTAGAATATCAATAATGATGTTGTCAAAAAAACGCAGTTGTCCATAGCCTTTGAAGGAAGGGCCCTGGATTGGTTTATGGGATACATTGGTCAGCATGCAAACTCATCAATACGAAACATTAAGGACGCCCTAAAACAGTAGTTCTGGAAGCCTGAATCTTACTCTCAATGTGTGGTCCAATTGAAGGATATTAAACAAGGACCTATAGATTTGGTCTGAGAAGCTGACCAGTGGCTGAAGAAGGTCATCAGTGATGGAGGATTTTTCTACGAAGATAAGCATCGCAAATAATGGTTTATTGTCATGTTACCACATTTGCGTGGACATATGGGACAGTAGAAGATCGAATCGCAAGAATAAGCCATGGACATTTCCATGAAGCTAGAAGCTATGCCAAGGGACGATACCCAATTTGCGGCACTACAGATCCAGAGCTGGCTAGAGGCGATGCACTTAGAAATTTATAAATTACAATAGGATCGAGGTAAAGAAGCTAGCCTGGATGTCTGGTGCATACACTGCAGGGTGTCAGGCCACGCTAAGGATTAATGTCCTCTATTATCATATTATATGCAGGCTGTGGGACCAAGTCCTCTATGCCCCAGAGAAATGGTTGGACCTAGTTCCCCCATGCTGTGGTGTGCTGACTGTCGAGTAGTAGGAAGACATGATACAGATCACTGCCCATGATTAGGTGCCTATGTTCCAGAATTAAAACAACAATGGTGCAAATTCTTCTCATCTGTAGGACATGATGAGAAAAACTATCGAACACTCGACCTGATGGTAGATAGGGGAAACCTATACAGGGTATAGGCTAACCCCTCATCACCACTATCCCCCTCGAGGTGGGGAGGATCCCCTGCAAGAGGAGGAGGAGGAGGGAGAGGTGGAAGTACAGGTTGAGGACAAAGGAAATTAATCTGCTATAACTATGGGGACGTGGGACATTATGCAAGAGACTGCCCGAACCCTGCATGCCAATCCTGCAGATATTGCAAGCAATTTGACCATGTCATTTAGGATTTTCTGGTGCTAATAGAAAAGATGCAAGAGAAACAAAAAACACCCACGTAGAATGTACAATGGGTTAAGTGGAACCATGAGACGATGGGCCAAGTATCAATGTGATTATGCGCAGTGGCATTACCACCGAAGGAGTTGAGGAAAAAGTTGCGGTTGAACCACTGATCAGGAGGGTTGCTGAGAAAAAGGAGAGCCTAGATCTAAAAATGGAGAAAGACTCCTTCATTGAAGCTTGGAGGGATATATCCAATAATGAAGCATCTACCTCAAGGACCTCGGTAGATCTGAAAACTGATGAAGCGGTTAAACTGTTCCTTCAGGCATGTATGAAGCTGCTATGCAACCAGAAGGCAATAGAGAACGTCCAAGCATTGATAGATAGTTGCACAAGGAAGGTTACCCCGCTGACCGAAGTTAAAACTATGAAAAAGTTGTATAAGAACAAAAAAAGGACTGGTCCAGAGATGTGTATGACTACACATATTAGAGACTATGAAATGGACCAAGTCATCCTTGACTTAGGATAGGACGCCAATGTCCTGCCCAAGGAAACTTGGAAAAGGATGGGAGAAACTAAGTTGGAGTGGTCCACTATTCAGTTACGAATGGATAATCAGAAAAATATCATGCCACTAGGGCGATTGCTGAATTTTGTGGTAGACATTGCAGGTGTTAAAGTTTATGCAGATTTTTAAGTAATCCAGATTATGGATGACGCTAACCCTTACCCTGCGCTCCTAGGCCTGGACTGGGCCATTGCCATGGGAAGCATCATCAATTTAAAAAGGAGAAGTATGGTATTTGAAAACGAAGGTACACAGGTAATAGTCCCCTTGGATCCAGCAGAAGGTGAGCAATATAATGAACCGGTACATGAGGAGGAGGATGATCTAAAATGATTGTATTATTTTTGCTGTGCTAAGTGTATTTTTAGTTTATAAACATGTGCATAATCAGTTCATTAGTTTGCATATGGATTGAGGTGTTTGTCCATGAATTGTAGATTATTTTTAGTGAATTAGAAGCATAAAACAAGCTTATATAGCACTGAACAACAGTGTAAAATAGAGAAATAATTCAGCACATGAAATTTACACAGCAGGCATGATGAAGCAATTCACCCCTCCTGGGCTACATTTGGTGGTCCAGCTCCCAATGGAATGTCCATCTTACATTATGCTAAAAAAATTTCTATTAAATGTAGTTGCAGATCTCTAATGGCTATTTTCTCTACACCAATGGCTTTAGAATTCTCCAATTAGTAAAAAATGACTCTTCATTCACTCAGAATGGGTGAAAATTGAGTCTCCTACTATTTTGCCCAGTTTCACCTAGAAAAACTCCACTAAAAGTGGAGAACTCCACTTAACTGGAGATAAAATAGCACATCCACCCTAAATGGTGTGCTGGCCAAACTTCCCGCTGAATTCGACTGCAGCATTAAACTTGACGATTGGGGTGGCCACATGCTAACCCCAAAACCATATTCTTTGTAATGGTTAGCGGAATCATCGGAGCAAAACTCACATTTAAACCTGTGGTTGAAGTGTTTGACTCCGGGTTGAACTGTCGGGGGTTAACGCTAATCGTAGAGATGGTGCTTATAATATGTTGCCATGTGACATAACGCTATGGAACAACTGGCAGGTTGGGACCGCCGGCGATTCCAACCCCAAACCATGATTTCATTAAACGTTAAATAAAACTTGCAACCATAGAGGTTAAGAAACAATGCAGAGTATAGATGGTAAGACGTGCATGTGCCAGGCGAGAGGACCGAGGGTCAATTCCTGCGAACCCTTAACCAAAATTTTATAACACCATTTCAGGGAAACGTGGTAGCCTTAGGGCCAACCACGTGACACCCTTTGATTGGTCCTCCCAAACCCTGTACCAAATGAAAAATCGACACTTTTCATTCATTTATTGGTTCTGAGGAAGGAATATTATTCAAAATATTCTTTTTTTTATTGTACCTCCACCTTGATGACTGTGCATCCCAGTCAAACCTGGTCAAACTGTCAAAAATTTACGTGTTTGTCATTTCGATCAAAACGTGATATCTCCCTCATACGACATCGGTTTTATGAACCATTTGCGGTGCCAGAATTAGGAAGACGAGATCTACGCAACCATCCTTGTTTCAACCCAATATTTTAACTTTGAATTTTGAGAAAAATTTATGAAATCCTAATCATTCCTCCCCATTGGGAATCTTTTTGACCCCAAAATACTTGATTACCTATTCAGTAGATGAGGGTACAACTCCCTCACCTTTATAACATCCATCCATTTTTCCTTGCTTGGTTTGGTGCCTTTGAGCCCAACTCGAAGGTAGTCAACACCTCCCCTCTTGGATGTTATTGTCCTCCTATTAAGAATTGTATCTTCTTTGATATCATCCAGAAATTCTGGTGAGAAATATTCAATAGAAGGTAGTTGAACATCACTTCCTTGATCATCGATCAAATGTGGCTCATACAAACATAATTTTTCAACCTTAACAACTGAATACATTAGCATATAAGAAGGCAAGTCAAGTTGGAATGCATTATTACCAACTTTCTTTATGATCTTGAAAGGACCATAATGAATGGGTTTGAGAATTTTACCTTCCCCTTGCATCCTTCCTTTGCTAATGTGCAACCATACCTCATCTCCCTCTTGAAACTTGTGATTGACCCGGTGTTTTTCATGCCTTTCTTTGTATTTTCTTTGACTTTTCTCAAGTTTTTCTTGAACTTGTTGATGTATAATCTAAATTTTCTCAGTGAACTTTTGAGCCTTATCAATGTCACTATGGCCATCAATTGCAACATCCTTCCCAAAGATGAAGTCTAATGGAAATTTTGGAAAATACCCAAAGCATACTTCAAAAGGTGAGGTTTGTGTTGAAGAGTGCTTTGCCCGGTTGTAAGCGTGTTGAATGTAATGCAGTTGTTCATCCCACAACTTAGGATGTTTGCTACAATATCCTCTCAATAGATGCACAACGGTTCTGTTCACCACCTCGGTTTGTCCATCTATTTTTGGATGAAAAGCGGTACTCTTTTTCAAATTTGTGTCCATCATTCTCCATAGATTTGACCAAAAAATCCCAATGAACCTGGAATCCATTTCACTAAAAATAGAAGTGGGAAATCCAAAATGAACCCAAACATATTGAATATAAAGTTCAACATTTTTTTCAGCAGTAATGGTTTTCTTACATGGCATAAGTATACACATTTTACTGAATCTATCCACAACTACATAAAGACAATCATGTTGCTTTCTTGACATAGGTAGACCTCCAACAAAGTCCATGGAGACACTCTCCCATGACCTTGATGGTACTGGTAGTGGTGTGTACAATCCAAAAGTCCTATTACTAAGCTTACATGTTGCATACATAAAAAAACCTCTTATAAAATGCAACACACTATCTAGCATGTGAGGCCAATAGCAATACCTCTGTAGTTGTGCCACTATTTTTCTTACTCCAAAGTGTCCAGCAATAAGAGATGAATAAGATTCTCTCATGACACTTAGCCTCTCTCCTTGTGGAATAAAAAACTTGCCCAAATGAAATAGTAATTTTTTATGCATGTGATAATATTTTTCTTCAACTTGATTCCATTCACTCAAACTAGCATACACATCTTGGAAATCAATGGCATGTGCATATTGTTCTATGTAAATCTCATGTACAACAAAATTATTTTTTAGTAAAGTAGATGCACTAATGATTGGTCTTGAAATCATATCTGCAACTTTATTGGAAATTCCTTTCTTGTACCTTATAACCAAGTGAAACTGTTGAAGAAATACCATCCACCTGAAATGTCTTGATTGCTGCAATTTTGTTTGCAACTGCAAGTATTGTAATGGTTGGTGATCATTGTGTACAATAGTCTCTTTACCCATCAAGTAATGTTTCCATTTCTTGAAACTTTGTACCAACGAATATAGTTCTTTTTAATATTTAGGATAATTAGTCACATCACCATTAAAAGTTTCAGAATGAAAAGCGATAGGCTTACCATGCTGCAAAAGTATTGTGCCCATGGCATAATCACTAGCATCAGTTTGAATCTCTAATGGTTGTCTCAAATTTGGTAATGCAAGGACTGGAGTTGAACTAATCTTGTCTTTTAAATCTTCAAAAGTTTTTTTTTATTTTCCTCCCCATTGGAAGCCTTTCTTCACACTTGTCACTGCATGCATAGGAGCTGCGATGGAAGGAAAGTTAGCAATAAACTTTCTCCAATATTGAGTTGCACCTAAGAAACTTATTACCTTGGTTATTTTTTTGGGTGTGGGAAAATTCAAAATGTCTTCCACTTTAGAAGGATCAATCCTTAATTCTCCTCCTCCTACAATATGTCCCAAATAGACCGAAGAAGTCTTTCCAAACTCACACTTTGACATCTTAAGAGACAATTTATCTTTCTTCAAAATATCATGCACTCTATTCACATGCAAGACATGATCTTCTCTTGTTTTTTCTGAAAATTAAAATGTCATCTAAGTAGAAAATAACAAATTCATTAATGAATTGTCTCAAAACACTATTCATAACTCACATGAAATATTTCGGTGCATTACACAAACCAAAAGGCATAACTAGCCACTCAAAGAGTCCTTGTTTGGTTTTGAATGCAGTTTTTCATATATCAATTTCTGCAATTCTTGCTTGATGATATCCACTTAGTAAATATAACTTAGTGAAAAACTTTTCTTCTTTCAGCTGATCAAGAAAATCATCTATTCTTGGCAGTGGGTAACTATTTTTTACCGTAATCTTGTTCAAATCTCGAAAATCTACACACATGCACCAAGTCCCATATTTCTTTGATATCAAGACTATGGGTGAACTGCATAGTGAGGTGCTTGGCCTTATGATTCCTTTGTCCAACATCTCTTTGATTTTCCTCTTTATTTTAGCATTCTCCATTATCGACATGTGATACATACCGATGTTTGGAAGAGGAAAATCTTGCTGCAACTGAATCTCATGTTGAATCTCCCTTTTTGGAGGCAATCATGTTGGCTCCTGAAACATCTCATGATGAACATTAACCACATAATATAAATCTTATTTCAACTTAGGATCACATCCCTCAAATGATTCATAATTAACATCAGCTTTAGGCTTAATCATAAGAAGAAGAAAATTCTTACTTGAATTTACCAGCCTCTTTACCTGTCCAACATTTACCATAGCAATGTTTGTCTTCTTACGATGCACTCTAACAATGAACTCCTTTCCATCTTTGAATAAATGATATTTTTTCTTATGGAGATGGAATATCACTTTCTTTTCATACAATTAAGGACTCCCTAATACAATGCTTGTGATGTCAAGCGGAACCACATCTAATTCAACTGTGTCAACAAAATTTGCAGTGATTGCAAACTGCAATATGCATTTCTTTGAAACCTGTAGATTTGCATCCTTACAAATCCAACCTAATGGATATGGTTTTGAATGTGGTATGGTCTCAAGGTTAAGTTTCTTGACCAAATATTCAAATATTAACTTTTCTTGTGACCCACTGTCAAACAATGTGTCAATCTTGGTATGATTGGATATGACCCTCACATGAAACAGTTATATTCTTTATTCTTCATTTGGAGTGTTTATGTGACAGTTTGATGTACTGGTACTAGGTTTAGTTTTAATTTCTTTTCCCTTGATGTTCTTCAATCCCATGGTTGTAATCCTAGATTCATCACCTAAATCATATCCTAAATCATGTTGAGTTGTAGCAGCAATTCTATGTTTCCCTTTGTTATTGGGTTTCCTTCGCCTCAATTCAGGATGAAATTTCCAAGAATGAGTTTCAACATGGCCTTATTTTGAACAATGTTTACAAACCACTTTTTTCCCTCTTTCTTAACAGATGCATTCTTTTTTTTTTTTACCTTTTGAGGTCTTTTCCTTGGCTTTACCCTTAAAAGGTTTCTTTCTACCCTCTTCAGAAATGTTTTTCCCTCTATCTTCTAGATGTGTGGCCTGAACACATACTTCATCTAGATTGGTGGGGTTAAACATGAGAATAGTATGTTTTAGGTAGCTATGTAAGCCTCCTATGTACTTGAGAAAAGTATCTTGGCTCTGCAAATCCACCCCTAATAAGAGAGCTCTTCTCCTAAATTCCTGGGTGTATTCTTGCACATTTTGTTCCTTTAATTGCCTAAAGTTTTTCTGATTCATTATGGCTTTATGCATATGAGCTAATGGATAATCTGTTTTTTTAATAGCAGTAATGAAATCTGACCATGATAGAATAATCTTACCATGTTTCTTAATTTCCTCCTTTGTCTTGGCTTCCCACCAAACAAGTGTTGCACCTTCCATTCTCAATGAAGCTAATTGAATTTTGGTATCATCATCTTGAAGGTTTTGGATTCTCAAATAGACCTCCAATTGCATAATCCAATTATCAAGATTTTCTGCATTGACTTCACCATTAAACATAGGCAATTCGAACTTAACATCAAGTTTTAAAAAAGGAATTTTACCAGTGTTCTTTGACTTGTGTGGCTGATGTACTGAAGTAGAAGTAGAGGATGATGATGATGAGGGTGAAGATGATGGCTTTCCATTTCCCTTCTTTGACTTATTTTCATCATGGTGACCTCCTGAAGATCCTTGTCCTTCCTTACGAAGTTTAGATCTTTCTCCTTCTAGTCTCTCATTCCTTTCTTAATAAAGGATTCTAACCATCTCAGTCAGTCATGTCAAGAAATTATTTCCGGAACACTCTTTCTTCCTCCTTGGGATCAACTTATTCATGGATTTCTCCTTACTCATGATGCATGCTTAATGAAACTTTTTCTTCTTTAGGAGGTGAAATAGGTGGTGGATATTGTGGCAATCTTTATCTCCTTTGATTTGGCTCTTTTTGAGACCCTTCTGCTTCCACCATTTTTCCTTCTTATCTTTTGAGCTTGAGCCTAGTACGCATCTAAAACTTGCAAACAGTTAGACAATTCTTTGCACTAAACAACACTAGAGAATAAAATTTAGCTCTGATACCAATCTGATCTGAAATGACTGTATTATTTTTGTTGTTCTAAGAGTCTTTTCAGTTTATAAACATGTGCATAATCAGTTCATTAGTTTGCATAGGGATTGAGGTGTTTTTCCATGAATTGTAGATGATTTTTAGTGAATTAGAAGCACAAAAAAAGCTTCTATAACTCTGAACAGCAATGTAAAACAAAAAAATAAGTCACCACATGAAATTTACACACAAGGCATGATGAAGCAGTTCATTATGATAAAAAAATTGTTATTGCATGTAGTTATATTGCTATAATGGTTGTTTTCTCTGCACCAATGGCTCCAAAATGATCCAATTAGTAAAAAATGACTCTTCATTCACTCAGAATGGGAAAAAAATTATTCTCCTACTCTTTTGGCCAATTTCACCTAGAAAAACTCCACTAAAAGTGGAGAACTCCACCTAACTGGAGATAAAATAGCATATCTGCCCTAAATGGCATGCTTGCCAAACTTCCTGCCGAATCTGACTCTAGAATTAAACTTGACAATTGGGGTGGCCACTTGCCAACCACAAAAAATGTGGTCTTCGTAGTGGTTATCAGAACTGTTAGAGCGGAACTCACGTTTAATCCTGCAGTTGAAGTGTTTGACTCCGGGTTGAACCGTCAGGGGTTAATGCTGACTGTGGAGATGGTGGTTATAATATGTTTCCATGTGACATAACGTTATGGAACCGTTGGTGGGTTGGGAATGCCAGTGGTTCCAACCCCAGCCATGATTTCATTAAATGTTAAATAAAACTTGCAACCATAGAGGTTAAGAAACAATGCGGAGTATAGATGATAAGACATGTGCATGCCAAGCGGGAGGTCCGGGGGTCGATTCCTGCGGACCCTCAACCAAAATTTTATAACACCATTTCAGGGACTCGTGGTGCCCTTTAATTGGTCCTCCCAAACTCCATAACAAATGAAAAATCAACACTTTTCATTCATTGATTGGTTCTAAGGAATATACTTCAGAATATTCTTTTTTGTTGATTTTACCTCCACCTTGTTGACTGTGCATCCCAGTAAAACCTGGTCAAACTATTGAAAATTTACTTTTTTGTAATTTCAATCAGAACGCGATATCTCCCTCATACGAAATTTGTTTTTTGAACCATTCATGGTGCCAGAATCAAGAACACAAGATCTACGCAACCATCCTAGTTTCAACCCAATCCTGTAACTTTGAATTTTGAGAAAAAATTATGAACTCCTGATCAGAGGATGTTAATCACATTTACAAACTAACTGCCCGGGATGATGATTGGATCAACCCTACATCTAATGGCATGTTATGCTGGGAAAAATACAATGAATGCCTCTCAGACTCCGATGGAGAGATAGAAAAATGGTAGAACTGGTTGCATGATGTATCTGCGATGCGGTTCCTTACGACAACAAAAAGCTTTTGATGCATATCCTCTGAGGTAAGAGAAATACCCTACTTTGATGGTTCCAGTAGTATGAAGGACTTTATTAAATCAATTGAAGAATATATCCCTGAATAAAGAAGGTTTTGGTCCCGAAACTTGGCTATGCACGCGACTCCTGCGCGATGGTGGTAAACCCATAAGGAAGATTTTTAGGATTGGGGGGAATGCCCAAAGATGATGATCCTATGATTCGACCCTCAATTCAACCTACCCATGGAACTCTTCTCAGGTTGGGGGGATCCGCGCAAGCACTTGAATCTCTGTATGGAAGTATGGAGTGAAAAAACATGGAATGAATGGGCCATATGCTTATTCATGCTTTAGGAAAAATCCCCATCACCTGGTATTTGGATGTGGAGCTACACCAGCGCACTCATCACTGGGGTACAATGGTTGAATATTTCATGTTGATGTTTGGTCTAGTAGGAGGAACTGAGAAACTCGATGAAGCCCTGCAAGATATAGATGCTCTGGTATTTTATGAGTCATTCTAAAGGCAAGAATGTGTTGCGTCAGCCTGGGATGTGCAGATGCAGGATATTGTCAATTGCAAAAATTTGTCAGTAGAAGACTTTGATGAGGACCCCTAGAATATCACTATCCCAGAGTCAGAAGGATAACGTGTCATTGCAGGACCTTTCTTACAGGCAGCGGATGTAACCAAACCATTTAAACTAAAGGAAGTCAACATTGGAACGGAAGCATAGCCCAAGATGGCCAGAATTGGGGATTAATTGGATCATGACATAGTAGGAAAGATCGCGAAGCTGTTGACTAAATATCAAGATATGTTCCCCACAAAGTTCTCGAAGCTCAAGCGGATCGTCGAGGACATGGGTGTTATGAGGATTACCTTGAAGCCAGATGTGTGCCCTGTCAAACACTAACCGTATCGCGTGAACCCTAAATATAAACAAAAATTCAAGGAGGAAATAAGGAATATGGTGGCCGCAGGTATCATTGAACTGGTGGAACAATCAAATTGGGTAAGCCCTATGGTGGTCCAGGAAAATAATACTAAAGGAGAAATAAGGATCTGTGTAGACCTACGCAAGTTAAATTATGCCTCCATACATGATCCTTTCCCTACACCGTTATCTGATGAAATTATGGATAATGTGGGAGGTCAAGAAGCATACTCATTCACCGATGGGTTCTCAGGGTACCATCAAATCCGAATAGCACATGAATACTGTAGAAAGACAACCTTCACAACTGAGTGGGGATCCTTCCGGTACATCGTCATGCTTTTTGGGCTAAAGAACGCCCCTGCCATATTTTCGCGCATATTTGTAGTGGTATTCAAGGAATTAATTCATAAGTTTCTGGAGGTATATTTTGATATTTGGACAGTTTTTGGACTAGTAAAGAATCATGTGTTGAACCTGTGCATGATGTTGGATGCCTGCAGAAAACACCAAATTTCGCTAAACATCAAGAAGTGCATATTTTGTGTGCTTTTTGGCATTTTTTTGGGACATGTGGTATGTCAGCAAGGGTTAATGGTTGACCCAACCAAGATTGCAGTTATCATTAATTTATCAGTCCCCACCACTAAGAAGAAATTGTGCTCCATCTTAGGGCACACCGGTTACTACAAAATTTTTATTCAAGGGTATGCATTGATCACCGCACCAATGGAGAAGCTGATAAAGAAGGATGTGTCATTTTTTTCGGATGAAGAGTGTCAAATGAGCTTTGAGCTACGAAAGGAAAATATGGTGACTGCACCTATTCTTATATTTCCCAACTGGGCAAAGGTCTTCCATGTACATGTGGATGCATCAAGGGTAGCCTTAGGGTTTGTCTTAGCGCAGCCTAGAGAAGGAGACATCGATCATCCGGTTTCATTTTCTAACAAAAAACTCTATAGCGCAGAGCATAACTATTCTACTATGGAGCACGAAGGATTGGAAATGGTGTATGCCCTACAGAAATACTGGCACTATCTATTAGGTGGACACTTCAAGATGTTCACAGATCATTCATATCTAAAATACTTGGTCAATAAGCCTATGTGGGGGGGGGGAGATTTGTAGGTGGTTAATGTTGTTTTAGGAGTATGATTTTGAAATCATTGTGAAACCTGGGAGATTGAACGTCGGACCTGACCACTTGTCTTGGATCGAGAGTGGGAAAGAGCCAACTAATCTAGAAGAAGGATTACCTGACGCACAACTGTTTTCTATCAAGATGGTTGATGAACACTTTGTAGACATCATTCATTTCTTGACCACAGGTATGGTGCACGAAGACTACTCAGTACCACAAAAAAGTAGAGGGTAGCCCGTGCAGCTGATTTTACCATAATTGTTGGACAATTATACAAGATAGGCATGGTTGAGTTGCTGCAGAGGTATGTATTAGACCACGAAAGACAAGCTATCTTGGTTGAGGCCCATGGATGAGTTGCAAGAGGACACTATGTAGGGAAAGAAATGGCACAGAAAGTATTGAGGGCTAGGTTGTGGTGTCCCACATTGCATAGCGATGCCCATGCATATTGTAGTGCCTATGATGCATGCCAATGAATAAGGAAACCCTCACAGAGAGATGTGATGCCCATGCGACCACAAATGGCTCTCCAGGAATTTGAAAAATGGGCCATAGACTTTGTAGGACCCATCAATCCCCTAGGAAAGAAGACAGGTGCTCAATAAATCATTACTGCCACTGATTATGTCACCAGTTCGGCGGAAGCAAAGGCTGTCAAGGATTGTGCTACAGATACCATTGCACACTTCATTTTCGAACATATCCTGACCAGGTTTGGCTGCCCAAATATCTTAATGAGAAATAGAGGTATGGATTTTTTCAACAAGACTATTGCAGTGTTAGCTGAGGAATTCCAGATCCACCATGCGAGGAGTACCCCATATCACCCAAAGGCGAATGGAGAAGTGGAGGTCTTCAAAAAAAAATTGGAACATGCGCTCACTAAGGTATGTAATGCTGACCGAAGCGATTGGGATGTGCACATTCCCTTAGTGTTAGCAATATGATGCAATATGGTGTCCTTGATGAAAACCTACTTGATGAAGTTGTCCTTGATGGAATCCTAATTGATGAATTGCCTTGTGATAAGAAACCTATGTGTTAAATATGTACAAATGTTGTATCTACAGGTTAGATCAAAAGTGATAAAGAAATGATAAATGTAATATCTCATAATGTATATGCAGGTTGGATGAAGAGAATTTGCGTATACACGTGGGTACGAAGAAGCAAAATCGTGTATGCCTATTTCACTCTAAAATTATGATACCAGGGGGAATCACCATGGTATTAGCCCATAGTATTGAGCGTTGTATCGTCTATTTTATTCCATCCAAGAATACCATCGGTAGTTGTGTGGTTTTGGCTCATGGTATTGGTAAAATCTAAATCTATATAAGGAGAAGAATATCATAATGCAAGGGTGTGCATGTGTAAGGGCTGTTACTGAATACTTCTCTCTAAAGTATATATGCATGGGATGAACTATTTTTTATTGGTACATATGAATATATGATGCACCCTTGGATACAATGATGGATCAAGATCTTTAGACTTGAAATGGCTATGTACTTGATCAATTGAAGAGATGATTAGATCTATGATTTGGTGCATGTTTGCTGAAGTGAAGTGAAGAAATATGGGTAAGTCTATATATCTGAAACATTCTACAAAATTAATATTCATAGATCTATACGCTAGTTTGTCTAGGTGAAAGTGTGTATATATGCGTCTTTGTCTCGGAAAAAGAGCGTATGAAAGTCAGGGTTTTTTGAAGCTTACTTCAGAGTTATTTGTTTATTGCTGTTGTATTTCTAATGTCTATCAATGAAGTCTTCATGTAGATCTGGGTTGATTGAATACTGTATATACTGCTAAGTTAAATATGTACAAATCTGATCAATGAGTAAGTAAATATGTTTAATGATGACTAATTGATTAAGGGTTCTGAAATACTGAGAAGATATCTGATTGAAAGCCTCAGATCTGGTTTTGAGACTGATTATATTATGTAAATACAATATACTTAGATCTATACGCCGATTGGTGTGAAGGAAAGCACGTATACAGGCGGGATCAGTAAATTGAATTAGTGTATATGTTTTAAGATAATGAATGATCAGGATTGCAATTGATTCTGAATACTGATTCTGAAATTCGGTTTATTACTGTGTTTTGGTTACAGTGATCTCACTGTTCTGCTTGAAGTTTGGGTTAAGTTTCTTATTGATTATATTTATGATTAGTTATGTTGAAGTTGTGAGATCTAGTGTGAAAATTGATGAAACATGGTCTGCAGTGGTTCTGAGGGTTGAAGCCTTCAGTGTGGAAGTAGAAGCTTCCTACCACAATAAATTGGTGTTCTAATCAGGGGGTTGAAGCTCTCTTTAAATAGTGGTTGGTAAACGAGATCAGGGGGTTGGAGATTTTTTCTAGTAGCAGCTGGAGAACGAGAGAAGGTTGCAACCTTCTGTAGGTAGATGCCTACATACTAATATGGGTCTACATCAGTACAATATTGTAAGAAGTTTTCCATATAATAAATATTGAAGACAGAGACGACAGCAGTAGTGGTTTTCCACTGAGTTGGGTTTCCACCTTAAATCTTAGTGTTCATGTGTGATGCTCTTGTGTGATGATTTATTCTGTTATTACTACACATATTTATTTCTTAAATATCTGATACATAATTGATAAGCTGGGTTAAAGGATGTTTCTGAAATTTCATATAACAATAAATTTATCTCAGTATACGCAAGTTTTTGTTAGTGTATCCATGTATATACGCTAGTTGGGTTAATCAAATTCACGTATAGAAATCAGTAAGAGAAAAGTAAAAAGATTGTGATTATTGTAAAAACTGATTCACCCCCCCCCCCCCCCCCCCCCCCCCCCCTCTCTTAGTATTTTTCCCAACAATTGGTATTAGAGCAAGTCCTTCTGAAGAATCTTAATCAGCAGAAGGAAGATCAGCTAAGATGAGCAATCAAGATGGGACAACATCTATCAGGCCTCCTCTATTCAATGAAAACAATTTAATCTTCTGGAAGACAGGGACAAGATCTTATCTTTAGTCTCTTGGAGTAGATGTATGGGCTATATTTGAAGGAGGTTATCAATATCCAGCTTCAGTTCCAACAGATCCAGCATCAAGAAAGAACTATGAAACCAATGCAAAGGCGGTCAATGCATTATTGGGAAGTTTGACTGAATTAGAATTTGTCAAAGTCATGCAGTTGAATACAAAAAAGGAGATATGGGACAAAATCATTCTGAGCTATGAAGGTGATGCCAATGTAAAAAGTGTTAAACTCCAAACTCTCAGAATACAATATGAAAAAATTAGAATGCATAATGAGGAAAGCATTGCTAGTTTATTTTTATGTCTAGATGTTATTGTAAATCGTATGAGAAATCTGGGAGAAACCATAACTGAAATTACTCTTGTAGAAAAGGTTTTGAGACCTCTAAATTCCAAATTCAAGTCAAAAGTGTTTGCTATTGAAGAGAAGCAGGATCTACAAACTCTTACTATTGTTAAAATTTATTGGATTTTGACTGCATGTGAAATGAGAAAAGGAGGTCCATCTGAAGTCAAAGAAGTTGTCTTTAGAGCTGATACAAAAGGAAAGGAAGTAGAAGAACAGGAAGGATCAGGGTATGTTTCAGAAGAAGATGAGATAAATTTTGTAAAGAAGCTACAACTTGGCATTGGAATGTTCAGAGGTAAGCTTCCTTTTAAATGTTTTTCTTGTGGAAGAGTTGGTCATTATGCCGCTAAATGTTCCCAATAAAGATAAAGGAAAGGAAGTTGCAAAAGGAAATAAGAAACGGTTTATCAATAGAAAAACTTGTTATACTTATGAAGATAGTGATGGTCTATCAAATAGTGAAGAAGGAGAATCTGATCAAGATATTAGACTACTTGTGGCTTTTGAAAAAGACTCTAGTGAGGCTAAAGATACTTTTATGGATGCTTTAGAAGAAAATGCTTTTCTTGAGGAAATAAATCAACTCAAATTATGTTTGGAAGAAAACAAAATTTCCATAGATACTCTAAAGAATCATCTTATAGAAAAGGAGAAGCACAATGAGAAATTAGAATGTGAAATAGTAAGTCTAAGAAAGGAAATTGAGAAAGTGAAAACTTTAAATCTTAGATTTGCTAAAGGATCTAAAACCTTAGATGAAATTATCAAGGTACAACGCTCTCCTCTTGTAAAGACGGGTCTTGGATATATTGGAGATTCCTCTCAGTATTCAGCACCAATCTATCTAAATGCAGCTAAAGCTAGCCAACAACATTTTTTCACTCAACAAAAGAACAAAGAAACTACCTAGGTAAAGCATGACCACTTCAATTCAAGGAAGAACAATAAAAAAAATATCAATCAGCAGGTAAACATAAATAGGAGGTTTCCTAATCGCAGAAATTTCTTCTTTAATGGACAATATTTCTCATGTCATAATTTTGGTCATAAAGTTGTACAATGTGTTGCATACAAAACCATCATGACCAGAGAAGCTAGAAAGCAAATAAATGAGACTGGAGTAAAGAAGAATACTTACAATAACTTTTCTCCTCTTCAAGGCGAAATTGAATTTTCTTATTGCAATAAATTTGGACATGAAGAATCTGAATGCTGGAGAAAACTTCAGCCAAAAGAACATATACCCACAAATTCCAAGGTATGGACTCACAGTTTGAAAGTTGTGGCATAACGTTAGTTGCATAAGGAGAAGAAAATAAATGGTACATTGATAGTGGATGCTCAAAACACATGACAGGTGATAAAGATAAACTTATTTCATATAATGCATTAGAGAAAGAAAAGAATGTTACTTTTGGAAATGACTCTCCCGCTATCATTAAGTTTAAAGGTTCCGTGTTTCTAAAATAAAAGGTTAAAGCTAACAATGTTATGTATGTGGATGGGTTAAAGCATAACTTGTTGAGTGTAATCCAAATGTGTGATCAAGGAAATGAAGTTGTCTTTAGTTCAAAAGAATGTGTAGTATGTGAACTTGACACAGGAAAAATTGTAATAAAAGGAACTAGAACACCATGCAATATGTATATTTTGAAAGGTGGCTAAGAGCAATGCTACTTAGGTAAATCTATAGAAAATTGGTTATGGCACAGAAGATTGGGACATTTGAGCTTCTCTCAAATAAGAAAATCTAGCAGACTCAAATTTTTTCGTGATCTGCCCAGTATCACTCTGCCTGAAAGTACCATATGAAAATCATGCCAATTTGATAAGCAAACCAGGGTGAAATTCAATTCCAAAGAAGGATAAACAAGTAAGCCTCTTGAATTTATACATACTGATCTATGTGGTCCTGTAAGGAAAAAGTCACCCCGTGGAGAACAATACTATATTTTACTTATTGATGACTTCTCTAGAATGTGTTGGATCGGTTTACTAAAACATAAAGATGAAGCATTTGAAAATTTTAAGATCTTCAAAGCTTTGGTTGAAAATGAATTAGATAAAAAAATCAAATGTCTTAGATTTGACCGAGGAGGAGAATATATATCAGATGAATTCTTTGATTTATGTGAACTTCATGGCATAAAAAGATAGTCTTTTGCAGCTGGAACCCCACAACAGAATGACATGGAAGAAAGAATGAATAGAATAGTTCAACATATGGCCTGTGCTATGCTTGATGAATCTGGAACTCTTGATACCTTTTGGGGAGAAGCAACACATACTGCATTAAATATTCTTAACAAGGCTCATGATCGTGTGAACAGTGATAAAACTCCTTATGAGCTCTGGTATGGTAATCTTCCCACTGTAAATCATTTTAGAGTTTTTGGAAGAAATTTTTTTATCAAGAACAATGATGAAAAACTTGGTAAGTTTGAACCTAGAGTAGATGAAGGAATATCTCTTGGTTACTCTCCTAGAATTAAAGAATATAAATGTTACAATAAAAGACTTCGGAAGATCGTTGAATGTATTGATGTTGTGATTGATGAGTCTCTCACAACTCCTAAAATGGAAATAACAAAAACAAATGAAGATGATGATGATATATATTTTCCTTCATCAAATAACAACAATATAGAAGGAGAACCCAATGAAGCACCAGAAGAAGATATATCTAAAAGGCTCCATCCAGGTATGTTCAAAAGAATCATCTAGAATCTCAAATTCTGGGAGAAAAGGGATTAGGTGTCCAAACAAGAAGAACTCTTGTAGGATCCCCTAGCTATTTGGAATTCTTATCCACTATTGAACCACATAATGTAAATCAAGCTAGTAAAGATGAATGTTGGATTTAAGCCATGAATGAAGAGCTTGATCATATTGAAAAGAATCACACTTGGGAATTGGTTCCAAGACCTCATGATAAAAATGTTATTGGAACAAAATGGATATTCAAAAACAAGTTAAATGAAAATGGAGATGTTATTAGAAACAAAGCTAGAATTGTTTGTAAAGGGTATGCTCAACAAGAAGGTATAGACTTTGAAGAAACATTTTCTCCTGTAGCCAGACTTGAAGCCATAAGAATGTTTCTTGCCTTTTCAAGTTTTCAACAATTCAAAGTTTATCAAATGGATGTAAAATCTTCTTTCTGCAATGGTGGTCTAGAAGAAGAAGTTTATATAGAAAAAACAAAAGGATTCATTTTGGGAAATGATTAAAAACTTGTTTGAAAACTTAAAAAGGCTTTATATGGTCTCAAGCAGGCTCCTTGGGCATGGTACTATCGTCTTGACAAATATCTTCAACAACAAGGTTTCACAAAGGGATCTACTAACAGTAACTTATACACAAAAATAGAGAATGATAAACTATTGATTATTTTTGTGTATGTTGATGACATCATTTTTGGAAGTAATTAAGAGTCCATGAGTCAAAAATTTTCTTCTGTTATGCAACAATAATTTTAAATGTCTTTACTTGGGGAACTAACATATTTTCTTGGCTTACAAGTACAACAAGCAACAAATGGAATATTTCTATCTCAAGCAAAATATCTGAAGCAAATTCTGAAGTACGAGATGGAAGACTGCAAACCTGTGAGTACTCCAATGGTAACTGGATGTAACCTCAGTTTTCATGATGATTCTCCCATGGTGAATCAACCAGAGTATAGATCCATGATTGGAAGTCTGCTTTATCTAACTGGGACAAGACCATACATTATGCATGCATTTGGGATTTTTGGATGATTCCAAGCTAATCCAAAAGAGTCTCACCTTTAGGTTGTAAAAACAATATTCAAATATCTAAAAGGGACTCAAGAATTTGGTCTATGATATGCAAATAATGATGATCTCACTCTTCATGCTTACATAGATGCGGATTGGGCAGGAAATGTTGATGATCGAAAAAGCACTAGTTCGGGTGCATTCTATATGGGGCTCCGATTAGTCTCTTGGTTCAGTAAGAAACAAAGTTCTATTTACTTATCTACAATAGAAGAAGAATATGTGGTTGTAACATCATGTTTCACACAACTTCTTTGGATGATGCAGACATTACAAGATATTCAAATAAAATGTTCACCTCCCATCTCCATTCTATGTGATAATACAAGTGCCATTAGTATCTCGAAAAATCATGTTATGCATTCCAAGACCAAGCACATTCCTATCAAGTATCACATCCTATGTGAACAAGTGCTTGAACAAAAGGTTAAATTGGAGTATGTTCCCTCCAAAGAACAAGTTGCAGATATATTTACTAAACCTCTTCCCAGGGAAGCATTCGAATATCTCAGACAGAAGTTGGCAGCTGCCTCTACCTCTCTTATCAAATCTGGTTAATTTCATAAGATTAAATTCAGTATGCTGGTTTCATAAAGGTGAGTCACGTATATACGTGAGTTTCTTTGCATAAAACCGCGTATGGTTTTTGCTGACATAATTTCTCTAGCTCAGTTTTTAAGAACAGTATGCAATATTGTTGGGTAAATCTCTGTTATTGTTCCAGTATTCATCTTACTACACCTTTCTATGATATTTATCTCCTTAATGAAGATTCTTTGATTAATTGGTTGTTGAAGGTGTTCATGATGCTCAAGTTTAGGGGGAGCACCTACCTTGATTGAAAAGGATGCATTGTTGGCATTCTGACTGGTTGTTGTGTTATGATCTCATGTTTGAGATTATTTTGGTCATGGTTATACAAAGTCATATCTATTATTTGATTAAAATTCATGTTGAGACCTATGATGTAAAATTAGTTTATTCATTCATGTAAGGACTTGTTCAAATTTGTAAACCCACTTGGCTGGGTAGTTGAGTCAAATTGTAAACCCACTTGGTTGGGAAGTTGAGTCAAATATGTAATTCCACTTGGTTGGATCTTTGATGTAAGTATGAGTCCTTGGTGATAGGAAAAGTTATACGCGGTTGATTTATAGAGCCATTTACTTCAATGAAAATTTTGTCTGAATATTCAGCATGAACTCAGGGGGAGCATGGTAATTTCAGTGCACATCAGATCTTCAGAGCTCTTCTTTCTACAAGGGAAGAGAAACCTTGTTTTGGTATTGGTCCGCCCTTTGCCCTTGATTTCAAAGGGGCAGAGTATCTTGGTGTTTGAATAATGGTTATGATTAATGTATCTATCTATTGTGGTGATCAAACACCATCATGGTTTCCATCAAGTCCAAAGGGGGAGATTGTTGGCAATACGATGCAATATGTTTTCCTTGATGGAAACCTACTTGATGAAGTTATCCTTGATGGAATCCTAATTGATGAGTTTCCTTGTAATAAGCAACCTATGTGTTAAATATGTACAAATTTTGTATCTACATGTCAGATCAAAAGTGACAAAGAAATGATAAATGTAATATCTTACAATGTATACGCAGGTTGGATGAAGAGAAGTCGTGTATACACGTGGATACAAAGAAGAAAAATTGTGTATGTCTATTGCGCTCTAAAATTATGATACCAGAGGGCATTACCATGGTATTAGCCCATGATATTGATCATTTTATCGTCTATTTGATTCCGTCTAAGAATACCATCGACAGTTGTGTGGTTTTGGCTCATGGTATTGGTAAGAGCTAAATCCATATAAGGAGAAGAAGATCATAGTGCAAGGGTGTGCATGTGTAAGGGCTATTACTGAATACTTCTCTCTGAAGTATAACTGCATGGGATGAACTCTGTTTTATTGGTAGATATGAATCTATGATGCAGCCTTGGATACAATGATGGATCAGGATCTCTAGACCTAAAATGACTATGTACTTGATCAATTGAAGAGATGATTAGATTTTTGAGCTGGCGCATGTTTGCTGAAGTGAAGTGAAGAAATATGGGTAAGTCTATAGATCTGAAACATTCTACAAAATTAATATTCACAAATCTATATGCTAATTTGTCTCGATGAAAGCGCGTATATACGAGGCTTTGTCTCAGAAAAAGTGTGTATGGAAGTCAGGTTTTTCTGAAGCTTACTGCAGAGATTATCTCTTTATTGCCGTTGTATTTCTGCTATCTGTTAATGAAGTCTTCATGTATATCTCGGTTGATTGAATACTGTATATGCTGTTAAGTTGAATATGTACAAATATGATCAATGAGTGAGTATATATGTTTAATGATGACTGACTGATTAAGGGTTTTGCAATAATGAGAAGATATCTAACTGAAGGCCTCAGATTCGGTTCTGAGACTGATCATATTCTGCAAATACAGTATTCTCGGATCTATACGCTGGTTGGTGTGAAGGAAAGCACATATACACGCGGGATCAATAAAGTGAAGTAGCGTATGTATTTTAAGATAGTGAATGATCTGGATTGAGATTGATTCTGCACACTGATTCTGACATCTAGGTTATTACTGTGTTCTGGTTATAGTGATCTTAATGTTCTGATTGAAGTAGGGTTAAGTTTCTTATTGATGATATTTATGATAAGTTGTGTTGAAGTTGTGGGATCCAATGTGAAAATTGATGAAATGTGATCTGCAGTGGTTCTGAGGGATGAAGCCTTTAATGTGGAAGTAGAATCTTCCTATCAGAAGAAGCTAGTGTTCTAATCATGGGGTTGAAGCTCCCTTCCAATAGTGGTTGGTAAACGAGATAAGGGGGTTGGATCTCCCTTTCAGTAGCAGTTGTGTAGCAGTCTCCTCGCCTTTTTCATAGGACCACACCCCTCCGTCGCATCGCAAAAAATAACAAATCCTACATGGGTAGGTGTGGAATGCGAAAAGTCACAATGGAACACCTAATCCTACATGGGTAGGTGTGGAATGTGAAAAGTCACAATGGATTCCAAGTGACCTTGGAATATGAAACCAAGAGTCACACCATTGTATTATAAATGTACATCATGTATAATGGAAAAAATAAGAAATCCTCACGCTTATCCTTCATTGTGTGTTGAGTCTCTTGTGTGTGTGTGTGTTCATCTTTCTCATACACCATGTGTGTGCTTAACATGGTGTTTAACATGGTATCAAAAGCGGGCGATTGCTGGCCCTGCTCCAAATTGAGTGAGCCATTTGTGTTTATGGCCTGTGCATATCTACAAAATTCTTGGCATTTTTGCAACACTCAGAGTTTTTGTAGTAGTGATTTTGTAGCATTCAGAAATTTTATCTTGGAGAAGGAGCAACATTCAGAAATTGGCAGCATTCCGGCATTGGTTTTGAAAAAAAAAAGCAGCACTGCACATCTGAAGGTTGATTTCTTCCTGCCATTTCTTCCCATTAAATTCTGCATTTTGGAGAGTTGTTGGAAAATTTTCTTAAAGTTGATTTCTGAAGAAGTTTATGAGTTTTTTAGTGGAAAAAATTTATGAGTTTTTCATTGAAAAATTTCTGCAATTCTAGGTTTTTCTACTGCTAGAAAATATTTTCTGCTGTTGGGCTATTGGAAAAATTTCTGCAAACTGCTATTGTATTTCAGTGCTTAAAATTCTGCTGTTGCCCTACTCTACTCTGTTGTTTTATTAAAAAAAAAAAAAAATTGATTCAAGCCTTTCGGCCCCTATACTCTGCACACTCCCCATTCGCTCTCCCATACTCTGCTCAATGCTCATACCTCTAGCTCTATGCCTATCCCTCTGTGCACTCAACCCACGCTCACCCGGCTGCATCTCTCAACACTCAAACCTGTCCCTTACCTCCCCTACTCTACGCCTAATACACTACGCTCTGCAAACTTACCTCTCAACACTCAACTCTCCCTACTCGATACCCTACACTCGAGCCACGCTCCCACATCGACCTGCGCCCTCACTTTTACATCATACTACGCTCTAAACCGCTGCCCATTCCATTCGCTTACACCACACTCTGCCTACCAGCCTGCGCGCCCCTTCAATCCAGACCCTGCTCTCCCTACGCAGACCCTAACCTTCTCCCTTACGCATCCTACCCTTGCACTCTCAGCCTACCTTCTGCAACTTACTCCGCTACCTCACTCCCACGGCCCTCACGTGCTCACCAATAAGCTTCACACTCCTCCCCTCTCCTGCGCAACCTCCTCCACGGCTCGCTCCTCTTCACTCGACCCTCACCTGCTACCCCAGCTCCCCTGCTAACCCCGGCCCTCACCGTGGCCTCCAAACCTCACCCTTACTCTCCCTTAACCTATGCTTTCCTTACCTCCATTACGCCCCCTCACACACTACGCCCTCTGCAACTTCTCAACGCACTGGCCGACCACGCCTCTCACAACTCGACCACACCCTTTCCCATTTGACTCAGCCTTTCAGCCTTCCCCTTACCCCGCTCACCACAACTCAACACTCTCCCACACTATCCGCCCTCTCCATCCCTCGGCCATCAAGGCTTCCTTCAAAAAAAATTCGATTCCCATTTAAAATTTTGACTTTTTAAATTTTTTAAAAAATCTCCCCCTCCCAATTAAAATCCCTCCCATTTTTTTTTATTAATTCCTTTTTTTAAATAAAATTCCCTTCCAAATACCTTCTCATATAATAGCCCCACCCCCTCCCCATTAATAAACCACCCTTCCATATAAATAAATTCCCTCCTTCCTTTTAAATAAATTTCCCTTTCCATTTTCAATTAATTTTTTTTAATTAATTAAAAAAAAAAAGCACGAGAGAGAGAGAGGAAGGAAGAAAAGCAGCTTAATGAGAAGAAGAGAAAATGACATGTGGCTGGATGGGTGAATACATAGAGAAAATTGAATTACATTTTATGATTTGTGGCATATATAAGAGGGTGATTTCTGAAGAATTGACATTTGAAGACAAGTTTGCCATCATTGAAAACAACGCTTTGAAGGGAAAAGATTTCCTTGCCTTAAAGGCCTCTTGCAGTGTTTTCAGTTTGCACATTTACAAAATATTTTGGAGATATTGACATTGTATTTGCATCTTCATTCATAGTTGCAATCGAATTTTAGTTGTTGAAAAAAAAATTGTTGATTGTCCTCCATCATTTGAGGAGCACACTTTGTACTTTGAGATTTCTATAAGTCATTTGTATTTTTGAAAGGAAGTTGAGTCACATTGTAAACGGGTGCATTTTCGGTTGTAGCCGACACCCTTTCATTTTTTGAGCCTAAGTTGTTGAAAATGGCCAAAATCAATGAGGCATTAGAGTTGTTGAATGATCTCATTCATTCCAATGTTGATGACATGATAAAAATGAGCAAGAATGCTCTTTGTAACATTCAAATTTGTTTGCAAGATGCACAAGAAAAGATTGAGTTTTTGCAGTTGGAATCTCAGCTCCAACAAGACGAACTTCAGCAAAAGAGTCACCATGCGAACTTTGTTTATTCGAGAATATTTAGAAGGACTCTCATCAAAGAAAGAAGATAAAGTTGCAATTGATTCCCATTCAATTCCTTGTACTAGAGCATATGTACATGCATATGCAGCAGTTCAACCTGCACTTCTCAAGCCCCTCATCAGACCTTTGGAAGAGCTTGTCCACAACAAGCACCTAATTGGTCTTAGATATGACAAGGATGTGTCCTTTCATATTCTAGACTACACCAAGCCCATCATATTTCAGAGTGCCAGATTCTTGTATGATAGTTCACCTGCAGCTGTTCCAGATCCTACTCTGCTTCCACAACAAAAGATTGAAAAATTCCAACACTGTGATCGAGTTGGCCATATGAAAGATCTCTGTTTTGATCTTCATCCATGCAAGCACTGTGCCCGGTAGACTTATTATTCACATAGATGCTTCAGACACAAGCCTCCTACAAGAACAAAGATTCATCTTGGATGGATCACTTCTTGGAAATGGGCATCAGTAGCCAAGAAGATGTTTAAGACACATGTCAGAACTTGTTCACGAATATTGAGCAAACTTGCAGTTGATTTTTCGCCATCATCTCACCTTGTCCCTGACAGGGGGGGAAATGGTGGTCATGTACAAGCTTCAACGTCAAATCAAGTGAGCCTGAGCCACAATATCTCATTCCATGTTTAGAGTTGTAGCCAAAGACACAACAATTCAAGCGAGCCTGAGCCACAATTCGTCATTCAGAGATGTAGCCAGAGACACAGATGCCCATGAGCATGCCTTCGGTTGGTGGAAGGCAACCATAATCTATGTTTGGTTGAGTGGACAACCCATGTAAAACCATTTGAGTATATTAATTCACTTCTTTTGACAGAAGGTCTCCTTTCATATATGAGGAACACTTCCTCTGCCAAGCCTTCAACCTCTTGCTAGCTTTGGTTGAGTTCTAGGAAATGCTTCAAAGCATTCCATAGTTTTGGTAATCCTAAAACCATCACATGTAGTAGACCTCCTTCTTGCAAGTTCAAGGTCTCCTTTTTATGAGGGACAAAGCTACTAGCGAAGCTTCGAGCTTCTTGCAGTTTGAAGAGTTCCGGGGAGCTGCCAACAAGTTTTGCGTTCCGAGTTGTGAGTGGTCATCCTTAAACCACCTCATAACATTTCAGAGAGTTGATTCAGCCCAAGTGCTGCCATGCATACTTTGCAGATTTGTATTACAACTCTTTTCTTGGACTCACACATACCCCTTCAGATTAAGGGGGGATGTTGGAACACCTAACCCTACATGGGTAGGTGTGGAATGCGAAAAGTCACAATGGAGTCCAAGTGACCTTGGAATATGAAACCAAGAGTCACACCATTGTATTATAAATGTACATCATGTATAATGGAAAAAATAAGAAAGCCTCACGCTTATCCTTCATTGTGTATTGAGTCTCTTGTGTGTGTGTGTTCATCTTTCTCATACACCATGTGTGTGCTTAACATGGTGTTTAACAAAAGCGTTGGCCCTCCCATAGCCCAACCCGCTGATTTGATCTTGGTCATTGAATCCACAAGAACTAATGGCCGAGATTGCGTCGCACTCCACCCATTCATTTCTTGTCCCTTCTCGCCATTCCAAATATCCGCCTTTTCTTTAGATCTTGACCGTTCATTCCAGAGATCTGACGATCGGGATTTAACCCAAAAAAACTAACTTTTCACTTAACTTTATACCCCGCTACTTACTCTTTCCACTACATGACAAAACAAATTTCGGGCCCACTACTTCATCCACCCAAAAACTCTTCATCAATCACGCTCCTCCTCCACCATACGATCTGTGACCCCAGATCTGACGGCCAGCGTGCGATATCACGTAATTTTTTTCCCCTCCCGCAGTGCGCTACTTCCGCGCGATATAAGCGGTTTTAGAAATCTATGTGTCAATCAGTGTATGGAATCGGGTTCCAAAAGGCAATACCACCTCCCCCCCATTTCTCCGCGCAAAAACCATTCCCGGTTTTCTGCCAAACCGCCGCCCTCTACAATGTTTCCTTTCGGGTTTTATCCTAGCCGTCGATATCTGAGATCGAACAACCCACGTTATATCATGATTTTGTTCATCCACCATTCATCTGATCTCCCAAATGACTTCATCAACAAATTTTCACCGTTGATTTTTCTAATCCAACGACTCCTGTTCGCTGTCGCGCCCAAACCTCCATCTGCACCTGTTAGCTGCTCTGCCAATATTTTCCCCCATTTTTCCACTGCGCTCACATTTTCCCTCACTTCTCCTCCACCCTCACGAGCCTCTAAAGTAGTCTTTCCCACTCCCGCAGGTTTTTATAACAGTTTTATCTTATGTTTGCAGGTTTAATGGCATTTCATCTATATTTTCCCCATAGTTACAGGCAGGTGACAGAAATGTCCAGGGTGACGATCTTGCAAGCCAAATATCACATGGGGGATGAATAAATGGTTTATTTCAATGCTAGCAGTCGATGAACCATGATCATCGGCCCACGAACAAATACTCCAGATCAGCAAACCCCGGATACCTGTATAGAAGAATCAGAAAAGTGTATCAGAAAGAGATTAAAGGATTAATGCATAATATTGAAGACTTAATGCTTATATCCAATGTTTAGAAGGATAAAGGACACAGATAAAGACCTGAAGATGATTAATGAGGCTTAATGAATCCTGAAGCACAATCAAAGCCAGATCAGTGAAGCATAAAGGACAGATCAACAGAGAAGCCTCGACATGCCAAATAAGAGAGGCTAGTTACTTTCCATCGACCCATACTGCCACCTGCAGTCCTATTTTCAACACAAGGCACAGTTAAGGTAGTCAGAGATATTATTGAAATATGTGCAGCTCATAAGTATTTTCTAGCCTACCAGAGCTTCCAAAGTCAACAAAAAACAGCCAGAGTATTTCAAAGAACATACCTGAAGTTATTGTCAATCTGACAAAGACTTCTAGACCAGCCTAAAGGGTAATAAACAGTTAATGTAGAGCCATTAAGCAGAGTGGGCATTTGAATACTTCCTCCCCTCTGTCTTAATGAATCATTTAAGTTCATATCTACCACAACTCTCCATTCTCACCTATAAGAACTCATTGAAAATACATTATAAAGGGTTGGGATTTTATTAACTGTTTGAACTGTTATTGAGGGGAAGTAGCTGAGCAGTTTGTAATATAGTAGGCTGGGAAGAGAATTTTGGACTGTAAAAAGCCACTGGGCTCAAATTATGTGACTGGTTTTGCACATCAATTGAACAAGTAGATTCACAGGATCCTAGTCTATATTATTGGTGATGTTTCCTTACTATAATTGTCATCCTTCATGTTTTTCATATTGTCCATTATTCTCTAATAAATAACAGCAAGCATAGATTAGGATATACTACTGGAAGTACCCTAAATCTCACTGTTAATATTTATTTTTATATTTTCCTCTGATTGTGTATTTTAAGGATAATTCTATAGAGTATAACCAATCAAGAAATGTTGGTGAGCCCATGTCTTGCTGAGTACAACTTGAAACATTATTCTTAAATGATATTTTCATTTCATTCTAAGTAAAATATTGAACTAAGCAAGTCTATGGTTAGCCATGTCCTCTAGTTTCTTCTCCAACAGTATTGTATTGAAAGTCTCCTTGTGAGTTGGTGTCAAAATCAGAGAAGTTTAAAAGTCTTTCTCTGATCTTAGGCCTTGCTCTGTGTTTAATCTTAAATGTTTTCTACTATCTGAAAGTGGTTATGAGGATTGCTGGATTGTTTTCCTTAAGAGTATGCTGAAAGCAGGCTAAGTTAAAAGTCTTTACCTGATCTTAAGCTACCCTTTCTGTCTTTACTGAGAGTTTCCTTTGTGAGTATGTCAAAAGAAAGATAGGTTGAAATTCTTTACCTGATCTTAGGCTGCACTTTGGTTTCTTTCTTTCACCTCACATCTTAATGTTCCATCTCACCATATATCTAAAAAAATCCTTTGGTATAGATGACTTGCTCTATGGAAACCTTTGGATAGTTGTTATGCAAGTAAACCCTTTTATGACTCCATAGCCTAATGGATTGGCACTTCTCTTGACCTATCTTCCCATGCTGAAACATCCTGCTACTTTGTTCCTTCTTCACTTCACATAACCTTCTCAGTCAATGATCTCCAACCAAACAAACAAACCAAAAACCCTTGTGCTTCATACCTAGCCTAATACCATAAACTGACCTTAAAGATATATCATTCTTTATATTTATAGAGAGATCCCTCTCTGGATCCAGGAGGGCTAGATCTTGAGATCCCAAAGTGGTTTGATGTTGTATTTTCTTTTGGTTTTTCCAATCTAGCCAAAACACAAGAACCCCAACATAATGGTGACTCTGCTAGGGAATTATGAGTAAATTTCATCTTTTACATCCTTAGGAGCTTATAAGACCCACAAACGTCCTTAGATTGGTATTGAATTGCTGATGGTGGACAACAACTCATCTCAAATTTTTGAAATCCTCCACCTGGCGACTCCAAAACTTCTAAAAGATCAAATGAATCCACTGGTAGAAGACCCTGAACTGGTTGAATAGACACAATGACCTCTTTTCTGATTTACAAACATGATTCCCAGGATACAACGAAGATATGCCCCAATGAGTAGAGATTATATCCCTGGATTTCCACACAAAATGCCTGAAATAAATTGGTTGAAAGACCTACCTATCTTTCAGGATGAAAATGTTGATGACCCCTTGTTACATCTCATCAAGTTTCATATACATGTGTGGAGGTTAAAGGTTGAATGGCATGAGGACTGTCTTATGAAAATGTTCATGGCAACATTAGAACGTAAGGCAAGGGACTGGTATGAATGGTTAGAACCTAAGAGCTTGTTTTCTTTAAAAGACATGCACCAAGTATTTTTACGAGAATTATAAAGAAAACTCTCCATCCTTATCATGGAATTGTTGTGATCAATCTCAGAACATCATACAATACCTGTTAGACATTGATGAGGATCTGGTTAACATGCATCTTGAAGATCTATTAACATCCATTCAAGAGTTTCATATGCATCCTAACTCTCACAAGAACCTAGATGAATTAGTTGAGGAAGAAACTAACCAAGAAATCAAAGACATTCCTCAAAATATTCCTGAAAACCCAAATAATGATTCATCATCCCTTATAGATGAGGCCCAAGAAGACATCCAGCCTCAAACTCAGTCCTCACAGGAAATAGAGAGCTGCTGCACTTCTACTCAAAGAAACACAAGAACATATTCCCCTTTGACAGAAGAAGAAATAGATCAGATCATCAATAGACAACCAACCTCTGAAATTTTTTGCAGAACAAACACTCTTGCCCATTCATATACTGAGCTTTGTTTTACATATTTAGAAAGCTCCCCTGTAAATTAGAATGAAGAAAGATCTGCTGATAATCCAATATGTTTGATTGTTAGCATTACTTACTTTAATGATTTTCCTAATTTTGATTTATCTGATGATGATGTTCTCCAAACAGAAGTTAATCTTGCAGGGCCATCATTAGTAGATTTTTGTAAGGAAGATCAGTTCCATCAACTTCAAGAAAGTAATGAGCCAAGTCAGGCTATTTACAATACTGATGAGGAAAGTTATGAAATTCTAGTAGCAGGTGAAGATTCCTTGAATATTCACTCTTCTTTATCTCAGATCATCAGTAATAGTTTCCACGTGTTTGAAAATCAACAGCCTTTCACCTTAAAGGGTGAAGAGGAAAACAATGAAGAAATTTCTGAGCAGGTTGAAACCAAGGAGCCTTCTCTTGAAAAAGAGGAAGCAATGGAATAGACCCCTGCTAAAAAATACATTGATCTTTTCACAAAGCTCAGCCCCTCAAATTAGAATATCTCAGAGCTACAAGAGGAAAAAACTGCAGTATATGATGAGTCCTCCAGTTCAGAAAGAAATAAAGATGAGGAAGAGTTTCTTTCTCAAAAGAATCTTTTCCTTGATCTAGTAGAAGAGGAAGTAGTCCTGGTTGAAACCTACTTGTCAAATACTCACAACTAGGTGTTATTTCAAGATCCTTATGATCATTTCCTGCAGACATTTAGAGAAGGATCAAATGCCATCAAGAGCAGTTTGTTGCAGTGAACAAGAAACATTTTAGAATCTACTATTAAAAAACAAAGAAAATGGGAGTGGCCCTGCCTGTCCAACATGCTAAAAAAGATGAGCAGAAACCAGTCATGGGATCATCTGATTGACTGGATGTATTGGAAAAGAGAGTTTTTCAGCTAGACATGTAAATATTTCAAGTTAGAATAGGGTAGGTATGAATCTCAATAAAGCTCAGCTTGTGAGAATTTAGTTAGTTGGTGATTTTAGTTTGAAAGAAAAATTCAAAAAATACAAAAAAAAACAAAACTTGAACTAGCAAGAAGGAAAATAACAGCTCTAACAAGACCAAAACTAGAGTTGAAAAGAAGAAAGAAGGTGACTTTAAAAAGCTCAAAATCTGAGTCACAAAAAGAAGGAAGGTGTTTTCAATTTTCAGGACTTCAAGCCTTCCTAATTTTGTTTTAATTTCTGCAAAGTTTCAGTTCATGTGCAACTTTTCTTTATGCCATGGACCCACAACAAATCAAACAGTCTAATCCTGGTTTGGTTTTGTTTCAATTTCTGTTTTAGAATATAGAGAATGTATTCTGCTAGACAATTTAATCCTGGAAGATATTAGTTTAGGTAGAGAAGCTATGAGTCCAACTGTTTAACCTGGTCTCGTGGAGGAATAAGGGTAGAATTAGATTATTTTTTGCGTTCAATAAAAAATAATGATGAAGAAGGTCTGCAAGTCTAAATGCACCTTGGAGAAAAAATGTTAGGACAGTAGGATGGATAGGTAGTTGTTTGGGAAAATGTTTTCTGCTAATATAATATCCATCATGTTTGTAGTAGTTGATCAAATAAGAAAAGATGGTCAAGGACCAGGCTGTGGCCTACTTCCAAAGATTATATCTGAGATTCTTGACACCTTCAAGAAGATGCCAACCCCATGTGGAGCCACTGTTAGCCACCTATAATAATTTGTCAAAGAAAACAGGTGGCTAAATATGCTTCTGAGCCTTCAAGAGAAACATTTCCTTTGTAAATCTATCATTCTTGAAGCCTTCATGTGTTCTCTATCCTTTAAAGAATCTTCACTGCTGTTTCCATTAATGAACCCTGCTGTTTATGAAAGAAACTGTTTTCAAAAGACCTTTGAAGCTCCCCCTTTCACTCATTTTTTATCCACTTTCACAAAGCTTTCTTTTCATCCTTTTACCCTCCATTTCCCTTTAAAGGCCTCCAAAATCCCTTTAAACCTCTGAAAATCCCTTTTATAGGTTTAAAACACCCCTTTTCCCCTTTACCGAAATCTAAAAAAGCCTTGAAAAAACCTTCATTTTGGCCTAAAAACCCATTTTCCAACCATTAAGGCATTAAGCCCCTTCAGCCTTAGCTCTAGCCCCTTTCCCTGCAAGTGACCCGGAGCCATAACCAGAAGCTAACCCCATCGCGCAATCGTAATCAGGGTTTCCTGTTTCTTTGTTAACGTTTATTTGAAAACTCTGATGTGATAAGACTTTTCTTTTAAACCCCTGGTCTCCTTGCCTTTTTCACAGGACCACACCCCTCCGTTGCATCACAAAAAATAACAAACATAAGTCTTCTTTTCAAAGCGTTGGTCCTCCCATAGCCCAACCCGCCGATTTGATCTCAGTCGTTGAATCCACAAGAACCAATAGCCGAGATTGCATCGCACTCCACCCATTCATTTCTCGTGCCTTGTCCCCATTCCAAATATCCACCTTTTCTTTATATCTCGACCGTTCATTCCAGAGATCTGACGATTGGGATTTAACCCGAAAAAAATAACTTTTCACTTAACTTTCTACCCTGCTACTTACTCTTTCCACTACACGACAAAACAAATGCCGAGCCCACTGCTTCATCTGCCTGCGTAACTCTTCATCAATCGGACTCCTCCTCCACCATACGATCTGTGACCCCAGATATGATGACCAGCGCGCGATATCGCATAGTTTTTTTGCCCCTCCCGTAGTGCACTACTTCCGCGCGATATAAGCGATTTTAGAAATCTACGTGTCAATCAATGTATGGAATCACGTTCTAAAAGGCAATACCGCCTCCCTGCCATTTCACCACGCGAAAACCATTCCTGGTTTTTCGCCAAACCGCTGCCCTCCGCAACGTTGCCTTTCACATTTTATCCTAGCCGTCAATCTCTGAGATCGAACGGCCCATGTTATATTGCAATTTCATTCGTCCACCATTCATCTGATCTCCCAAATGACTTCATCAACAAATCTCCACCGTTGATTGTTCTAATCCAATGGCTCCTGTTCGCTGTCGCGCCCAAACCTCCATCTACACCTTTTAGCTGCTCTGCTAGAATTTTCCCCCATTTTTTCGTTGCGCTCACATTTTCCCTCACTGCTCCTCCATTTTTATGAGCCTCTGAAGCAGTATTTCCCACTCCTGCAAGTTTTTATAATAGGTTTATCTTATTTTTTAAGGTTTAATGGCATTTCATCTATATTTTCCCCACAGTCACAAGCAGGTGGCAGAAAGGTCCAGGGTGACGATCCTGCAATCCAAATATCATGCGGGGGATGAATAAAGGGTTGATTTCAATGCTAGCAGTCAATGAATCATGATCATCGGCCCACAAACAAATCCTCCAGATCAGCAAACCCCAGATACCTGTATAGAAGAAGTAGCAAAGTGTATCAGAAAGAGATTAAAGGATTAATGCATAATATTGAAGACTTAATGCTTATATCCAATGTTTAGAACGACAAAGGACACAGATAAAGACATGAAGATGATTAAGGAGGCTTAATGAAGCCTGAAGCACAATCAGAGCCAGATCAGTGAACCATAAAGGACAGATCAACAAAGAAGCCTTGACACGTCAAATTAGAGAGGCTAGTTACTTTCCATCAACCCATGCTGCCACCTGCAGTCCTATTTTCAACACAAGGCACAGTTAAGGTAGTCAGAGATATTATTGACATATGTGCAGCTCATAAGTAATTTCCAGCCTACCAGAGCTTCCAAAGTCAACAAAAAACAACTAGAGTATTTCAAAGAACATACCTGAAGTTATTGTTAATCTGAAAAAGACTTCTAGACCAACCTAAAGGGTAATAAACAGTTAATGCAGAGCCATTAAGCAAAGTGGGAATTCGAATACTTCCTCCCCTCTATCTTAATGAATCATTTAAGTTCATATCCACCACAACTCTCCATTCTCACCTATAAGAACTCATTGACAATACATTATAAAGGGTTGGGATTTTATTGACTGTTTGAACTGTTATTGAGGGGATGTAGCTGAGTAGTTTGTAATATAGTAGGCTGGGAAGAGAATTTTGGACTGTAAAAAGCCACTGGGCTCAAAGTATGTGACTGGTTTTTCACATCAATTGAACAAGTAGATTCACAGGATCCTGGTCTATATTATTGGTGATGTTTCCTTACTGTAATTGTCATCCTTCATGTTTTTCATATTGTCCATTATTCTCTGATAAAGAACAGCAAGAATAGATTAGGATATATTGTTGGAAGTACCCTAAATCTCACTGTTAATCTTTATTTTTATGTTTTCCTCTGATTGTGTATTTTAAGGATAATTCTATAGAGTATAACCAGTCAAAAAATGTTGGTGAGCCCATGTCTTGCTGAGTACAACTTGAAAAATTATTCTTAAATGATATTTTCATTTCATGCTAAGTAAAATATTGAACTAGGGAAGTCTATGGTTAACCCTGTCCTCTAGTTTCTTCTCCAACAGTATTTTCTTGAAAGTCTCCCTGTGAGTTGGTGTCAAAAGCAGAGAAGGTTAAAAGTCTCTCTCGGATCTTAGGCCTTGCGTTGTGTTTAATCTTAAATGTTTTATACTGTCTAAAAGTGGTTATGAGGACTGTTGGATTGTTTTCCTTAAGATTATGCTGAAAGCAGGCTAAGTTAAAAGTATTTACCTGATCTTAAGCTACCCTTTGTGTCTTTACTAAGAGTTTCCTTTGTGAGTATGTCAAAAGCAGGATAGGTTAAAAGTCTTTATGTGATCTTAGGCTACACTTTTGTTTCTTTCTTTCACCTCACATCTTAATGTTCCATCTCACCATCCATCTAAAAAAATCCTTTGGTATAGATGACTTGCCCTATGGAAACCCTTGGATAGTTGTTATGCAAGTAAACCCTTTTATGACTCCATAGCCCAATGGATTGGCACTTCTCTTGACCTATCTTCCCATGCTGAAACATCCTGCTACTTTGTTCCTTCTTCACTTCACATAACCTTCTCAGTTAATTATCTCCAACCAAACAAACAAACCAAACCCCTGTGCTTCATACCTAGCCTAATACCATAAACTGACCTTAAAGATATAACATTCTTTACATTTATAGAGAGATCCCTCTCTGGATCCAGGAGGGCTAGATCTTGAGATCCCAAAGTGGTTTGATGTTGTCTTGTCTTTTGGTTTTGCCAATCTAGCCAAAACAAAGGAACCCCAACATAATGGCGACTCTGCTGGGGAATTCTAAGTAAATTTCATATTTTACATCCTTAAGAGCTTAGAAGACCCACAAAACTCCTTATATTGGTATTCAATTGTTGATGGTGGACAGAAACTGATCTCAAATTTTTGAAATCCTCCACTTGGCGACTCCACAACTCCTAAAAGATCAAATGACTCCACTATTAGAGGACCCTGAACTGGTTGAATAGACACAGTGACCTCTTTTTTTATTTACAAACATGATTCCCAAGATACAATGAAGATATGCCCCAATGAGTAGAGATCATATCCCTGGATTCCCACACAAAATTCCTGAAATAAATTGGTTGAAAGACCTACCTATCTTTCAGGATGAAAATGTTGATGACCCCTTGTTACATCTCATCAAGTTTCATATACATGTATGGAGGTTAAAGTTTGAATGGCATGAGGATTGGCTTATGAAAATGTTCATGGAAACATTAGAACGTAAGGCAAGGGACTGGTATGAATGGTTAGAACCTAAGAGCTTGTTTTCTTTAAAAGACATGCACCAAGTATTTTATGAGAATTATAAAGAAAAATCTCCATCCTTATCATGGGATTGTTGTGATCAATCTCAGAACATCATACAATACCTATTAGACATTGATGAGAATCTAGTTAACATGCATCCTAAAGATCTCTTAACAGCCATTCAAGAGTTTCATATGCATCATAACTATTGTTGGCAATGTGTTGTCCTTGATGGCAACCTACTTGATGTAATGAGATTCTTGGCAATATGTTGGCATGTGTTGTCTTTGATGGCAATCTACTAGAAGAAGTTGTTCTTGATGGAAACCTGCTTGATGAGTTGCCTATGATAAGCAACCTATGTGTTAAATATGTAAGGATGATGTATCTTGTGTTAAATAAGGAAGGATGATGTATCTAATGATCAAATCAGAAGTAACAGAAGAAAGGAATTCCAGTAAAGTGCCAAAGAAATGATAAATAAGTCATGTTACAACGCATACACCGGATTGTTAAGGAGAAGTAGTGTATGCACGCGAAAAAGTATGTGCCAAGTCGCGTATGGGCTTTTGCGCTCCAAAATTAGAATACCAAGGGGCATTACCATGGTTTTGGCCCATAGTATTGAGCACTGGATTATGTATTTGATCCCGTCCAAGAATACTATTAGAAGTTGTGTGGTTTTGGCTCATGGTATTGGTGAAAGTTAAATCTATTTAAGGAGAAGAAGATCATAGTGCAAGATGTGCAAGTGCAAGGGTTGTTGATGAATAAATTCCTCTAAGGAATATCTGCACGATGAACTCTATTCTTAATTGATAGATCTGAATCTATGATGCACCTATGAATACAATGATGGATGAAGAAAATGATGAAGAGGGATCTCTAGATCTGAAATGACTTTGTATTTTCTAGATATGCTTATGGAATGTTTAGATCTATGATCTGGCGAATCTCTGCTGAAGAAGAGGATGAGATCTGAATTGTTTATATGATCTGAAGAGCTACAGTCCTGAAATGACTAAAGATCTATACGCAGGTTCGTTTCATCAAAGGCACGTATATACGTGGGTCCGCTTCACAAAAGGCGTGTATGGACAGTTAGGGTTTCTGAAGAATGCACAGAAGTATACGCGGGATGATGTTCATGAAAGCGCGTATATACACAGGTACAGTGAAATAAAAGCGCGTATGGAATCTAGGGTTTTGCTGAAGTATGTGGTATGAAATGTCTGATCTATTCTGATGTTTTACTGCTATCTGTCAATTATGTATTCATACAGATCTGGGTTGTTTGAATATTGAATATGCTGCTAATTATGTTAATTGAAGATCAAGTTGTTGGTTGATTGGTTGATGATTAAATGAATGAATTGATGGAGATATAAGTTTCAGTTTGATATATGATGAGCTTAAATGTGTGGAGTGGGTCCAGTCTAAAAATCTGATGAAAAGTGGCCAACAAGGTATGTTGTATGAAATATGATGGATCCAGTATGAAAATTGATGAAACGTGGTCCATGGTGGTGCTGAGGGTCAAAGCCTTCAGTGAGGGGGTTGTAGCTCCCTTCCAGTAGTAGCTGGTAAACGAGTGCAGGGGGTAGTGGCTCCCTTCTAGGAGAGGCTGGTAAACGAGAGCAGGGGGTAGTGGCTCCCTTCCAGGAGAGGCTGGTAAATGAGAGCAAGGGGTTGTAGCTCCCTTCCAGGAGAGGTTGGTAAACGAGAGAAGGTTGTAGCCTTCTGCAGGTGGGTGCCTGCGTGCTGGTATGAGTCTGCGCCAGTACATGGTTGTACGATGTTTTCTTTATAATAAAATATTGAAGACTGAGATGACAACAGTGGTGGTTTTCTCCAGGATTGGGTTTCCACCTTAAATCTTGGTGTTCATGTGTGTTGCTTATGTGTGATGATTTATTTTGTTCTTACTGCACATGTTTACTGCTTACTAAACATCTAATGAATGAATGATGCAATGATCTAAGCTAAGAATTATCAGCATAATGAAATCTCTGTTAATACGCGAGTTTTATTAAGGATATCCGCGTGTATACACGCGTTGCCTTCATTAAAGTAGCGTATGGGGTTTAGAGAAAGAAAAAGTAAAAATTTTATCAGTTAGCACTAAATACTGATTCACCCCCCCTCTCAGTATTTTTCCCAATAATTGGTATCAGAGGAGGTTCTTCTGCAGAAGCTTGATCGCTTGAAGGAGATCCGTCACAATGGGAAGTCATGAAGGAGTATTATCTCTAAAGCCACCTTTATTCAATGGAAGTAATCTGTTATTATAGAAGATACGAACAAAAGCATATTTTCAAAGCCTTGGTGCAGAAGTATGGGCAATCATGGAAGAAGGTTATCAGTATCTGGCAACTATTCCTACTGATGCAGGAGAAAGGAAGAAATATGAAATCAATGCCAAAGCAATCAATGTTTTATTAGGAAGCCTATCCGAATCAGAATTTGTTAAAGTGATGCAGCTAAATTCAGCAAAAGAAATATGGGACAAAATCATTCTAAGCTATGAAGGAGATACAAAGGTAAAAAGTGGCAAACACCAAACTCTCAGAATTGAATATGAAAATTTAAGGATGCATAGTGATGAGAGCATTGTCAGTTTCTTTTTACGTCTAGATGATATTGTAAATCGTATGAGAAGTTTGGGTGAAACCATAACCGATACTACTCTGGTTGAAAAAGTCTTAAGATCTTTGACTTCAAAATTTGAGTCAAAAGTATCTGCTATTGAAGAAAGGCAAGATCTGAAAACTCTTACTGTTGTTCAACTACATGGTATTCTAACTGCTTTTGAAATGAGAAAAGAAGGTCCCTCTCAAATCAGAGAAGTTGTCTTTAAGGCATGTGCAAAAGGAAAAGAAAAGGAAGTTGTCAAGGAATCAAGTTACATATCAGAAGAAGAAGAATCAAATTTTGTGAGAAGACTCCAACCAGGTATTGGAAGATTCAAAGGTAAGCTTCCCTTCAAGTGTTTTAATTGTGGAAGAATTGGTCATTATGCTGCTAAATGTCCTTATGAAGAAAATCATGATAAAGGGAAACAATTTGAAAGGGAAAGAGCTATTATAAAAATGAAGATAATGATGAAATGTCAAATGAGGATGAAGAAGATTCTGACCAAGATATGCTAGTGCTCATGGCAAGGAAGCAAAAGAAGAAGGCTACTCAAAAGGAGATATCTCAGAAAACATGTGCCGTGGAAAATGAAGAAGATAAAACAGGTATTGAATATGGTTCTTGTGATTCACTTTCTTGTGCATGCAATGGTGAAAATAGTGAAAGTAATGTTATGGATCTAGAAGAAGCTCTCAAGATTAAAGTTGAATATCAACAAAGATCATTTAAAGAGAGAGAAGTTATCTACAACGAGATGATCTCTCAAATGAAAGGACAGATAGAAACACTGAATGGTCAGATAGACAAGTATCAAAGGTTGTACAATTATGCAACCAATCAAAATAAAAGACTTGAAGCAGAAATCATCGATCTAAATGAAGATCCGGAAAAATCAAATAAGAAGAATGAAGAACTTGCAGCAGAAATCATCTCTCTAAAAGCAGATCTTGAAAAATCAAATAAGAAGAATGAAGAACTTCTACAAATTTTTGAAGAACAAGAAAATGGGTTGAAAGAAGAGTTTTTAAAACTGAATGATCAAATAGAAGAAGGAAGAAGGGTCGAAGAAAGTATGAAGAAGCAATGCCAAAAATTGGAGGTTGAGGTAAACATTCTAAGAGGTAAATTAGAAGAAAAGGATAAACTCTTGAGGTTTCAAGATAGTACTAAGATTCTGGATACTATTCTTAGTAGTCAAAGGTCTCCTTCTGTTAAATTTGGTCTTGGTTTTCATGAAAATGTTAAAGGAGAATCTAGTTCACAAGGAAGTGCTAAAGATTCAAATGATATCAATGCAAAACCTGAAGTGTTGGAAGAAACAAAAGGTCAACCGATAATCATGAACTCTCAAAAGAAATCAATCCCTCCGAACTATAGAAGCATCAATAATGTTGAATGCTTTAAATTTCATAATTATGGGCATGTTGCAGCCAATTGCAGAAGCAGATCATTTCAGTCACATACAAACAGATTCTACACAGAAAGGTACTATGGTTTCTTCAAGGGATATTGTTTTTCATGTAGCAAGTATGGTCACAAAGCAGCTGATTGCAATAGAAGAAAGAATAGAAAAAAATACTATGATCCTTATGCTTGTAATAAGTATGGACATGTAGAAAAAGAATGCAGGATGAACAGATCTGAGAAATTGGATAATTTTCAGTACGCAATAAGAAAGTTCAAGCAAAGCTGGAAAAGGAAGGAGGATCGGTCAGAAACATAGGGAATATTGACCCTACTGCAGTCATCCGCTTCTAAAGATTACTTCTCATAATGACTGCAGGGATGATGTGAGATACATTATAGAGATTAGAAATGTATCATCACAGGGGGAGAAATGTATGATGATTCTCATGGTTGGTTTGGTAATTCTGGTTATGTTTATTTCTGACAGTGCATCTAATGTGAAGAAGACAGGTACAGGTAGTACAAATTCAGGGGGAGATGAAAGTATGAAATTTTTAGTATTTCACTTTCCATACGCGGGTTGACTGAGAAAAAGCCGCGTATACACGTGAGTTACACTTAATACAGAAGCGTATGCCTTTCTGTTAAGGAAATCAGTGAGACAACTAAAGATCAGGAACACAGTTTCAGGGGAAGCATGAGCGTTGATGAATGTAATGCATTGTTGGCATTATGATGGTTCTGAAATATGATCTCTCTCTTGAGATCTTTTTGGTCTTGGTTATTAAAATTCATATTTTTAATTTGATGAAAAGGTTATGTTGAGACTTATGATGTAAATTGTAATATTCAGTCATGTAAAGGGCTTGTTCAAATTTGTAAACCCACTTGGTTGGGTAGTTGAGTCAAAATGTGTAAACCCACTTGGTTGGGTACTTGTGTCACATATGTAAATCCACTTGATTGGATCATTGATGTAATTATGAGTCCTTGGTGATAGGAAGGTCATAGATTCATGTACTGCATTGAAAAATATGTTTTGAAGATTTAGCATGAACTCAGGGGGAGCATGGTAACTTCAGTGCATAGAGCTCTTCTTTCTACAAGGGAAGAAAAACCTTATGTTGGTGTTGATCCGTCCGTTGCCCTTGATGTCAAAGGGGGAGAGTATCGTGGTGTTTGAATAAGGGGAGAGTATCATTGTTTTGATCTGCCCTTTGCCCTTAATGACAAAGGGGGAGAGTATCATGGTGTTTGAATAAGGGGAGAGTATCATTGTGTTCGCATAATGGTTATTATCAATATATCTATCTGTTATGGTGATCAAACACCATCATAGTTGCCATCAAGTCCAAAGGGGGAGATTTTTGGCAATGTGTTGTCCTTGATGGCAACCTACTTGATGTAATGAGATTGTTGGCAATATGTTGGCATGTGTTGTCTTTGAAGGCAATCTACTAGAAGAAGTTGTTCTTGATGGAAACCTGCTTGATGAGTTGCCTATGATAAGCAACCTATGTGTTAAATATGTAAGGATGATGTATATTGTGTTAAATAAGGAAGGATGATGTATCTACAGATCAGCTCAGAAGTAACAGAAGAAAGGAATTCCAGTAAAGTGCTAGAGAAATGATAAATAAGTCATGTTACAATGCATATGCGGGATTGTTAAGGAGAAGTAGCATATGCACGCGGAAAAGTACGTGCCAAGTCTCATATGGGCTTTTGCGCTCCAAAATTAGAATACCAAGGGGCATTACCATGGTTTTGGCCCATAGTATTGAGCGCTGGATTATGTATTTGATCCCATCCAAGAATTCCATTAGAAGTTGTGTGGTTTTGGCTCATGGTATTGGTGAAAGTTATATCTATTTAAGGAGAAGAAGATCATAGTGCAAGGTGTGCAAGTGCAAGGGTTGTTGATGAATAAATTTCTCTAAGGAATATCTGTATGATGAACTCTGTTCTTAATTGATAGATCTGGATCTATGATGCACCTATGAATACAATGATGGATGAAGAAAATGATGAAGAGGGATCTCTAGATCTGAAATGACTTTGTATTTTCTAGATCTGCTTATGGAATGTTTAGATTTGTGATCTGGCGAATCTCTGCTGAAGAAGAGGATGAGATCTAAATTATTTATTTGATCTGAAGAGTTGCAAAGTCCTGAAATGACTGAATATCTATACGCAGGTTCGTTTCATCAAAGGCGCGTATATACGCGGGTCCACTTCACAAAAGGCGCGTATGGACAGTTAGGGTTTCTGAAGAATGCACAAAAGTATACGCGGGTTGATGTTCATGAAAGCGCGTATATATGTAGGTACAGTGAAATAAAAGCGCGTATGGAATCTAGGGTTTTGTTGAAGTATGTGGTATGAAATTTCTGATCTGTTCTGTTGTTTTACTGCTATCTGTCAATGATGTATTCATACAGATATGGGTTGTTTGAATATTGAATATGCTGCTAATTATGTTAATTGAAGATCAAGTTGTTGGTTGATTGGTTGATGATTAAATGAATGAATTGATGGAGATATAAGTTTCAGTTTGATGTATGATGAAATTAAATGTGTGGATTGGGTCCAGTCTGAAAATCTGATGAAAAGTGGCCAACAAGGTATGTTGTATGAAAGATGATGGATCCAGTATGAAAATTGATGAAACGTGGTCCATGGTGCTGCTAAGGGTCAAAGCCTTCAGTGAGGGGGTTGTAGCTCCCTTCCAGTAGTAGCTGGTAAACGAGTGCAGGGGGTAGTGGCTCCCTTCCAGGAGAGGCTGGTAAACTAGAGCAGGGGGTAGTGGCTCCCTTCTAGGAGAGGATGGTAAACAAGAGCAGGGGGTTGTAGCTCCCTTCCAGAAGAGGCTGGTAAACGAGAGAAGGTTGTAGCCTTCTGCAGTTGGGTGCCTGCTTGCTGGTATGAGTCTGCGCCAGTACATGGTTGTCCGATGTTTCTTTATAATAAAATATTGAAGACTGAGACGACGGCAGTGGTGGTTTTCTCCTGAATTGGGTTTCCACCTTAAATCCTGGTGTTCATGTGTGTTGCTTATGTGTGATGATTTATTCTATTCTTACTGCACATGTTTACTACTTACTAAACATCTAATGAAGGAATGATGCAATGATCTAAGCTAAGAATTATCAGCATAATGAAATCTTTGTTAATACGCAAGTTTTATTAAGGATATCCGCATATATACGCGAGTTTCCTTCATTAAATTAGCGTATGGGTTTTAGAGAAAGAAAAAGTAAAAAGTTTATCAGTTAGCACTAAATAATGATTCACCCCCCCCCTCTCAGTATTTTTCCCAAAAACTATCACAAGAACCTAGATGAATCAGTTGAGGAAGAAACTAACCAAGAAATCAAAGAAATTCCTCAAAATATTCCTAAAAACCAAAATAATGATTCATCATCCCTTATAGATGAGGCCCAAGAAGACATCCAGCCTCAATCTCAGTCCTCACAAGAAACAAAGAGCTACTGCACTTCTACTAAAAGAAACACAAGAACATCTTCCCCTTTGATAGAAGAAGAAATAGATTAGATCATTAATAGACAGCTAGCCTCTGAATTTTTTTGCAGAATAAGCACTCTTGCCCATTCATCTACTGAGATTTGTTATACAGATTTATAAAGCTCCCCTGTAAATTAGAATGAATAATTATCTACTGATAATCCAGTATGTTTGATTGGTAGCATTACTTACTTTAATGATTTTCCTAATTTTTATTTATCTGATGATGATTTTCTCCAAACAGAAGTTGATCTTGCACGGCCATCATTAGTAGATTTGTGGAAGGATGATCAGTTCCATCAACTTCAAGAAAGTAATGAGCCAATTCAGGCTATTTATGATACTGATGAGGAAAGTTATGAAATTCTAGTAGCAGGTGAAGATTCCTTGAATCTTCACTCTGCTTTATCTCAGATCATCAGTAATAGTTTCCACACGTTTGCAAATTAGCAGCCTTTCTCCTCAAAGGGTGAAGAGGAAAACAATGAAGAAATTTTTGAGCAGGTTGAAACCAAGGAGCCTTCTCTTGAAAAAGAGGAAGCAATGGAACAGACGCCTGCTCAAAAATACATTGTTCTTTTCACAGAGCTCAACCCCTCAAATTAGAATATCTCAGAGCTACAAGAGGACAACACTGCAGTATATGATGAGTCTTCCAGATCAGAAAGCAATGAATATGAGGAAGAGTTTCTTTCTCAAAAGAATCTTTTCCTTGATCCAGTGGAAGAGGAAGTAGTCTTGGTTGAAGCCTACTTGTCAAATACTCACAACCAGGTGTTATTTCAAGATCCTTATGCTCATTTCCTGCAGACATTTAGAGAAGGATCAAAGGCCATTAAGAGCAGTTTGTTGCAGAAAACAAGAAACATTTTAGAAGCTGTTGTTAAAAAACAAAAAGAATGGGAGTGGCCCTGCTTGTCCAACATGCTCAAAGAGATGAGCAGAAACTAGTCATGGGATCATCTGATTGACTGGATGTATTGGAAAAGAGAGTTTGTCAGCTAGACATGTAAATATTTCAAGTTAGAATAGGGTAGGTGGGAATCTCAATAAAGCTCAGCTTGTGAGCATTTAGTTAGTTGTTGATTTTACATTAAAAGAAAAATTCAAAAAATACAAAAAAAAATAAAGGAAAGGTTCAGACAAGCTCAAATTTTGAACCTACAAAGTTCTAAAAAGAATGGCTCAAATTTAGATCAAAACCTGAGCCAGAGAAAGGGAAAGGTTGGTTCTAACATGCTCAAAATTTGAACCAACAAGAAGGAAAAGAACAACTCTAACAAGACCAAAACCAGAGCTGAAAAGAAGAAAGAAGATGACTATAAAAAGCTCAAAATATGAGTCACAAAAAGAAGGAAGGTGTTTTCAATTTTCAGGACTTCAAGCCTTCCTAATTTTGTTTTAATTTCTGCAAAGTTTCAGTTCATGTGCAGCTTGTCTTTATGCCATGGACCCACAGCAATTCAGACAATCTAATCCTGGTTTGGCTGTGTTTCAATTTCTATTTTAGAATATAGAGAATGACTGAAATTCTTGCGCCTTATGCTCCACTATGAACTCTATCTATTCTGTGCAATTTCCATTTGTATGTCTGGACAAGCTACCCCTTCTGACAAAAACAACCCTGAATTCATATTCCGAGCAAGAATGACTGCTTCTAACCTCACCGAGTCATTTCCTATCATGACTTCTGTGGAAATTGGGTCCGAAGACGTATTAGAAGTAACCCATGATAGGGAAGAGGTCGCGTCTACGCCGGCCAAGAGAAAGGGAAAAGGGAAGGTGAAGGGGACGGAGAAGGGAAAATAAAAGGACATGAAGTGGGCTGGGGTGAAGCTACGCATGCCCCTATGGATTTTTCATTCCCCTCTAAAGGTGCCTAAGGCCCGTTCGCCTGATCCATCAAAACGCCCTACGACAGTTGAGGAGGAAGCTCTTTAGGCGGCCCCGCTTTCATGGCTACCACCATATGTTAAGCCAAGAAAACCAACTGTGCGCACCCCCATGAATATCGATGTTTTCCATGCCTACCCGCAGATGCCACTGGTCCTGAAGGAGGTCCCCTTGATTGGTGATATGTTTGGAAGTCTCCCTTGCATTAAGTTCAATCATCACAATCTAGCCAATCTAGACACCTTCCCAATGCTAGCTCTAGAATTATATCTTGAAAGGGTGATGTACGATAACATGACGAAGGTAGAGCCGATGTCGTGGGCACACATATTGGTAGGTTCTGGGATATTAAATTCGTTGTGCATCCCCCACTTTGGCCGATACAACATCACCAACCTGGTTGTGCGCCAGTCACTGGCGCTAGTCCATGATGGGTGTTTGTGGATCCACAGTCGCATCCTGATTGATGCTGCCTTAATTCACCGAATCATCGGCCTCCCCATGCATGGGCCCAATCCCATGGCAGGCGTCGGCAAGAAGTTCGAGCAACAAATTGCTGAAGAAGTCTGGCATAAATTTAGCATTGGTTACAAAAAAGAGGGTTCCTGATAGAAATAAGAGTTGACGCAGGAGTTTATATGGGTACCCTACTGTCCACATGAAAAATGATGCGCAAGCTTCAAGCTTCGGTTGTCCCTACTTACGTAATTCAACTTGCTGGCAGATGCAAAAAAGGGGTCTACTACAACTTGTCATAATACCTCTGCGACGAATTTCTAGACAATGTGCACAAGGCGCAGGACCTTGGAAAGGCATTCTGCTACTCATGGCTGATGATGTTAATTACCTTTGTTGCGTGGGAAATGCCTAATGAGGTAGTGCTCCCAAAGCTCAAGCTAGATATGTGTGAAGGTGCATGGTATGTGAACCTTTGGGATTCGAAGGATCCCAAGTGTATTGAGGAGAACAAGGTGTTCTAAGTGTTGTTTGATGGTGCCCTGGTAGCAGCAACTCATTCCCTGCCATGCTTGTCACCCACGGTCTATGAAAAGTACAGGGCCATTGCGGCGGCATTTTAGGTTACTATGCACAATGTGTAGGTTCGGGCCCGCAAATATCCAGCCTGGTATACCCTTCCTTATATGGCCACGGAAGTAGATATTGACCAACTGGTCGCAACTTAGCCACCGGCATGGAAGCTTGGCTTCAAGTCATCTGCCCTGGTTACAACAGTCACATCCGGCAAGGATGCAGCCCCCAAGGATACTATCCCACCAAGTACAGCAAAGGACACCGAGGTGTGTACCACGAAGAAACCCATGACCAAAGAGACCCCTAAGGATACTACCACGGGGGCAGAGTAGGAGTCCCAGCAAGATGAGGAAATTGAAGGGCTTGGTGGTGAGGGTGTAGCATCCCCACACGACACCAAGCGCACAGGTGAGCCTCCCAAAGGACCGAGGAAGAAGCACAAGGCCATTAAGCCTGGCACAAAGATGGAGGTCACTTTGACAGAAGATGACTTGGACAAGATTGCGAACGTTGTCGCTGTTGCATCGAAAGACCGATGGGAAGCCTTGGAAGAACAATAGAAGGCCGTGATAGAAGCCTTATAGTTTGAACTGTAGGCTCTTCAGTTAAAGGCAGACGCACTTCAGGTGAGCGTGAGTCATGTGAGCCAGAATCAAGTGAGCCAGCTAGCTACAGTTCTAGCCTTGAACACTGTGATAGAAAGTCAGATCTGCCCCCTTCTGGGCGCAACTTTCATAGTGATACCCCTGATTTTATGTGAGCAAGTTTATGCGTACTCTTCGATCAACCTCAATGTCACAATACTGATAGGTGCACAGCTACACAACCTTTTTATCTCCATCTCTGATGAGCTTCAGCACAGATAAATTTGGCGCAACAACAACTTAGTGAGGTCGAGCGAACTATTGTGACCAAAGCTGCTGAAACCACCCAAGATCAGGCAGCACACATCACACCAGTCATGCAACAAGATGAAGTAGAGTAGTTGATAGACTGGCTCTACGAGGATATGCCAGAATTACTTCTTGCCTCAGCTGCACTACAGGCCAAGGTTGAAGGCTTGGTTGTCTCTTTGAAGGTAGCCCAGACATAAGTGCAGGTTGTTAAGGCTAATTTGGAACTACATATATCATCACTGCAAGACAATCTATAGCATGAGATCCCTCCTGAGGTGTGCGCCCAGTGAGCCGCGTTGGTCATGGAAGCTATAAACAATATTATCGCGTAGATCACAACAGGCACTGACTTGTTAGAAACGGCTATGGCGTTATAGTCCCAGGTGTAGCGTGATCCCCTCCTCCGCCAAAACAATCAGGAGCTGCACCAAAAGGAGCAATATTTTAAGCACATGGAAGCCACTATGCCCACCCTCATCCCAGCACAATGAATAGCGCACCTTCAAACCAACCACGTGCTCACATATGAAATTGAGGGGCTCCACCACAAGAAGCAGGTACTGAGTGACCACCTAAAGCTATGGGCTGACGAAGCTCTCAAGATTTTGCAGGATTTAGATGGGGTCATGAAGTAGTTGAATCAGACCCTGGAGAGTGTCACCGCAGCTACCGAAGGACCAATTTCATAAAATTTGGTTGACATTGTGTAGAATGTAGCTACGCAGAGCGCAGGTGTCCTACCCCCTTTTGCTGTCACCATCGAATAGCTCCAGTAGAAGATGAAGACCCCACTGATGCTATGACTCAGGACCAGTCACAAGATTTTGTTGGGGGCATGTTGGCACAGGGTCCCCTAGCGGTGATTTTGGAATAATTTTGTATATTTTGTAATAATTTAGTCTAGCACAGGGGCATTGGGGTGGTTCAAAGCCCTAAATGAATTTTAATGGGTCAAAAGGTATACCAAGAGTCTGCAAACCATGGTTTATAAACCATAGAATAACGCAGGCTAATATGTTATAAATAGATCGATAAATCAAGTCTAGTGTAGGCTAAATTTTGGAAAAGCTTGGATACAGACTTGTGGATCTCTTGTGTCGATTGTCTGGGTAAGGGCTCCTGTTGGCTGTGTGTGTGGAGACCCTCAATAATGTTGTGTGTGGACCCCGTTGGTTGTGTGCACAGGTTAGTATATAGAGTCTGTAATTTGGATCTGGATATTAATGAATGAGAATAATGTTTGATGATAAGTTGAGTACTTCTGCGATATTGTTATTGGTTGCACTCTGTGGTATTTCTAAAGTTATATATGCTTACTGAATATTGATGGTTTATTTATGTGCACGTGGATTCGATAGTGAGAAAGGGGATGAATTCATATATATGGTTATATTTATTCACTTTACTTCTATTAGCATGCTATCTGTTGATTTATAAGCTTCACTGAAGATATTCCATTGATATATTGTTAAGGGTTTTGTGTTAGGGATTCTCTAGTGCAGGCCTGTTAGACTTGAAAATGACCCACTTCAATTAACTTTCTCTCTCTCAGGGTGTGGAAACCTGGTTCCAACACCCTCCCATACTACTTCGGCTGAGACCTTAACCTGCACAAGTAGGCCATTTCTGAAAGGGCCAGTAGTACAGGGATTTGTTGGCAAACCTTAAAACCAAACCTGGGTCAAGACCCATCAAGCCAACATGTTTGATATGCATAGTATTGTTTGTGGAGGTCATCATTATTAGAGAAATATTGCATACAAAATATTGAGAGCTAGATATTTTTGGCCTAGCTTATTTTCTAATGTATGTGATGAGGTGAGAGCATGTGAAAATTGTCAGAATTTCACTGGTAAAAAAACATTTGAAATATTTGCCTCTCAAGCCCATAGTTTTTTATGCACCTTTCCAACAATGGGGATTGGATTTCATTGGAGAAATACATCCACCTTCAAGTGGAAAATATTGCTGAATTTTTGTTGCAACTGATTACTTCACCAAATGGATTGAAGAAATACCTACCAAGAATGCTACTCATAAAGTCACCATTAACTTTCTGGAGGGAATCATAACCAAATTTGGATGTCCATGAAGGCTAGTAGAAAATAATGCAGTTGCTTGTAAAGCTACACCATTGGTAAATTTATGTGAAGATTATGGTATTAAACTTACTCACTCTACAACTTACTATCCACAACGGAATGGTTTAGCTAAATCATCTAGCAAAAGTTTGGTAATAATCATCACCAAGGTATTGGAGAAAAACAAGAAATCTTGGGACTCTAAACTGAAATTTTCTTTATGGGCTGACATGGTGACAAAAAAAAATCTATTAATACATCACCCTTTCAAATGGTTTATGGAACTGAGGTTGTTTTCCCAGTCTAATTAGCCATTCCTGTGGCTAAATTTCTGCAAGATCATGAAGCTGAGCTAAATTACATGACCAGAAGAATTTATCAGATCATAGAAGCACAACAAAAGCGAGAACAACAATATGATTTGGTAGGAAAATATCAACAAGTTGTAAAGCAAGTCTTTGATAAAGGTAATAAAAAATAATATTTTCATATTGGAGAACTGGTTTTGAAATGGGATGCATAACATCAAGACCCTGGTAAGTATTACTCATCAGTATTTTTTCTTTTTCATAGATGACTAAATACTTGTCCTAGATTTCTAAAAATAAGATTCATGAATATTGTGAGTTTTAGAAATCTCACTGCTTTCATTATCCTTAAGATAATTTTTTCACTATTCTACTACTCTGCCATTCCATGGTTAGCCTATCACTCCTAGAATACCCCTCATGGGCTTAAGCCACTCATCTTTGTCTCATTTTCACACCCACAACCTTGGTACTTTGTTTTTCCCATGCTTAACCTTTTCACTTTCCATCTAAGTTTGCAAAAAAACCTACCCTTTCCCATATTGATAAAATGCCTCAAGAATTTATGGTCTTAAAGCTACCTCTGCGGGCTCTTTAAATAAATCAAGTACATTGGATTTTGGATCCTCAATGCATCTATATGTCAAAAAACTATGTTTCTCATACTTGAAAACCATAATCCAATGCTTTCAGTCAAAGAGCCTCCCACTAGGTCACTAGGGTTTCATAGGTTGTAGGGTCATCTTTGGTGTACTAAATCATTGTTTTCCATGTGCTAGAAGCTGAATCAAAATGAGAAAAGTTCATGCACCTGTTTGTCCAAAATTAGATCAAGAAAACTTCAAGGAGGACTGCTTTTCCAAGGACAAAATTCTGCAAAAGGACAACTGTCCATTTTGACATTTCTGACGGAGTGTTAAGGTGGCTATCAATAGAGAATTAGGTAAGGTAAGAGGCCAGCTACTCACTAAAGGAAATCCACAGCAAAAAAGTAGGAAGCATACCTATGTTCAGGAGGAAATCAGGGTTTCTAGGACTGATTAGACCAGCATCATGCCAAGAAAAGATCAAAGAAGAAAACCACAAGGAGAGGCACACCAACACAACCAAGCATGAATTGAAGATTTTTAGAAATCATGGATGAAAAAGGGAAAATGGTGAGGTGAACTGAACATAAATGAATGAACTTGAAAGGGCTATAGAGAACTTAGAATACAACACTAATGATTTTTCTCTAACAACCCTAAAACCTAAGGTTTTGAAAGATAGGCAAAGAAGGTGAAATGAAGATGAGGAGCCTCCATGATGACAACAGAAAGAGAGTTTGAAGAGGCTCTTAAAGGTGACTTCTAGGGGTTTGCCAAGGTAACAATGCTTCATTGCCTCAAAGGGAAAACATGAAAGAATATCAGTGTAAGGAAGGTCAAAGCCTTCATTTTCAGTCATTTCCCTCAAATGGTCAAAGGAATAAAAGCCTAGGGTTGAGTTTCAAGATGAGAAATCAAGATAATCATGAGGTTACTGTTATGTGACTAAAGTTGTCAAAATCCAAGAATGTCAGAAGGGACAAGATCAGTATGACATGGCACCTGCAGATAAGAAGTGGCTAAAGGGAAATGGCATACATGGTTATGAAGAAAAAACACTTTTTAGGGATTAGTCTATTATGCCTCACTACCCAAATCAGTAAGGAGGAAAGAAAACATGTTCTCATGTCACTAACACTCAGAAATGTCAAAAAAAGATAAAAAAAAATGTTTTTAGTTTCTCAGTGCATGCAAAAAGAGGTTTGACAGTGCCAAGACCCTCAAGGTTAAAAAGGACCTTTTTCATTTCTCCAGCAAGCTACCACCAAAGGAAGAAGAGCTACTTTGAAAATATTTCAAGTCACCTGTAATAAAGGGTCAAAAAGATATCAGTCAAAGTAATAAAGTGACCAAAAAGCTCAAAACATTAGCAAAAGTGGGTTTTTAAGTTTAAATTAATTTTCCCTAAAAAAAATTATAAAGGACCTCTCTTCTCTCTTCATATCTTATTTTTCATTTGAAAGGGAAAAAATCCTTCAAAGGATAAATTTCTGAGTTTCAGGGAAATTTCTGGGCAAGGTCACCAGCGCTATGCTCAGGAGCTGGCACCGCGCGAATAGAGGTTCCCACAATGAATTTTTTGCACTGCGTTGAGCATATAGCTACACGCGCTACGCATATAGCTCGACGTTGTGCCCAGGCAGACCCAACACACCCAGGGGCTCGGCACTGTGCTCAGAGGCCAACCCGATAGGCCCAGCACTGCACACACAGGACCTTACTGGCCTAGTATTCTACCAGGCGCTACACTTATGCTAAAAGCCCTCCAAACTATAGAAAGGTGCCAAAAACTCAAAGGAGCACCCTTCAAATTGCCTTAAAGAGCCTGCAAAGGAGGTAAAGGTGGTAAGTGGACATTTTTCCTCATCCTCCAAGTGTTTTTGTGTTTTGATGATTAAGGGAAAATTATGAAACCTTAGTGCCTAAACAAACCCTAAGTATTTATAATTAACACTCTCCTTTGACCTCCGAACTAAATCATCAGTTAGGGGAGGTGTCAATAAGGGTTATAACAATCAGTTCAAGTTAAAGCCCTTATTAAGCTCAAATAAATTCAGTCATAAACCCATCTCCCTATCACTCATTTGCAAAAGTTGCCCTCATCATCATTTCATTTCACCCCTCCTACCCAAGTTTTATAAGCAGGCCCAAGTTTTTCTAAAAGCCACACTAGTCACCATGTCAAGAGAAGAAAGGAGTGATAGCAGTGAAGGAAGCCAAGTACCTATAAGGCCAAAGCACAAGGGAGGGAAGGTCAATATCTTTGAACCCCATAGCACAGTGGATATTAATTCATCTCCCATGATTCTCACATGCTTTTGGAATGTGGGGTGTTTTCAGTTTTTTGAGAAAGTCATATAAGTGAAAAATCACCCAGAGCTTACAAGGTTATTTGTCCTCAACCTACAAAAAAAATAGGTAAATCTTACAAGGGTAGACTTTTAACTATCAGAAGATGGAATCTCTAACGCTACATGTATACCTGCTGTTGGTGAAAATTTGTTTAAGAAAGCAAGATTAAACATGAGCCATTATGAGCCATTTATCAAACCTAGGTACAAAGAGGGCTGCAAGGCTATTTTCCCTTTCTCACACTTACTAGAGAGGCATGAACCCCTAATGAAGGTCATCATGGAATACTTTACCTGTGAGGGGAGATACTCAAGGCTCTACTCCTACCATGTTAGATTGCTCATGCATTTCACTAGGGTCGAGATGCTTAATTTGACCTATTACTTATATAGGAGTATAGACAATATGTCTTTTGTTGTCTGGAGGAGAAGTTATACCCAAAAAATTCATAATTTGTTCCACCACTCCTTGATCAAGATGGTGGTATTACATCAGTTGGAGAAAAAATGCATACCTTGGGATGTTTTCATAACTCATTAGTTATTCACAAGCCCACGATCTCATAATCAACCTAGTTTAGCCTTATCATCTCAACCTCCTCCCTCCACTCCTCCATCACCTCCTACAGACCATGCCTCATCATCTACACAAGCAACATCTCCTCAAGAAGACCTCCTTTCCTCACCTTGTCCTGATGCATCATAACAAGAAGGAAATGGCAGTGAGCAAGACAGTGACAATGAGGGTAATGGTGACAATGAGTCAGCCCAAAGTGAAGATGAGGGTGATGATGATTTGAACCAACAAGAGGCAGAGAACATGGAAACAGAGGAAGAGGATGACAATGTAGAAGATATGGAAGAGGATGAAAATGATAAAGATGATGACAGTGAGGAAAATGCAGAAGCTAAAGGCAGCATAGACGAAGAGACAAATGATGAGGAAGAGGAAAATGATGATGAAGAGGAAGAAAATGAAAAAGAGGCAGAAAGTGATGAAGATACAAAAAATGATGAGCTAACCCAGCAAGGGGCAGAAAACATGGAAATAGAGGAAGAGGATGACAATGAAGAAGATGAGGAAAATGACAATGAAAACAAATTGAGAAGTGATGAAGAATAATTTAGCCATGAGGTAGAAGATATGGAAGAGGATGACAATGATAAAGATGAAAATAGTAAGGACAATGCAGAAACTAAAGGCAACAGTGACACAAATGAAGCAAGCCTTAGTGATGAATAGGACAGCAAGGAGGAAAAAAATCATGACAGTCATGACAACAGTCATGGCAGTCATGATAACAGTGAAAAAGATGAAGAGGTAAGCAACTTTGATAAAGAATAAAATGACAATGCAGAAGCCGGTGAAGAGGTTGAGAGTGGTGATAATGTTTAGAACAAAGAGGACAATGAGGAAGTATAAAAAATGATGACTCATGATACTAATAATGAAAATGAAGAGTTTGATGACAGCAGCAAGGACCACAACCATGATTAAGAAACCAACAAGATCACACTCACACCTCTTCCATTGACATATCAAAGAGGTCCAAGGATTGTGTTTGCTGCCTCTAAAAGGAAAGGGATCATGCCATCCACCTCAGCTCAGCCACTAGGCAAGGGTAAACAAAAGGTAAAGGAAGAAGAAGAAGATCATGAGGTGGAGAGGGAGTTCAAAATCATTCAGGTGGACAATGATGAGGAGGATGAAGCAAGGATCTCAAAATTTCTCATCTAGAACCAAAATGCACTCATTGAAGACCTCCAAGAAAATCCGAATAGGGCCAAGAGTGTAAATGATGCCCTTGACTTGGAGAATAGGAAACTAGGAGAAAAAATTTCAATTTATGAAGCTAGTGCCATCAAGGCCCGGAAAGAAGCCCAAAATGCACAGGTAAAACTATAAGAGTTCATGGGCACTTATGAAGAGAGTGAGGATGAGGAAGGACAACCTAGGAGGAGACATAGAACCATGGGGTTGAAGAAGGCATTAGCAAAGCAAAGAGAAAAAGAATCAGCTTTAGCAGAAGAGCTCCTTCTAGATGAGTTGTTGACCATGGAGATAGCACATGATTGGGAGCCTTGGTTGGAAAGAGCCAACATACACTTGGGGGCTAAGTTGTAGAAGGCAAATCAGGATCTTGATCTCTAAAGGAGGATGACCAAGCATTATGCCCAGAGAAAGCAAGTTGCAAGGGCTAAACTCAAGAAGGCCCAAACCAATACCCAAGAACTAAAAGAGGAAAAAGGCCAAGATAACCTTGGAATTTTTGCACAAGCTTCTCTACAGGTCTCTCAAAACCCATGAGGCACACATCCACCAAATTTGAGAGAATTTTGACAATTTTTGGTTACTGTGAATTTGGAGGCCTATAAGCGTAGCAACCCTGGTGCTACGCTTTTCCCTTAGAAATCCTCGGAGGGAGAAATTTAAAATTTTGGATTTCTCGTGCCTAGTACACTATTCTCACAAACTTTCAGAGCATTTGGAGCATTTTTTACCCCTCAAAAGGTCAAAAAACACCTTATTTTCTACCTTTCTACCTCATTTTCAGGATTGGCGCTACGCTCAGAGTAGTTTGGGGAATTTGGCTTTTTGGACAGGTTACAGGAGCTCCATCAGAAAACCAAAGGTAGATTTTGAAAGTAGACTCAGTAGGATTTCCAATGGGCCATCATGAGAAAATTTCAACATTGGGAAGGTCACCAAAACTTGGCTGCAAGTGGACCTATTTTCTGCCCGGGAAGGTGTTGTGCGTTCAGACCAAATTGCGTTGTTTTGGCCAAAAGTCAACAAAACACACTCATTAATTGCAAAATGATATTTTAATGTTTTTTGAGGCAAATCACTCTAAAATTAGGTGCTAGGATTTATTTTGGCATTTATTTCATGGGATATTTTGTGCCTTGGGCCTTGCATGGTCTCTTGGGCATTAATGACATTTATGAGTGATTTTGAAATTTTCCAACCCTATCTAGGGTTTTTCCCTCCTTTGCTAAGTAAATAGAGCATGAGGGCTTCATTTTAAAGGTTGGCATTTGATGACTCTTTGGAGCTATACATAGTTTTTTTTTTAGATTGGAGAAGAAATTGGTGTTGTGGAGTTTATGAATGGCTTGTCTTGAGTGATGATGGAGAAGGCTGCTTGCAGGATCCCTGAGCTTGGTTAATGGTGATGTGATTCTATTCAGTTATTATTTTCTCATGCATCATTGTGTTTCATCCTTCTAAATTATAGTAGGACAAAGGATTTAGTCTAAGAAATGTTTTCAAAGGCACCTTAGCTCTGTTTGTTCTTCACTGCCTCTATGTTTTCCTCTTGTTGTGGTCTTGTGATTTGGAAGATTGGCATACCAAGTGACAAGGAAACATCGAAACCATTATTTAGAGCTCTAGGACCTAGCCTTCCTAGTCTCAGAGAGGTATCTCTGTTTCGGGAAAAAACACCCTAGAGGTTTGTTGGGTCAAAACCTCCACAGATCAGGGCATGCTATTCAAGAAGGACTCACACAACCACACTTGTATGCTAAAAACTAGATAACATCGATAGTAGAACTCACTCTTAATCCTACGTTTGATGTAGATCCCGCGGGGTCCAAACCCCCAGCAACCCTTCTTCCTCCTTAACTTGAAAACCAAGAAGAAACGTGCACGAAAATCTAGTTGTACAGCATATATTTACCCTAAATGTCAGTGAAACCCATGTGAAACATCATATAAAAAATAATAAATGCTTAAATAATAATATTTTCACATATACAAGCAGATATTAACACGTTAATTCAGGAACAAGATGGTTCTTCTTCATTACGAACAACATGTACAGTAATAAAAAGTGGAGAGATCACCTGAATCCTTCCACGATCTTCGAACAGACCGTCGTCCAGATCCGTCCAACCCTTGCCTCGATAAGATACTTTCAAGACTTGTGCACTCGAGATGACATATGAACTGATGAACATCTCCAGGAAACAAGGGTTTCCTGTAAAAATATGGGAAAGTGCAGGAGGCACGGGAAATCAGACTTGAATTGGAGCTCCAACAGAGTATAATGTCTATAAAATTTCTCTCTCCCTTAGGCCATGCACATGAGGGGCTTTTATACTCCCTCAAAGTAGTTTCAATCAGTTGGAAACATTTGGCTATGTGCTGGAGTGGTTTAACTACTGGAGTAACCATCAACCCAGCCCGAAAATAGGAAATTTTTATATATTTTTTAATGATTTTAATGGCATACGCGGAAAAGTACATGTGGAATCGCGTATACACGTGGAAAAGTCTGGGCATGACCGTGTATGGGATTTTTAACACTGTTTTTTATGAACTTTGTTCAAGTTTGTGGGAATGGGTGCCCAAGGCCATAGAGACAATCATGAATCACATGAGGGTGAAAAATGATGCTATAACAGATGCCCCATAATATATGAGGTCAGAAGGGGTACATGATGGCTGAAATGTATTATGCACATAGAAAGAACTTCGCAAGGACAAGAGAGGACTTCACCAGATTTCAGCCTGCCAAAAACCAATGAAAGAAAATAAAGAGTCAACTCATGCTGAGGCGGGCATACCCATGCTCAGTCAAAAATACATCATATAGAAAGTATAGAATGGATCCAAAATGTATACAAGTATAACTGAACTGAAAGTACACAATGAATCATCTGAGCATGGCCCGGAAGTACAAGTCAAAATCAATGTCTAAGTATCACATATAGAAAGCTGATCAATGATGCTGAAACTGCATGTCTGATCATACAAGTAACTGAATCTCCAAGTACCAAATCATAAGGGGTGGAATACATGGTACAATCACACAACTCGGGAGCCAACATATAGGATGCTGCTGTACTGACACTGCAACATATAAGGGTGAACGGCATCACTGGCAGAAACTGAATGGACTGTCAAAAGTGAACCGAGAAATGCTGATGCAACCCGAGGTCTTCACCGATCACTATGGCACAATTATACACAATGGGAATAAATGAGCTGAAGTCGACCATGTGAGAAATCATTGGATTACCGGTCAATAATGTATACCTTTAACCAATGCGAGACAACCCACCAATAATGAAAATGAGTGTCAAGGTGCCCCAGTACAATCTAACAAGTGCAAATAAATGAGTTGAAGTTGAACACTTAGAAGAATCTACCAATCAGGAGGCAATGATGAGTCCCCACTGTCGATAGCGAAGAGTCTTCCACTGATGACTGCAAACCCTAAGGTACTGACAAAAAGACTCTAGACCTTATTCCCAGAGCAATGAGTTGGAGTCGATGGGAAAAGATCTGCTGGAAGGAAGGCATTAAGGCATCCCACATCAATCCAGCACGAGTGTAACCCGCAGGCCAAGATTTGGAAGGAATCGGACGAAGAAAAGTGATGAAACCAAACCGAAGTACGTTTCTGACATGCACAAGATGAAGCTAGCGCACGGAAGAAACCCTCTAAACCAACCAATAATGAAAGCTGACACAGAGGCGAGATATCCACCAATAGGGTCAAATGGAAATCAAGGTACTGCATGAATCCCAAGTGTGATAATGTATGCTGACGTCGAACACAAGGAAAACCACTCAGTCAAAGACCCATAATGATGATCAAATGCCGAGCACAAGGTCACCTATCAATGATGGAAATAGGGCTAGGGTGCGGCTCTAGGTTTACTCTCAGAGCAATATGTCGTAGTCGATAAGAGACAAACCCGCCAGCAAGAAGTCAATGGAGACCTTCTCAAACCAACACGAGCAGAGGACCAAAACATCTGATGTGATAGAACAAGATACTGACAAGACCGGGAAGGCCGACTGAATAATGAGTCAAGAGACACCGCAGAATGGCCGACTCTGGTTAGACTTCCCTTGAACAAAAGCACGACTCGTGATGACCATGGCAGTAAAAAGTGACACCGTATAAGTCTGTTATGCAGGAGGCAAAAAAAAACTCTCCATATGATTGGAAGAGATAACCAACCGGGGGAGGACTGACCAGTGAAACAAGGCAAAGGCTGAACCTAGGTCAAAACTAAAACCATCCCAAATGGAGGAAATATATAAGTGTATGTGCTTTGTTCAAGGGTGACAAACTGACACTGTACTGCCATCAAATTACGAAGTTATATCCCGTTCCCGCTCTTTTTGTTATATTTTATTTTTTTGTCTTTTTCATATAATAAGCCTGAAAAGGAATAAAAGAATGCTATGGTACAATGGATAGAACGAGTATCAAGAAATAGATGCACTAGTTCCTGGGATTGGAACGATCCTATGCTCAATGCAAGGTGGTGGAAACTGGTAAGCGATACTCAGAGGAATGTTCCATCCATGGGTAAAAAGGGTGTCAAGTCGCGATAGCTAAGTGCATGCAATGGTTAACTTGTACAGATAGTCAAGGTCAAAAATTGGCTTAAACATCGAGTCCAAAATGAAGCCGGCTAAAGGCCAGGATAAACAAGTAGCCAATATGCAATGCAATAATACAACTCAACAACACCAGGGAGCCTCTAGGGTAATAGCCAGAAAAAATGATAGTGAGGAAGAAGAAGAATGAAGCTTCAACACATAAGTCATGGCGGGACTAAAGAGGACTCCCGAGCCTACATAAAACGCAGCATGGGCAACAAATGCTAGCGAGGAACTAACTAGGAAGCCCATGTAAAGGAAGGCTCTACCACCAAGTCATGATTAAATAATCGGCGAGTGAAATGGGTGTAATAATCATGACCTGATGGGATCGACCCTATGGCAAGTGATCAGAATGGAGGCTAGTATGCAAAATGCAACGGAAAGTGGATTCCCTAACCTATATGCCAGTGAAGATCATATACCTGCCATGACGGGTTAGCAGTCATGGATCAAAAACCGGAAAAAATCTCGAGTTCATCAAAATGTACCTGAAAATATACCAATCTGGGCACTTCCAAGCATCCGGGTTATGCAGCTTAAGATAGATTGAAAAAATAAGCATAACAAATTTTTGCAATTTTTTCTTTTCAATTTTGGGCATAAATACACAAGTTACCTCATATTTGGTTCATTGTTACATTGCTGATTTGGGAAAAATTGCTCTGGAGAAAAAGCCTCTTTCGTCAAAACAGGAGCAATCGACCGTCAAAATTCACCGAATTTGTCAGGTAAGCTCTTAATCCATCCTTGTTATTCATTTTGTCCATTCATAAGTTTAAAATTTATGAATTTTCACCGTAGAAATATTTGTTTAAAATCATGGGTTTGCGCATACGCGGGTTTATAATGACCAAGTCGCGTATATACGCGACTATGCACAAAGAAAGTCGCGTATGCGCAACCCAAAATGAAAAAACGCGTATCTAATGAAGAAATTATTGAATTTTTGCAGGATGAATATATCTTGGAGAGAGCGTGAGCACAGTGCCATTGGCAATGAAGTATTGCAAGACCAAGTATCACTTAATATTCTCCGAAATTGTGGATTGCTCAAGTTTTTCAAAATGCCAAATATGAAGAGTAATGTCCGGTTGCTCGAAATGCTTGTGAATTATTGGGAACCGGAAGAAGACTGCTTCATAATAGATCAAATGCCCATACGTATCAAGGTGGAAGACATCTATTTTATTACTGGACTCTCCCAGAGGGGGGAGCCAGTAGATTTGCATTGTAAGCCTTTGGGAGGGCTAACCGTGGAATATTACGTCCACGTCTACTGCGTAGAGGGGTCCAAGAAAGTTGGAACTAAAATTACTATCAAATATTTAAGAGACTTGCACATGAAAATTCTCCTTTTAACCATTGGCAGGGTAGCGGGATCTACTTCCCTACACCAGGCATCTAGGACTCAAATGAGTATAGCAGTGGAATGCTTAATTCATTTATATGATTGGTGCACAACCCTACTAATGAACATGAAGCAACAATTGACTTCTATCCGAAAAGTAAAGACAAAACATTTTGGATATGGTACAATCTTGATGACATTCTTCTTCGAGAAGATTCCTGGGCTGAGACCCAAAGTGATCTCTTCTATCAGCAGCCCGAGAGACCCAAGAATTGCCCGATGGGCTGACTTGATGAAGAGATTGGGGGGAAGTGAAGTTCCCCGAACCACTTGGGATGATGAGTTCTTCCAATGGTGGGGAGAACAAATCATCGCTGTGGAGGACTATCCCCATGCCGGGATGGATTTTCGTGGCGATCCAGACCTTGTCCTTCCACCAGGCAGGGCATGGGGCACAGTCGGTAAGTTTGCAATTTTTTGACTTCTATAATTTTTTGGATTTTTCAATATATGTGAAAAAATGGAAAACAAACATGTTTTTGATTGGATTCAAAATGACTTACAATTTTATAATGATCATGATACAGATATTGGACCAGTTCGACCTGAGGGTTACCCACGACATAAGCGTCGCAGAGGCGAGGCGGATACAGTAGATCCAGACAGGACCCTCCAGGCTGTACAGAGGAACTTGGAGGGATTAACCCGCCAAGTACCTATGGCTGCAGTGGAAGATCTGCCTGAAGCCATCCAGAGACGGGTGGTAGGAGTACCCCGTGACTGGGTACGGTTATTCTGCCGAGTTGCCACCGCGATCGTGTTCTATAGGAACACAACTTCTGGGCAGGAACCACAGGATTAGATAGATATGATATATCAGATGACGGTATATTTTTTGAGACTGAACATGATCGGCCATAAGCCCAATTTTTTGTATGACTTATGAATCCAAAATTTGTATAGTTTTTTTAACACTCTGATGATATATATACAGGGATTATTTGATGTGATGTGACAAATGTATAAAAATGTATGATGTTTTTTATGATTAAATTTTATTGTATGGAATGATTAATATGCCAATCAATTGCTTGATTAGCTAATGAGTCTGCCATCCAATTGTCAGCTCGAGGAATATGAATGAAAGTTAAAAATTGAAATGATCTTTGTAACAAACGTACCCTCAAGAACAACCGGAGTAAAAATGGATCTCGAACTCGATAAGTATTGTTCAACTGCGACACCACCAGCTGGGAGTCCAAGAAAACTACCAACGAATCAACACCCAAAGATATTGCCTCCGAGAGTAGATAAATAACTGCAGTGTATTCTGCTATATTATTAGAATCAGGACCAATGCAGACTCCTCTTGATACTAACAGCTGACCGGATGGATGATGAACCACCCAAGCCGCGGAAGCCAAGTTCCGGGTGTGTCTACTAGCACCATCGGCGAAACCAAAATGACTCATGACATCCGACACAACCTGCCAAAGCAGATCAAAAAACATCACCATCCCATCAAAGATCGAAAAACCAAATATGTACAAAGTAAAACTACTACATACAAAAGCAAAATGTCAGGCCGAAGCCTAGGCATAATACTTTTTCAAATAGAGCCCATTTCTGGGCTCCGGCAACTCGTTTCCTTCAAAATCAACCAAGGTATATGCTCCTTTTTTAAGGAATTTTTTAATGATGAAGGGGCCATACCACATAGACTTAAACTTTCCTGCCCCCAGGGCATCTTTTTCTTGGGCATAGACCAAAACAAGGTCACCTTCCGAAAAAACCCTGGGTTTGACCGCCTTATCGTACTGAACTTTAACTCGGTTTTTATGCGCTTCATTCATCGTGGCGGCATCCCGACGTTGCTCATCGAGATGTTCCAGATGAAGGAGCCGTTCTTCAAGACTAGAAGTGTCAAGAAGAAGTTCAACAGCTAATTTAAGAGAAGGAATCTCACATTCAATGGGAAATACGGATTCCAACCCGTGCACTAGCTGAAACGGAGTAAAGCCAGTTGCAGTTTTCACTGACGTCCTGTATGCCCAAAGTGCAGGATATAGCATAATATGCCAGTTGGATCTAGCTTTATCAATTGTCCTTTGAATAATTGTCTTCAAGGATTTATTCACGGCTTCCACTTTCCCATTGGCTTGAGGATAATATGGAGATGAATGCTCCTGCCGGAAACCCAATTTTAGAGCCAACTCAGCCATCATGCTATTCTGAAAATGACTGCCATGATCAGTGACAATCTCTCTAGGAATACCAAAATGAGCAATAACCTGGTTGAAAAGAAAAAGAGCTGCAGTCTCACCATCATTCCCAAAAGTAGGCATAGCCTTGACCCACTTCGTAAAGTAGTCTACTGCTACAATAATGTACTTGTGACCTTTAGCCAAAGGCGGGTTACAAGTAGTATAATCAATATCCCACTTTGTAAAGGGACCGACAGTAATGACTGGAAAAAGCGGAGCTGGATGAGCGCGCATTTTTTGAGTATAAACTTGACACGGATGACACTTTTTGACCGACTCCATACAATCCTTGAAAATCGAAGGCCAAAAGTACCCAGCATGCAAGATCTTTTGGGCTGTAGCAAGCCCAGATAAATGACCACCACAAGCTCCACTGTGGCAATCATTCAGCACAGCCTCAGCTTCTTCGAGAGTTAAGCAGCGTCTCAGGATTGAATCAACCCCTCGACGGTATAAAGCATCACCAATGATCAAGTAATTCTTAGCCAAGTGACGCAACTTACGATGCTCATCTTTCGAAAAAGTAGAGGGAAACTTCGCAGTCTGAAGATACACAATGATATCTCCATACCAAGGATCCTGTGAAGAGATAAGAAACAAATGTTCATCCGGAAAGGATTCATCATAGATCATCTCTTCCCCACAGGGCAACTCGGAGATCAATTCTGCGAAAACCAATGATTTCTTGGACTTGGAAGACATAAACTCAAGATCAAATTCCTGCAAAATCACAATCCATCTATTGTATTTGCCCCCAATCACTCGCCTACTGAGAACAAACTGAAATGGATTGGCTGCTGCCAAAACATAAGTTTTTCGTAGAAGAATATAATGTTGGAGTCGCTGCACAACATGAACAGCTGCTAAAGCTAGCTTTTCTATCGGAGTATACCGAAGTTCAGGTCCTACCAATCCTTGACTAAGATAGTATATCACATGCTCTACAAGAGCATCATCCTCCTGAACCAGAACCATACCAATGGTAGATTTTGATGCTGCAAGATACAAAAGGAAATCCCTGCTATAATCAGGTGGACTCAATAAAGGAGCAGAGGTCAATGCTTTTTTCAAAGCATCGAATGAGCGTTGAGCGAAGTCATCCAAAAAAAATGGAACTCCCTTCTTCAACAATCTCATAAATCCCTTGGTAACTTCAGCATAATTTACGATAAATCTCCGAAGAAAATTAGCCTTTCCTTGTAGACTTTGAAGTTGACGAATAGAGGACGGGGGAGGCAACCGAAGTATTGCCTCAACCTTGAAGGGATCTACCCTAATCCATTCCCTAGACACAATGAATCCCAATAACCGACCGGATGTAACCGCGAAAACGCACTTGTTCGGATTCAACCTAATCTTATAGAAACGACATCGTTCAAATACTTGACGGAGATGAGAAGGATGATCCATCCTCTTTCGAGAATGAGTAGCTAAATCATCCAAATATGCCTTGATAATATGTTTGATGTCGTGGAAGGCATATGACATGGCCCGCTGAAACGTAGCCCCAACATTTTTAATACCAAAAGGCATCTTCTTGTAAGAAAAAGTACCCCAGGGACAAATAAAGGCAGTCTTATACTGATCTTCAAGATGGATAGTAATCTAATTATATCCGGAGAAACCATCCATGAAGGAGAAAATCTCGTTACCAGCACACTCATCGATAATCTGATCTATAAATGGTGTGGGGTAATTGTCTTTCGGACATGCTTTATTAAGGTCTCTGAAATCAATGCAAACTCGAATTGTTCCTTGTTTTTTATCCACGGGAACAGGATTTGAAACCCATTCAGTCAAAGGAACAGGATAAATAAATCCCGCCTTAAGTAGCTTCTCCACCTCAGCTTTGATAGCTGCAGCCTTCCTAGGATTAACCGGACGAAGTTTTTGCCTCACCGGCTTAGCGTTTTCGTAAGTCTTGATCTCATGCTGGACAATAGATGGATCTATACCAGGCATTTCCTCATAAGACCAAGTGAATACATCCCTATACTCTTTAAAGAGATCGGTGTAAATCTAAATCTCTTCAGGGGAACATTCAGCTCCGATGAAGACATTCTCAATAACATTGGGATCCCTGGAAATGTTCACCAGGATAGTTGGAGAAATCACAGCCATGTTCCCTTCAGCATATACCTGTGTTGGTGCTAAAGGGTTCAGGACTGGGTGAACAGGACCAGGAGACAAAGGACTTGGAAAACTTGATTCAACTTCGCTCAAATCAGGTAAAAAGTAAGACCGATGATGCAAATCATCCCACGGTCTATCTATACTAGTCATAGCTTCCAGGATGGCCTCTTCAGATGGAAGAGTGGTATCAAGGCAATCCTGGGCAGAAGAAGAACTAAGTGTCCAAGCCGGAGCCACATCTCCATCCAACTCATCCGGAGAAAGAGGAGCTGGAATGGACTCTGCAGAGTCAACAATAGACTGATAAGCAATCTCAGCTGCAGACATTGGAAATGCCATTCCACCCACTTGACCTTCCGCTAATGTGGCGGTAGGGGAAGGAAACATCAATGACAATATTCCAACAGCAAGGTCCAAGGGTCCGAAAAATAATGAGTTCTGAAGAACTCTCTTCAAAGAGGAGCCCTGGAGGATGAAATTGCATTTATATGAACCATAGGAGGTGGAATATAGAAAGTACCCATCAAGGAAGAATACATTCCAACCCCTAAATTCTCAACAGACGACTTGGTATTATCCAACTTTGGAATAGTTGAGTCAGTAGATGCATTCGGGTCTATAGGAGGACAGTCCAGTTGGTCCACTGTAACAATCCTCCCTTCATGAGGGAAACAAATAATCCGAAACAATGAGGATGCAATAGCATCCATCTCATAAATCCAGTTTCGCCCCAACAGAAGGTTGTAGTCCAAGCTTGCATCAACTATATCAACCTCTATATTTACAGTTTTGCCCCCAACACAGATAGGCAAAGCTGGGACAATACCATGCGGTCTGTGAGAATGATCGTCAAACGTAGTCAGAAGAGTAGCAGATGGAACAGCTGCGGGAGATCCAATTCCCTTCCAGCATGTGAGAGACATCACACATGTGGAAGCACCCTCATCAACGACCATTCAAAAAATATTACATTTTCGATACGACGATTTGATATGAAAAGCCATATGATGGGGGAGTCTCTTTTTAAAATTAGACATATCAAATGTAATCATAAGAGAGTTCTTTGGATCAACAGCCCCAATAGTAGTGAGCAGAGCACTGCGCTGAGCAGGAAAAGACTGGAGCACCTCAAGAGCCGAAATGGCACAAGGACTTTGCGCCAGATCTTCCACAATAGAGTAGTTCTGGGCAGCCCTAGCATTTGGATTAATCGTCGTACGCTTAGTAGATGCTTTTGGCATCCGAGGTATAGTATCAACAGTAGGCCTCGTAATATGAAGCGGCTCAGTAGCATCGGGAGCACCCTTATCTTTCGAAGACTCTTCTTCGCCATAGTCACGGGATCTTGTGGCGATATCCACGTGAGCACTCATCATATATATGTTTGACAGAATTTCCCCTTCCTGGTGCCCCCAGAGGAAGCCCCAGTACTTTGATTCGCGCCAACAACTAGTTGTTGCCCTTGGGGAAAAGGGTTTGTCAACACAGCATGGGAACTGGAAGAACCCTGCTGAGCTAACAAGCGCTGCACATCCTGAATTTTAGGGCAAAGTTGAGTAAGATGGTCTCCAGCACATAACTTGCATGGAAACTTCACTTTCTTTTTATCCTTTGGACCCTCACCAACATGCTCATTAGTTTTATTTGCATTACCCTTCCCATTCTTGCCCTTTTTCTTATTATTCCATCCCTTCTTCTTCCCTTCGGATTGTTGATTTCCTTTGGGGTCGGAAGTTTGGACGTCATTTACCGACAAAGACTGGGAAGGCGATGACTCAGCAGGCACAGCCTGACCAGAAGGAGCAGATTGTATAGACAACTGCTGTGATTGAGTAAGCAGGTTAGCTTCACCACTATTGATCGACCCAATAAGTCCATCGCCGTGAGGACCAAGCTTAGTCTTGGATAAATCTAATTTGGAGCGAGGAGCATTAGGCAAATATTTATGAAGGACTCCAGATTGAGAATATATCAATTCAAGCTGCTGGGCCCTAAAAATGGCCTGTTCCTTAGAAAATACCCCAGACAGGGATACATCTTTAGAAATATCTAACTGCAGAGATTTCAAAAACCATTCCAAAAGGAATTCTCCTGGAATATGAGCTTTAATAAGCCTCTTCCTTCTCTGCCATTCCTGAATATGGTCAGAAATGTGGGTTGCATCTTCCTGTTTAAAATTAGCTAGGAGTTCAGTCCCAGCATCATAACGGACAGGCAACTGGAAATGATTTAGAAATGTAGTAGCCAGATCTCCAAATGTAGCAAAACTGCCCCCAGTTAACTCAATATACCACTTGGCAGCGTTTCCAGTTAAGGTGCGTTGAAACAATCTCAACCTAATTGAATCATCGATCAGGGAGTTAGATGAACACCATAAATGGAAAGTGGTGATGTGATCATCCGTATCCTCTCCATTCTTGCCTTCAAACTTTGGAATGTTTGAAGGTAGTTTGGTCGGGACCGGAGGCCACCCCGGACTATACCGGATCGGATCATTTGTCAATTTCGACAGATCTGGCAAGTTTAACGTTGCCAGAAAAGGTAAACGAGGCGGAGCCTGAGGATTCCATCCTTGATGGGATGAATTCCCTACATTCTGAAAAGAATACCCTGGATTTGATAAGGCACCAGGTTGCCAGAAAGAACTCGTAGAAAAAGGAGAAGAACCTCCTCCCAACGCAGAGTTACCAAAGACCGGACCAGTTCCCCCTCCTGAAGTATTAAATGAAGAGGAAAGCCCCTGATAGGAGTTCCAGGCATTAGAAAGAGGGGAAAAATTCTGATAAGCACTCGACGAAGGGAAAGAAGCATTCCCTTGGTGACCAGCGTAAAACTGATTCCCTGCCCCCGCTGTAGTGAATACAGGATTCCAACCTGTAAAAGTAATTGAATTCTGACCTCTAGACCAAGGGTTGAAACTCTGAGTCTGAGAAGTAAATGGAAAATACCCTAAAGAAGGATTCGAACTAGGAATATGCCCAGTTCCGAAGGGGAACCCTTGAAAAGAAGTTGATCCACTAGCCATGGAAGACATGGGTGTAGATCCAGCTGCAGCAGTGGAAAAGGAAAATGAAGGAATCCCACTAGTGGGCATTCCAAAACAAAAGGGACCAGATTGAGAAGCATGTGCTTGGGTGAAACTAGAGCCAAACACAGCAGTACTAGAAGCAATCGAAGATATAGCAATAGTGCCTCCTCCTTCTACAGAAGCAGGAGTCTGAATGCCTGCAGCACTCACAGCTGAAGCCGTGTTCCCAGTCGTGGCCATCGAAAGGTATGAATAATATGGAGGATCTTCTGGTCTTGCAGACTCAGGTCTGATGTACTCAACAACGAACGGATAATCAGGAGGAAGAGGAGATGGAAGTGACTCAGAGGGTTGAGATACTTCCTCTACTTGTACTTCTTCTTCCTGCGGAAATAAGACTCTCGAGGTGAGCGGAACGCTCCTCTCGGAACCAACACTGGAGCCAATTACAAAACCTTCAATCCCTTGTGGAGGATCTCTCTCCACTGCGTCAGATGCCACAGGGTGATATTCACCTGCTAAATTACTCCTACGCCTTCTTGAAGAAGGCTCTGGACTCTCGGGAGATAACCCCCGGATTCTCCTCGATCGACGAGGCACTTGATCAGCCACTTTAACAAATTTTAATTAGACTCAAAAAGTATAAAGCTAGGCAAGCTAGGAGCAAAGAGCACTCACTACAAAAATAAATCCCTGAGATACAATCAAGCAAACAACCTTCAGGTATTTCCGCTCCGGGTGATTAGGACCAGACACCAAAATACAAGAAAGCGAAATATAGGACCTCCCGAAAGTAGTCTGGGATAATTACGGCCCAGGCCTACTAGCGAAGGTAATAGAAACAGTTACGCCGACCTCCTAACAATAGCCTTTGCCGGCACAAGTACCCAAGCTTCGCAAGGGCACCCCCCAGAAGTACTGCTGGAAGTGATACGACGTCTGCCTCAGGTACCACGGGTATTCCCCCCCGCAGTCACCTATGTGGAACCTAGGAATGGCAACTATGGGCACCAATCCATGTCAGAAGCCGGGCAGAATGGTCTTGAGGTCAGATTCAGCAAATCAGAGAGGGGGTATCTCTCTTCTCGACCTTCACTTCCCCTCGCGCTTGACTCTCAGGAGGAGAGCTTTCCCGGTCCACCTAACGGAGTTAGATTTCGCTCAATTAATAAACTTCTATGTTTTTGTTTGAGCGGCCTTGGAGAGTTAACTCTCCACTCACCTAATCCAAGGCCCTACAACCTAGCTAGTTGGTGTATGACACTTAATAAAAACTTGCTAGTTGTTTTTAAATTATAGCGCTTATTTTAATCGGCTGTTATATTAAGTCAAAGGGATATGGAAATGAAACTCGTGGTGTTTTGTGACGCAGAAAAGAAATTAATGAAAACCAAACTACATGCAAATGCAGTAATTGCCTTTCGATGAAAAGAAATTTCTACACGGGTTCTACGAGATTATATATTTTTTCTTTTCAAATATCAAACTCACACTCGCAAAATCTATGAAAATGACTACAAATGCTTAAGTGCACCTAATGCAAATAACTAAGAGCATGCAAATTCTAAGATGCAAATCCTAACAAAGCAAAGAGAAATTTCCCAACAATCCTTTAGTTTTATTACTTTTCGATTGTCCACAAAACTAGTTCCCAAAAGTAGAAACTCTCAGTATGAAGACACCAAAATATGCTTGAAAACAAGAGGAAGAAACCAATGACAATTCCTTTCCAAAATCAAGTCAAAAACCAAAGGCAAGAAATCTCAACAAAGCTTCAAAAGATGTAACGAAACGAAAACAAAATGCAAAACAAAAGCAAATGACAAAACAAAATGTTTTTTTAGCTTTTGAATTTTATAAAAAGAAGAGCTCGAAGAGACCAATGAAACTATCCAATTACCAAGCCAAACAACTCTGAATTTCAGGCAAAACTTCAAAAACGCTCCAAATCTTGTAGTGCCACTTTAGTAGCAAGATTTATATGAGCAAAAGAAGACAAGAAACTCAGTAACTCAGCCCAGAAGAATAGTACAACCTTGCAGCAAAAAAAAACTTCAAAGAACCAAGAAAGACTCTTCAAAAATTGCAACAAGACCTAGCCAAATGAACTCAAGAAAACCAACCAAAAAAATAGGAAAAAATCGAAGCGCAAAGCAAGACACAATGCTAGGAAAGAGTATATGAGCAGAAGCTCTCTGTCCTGATGAAGCAGAACAACCAAGAATCCCCAGGAAGAGATCTTGGTACTCGAACCAGAAATGCAAGCACTAAAAACAAGATTTTCCAAATAAGCCAGTCTTCAACCAAACAAGAGAGAGAAAAGACCAATGAAAACTTTCAACACAATCTAGAGGCTATAAAGACACTGCAGGAACAGGTCTCCACAGGCAGACAAGACCAAAAAGTCAAGAAATCAAAAATTTCAAAATTTTCCCAGGCATACGCTACTTGACAGTTTTGAAACAAGCATTCATACGCGACTGTGTCAAAGGAAACTCGCATATACGCGACTTCCTTTGAATAAAACTGCATGTATACGCGTCTATGTATAGAAAAAATCGCGTATGAAAAGGTAAATAATGAAAAATAAAAAAGATCAAGCCTGGATAAAGAACCAGGTCTTTAGTCTGACTGAGAAAAATTTAACTGGACTGGTAATAATGATTCAAACTGTTGGAAACCTTTAAAACAGCTGAAACCACCCAACAGGGGAATCACAAGAATGCGATCCCCAGCGGAGTCGCCAGTTCTGTTTCGGGAAAAAACACCCTAGAGGTTTGTTGGGTCAAAACCTCCACAGATCAGGGCATTCTATTCAAGAAGGACTCACACAACCACACTTGTATGCTAAAAACTAGATAACATCGATAGTAGAACTCACCTGTAATCCTACGTTTGATGTAGAACCCACGGGGTCCAAACCCCCAGCAACCCTTCTTCCTCCTTAACCTGAAAACCAAGAAGAAACGTGCACGGAAATCTAGTTGTACAGCATATATTTACCCTAAATGTCAGTGAAACCCATGTGAAACATCATATAAACAATAATAAATTCTTAAATAATAATCTTTTCACATATACAAGCATATATTAACACGTGAATTCGGGAACAAGATGGTTCTTCTTCATTACGAATAGCATGTATAGTAATAAAAAGTGGAGAGATCACCTGAATCCTTCCACGATCTTCAAACAGACCGTCGTCCAGATCCGTCCCGCCCTTGCCTCGCTAAGATACTTTCAAGACTTGTGCACTCGAGATGACATATGAACTGATGAACATCTCCAGGAAACAAGGGTTTCCTGTAAAAATCTGGGAAAGTGCAAGAGGCACGGGAAATCAGACTTGAATTGAGGCTCCAACAGAGTATAATGTCTATAATTTTCTCTCTCCCTTAGGCCAGGCATATGAGGGGGTTTTTATACTCCCTCAAAGTAGTTTCAATCAGTTGGAAATAGTTGGCCACAGGCTGGGGTGGTTGAATTACTGGAATAACCATCAACCCAGCCTCGAAAATAGGGATTTTTATATATTTTTTAATTATTTTAATGGCATACATGGAAAAGTATATATGGACTCGCGTATACATGCGGAAAAGTCTGGGCATAACCGCGTATGGGATTTTTAACACTGTTTTTTATGAACTTTGTTCAAGTCTGTGGGAATGGGTGCCCAAGGCCATAGAGACAATCATGAATCACATGAGGGTGAAAAATGATGCTATAACAATCTCTCAATTGTTTGCAAAGATTTGAGCTTGTTTTCTTTTAAGGGTTGATTTTAGGCTAGTTATGAAGCTTGAGTTTGTTTGCTTGTTTGGTTGGACATGATGATCTAGGTAGCATAGATAGAAAGGAGAAGTCTCTAAGTCATTGGGCAATGGAGTCAACTAGAAGTTGTAACAAGTTTGTAAATGAATTAGGGGTATCAAAGGGAAAATCTGTAATATTCCTACTTAGCCTAAGCTAAGAGGAATATTCATTTTTGTTTTATTTTCTGTTACATCAATAAATGAATAAAGGAGGACATGTAAAACTCCTAAGAAGACTTAATAAGTCAATTCCCATGTGAACATAGATAAATCAGGGCCATGTAAATAATCACTTTCAGGTGTGAAAAGGGTTTGAGCTGTGAGACTGGGTCAACCTTGACCAAATCTACAACGTTGTCTAGGTTCAATGTATCTCCTAAAGGGACATCGCAGTTCTAGAAGGAGGGCCCTCATGTGAAAGAAGCTAACTCATCAAGGTTTTTTAGGGTTTGCAAAGGCTTTCATCTTATAAAAGGAAGGGAAGGGCAGCAAGAGAAGGTTGTTGATTGATCATATTTCTGTGTATCTTTTCTGTTTAGACAAATACTATTCTTTGTTGTTTAGTGGAGGATTGTGCTCGGAGTTCCTATGCAGGGATTTCACTGCTTCCTTTGAGGATTTTTGGAGGATTATTTGCTGATTTGATCCACTATCAAGCTTGAGGCCAAGCTCTACTTACAATTGCAGCGCCGATCCATTGAGGGTTTGCTGCTTTTGCAACCTGTAGCAATTGGGATTCTAGATCTGCAAAGATCTAGCTTGTTTTGGGGGCCTCTTCTCATGGAGTGTGTGTTTTAACCTCCTGGAAGAGTGCCTCCCTTATTTATACTTCATATATATAACTTGGTAGTGGCCATCCATGTCATTTTGAGCTACAACGTTTTTTCCATTAATGGACTGCGTTATTTTGATATAAGGTTATTTATGGTGTTTTGATCATAGTTTTGATTAGAGATCTCTAGTGTTGGGATTTTCCTTTCACTTTGGTGATCCATGGATTAGCTTGCTAATCCATGTTCTATTTAGATTTGATATATTGTAATGTAATTTTATATTCAGAAATTATTGCAGCATTTCACAGATCTGCAACTTATAACTCAGATCTACTCTTATTTATGCATGATTTGGTCAAAACCCCAAGGGGATCTTGTAAAGAAAACTATCTAGTTTCCAGATCTAAAATAGATCTGATGTTTTGTCCACAGATCTATCCTATATCTGAGTTGTAATATGCAGCTTCTACAACTATGAAAATAACGTTGTTGAGCCATTTCTGCTGATATATATGTGTTCTAGTTATCTTTTCTGAAGATATCTTGCTCTATTGTCTCATGTAATCTACTGTATATTGAAAGAACTTCACTTTACTTCTGATTTTCTGTTGTACATTCATTTTTTAATCATATTTGATGGCCTATTTCTCATATTGTCCAAGACTGCGTTATTCTTGAAGCAGTTTGTTGTGCATAGCTGCAGCCCCCCTTGCAGGGTGTTTTTCAGCTAGACTAGGTTGTGGGAGACCTGTTTACCACACCTAGTTTGATTTTTCTTTACTCCCCTTGTAGATTTAGACTCCAGATTTGCTGATCTAAGGGATCCAAGGGTTTTAAACTCATTTCTGTACATCAATCTTCCAAGAAGTGCGTTATTTTCCAAGCTTGCTGTGCAATCCCCAATTTGGGAACATTACAAAATCTAACTTGGCCAGTGGATCTTCAAGGTCTTTCAGGTGAAATAAAATTGACATCAATGATTTAGAATGAAAAGTAGAACTAAGGGCAATTAAGAAGCCTTAATTATATGTACTTCTCAAAAAGGGGACTTAAAACATTATCTGAACATTAAGAGGTATTCCATAGGCGGGGCTAACCATAAATTCTAGAAACCACACTTCAGCAGATAACAATTCCAAGACAAACTTCTCCAATGAAATATAAAAGGTGAGGAACTCATTTAACTTCTAGTGATTCCACCTTCAAGGATAAGAAAACATCCAAGATTCACACATAACTGCATTCACAGAAGAGGGAACTCCTAGACATCTTTGATTACAGCTATAAAGACCTTCAAAACAATTATTTAAGCAAGTAAAAAGGGTATGATAGGAACAAAACCTCTTTGGAAGACTTTAAACAATGGTACTTTGAAGGGAGACTTCAGAAACAATTTTCAAGTGGCAGCAAGTACAGGGAAAACCATAAATCATTCTTGAGACAAATTGTATTGAAATATTTAAGAAACAAACAAGCATAAGAGTTCTAGAGAGAAATTTAGAATTCTCTAGAATATATTAGTAGCAGAAAAATTAAGACAGTGAAGAGTAAACAGAACTAAGGTGCTTTCAAAATACATTTCTTAGCCTAAACTTTTTACTCTACTGTAACATAGAATGGTGAAACATAATGGAATAGGAAATAAAAATAACAAATTTAGAATACTTCACCAACAGCCAAGATCAGGGATCCAATGACAGAGCTTTCTCCATCTACAAACAGGTCAAGACATCCACCAGTCCCAAAACATCAATTTCCTTTTAACTTTAGCATAACTATGTATTACTCCAAAGAGTCACCAAATGCCAACAATACAATGAGTTATAACGCAATATTTATGCTGCAAATGAGGAGGTGGAACTTATCTAGTGTTTGAGAGTCATTAACTATAGAGTAAATGAATTCCTAACCTTGAAAACCATGCAAGGCATAAGGTAGGAAGATGTTCAACTACTTCTCTGTTTCAATAAATCTGTTTTAACTTCTGATAGAAAGATAGGAGAAAAGATTGAATTTCAAGGCTTATCCTTATATTTACAATAACTGTCCTAACAGTTTCAAATATTTTCTTTAGTGTAATAACTATTTGTTTGTCTTTGTAGGCAGAAAGTAGGTCAAAGGTGTCAGTTAGATATTCAGAGTGAATAACTGCGAGGCTTTCTTTAGCCTAACTTTCCTTTATTTCATCATTAAACTGTATTTAAGGCTAGATTTTGCTTTTGGCCTTCATAACTCATCATGTTGTCTTTAACTCTTTATATGATTCCTTTAAACCTTTATTCATTTGTCTTTAACTATTTTTTTATCCTTTAATCTTCATTTAAGATTTTAATCACTATCTTCTTCCTTCAGTCTTCAAACTTTTACTGATCTTTCCTGCTTCTGTGTGCAGGAGACTTTTTTGGTGCACTGGAGGGTTTTTAAAAGGGATCAACACTCATGAGGCACTAATTGATCATGAATTTTAAACCCTGGATCCCTTTCTTGTTCATTTATAGGCCTTTTGGATCGTCATCCAAGGCCATGTCAATGTAAACTTGACTGTGGAGTGGTCCTTTGACTTAGGGCCGCCATTAAATCCTACAAGAAAACAAAAAACATTTAATAAATCCTGCGTTGTGGCTAAAACTGCTTTTCGGAGGCTTACGGAGGGTTTGGGAGCAATTCTCAGAGAAATGGAGAATGCATGGAGGAGGGATTTCATGGCGGAATGATACAAGAGGAAAATTTTGAATTGGGTGCGAAATAAAGGTAAGCGGTTTTGGGCAATACCGGGCAATTTTTGCGGGAGAGATGGGTGGTAAGCGATTTCGTTCCATATGGACGTGATACCATTCAGTGGTTTCCACGTGTCCTAGGAAAAAATTCCCATTTCACGTGGAAATGGGTCATTAAACACTGACATAAAATTCTGTGTGAAATGGATTGAAGTTCTCTGGATCTGGGGGAGCCAGATCAACGGCGCAGGTTGGGCGCGAAAGTTAGTAGGGTGGAAGTTGGGACCAGAGATGAGGTTAGCACCTTTTTCAGGTAGCGAAAAGGATGTCGGGGGGTTGGAAACTTAGAAATTAGCACGAGTCATTAGATCGTGAAGATCTACAGCCAAGATCCATTGCGGGGGCGAACGAATAAGTTATGGTGGGGAGGATGGATGTTGGGGGGAAAAAGCGATTGCCATTGGATTTATTCAATTAACAGCAGGGATTTAATTGGGAGAAAAAAAAGGGTGCGATTGGTAAAATATAAGGTGAAGGGGGCTTAAGTGAAGGCACGAGTCAGCGGTCTTATGAGGGGAAGATTAGAACCGGGGGCTGGGGCTTTAAGCCAAGAAGGGATTAAAGGCCTTGTTTGAAAATAATCGGATTTAGCACCAAAAACAGGGTTTTTAGCGCTTTTTAAAGGGGTCCAATAGGGTAAAAAAGTTACTTTAAACCAAGTAAAGGGGTTTTTTCATGGTTTAAAGCCCCTTTTAGGAAAATATGAGGAATAAATCGGTGTAAATGGGCTTTTCAGAAGGGAAAAGGATCGTTAGGAATAGGAGTAAGAATGATAAGATGAGGGAATGAAATGGAGATGAAATGGTGGAAGTAGCCTTAAAGAAATTTTATTTTTGAGATGGCAGGATAACTTGGGCAGTTTGGATGAAGATTTTTAATGAACTGATAGACTTAGGATGATGAAGGCAGTGAGATTTCTAGAACTCACAATGTTTCTGCAAATATTGTTTCTAAAAATCTGAGATTTTCAACTTAGTCATCTTTGGATAAAATCAAAATTATGGATGACTAACAGTGGCTCCACTTGGGGAGGGCAGTTATCTTTTCAAGGTGTCCAGAACCTTAGTTTTATGAAATATTCTGAGTTTCAGAAGATCAGTGCCTTATCCATCGGGAAAATTCCTTCTTTTCTTTCTTTCTAATATTTCTTTATTTTTGACAACTTTAATCAATCTACAACGTGTAATTTCTTCAAACATAATTTCTTCCTATCCAATCTTACTTGTCCTAGAATTTTTTCTTTCTCTACTATCCTATCCTTATTTCTTCCAAGAGTCTAGATTAAACTATTGAACTCTTTTTATTTTCTACCTACACTAACTGACTGCCAAGATTAAACTGTTTGGAAATCTTGATTCTCTAGCTATTGACATAAAAATTTAAAGCATGGTTCAAGTCAGGATTGGACAGTCTGATCAACCAGGGTTGTGGCATTTTGAACAATCTGCACACAAACATTATTTTTTGCATAAAATTAAATTAGAAAGATAAGGCCATGATTTGTCTTTTTGCAAGGCATCCTTATCTATCTCTTTGGTTCTGTTTTGAGCATGTGGAACCAGTATCTTTATATTCTCCTAATCTATCCTTTTTGAATAAGTCAAGTCTAAAATAATCTTATCAATCAGTGTTTCTACTAACTTATCAACATAAATTTAAAGCATGTCCAGCCATGATTAGGCTAGATGACTGAACAAGATATCATTTTTAATTAGTAGTGGAATTTATATTTGCTCACTTTCAGAAAAAAAAAAACTCTTTTTTGGGTATGGGGCTATACCTCTTTTGAATTTTCCCTCTTTTTATTTTCTTTTATTTTATTGTTTTTTGTATTTTTCATGATTTCTTTTCATATCGGCTATGTACAATGAATAAAAACTTTGAATTTAGGACTCTTGACAGAACTAGTGTTTGAGCATCCTGCCATTGACAGGACCTCCAAATAAGTCTTCTCCATTTAGCTCTTGCAGAAATAATGCATTATGACCCTTTATAGAATGAATGATGTAGGGCCCTTTCCACAAATTCTCGAATTTGCCATGTTTTCCCTTTTCTTCCCTTCTAGCATCCCAATTTACAACTATATTTCCAATTTGGAAATCATTTGCTTTATTTCTTCTATCAAATAATTTCTTGATGCTTTCTTGGACTGTTTGTGTTATTTTGTATACTTCCTCTCTGGACTGTTGTAAATGAATGGTATGATTTATCCTTCTCTGCATATCATTTTCTTCAGTTTGTAGTTCTTGGAGGAGTTTCATGATTGGCACTCCTAAATAGGTTGGGAAAACTGCATCCATGCCATAAACCAGCTGATATTGGGACACATTTATTGACTTCTTGGTGGTTAATATATCAGCCCATAAAGCATGAATTAGCTTACTATGCCATGATTTTTGATTTTTTTCCAACAATTTTTTGATAATATTGACAATGCTTTTATTGGAGGATTCAGCTAATCCATTCCCTTGGGGATAATAGGAAGTGGAATGACCCAAGGTGATATGATATTTATAGCAGAAGTCAACCATTCTTTTAGACTTGAAGGCAACATCATTGTTTGTGATAATTTTTCTAGGGCAACCAAATCTGAATAGTATGTTGGTTTCAAGGAACTTGATATGACGGAGTTAGTAGCATTCCTGGAAGGTATGACTTCTATCCATTTGGTAAAATAATCAGTGGCAGTGAGTATCCACTTATGTTGGGCTGATGAAGATGGGTGAATTTCCCCAATGAAGTCCAAGCCCCATTGTTGAAAGGGAGCCTCAACATTGATGGGATGTAAGGTTAAAGGTAGGAGTTTTCTCTTTCCATAAAAATTTGACACTTATGGCAAGACATGACAAGCTTCTGAGTATCTGGGAAAAGGGTGGGCCAATAGTAACCAAATCTGAGGATTTTATTTGCTGTAGTCTTCTAGTAAAGATGTCCTCCACATTCTCCCTCATGCAGCTCATGCATGATTTTTCCTACATCAATCTCAAGCAAACATTTAAGCAATATTCCAACAGCATTCTTCCAATATAAAACCCCATCTAATATGAAATAATTTAAAGCCTTATGTTTTAAAAATCTAGCTTTAGTTTTAGACAGAGAAGGAGGGGTATTAAGATAAAGCAGCACATATATGATATCAGCATACCAAGGTGAATTCACAAAAGTTTCTTCACTAAATAGAGCTGTGAATTCTTCTGTTTCTTCCAAAATATCAACCATATTCATATCTAGAGCTTGGAAGTTTGACTCAGCCATGATTTTTACTAATCCCTGCCCTTTGATTAGTTTAGTGGGCCTGATTTCTAAGTCATATTCTAGAATAATAGCAATCCATTTCCCCCTTTTACCATCAGGGTCTTGACTTAGAATGTCCTTGACAATGGTATGTGGGACAAAATCAATGACGTGAGAATGTAAAATGTAGACTCTAAAGTCTTTCAATGCTTTTACCAAGGCTAAGGATTGTTTATCCATGATGTTATATTTGAGTGGAGAATCTCTTAAGGCCCTACTAAAAAAGGATATTGGTTGTTCTTGCCCCATAGTGTTCTTTTGTAGTACTACTACAACTATTGTATGTTTAGATACAAAAGAAAATATGTAGAAATATTTGGTGAAATCAAGACTGATAAGAACCATTGTTTGAGTAAGAGCTTGTTTCACTAGTTCAAATGATTGATTAGCTTGTATTGTCCATTTAACACCTATCTATTTCTTTATCATGTTAGTGATATTTCTTAATAGCTTAGCAAGGTTGGGGATGAAACTCCTTAAAAAAATTATCTTCCCAATGAAAGATTGCAATTCTTTGAGGTTTCTAGGATGGTTGATTTTCAATATGCCATCAATCCTTTTAGGGTCTACTTTGATTCCCTCTTCAGAAATTATGTGACCAAGAAGATTTCCTTCTTGGATACTAAAGAGTGTCTTTTTGGGATTCAAAGATAAGCCATATTTCCTACATTTCTCAAAAACCTTTCTTAAATGAATCAAGTGTTCTTCATCAGTTTTGGAGAAAACAGTAATGTCATCAAGGTATATAATTATAAAATAGCCTATATCTTCTGAGAAGGATATATCCATGGCCCTTTGGAAGGTGGCCCCCACATTCATTAAACCAAATGGCATTTTGACATACATGAATGTACCCCAAGGTGTAGTGAAAGTAGTTTTATGTTGATCACTTCGGATTACTAACACCTTATTGTAACCTGAGAACCCATCCAACAGTGAATTTTTTTTAGACCCAACTACCCTTTGAAGTATGTGATCCATTTTTGGCAAGGGATAGTTATCTTTTAGGGAGGCTCTATTTAGATTTCTGAAGTCAATGCAAAGCATAATTTCCCCAGTCTTTTTCCCGACAGATACTAAGTTGGAAACCCATTTTGAATATCTGAGGGGAACTATGATCCCAACATCATACATTTTCCTAATTTCTTTCTCAACTAAAGGCAATAAAACAAGGTTTATCCTTCTGAGTTTTTTGTTTGAAAGGTTTCTGATTTTCCTTAAGAGTAATTTTGTGTTGGATGATGCTGGTATCATATGATTTTAGATCCTTGTATCCCCATGAAAACACATCTCTAAATTCTTTGAAAAGTTTTATGTATTGTTGTTTGATATGAGTTGGAAGAGTGCTGGATAACTTGATCATTTTGGGTTCTACTAGGCTTCCTATGTTATGTTCTTCTATATTTGTTTCTATAGGCTCCATTCTTGGTTCTTTGGCTACATCATTAAAATCAAAGAGCTTCTCTAATGGCGTAAGGCCTCTTGGGATTGTATCATTTTTACATTGTAAAATTTCTAGGTCTTTTTGGTCTGTATTGTCAACTATTTCTGCTCTAAAAAGATGTTCAAATTGGTTTATATTAGTAGAAGAGGACAACTCTGTTTCAAGGATTTTTTATTCATTTAAACAGTTTTCTTCATGGCTTGAAGTAGATGCTAGTATGGCAAAGTCATTCCTTGATTGAAAAAAATCATCTATGTGTTTGTCACCTTCAAAAACTTGCCAATAATCTTCATTGTCAGGTACTGCAGGCCTATTTTTTACCTTTACATTGAATTGTTCATTTATCTGTGGTATTTGGCAATTACTAGTAGCAAAGGCAAGTTCATTTGCTAGATGATTTTGAGCTCTTGGGATGAAAATGAGTTCATATTTTTCAAATGTTTTTAGGAGGTCAAGGGCAGCATTCCTATATTCTCTTAATCTTGGGTTTTTTGCTGAATACTCCCCTTTTATTTTCTTGATGATTAACTCAGAATCTTCTTGGACTAATATTTTCTTAGCTTCTAATTATTTGAGTAGATGTAAGCCAAGGAGGAGGGCTTCATATTCTTCAATGTTATTGGTGCATGGAAAATATAGTTTATAGGAAAATCCTTTGTCCATATTATGTATCCATACACTAGCCCCTGAATCTAGTTTGCTACAAGAGCCATCAAAGCTTATTTTCCAAGGTGTTTCAATCTCATTTTCATTTCCTTTCTGCTGTTCAAGGCTGCTAGACTTTGAGTTATTTTGTACTTTAGTTGAGGGCAGATTTGACTATTCTGGTGGACTAAATTCTTTCTTGTTTTCCTTTTCTTGTTGCCTGATTTCATCTTCATTATACAAGATAAAGGAATCTAAATTTGAATGAATAGAATACACAAGAGTATTATTTGGCCTATCTATGTTACTAGCCATGTATTTCATATGAGACTCCCTGTATAATCTTCTGGTTTGATTAAACACTGGGATGGTGGCATAAGACATGTCCATTTGAAGGCTTCCCTGAAGCTTGGCTCCCCATGATCTAGATAGAAGCATGACATACTTTGGGGGAATGTCAGCTACTACTATGTCCATAACCAGACTCTTAGTAGGAATTTGTGCTAATTTGACACATAAATCTTTGATTAGGCCCAAGAATTTTACTTTTCTTGAATCAAAGGAATATAGGTCCTTATATGGTTTAGTAATTTCTAGGCCTGGGCTTTCCATTACTACTTTGGGCATAAGGTTGTGAGAAGCACCTGAGTCTATCATGGCATTGTGCAAGATTTTGTTATGTACGTTCAAGCTAACATAGAAGGGAGGGACAACCCCTTCTTGGTATTTTCCTTCAACTTCAGGACCAAACAACAATTTTGGTTTATCATCTGTCAAGTTTAAAGTACCAGTGTCACTGCCTATATTCAAAGCTTTCAAAACTTAATTTTTGTATACATCCTGAGTTACTAGTTCAGCTAGAGGTATGCTAATTTTGATCTTGGAAATTTCACCCTCAAGGCTGAAAGGAACTATTGTTTTTGATGTAGGTTTTAACCCTGAACAACAATTATCTACACACGAATCTTATAACAGAAAATAAACAATAGCGAGAGCATAAAACATAAAACAGATCAACACAGAGATTTTCCCCTGGATCCCAAATCGGGACGAATTAAATGGATTTTCATTCTATTCCCTTTAGTGTTACAACACATATATATACATGCCGAAGCATACATAAACCCCAGTACATAAACCCTGGATTAGAACATAACCGTAGTTCCCTTGACCGGATCTACAAAAAATACCAGGGCCGAAAACCATCGTACCCCAAAACCATGTGCAAAACCATGCACAAAACCATGGACGCGGACTACCCACCGGAAATTAAGGACCAAAAAAATTTCGCTGGGGCGCTGCCCCGAACCCCGACAGGGGGGGCTACCGCCCCCCCTCTTACCCCCCCGCATGTGCTTAGTCGTGGAAAGAATATAACACATACCCAACATTTGAGATATTTACATCTGTTTTTTCATTTACAACTCTTTCAACAATTTTGATTTGCTGAATTTTATTTGGACTATTATTTAGGACAGATTTGTTAGGGCCACTAGTAGAGGTACTAGGGCAGCTTTGTTCAACACTTTGTTGGTCTTTTTTGTCTTTATTTAGATAAGTTTTCTTGACCATAGTGTTGGTGTTACTTGATGTCTTTTTAGGCTGATTTTCTAAAGTTTTCCTAACGGCAGTACTAGTGTTTTTATCATTTGGAATTTCTGGGTTTCCTTTGCTTCTAAGACTATATTGTTTGTGTACCCCAATTATTGCATTTTCAAACCCCAATCTGTAATATTCAAAATCCTCCTGCTTGTTTTCAATTTGCTCTGAGGAGAAGAATCCTTGTTCTTATTCAATGAGAAAAACATCTGTGTCACTGTCAAATCCTATCAAATTTACATGATATTCTTCCAACCTTTCAGTTTCCCTTTCTTCCTCTTGATTTACATAATTTTGTTGGAAGGGAGGCCTAATTTGTTGGTCATTATCTCTTTGCCTATATTTATTAGGGTCTCTTCTGAAAATTGGATTTCTATTTCTATTTTGGGGATTGGTTTGGTTTTCTCTAGGAGGTACTCTATCATTCAAATTTATATTTTCAAGCATTCTCTCCATTACCCTCACTAAGTTGTCAATTTTAGCATCGGATGATGAGGTTGATGCCATTGTTTCATCCCTGTATGTAACTCTTTTCTCCACTTTCAACCTAGCTCTTTTCTCAACCAAATTTGATTCTACACTTAAGGCTCCCCTCTACATATCTTCTAAAGTCAAGGGGTCTCTTTCTCTTAGCTGATAGTCCATGTCCGGATCAAATCCCTCTGGAAATTTAGCTAAGGCTAGGCCTAGTGGATGTTTCATGTTTGGGGGAAGTGCATTATACACACTGTTGAATCTAGTGCAATAATCTTGGACACTTTCCCCAGTATTTCTCTTGAGGTTATTATAGTCTAATAGTATTTGGAGAGGGTTATTTTTAATTTCCCATTTGTTTGTGAATGTTTGATATAAAGAAGGGAGATCATTTATGTTGTGAGGAGTTAAGCCTTTGAACCATTTTTTGGCTTCTCCTCCTAAAATTTGAGCAAAAATTCTCATCTTAATGGTCTCCTCTTCTATTTCCATATAATCAAAAGCATCATCCATCTTATCTACATGCTGCTGAGCAGTAATAGTTTCATTTCTAGTGAAATGGGGAATTTTGGACTGATATTCATTGGGTAGAGAAACCAGAGGTTGTGGTAACACTAGGGGGGAATACCATGCTCCCATGGTGGGAAATAATGGGGGATTTACAAGAGGGGAAGTGGGCTGAGCTGGAGTGCTTTGAACAGTGTATGTGTGGACAAGAGTGGAAGAAACACTTGGGCCAGCAAGCTAATGATGAGCAGATCTTTTATGGAAGGAGTTGAAGTGATTGAGAAGTTGAGAATCAGGTGGAGTAGAAGGTGAGGCTTCTCTGCTAAAGCTCTGTTGCAAATCTGTGGTTTCAAAGTCAACTTGGTTTAAATCACTTTGAGACCTATTTCTAAATAGGTTCTTTGTATGGGGTAAGCCAAAGTGAGGATCTTTCAAGACTGTAAGATATTCAGGGACAGATCTTGTTCTTGGGATGGTCCTATCAGTAGTTGATTTTCCATATCTAGAAGTTTGCCACAAAATCCTTTCTGGATTATCAACTATGGTAGGAGGGTTAGGATCTGGATGGGATCTAGTATTGACCCTATGTAAAGCCAGATTTAAATTTTAAAATTTGGAGAGGTTAAAAGCTTAAGGATTGTTTTCAAAGATTGACCTCTTTTGGTGTTTTAATGAACTTATAAAAATATGGGACTAGACTTCAAAACTTATTTAGGGCTGGTTAACACATTCCTAAGGAAATCTAGAGTATTAGTGAGGTAATAGGCCTACTGGGGCTAGTGGAGTTGCCAGGTGGAAATTTTTAGCTTTTTTGAAGGTAAAATGTTTTATGGTCCACCACCAATAAGTATTTTAAAGACCAATATGATATGTTTTGGGTTTTCTGAGTTTTTATATGGTTTTATGGTTTTTAAGAGTGTCCTATACTTGATTTCATCACTTACCTAAGGTGGTGAAAAAAAACAGAGTCTACTCTATGGCTTATCTGCTAATTTTCTGAGGTAATTTTGAAGGATAGATGAGTCTATAAGAGCGTGCTAGGCAACTATATACTCAAATGTCCCATCGTGATTGCCATTATGTTGTGGTCCTATGATTTGGAAGATTGGAATACCAATTGATAAGGCAACATCAAAACCAGTCTTTAGAGCTCTAGGACCTAGCCTTCCTAGTCTCAGAGAGGGATCTCTCAATTATTTGCAAAGATGTGAGCTTGTTTGCTTATAAGGGTTGATTTTAGGCTAGTTATGAAGCTTGAGTTTGTTTGATTGTTTGGTTGGAAATGATGATCTAGGTAGCATATATAGAAAGGAGAAATATCTAATTCATTGGGAAATGGAGTCAAGTGGAAGTTGTAACAAGTTTGTAAATGAATCAGGGGTATCAAAGGGAAAATCTAACTTTTCCAGTGGATCTTCAAGGTATTTCAAGTGAAATGAAATGGAAATCAATGGTTTAGAATGAAAATTAGAACTAAGGGCAATTAAGAATCCTTAATTATATGTACTTCCCAACAAAGGGACTGTTAGCCACATATAAAATTTGCCATATCAAATGGTGGCTAAATCTCTTTTAGCCTTTAAGAAACAATTCATGTTCAAATTGTCAGTTCTTAAAGTCTTATGAATATATTTACCCTTTGAGTTAATATTCACTGCTGTTTTCCTCATTATCCTAAAGAACCTGCTGTTTGCCAAGAGAAAGACTACTTAAAACCCCATTTTTCATCATTTTCACTCCTTTACTCATAAATAAACCCCATTTTCATTCTCATTTCCTTCATAAAAATCCTCTATAAACCTTCATTTTAACCTTCAAAATCATTAAAATCCCCTTTAAAACCTTATATCTCCCCTTTATTTGGTTTTAAAGCCCTCCCTTTAGCCTATCGGAACCCTCAGTTTGGCTTAAAAACCCTGTTTTTGGGCCTAAAATCACCCTTTTAAAACTTTATAGGTCTTAAGCCCCCGAGGGCTTATTTCCTTTAGAGTTCCACGTCATACATCCTTAAGCCCCACAATCGGGCGCTAAAAGGTCTTAGAAACCTCGTTATAACCTCACTTTCCTTTGTTTTTTCATTCCCAATGTATAGTTTTTTAAATGAATGTGGACCGTTGATCTCTGCAAATCAATAGCCATTAGGCCTATTCTTCTGCCCATCCATTCAGCCTCACCTTTTTCTCCATCCATATACCCACTCCTCCTTGCAAATCTAACTGTCCATTCATAATATCGGACGATCAGGATTCAACCCGATGAACCCCATTCACCTACCCGTCTCTTTTCTCCTTTCAACATAACCCACTTTTTCCTTAGATCCTAACCGTCTGTCAGAAAAATCCGATGATCGGGACTAAAACCCGATAAAGCAACAAACCCACCCTCTACGTGACAAAACCGTCGGTCCCACCATCCCTCGTCCGCGCAGCTTACCCTCCATCGCGCACTTTCTGCACCGTCGGATCTGGCGCCTCCGATCCGATGGCTTATGCTGCGTTTCACGTAATTTTTGTGCCTGAATGTTAACATTCCAAAATTACGCAATATGGGTGGTTTTGAAAGGACAGGTGTCACGCGATGTATGGAATTGCATTTTTTTGGCCAAAATCTAAAACCGCTCGAACGTTGCGCGATAACCATCAATGGTTTTCCAAAAACCGCTGCCCTCCTCAAATGAACATTTGCGCTTATAATCTTGGTTGTCGATCTCCGAGATCGAAAAACTCATGTTATATCCCAATCCCAATTCATTTTCCTTCATCTAATCTCCCAAATAACTCCATTAGATGATCTCCACCATTAATCATTCTAATCTAATAGTTCCTATTCACTGTCATGCCCAAACTCCATTTGCACCTGTTTCACTTCCACCAAGGGTTTTTCTCACTTTTTTCTGCAAATTTCTCCATTTCACACAACTCCATCCCCTCCATTAAACCCTTGAAGAAGTCTTAACCAAATTCTGCAGGATTTCTTAATGAATTTTTGGTATTTTGCAGGGTTTTAAACGGTGTTTGCTCTGTGTTTTTCCCTGTCACAGTCAGGTGAAAAAAAGGCCTGGAATGACGATTATGTGGCTTAAAATCAAAGGAAAAGGAGCTGTGAGGTTTTAAGTCCGAGTTTAAATCATCTGGATCACGATCCAGGGTCTGGCAAAAGTCCTTTAACTACATAAAGCCACCTGCATAAACAAACGAACAAAGTGTATCAGAATGAAGAATTAACAATAAAAGGGTTAATGCCTAAGCCTGAAAATCAGAGTTTTAATCCTCAAGTTTAAAGAAACAAAGACAATATTAGAGAATGAAGGCCTAAACATGAAGATCAAGGCTAATTAAGCCTAAACACAGAATAAAAACAGATTAAAGGTGTTTTAAGGAAAAACAGAGAAAAATATTAGTAAAAGGCCTCCACTGCCACATCAAAGGGGCTAATTGAGTCCGCCAGCTACCAGAGTGCCACCTGCAGCCTCAATAAATCAAATGAAGGCACAGTTATTGCCCAGTTCGAAGATATTTGCCAAAAGACACCTAAACAGTTATTACCAACAAAAGAAAAAAATTTAAACTGTCAGTGAAGTTATTTCAAAGGATAAAAAGAGCCTTAAAGTCAATCTTTTCACCCACTGAGCCTAAAAAGCAGAAACAAAGTAAATGAAACAGAATTCTAATTCAATGCATTCTTGCCTTATGCCTTGCATGGTTTTCAAGGCTAGGAGTTGCATTTAGTATAGAATTAATTACATTTCAACCCTAGGAACTCTTCCACCTCCTCATTTTCTTATAAAATCTCCTTGAAGAGCACATTGTAAAGGGTTGGTTGGTCACTAGTTGTAATACTGAAACTCTCTAAAATAATACATAGTCTGTCTGAAGTTGAAGAATAAATTAAAGTCTTGGAAGCTTGATGATGTTGTGACATGCTTGTTCTTGAGAAGGCTCTATCATTGGATTTCTGAGCCTGACTGTTGGTGATGTATTCTGAACTATCTATTGTTTTTCCTGTTTTCATTATGTTTCATAAATTCTTACTACAGTAGGATGAAAAGTTTAGGATAAGAAATGACTCCTGGAAGCACCTTAGACCTGTTTATCCTTCACTATTTTATGTTTTCTTCTGCCGAGGTATTTTAGAGTCTTTAATCTTTCTCTTTAGTCCTCATGCTTGTTTATTTCTCAAATAGTTCAAATAGTTGGTTTCAACATGATTTATGGTTTTCCCTGCTTGTCTGATGCCACTTGAAAGCTGTTTTTGAAGTACCATTGTTTTCAGTTAGCCAAGGAGGTCTGTTCTAATCATACCCTTTGTCTTGTTTGAACAATTGTTTTAAAGGTCTTTATAGTTGTGATCATAGATGTGTTAGGTGTTCCCTCTTCTATGACTACAATTATCAGTGAATTTTTTATGTTTTCTAAGTCCTTTGAAATAAAATATTTGAGGAAATAGGATGTGCTCCCAATTCTTAGATTTCATTTTAAAAGTTGTCTTGAAGTCATTATTTGCTTAAAGTGTGGTTTGTAGAATTCATGGTTAGCCTTGTCTATCAAATACCTCTTTATTGTTCAAGCTATGTTTTCAAGTTCCCTTTGTTGAGAATTCAATTTCTCCTTCCAAATCATTAATCTCCATCTCATTCACAAAACTAAAGGATCATGTGGCCAAGTTAGATTTGCCCATTGATATCCCATATCCATTGATGAGTTTATCATAAACCTCTTCTTGACTCCATTGCCCAATGATTCTAATACTTCTCCTTTCTATCTATCTTTCCTAGGCCTTTCATGTTCTGTTATGCCAATTCAACCAAAAAAAACAAACCAAACAAACACTTGCACTTAATAACTAGTCTAAAAATCAATACTTTAAAGAAAACAAGACATATCTTTGCAAACAATTTGAGAGATCCCTCTCTGAGAACAGGAGGACTAGATCCTGGAACCCTAGAGATTGGTTCTGATGTTGCCTTGTCTTTTGGTAAGCCAATCTATCAAAACATAGGACCACAACATAATGGTGATCACGGTGGGACCTATTGATTCTATGATAGCCTAGCAAACTATTATAAACTCATTAGTCCTTCAATTTCCTAATAAAATCAGTTACCAAGCCATAAGAGTGAGCTCTGTTTGTTTTAAACACCTTAGCTAAGTGTTGAATCAGATTTAGGACACTCTCATAACCATAGAAATATACAAAATCCAAAAATATTTTAGATTGGCTTCATAATAAACATGGTGGTGGAACCATAAAACATTTTACCTTCACAAAAGCTAAAAAGTTTCCACTTGGTGACTCCATTGGCCCTAGTAGGCTTATTACTCATCTAGGTCTCCAGATCTATTTAGGATTGTGTTAACCAGCCTTGAGGAAGTTTAGAAGCTTAGTCCCATACTAGATAAGACATTGTGAGAGGCAAAACTTTCAAAACAATCCTTAAAAAACTTCAGCCTCTCTCATTTTTGAAAAAACAGTCTAGCTTCACATAGGATCAACACTAGATCTCATCCAGACCCTAATCCTCCTAAAATAGTTGACAATCCAGAGAATATTTTGGGGCAGACTTCTAAATCTAGAAAATCAGTTGCTGATAGGAGCCTCTTAAGAACAAAATCTGTTCCTGAAAACCTTGCTATCTTGGAGGATTTATACTTTGACTTACATCATACAAAGAACATCTTTAGAACTAGGTCTCAAGGTGATTTGAACCAAGCTGATCTTGAAATTGTAGATTTGTAGCAAAGCTTTAGTAGAGAAGCCTCACCTTCTACTCCTCCTGATTCCCAGCTTCTTCACCACTTTAGCCTTTTCCATAACAAATCTGCTCAAAACTAGTTTGCTGGCCCAAGTGTTTCTTCCACTCCAATCCATACTACCACTATTCAAAACACTCCATTTCAGCCCACTTTCCCCCTTTTAAATCCACCTTTCCTTCCAGCCATGGCAGCATGGTATGCCCCACTAGTGTTACCACAACCTGTGGTTCCCTTACTGAATTACTATCAATCTAAAATTCCCCATTTCACTGGAAAATAATCTACCACAACTCAACAACATGTAGATAGGATGGAAGATGCATTTGATTACATGGAAATATAATATGAGACCATAAAGATGAGAATCTTTGCCCAAATTTTAGGAGGATAAGTAAAGAAGTGGTTTAAAAACTTAACTCCTAACAGCGTCAATGATATCCCTTCTTTGCATCAATCATTCATAAAAAAATGGGAAATAAAAAAGAACCCTCTCCAAATATTAGCATAGTATAGCAATCTTAAGAGAAATCAAGGGGAGAGTGTTCATGAATACTCCACTACGTTTAACAGTGTTTACAATGCTCTTCCACCTCACATGAAACCTCCCCAAGGCATGGCCATAGTAAAATATCCTAAAGGTTTTGATGCTGAAATGGCCTATCAACTAAGAGAGAAAGAGATTACTTAACTCTAGAAGACATGCAGAAGGGAGCTGTGAGTGTAGAAGCAAACATAATTGAGAAAAGAGCTAGGTTAAGATCAGAGAAGAGGGTAACTTATAAAGATGATATTTCACCCTCAACCTCATCTTCTGAGACCAAAATTGACAACCTAGTGAAGGTAATGGAGAGAATGCTTGAAAATATCAGCTTAAATGATAGAGTACCACCAAGAGAAAATCAAAACAACCCCCAAAACAGAAATAGAAATCAGAATTTTAGAAGAGAAAATAATCAAGATAGGCAAAGAGACAATAACCAACAAATTAGACCTCCCTTCCAACAAAACTATGTAGATCAAGATGAGGAAGAAAGGGAGATTGAAAGGTTGTGAGAAGATCATGTAAACTTGATTGGATCAGAAAATGGGGATGATGTTATCCTCACTGAAGAAGAATAAGGTTTCTTCTCCTTAGATCAAAATGAAAACACCTGTGACGATTCTGATGATTATAGATTGGGGTTTGAAAATGCGATCATGGAGGTGCACAAACAATATGATCTTAGGAGAAAAGGGAACATAGATAATTCAAATGACAAGAACACTTGAACATAGATAATTCAAATGACAAGAACACTAACACTACTGTTAGGAAAAATGCAGAAAATCAACCTAAGAAAAAAATAGAGAAAACCAACATTTTGGCTAAGAAACCAGATTTAAACAAAGAGAAGAGCAGCCAGCCAAATGGTGAGCAAAGCATCCCTAGCACTTCAACTAGTGGACCTAACAAAATTGTCCCAAATAGCAGTCCAAACAAAGTTCAGCAAATTAGAATTGCTAAAAGGAATTCAATTGAAAAAACAGATGTAAATATGACAAAATCAATAGTTCCTTTCAGCCTTGAGAGAGAGATTGCAAAGATAAAAATTACCATACCTCTAGCTGAACTAGTAACCTAAGAAGTGTACAAAAACCAAGTTTTGAAAGCTTTGAACTTAGGAAGTGATACTGATACATTAAACTTGACAGATGACAAACCTGAGTTATTGTTTGGTCCAGAAGTTGAAGGAAAATACCAAGAAGGAGATGTCCCACCTTTCTATGTCAGTTTGAATATACATGATAGGACATTACACAATGCCATGTTAGACTCTGGAGCTTCACATAATCTTATGCCCAAAGAAGTAATGGAAAGCTTAGGCTTAGAAATTACTAAACCATACAAGGATCTATATTCCTTTGATTCAAGCAGAGTCAAATGCTTTGAACTTAGGAAGTGATAATGATACATTAAACTTGACAGATGACAAACCTGAGTTATTGTTTGGTCCAAAAGTTGAAGGAAAATACCAAGAAGAAGATGTCCCACCTTTCTATGTCAGTTTGAATATACATGATAGGACATTACACAATGCCATGTTAGACTCTGGAGCTTCACATAATCTTATGCCCAAAGTAGTAATGGAAAGCTTAAGCTTAGAAATTACTAAACCATACAAGGATCTATATTCCTTTGATTCAAGCAGAGTCAAATGCTTGGGTTTAATCAAAGATTTATGTGTAAACTTATCTCAGATCCCTGCCAAGAGTCTAGTGATGGATATAGTAGTAGCTGACATTCCCCCAAAGTATGGCATGATTTTATCAAGATCATGGGGAGCCAAACTTTAGGGAAGCCTTCAAATGGACATGTCTTATGCCACCATCCCAATTTTTAACCAAAACAGAAGATTATACAGGGAATCCCACATGAAATACATGGTGAGCAACATAGATAAACTAAACAACTCTCCAGTCTATTCCATTCAGTCAAGCTTAGATTCCTTTATCTTGTACAATGAAGATCAAATCACTCAACAAGAAAAGGAAAACAAAGAGGAAATCAGTTTACCAAAACAATCAAAACTTCCCTCAAATCAGATACAAAACATTGGCAATCAACAACAACAAGAAAATGAAAATGAGGCAGATATACTTTGACAATAAAATTTGATGGATCTTGTAATAAAACAAGTGTAGGGGTAGGTTTATGGATTCAAAATACAAATCAGATTTATTCATATAAACTAGATTTTCCATGCACAAATAAAATTGCTGAATATGAAGCACTTCTCCTTGGCTTACAATTGCTTAAACAATTAGAAGCCCAGAAAATATCAATCTTAGGAGATTCTAAACTTATCATAAGACAAATCAAAGGAGAATATTCAGCTAAAAACCTAAGACTTAGAGAATATCGAAATGTTGCCCTTGATTTATCAAAAACCTTTGAAAAATATGAACTCATTTTCATTCCAAAATTACAAAATCATCTAGAAAATGAACTTGCCTTCAATGCCAGCAATTTCCAAATACCTCAGATAAATCAACAGCTTAGTGTAAAGGTAAAACACAGGCCTGCAGTTCCTGACAATGAGGATCACTGGCAAGTGTTTGACACTGACAAACACATATATGATTTCATAAAATCAGAAAATGATTTTACCATACCAGCATCAGAAACCAGCCATGAAGCAAATTGTTTGGATAATGAACAAATTCCAGAAACAAAAATGACATATTCTACTAATATAAATCACTGTGAGAATATTTTTGAAGCAGAATTGATTGACAACGCAGACCAGAACGACTTGGAATTTTTACAATGCAAGAATGATACAATTCCAAGAGGTCTCACACCTTTAGAACACCTTTTTGACTTTAATGATGTAGCCAAAGAACCAAGAATAGAGCTTATGGAAACAGATGTAGAAGAACATAACATAGGTAGACCAACAGAACCCAAGATGATTAAACTGTCCAGCATTCTCCCAGCTCATATAAAATTGCAATACATAGAGCTATTCAAAGAATATAAAGATGTGTTTGCTTGGGGATACAAAGATCTGAAATCTTATGACACTAGCATAATTCAACACAAAATTCCTCTTAAGGAAAATCAGAAACCTTTCAAACAAAAACTAAGAAGGATAAACCCTGTTTTATTGCCTTTAGTTAAGAAAGACATTGAGAAAATGTATGATGCTGGAATTATAGTACCCATTATATATTCAGAGTGGGTGTCAAACTTAGTTTTTGTTAGGAATAAGACAGGGGAAATTAGGCTCTGCATTGACTTTAGAAATTTAAATAGAGCCTCCTTGAAAGACAACTACCCCTTGCCCAAGATGGACCATATACTTCAAGGGTAGTTGGGTCAAAAAGAATATCACTGTTGGATGGGTTCTCAGGTTACAATCAGGTGTTAGTGCTCCCAAGTGATCAACACAAAACTGCTTTTACTACACCTTGGGGCACCCTTATGTATGTCAAAATGATATTTGGTTTGATGAATGCAGGGGCCACCTTCCAAAGGGCCATGGACATAGCCTTATCTAAAGATATTGGCTATTTTATAATCATTTATCTTGATGACATAGTTGTTTTCTCTAAAACTGATGAAGAACATTTGATCCACTTAAGAAATTTTTTTGAGAAATGTAGGAGATTTGACTTATCTTTGAATCCCAAAAAGACACTCTTTGGTCTCCAAGAAGGCAATATTCTTGGTCACATAATTTCAGAAGAGGGAATCAAAGTAGACCCTAAAAGGATTGATGGCATATTGAAAATCAGCCATCCAAGAAGCCTCAAAGAATTACAATCTTTCATTGGGAAGATAAATTTCTTGAGGAGGTTTATCCCTAACCTTGCTAAGCTATTAAGAAACATAACAAGCATGCTTAAGAAAGAGGTAGGTGTGAAATGGACTATACAAGCTAAACAATCATTTGAACTGGTTAAACAAGCTCTCACTCAAACACCAGTCTTGATTAGTCCAGATTTCACCAAAGACTTTTATATCTTTTCTTTTGAATCTAAACATACAATAGCTGCAGTATTACTTCAAAAGAATGACTTGGGGCAAGAACAACCAATATCCTTTTTTAGTAGATCCTTAAGATATGCTGCTCTCAAATATAACATCATGGAGAAGCAAGCTTTAACATTAGTGAAAGCATTAAAAGACTTTAGAATCTAAATTTTACACTCTCACATAATTGCTTTTGTTCAACATATTTTTTTCAAGGATATACTAAGTCAAGACCCTAATGGTAAAAGGGGAAAATGGATTGCAACTATTCTTGAATATGACTTAGAAATCAGGCCCACCAAATTGATTAAAGGGCAGGGATTAACAAAACTCATGGCTGAGTAAAACTTCCAAGAACTAGATATGAATATGGTGGATGTGTTGGAAGAAATAGAAGAATTCACTGCTCCTTTCATTGAAGAAACATTTCTGAATTCTCCTTGGTATGCTGACATCATTTATGTGCTTTTATATCTAAATGCACCTCCTTCTTTGTCTAAAACTAAAGCTAAATTTTTGAAACAAAGGGCTTTAAGTTATTTCATATTAGATGGGGTATTATATTGGAAAAATGTTGTTGGAATTTTTCTTAAATGTTTACTTGAGGATGATGCAAGAAAAATCATGCATGAGCTGCATGAAGGAGAATGTGGAGGACACCTCTACTGGAAGACCACAGCAAACAAAATCCTCAGATCTGGTCACTATTGGCCCACCCTTTTCCCAGATACTCAGAAGTTAGTCATGTCTTGCCATAAGTGTCAAATTTTTTATGGAAAAATAAATCTCCTTCCCTTACCCTTACATCCCATCAGTGTTGAGGTACCCTTTCAACAATGGGGCTTGGACTTCATTGGGGAAATTCACCCATTTTCATCAGCCCAAAATAAGTGGATCCTTACTGCCACTAATTATTTTACCAAGTGGATAGAAGCCATACCATCTATGAATGCTACTAACTCTGTCATTATCAAGTTCCTTGAAACAAACATCCTATCCAGATTTGGTTGTCCTAGGAAAATCATCACAGATAATGCTACTGCCTTCAAGTCTAAAAGAATGGTTGATTTCTGTCACAAATACCACATCACCTTGGACCATTCTACTACCTACTATCCCCAAGGAAATGGATTAGCTGAATCCTCTAACAAAAGCCTCATCAATATCATCAAAAATTTGTTGGAGCAGAATCAGAAATCATGGCACAGTAAGTTGGTTCATGCTTTATGGGCTGATAGATTAACTACAAATATGTCAATAAATATGTCCCCCTATCAGCTGGTTTATGGCATGGATGCAGTCTTCCCAACATCAGTAGGAGTTCCAGTCATGAAACTCCTCCAAGAAGTGAAAACTGAGGAAAATGATATGCAGAGAAGAATCAGCCAAACAATTCATTTACAACAGTCCAGAGAGGAAGTTTATGAAAGAACACAACTAGTCCAAGAAAATATCAAGAAGCTATTTGAAAAAAGGACTAAGGAAAATAATTTATAAGTTGGAAATGTAGTTCTTAAATGGGATTCAAGAAGGGAAGAGAAGGGAAAACATGGCAAGTTTGAGAACTTGTGGAAAGGACCCTATATTATTCATGTTGAGAGGGGTCACAATGCATTTTCCTGAAGGAATTGAATGGAGAGGATTTATATGGAGGTCCTGTCAATGGCAGGATGCTCAAACATTATTTCTATCAAGAGTCATGAGTTTCAAAGCTTTTTTTCTTTTCATTGTAAAATATCATTGTTTGAACTTTGCATTCAAAGTTAGAAAAATGAAAATACAAAAACAATAGAAAAAGAAAAGAGGGCAGATTGTAAAACAAGAAAGGTACAACCCCATACCAAAAAAGAGAGACAAAATCTGAAAGTGTGCAAGCTCAAATTCCACTCCTAAAAAACACACTTCTAGTTAGTCATACAGCCTAATCATGACTAATTATATTTTCAATTTACTGCTGATAGGTTAGTGAAATATATTAGCCAAACAGTCCAATCTTGGCTTATCAGTACAAATAGATTAGGATATAAAAGCAAAGGTTCAAACAAATTCAAAATCTGAACCTATGAGTCTCAAAATAAGAATGGCTCTAATTAGATTAAATCTTGAGCCAAAAATATAAAACAACTGGTTCAAATATGCTCAAAACTTGAACCAGATAAGAGAGAAAAGACAGCTCAAACAAATTCAAAACAGAGCTGAAGAAATAATGAAGGATGTTTTAGTTTTCAGATCTTAAGCCTTCACGTTTTGTGTTAATTTTCTGCAAGTTTTAGTCTATGTGTAGCTTTTTTTTATGCCATAGATCACAGCAAGTCAGACTGCTTAATCCTGGCTTGGCTACTTTTAAGTTTCTGTTTTAGAATTTAGAGAATAAAAGTCTGTCAGACAGTCTAATCCTGATAGATAGTAGTTAGGTAGAGAAATTTATGAACTCAACTATTTAAACTGAGTTCATGGTGAAATAAGAGTAGAAATAGATTAGTTTCCTGTTTTTTTTGTTAAGAATAAAGTGTTGATGAAGAGATTTTTCTAGTCCAAATGCACTCTGAAAGAAGAAAAAATTTTAGGATCATTAGGAATGGGTAGGTAGAGATGTTTTTTTGATAGAATTCCATTGTTTTAGATTGCTGCAGAGATTATCAAATCAAAAGAAGATCAGCAAAAGAAAAGAAAAGTTGCTGCCCAATGGATTAAGGTACTGGTTTACTAAAAATCCAGAGATCAATAGCTGAATATTCTTGACATCTTCAAGAAGATGCCATCCCCATGTGGAGCCACTGTTAGCCACCTATAAAATTTTCCATATCAAATGGTGGCTAAATCTCTTTTAGCCTTTAAGAAACAATTCATGTTCAAATTGTTAGTTCTTAAAGTCTTATGAAGATCTTTACCCTTTGAGTTAATCTTCACTGTTGTTTCCCTCATTATCCTAAAGAACCTGCTGTTTGCCAAGAGAAAGACTGCTTAAAACCCCATTTTTCATCATTTTCACTCCTTCTTTACTCATAAATAAACCCCATTTTCATTCTCATTTCCTTCATTAAAATCCTCTATAAACCTTCATTTTAACCTTCAAAATCATCAAAATCCACTTTAAAACCTTATATCTCCCATTTATTTGGTTTTAAAGCCCTTCCTTTAGCCTATCGGAACCCTCAGTTTGGCTTAAAAACCCTGTTTTTTGGCCTAAAATCACCCTTTTAACACTTTATAGGTCTTAAGACCCCGACGGCCTATTTCCTTTAGACTTCCACCTCATACGACCTTAAGCCCTACAATCGGGCACCAAAAGGTCTTAGAAACCCCGTCATAACCTCACTTTCCTTTGTTTTTTCATTCCCGATGTATAATTTTTTAAACGAATGTGGACTGTTGATCTCTGCAGATCAACGACCATCAGGCCCTATTCTTCCGCCCGTCCATTCGGCCTCACCTTTTTCTCCATCCATATACCCGATCCTCCTTGCAAATCTAACCATCCATTCATAAGATTGGACGACCAGGATTAAACCCAATGAACCCCATTCACCTACCCGTCTCTTTTTTCCTTTCAATATAACCTGGTTTTTCCTTAGATCCTGACCGTCCGTCAGAAAAATCCGACGATTGGGACTAAAACCTGATAAACCAACAAACCCACCCGCTACACAACAAAACCGTCGATCCCACCATCCCTCATCCACACAGTTTGCCCTCCATCGCGCGCTTTCTGCACCGTCGGATCTGGCGCCTCTGATCTGATGGCTTATGCTGCGTTTCATGTAATTTTTGCACCTGAATGTTAACATTCCAAAATTACACGATATGGGCGGTTTTGAAAGGACAAGTGTCACGCGGTGTATGGAATCGCGTTTTTTTGGCCAAAATATGAAACCACTCGAACGCTGCGCGATAACCATCAATGGTTTTTCAAAAGCCGCTGCCCTCCTCAAACGAACATTTGTGCTCTTAATCTTGGTCGTCGATCTCCGAGATCGAACGACTCACGTTATATCCCGATCCCAATTCATTTTCCTCCATCTAATCTCCCGAATGACTCCATTAGACAATCTCCACCGTTGATCATTCTAATCTAACGGTTCCTATTCATTTTCGTGCCCAAAATCCATTTGCACTTGTTTCTCTTTCGCTAGGGGTTTTTCTCCCTTTTTGCTGCAAATTTCTCCATTTCGCACAACTCCATCCCCTCCATTAAACCCCTGAAGCAGTCTTAACCAAATTCCATAGGATTTCTTAATGAATTTTTGGTATTTTGCAGGGTTTTAAATGGTGTTTTCTCTGTGTTTTTCCCAGTCACATTCAGGTGACAAAAAGGCCTGGAATGATGATTCTATGGCTTAAAGTCAAAGGAAAAGGAGCTGCGAGGTTTGAAGTTCGTGTTTAAATCATCTGGATCACGATCCAGGGTCTAGCAGAAGTCCTTCAACTGCATAAAGCCACCTTCATAAACAAATGAACAAAGTGTATCAGAATGAAGAATTAACAGTTAAAGGGTTAATGCTTAAGCCTGAAAATCAGATTTTTAATCCTCAGGTTTAAAGAAACAAAGACAGTATCAGAGAATGAAGGCCTAAATATGAAGATCAAGGCTAATTAAGCCTAAACACAAAGTAAAAGCATATTAAAGGTGTTTTAAGGAAAAACAGAGAAAAATATCAGTAAAAGGCCTCCACTGCCACATCAAAGGGGCTAATTGAATCCCCCAACTACCAGAGTGCCACCTGCAACCTCAATAAATCAAATGAAGGCACAGTTATTTCCCAGTCCGAAGATATTTGCCAAAAGACACCTGAACAGTTAATATCAACAAAAGAACAAATTTTAAATTGTCATTTAAGTTATTTCAAAGGATAAAAAGAGCCTTAAAGTCAATATTTTCACCCACTGAGCCTAAAAAGCAGAAACAAAGTAAATGAAACAGAGTTGTAATTCAATGCATTCCTGCCTTATTCCTTGCATAGTTTTCAAGGCTAGGAGTTGCATTTAGTATAGAATTAATTACATTTCAACCCTAGGAACACTTCCAGCTCCTCATTTTCTTATAAAATCTCCTTGAGGAGCACATTGTAAAGGGTTGGTTGGTCACTAGTTGTAATACTGAAACTCTTCGACATAATACATAGTCTGTCTGAAGTTGAAGAAGAAATTGAAGTCTTGGAAGCTTGATGATGTTGTGACATGCTTGTTCTTAAGAAGGCTCTATCATTGGACTGAGCATGGCTATTGGTGATGTATTCTGAACTGTCTGTTGTTTTTCCTTTTTTCATTATGTTTCATAAATTCTTACTACAGTAGGATGAAAAGTTTAGGCTAAAAAATGACTCCTAGAAGCACCTTAGACCTATTTATCCTTCACTATTTTATGTTTTCTTTTATTGAGGTATTTTAGAGTATTTAATCTTTCTCTTTATTCCTCATGCTTTTTTATTTCTCAAATAGTTCAAATAGTTGGTTTCGGCATGATTTATGGTTTTCCCTGCTTGTCTGCTGCCACTTGAAAGCTGTTTTTGAAGTCTCCCTTTGAAGTACCATTGTTTACAGTTAGCCAAGGAGGTCTGTTCTGATCATACCCTTTGTCCCTGCTTGAACTATTATTTTAAAGGTCTTTATAGTTGTGATCATAGATGTGTTAGGTGTTCCCTCTTCTATGACTGCAATTATCAGTGAATTTTTTATGTTTTCTAAGTCCTTTGAAATAAAATATTTGAGGAAATAGGTTGTGCTCCAAAATCTTAGATTTCATTTTAAAAGTTGTCTTGAAGTCATTATTTGCTTAAAGTGTGGTTTGTAGAATTCATGGTTAGCCCTGTCTATCAAATACCTCTTTATTGTTCCAGTTATGTTTTCAAGTTCCCTTTGTTGAGAATTCAATTTCTCCTTCCAAATCATTAATGTCCATCTCATTCACAAGAATAAAGGATCCTGTGGCCAAGTTAGATTTTCCCTTTGATATCCCATATCCATTGATGAGTTTGTCATAAACCTCTTCTTGACTCCATTTCCCAATGGAGCTGACACTTCTCCTTTCTATCTATCTTTCCTAGGCCTTTCATGTTCTGTTATGCCAATTCAACCAAGAAAAAAAATCAAACAAACACTTGCACTTAATAACTAGTCTAAAAATAAATACTTTAAAGCAAACAAGACATATCTTTGCAAACATTTTGAGAGATCCTTCTATGAGAACAGGAGGACTAGAACCTAGAACTCTAAATATTGGTTCTGATGTTGCCTTGTCTTTTGGTAAGCCAATATATCAAAACACAGGACCACAACAGGGACTTAAAACATTATCTGAACATAAAGAGGTATTCCATAGGCAGGCCTAACCACAAATTCTAGAAACCACACTTCAGCAGATAATAATTCCAAGACAAAATTCTCCAATGAAATATAGAAGGCAAGAAACTCATTTAACTTCTAGTGATTCCACCTTCAAGAATAAGAAAACATTCAAGATTCACACATAATTGCATTCACAGAAGAGGGAACTCGTAGAAATATTTGATTACAGCTATAAAGACCTTCAAAACAATTATTTAAGAAAGTACAAAGGGTATGATAGGAACAAAACCTCTTTAGCAGACTTTAAACAATGGTACTTTGAAGGGAGACTTCAGAAACAGTTTTTAAGTGGCAGCAAGAAAGCAGGGAAAACCATAAATCATTCTTGAGACCAACTATATTGAAATCTTTAAGAAAAAAACAAGCATAAGAGTTCTAGAGAGAAATTTAGAATTCTCTAGAATATCTTAGCAGCAGAAAAAATTAAGACAGTGAAGAGTAAATAGAACTAAGGTGCTTTGAAAAGAAATTTCTTAGCCTAAACTTTTTACTCTACTGTAACAGAGAATGGTGAAACATAATGGAATAGGAAATAACAATAACAGATTTATAATACTTCACCAACAACCAAGCTCAGGGATCCAATGATAAAGCTTTCTCCATCTACAAACAATTCAAGACATCCACCAGTCCGAAAACATCAATTTCCTTTTAACTTCAGCAGAACTATGTATTACTCCAAAGAGTCACCAAATGCCAACAATACAATGAGTTCTAACGGAGTATTTATGTGGAAAATGAGGAGGTGGAACTTATCTAGAGTTTGAGAGTCATTAAATATAGATTAAATGCATTCCTAACCTTGAAAACCATGCAAGGCATAAGGTAGGAAGATGTTCAACTACTTCTCTGTTTCAATAACTCTGTTTTAACTTCTGATAGAAAGGTGGGATAAAATATTGATTTTCAAGGCTTATCCTTATCTTTACAATAATTGTCCTGACAGTTTCAAATATTTTCTTTAGTGTAATAACTTTTTGTTTGTATTTGTAGGCAGAAAGTAGGTCAAAGGTGTCAGTTAGATATTCAGAGTGAATAACTGTTCCTGTTTGATGTATTCGAGGCTGTCTTTAGCCTAACTTTCCTTTATTTCATCATTAAACTGTATTTAAGGCCTAATTTTGCTTTTGGCCTTCATAATTCATCATGTTGTCTTTAACTCTTTATCTGATTTCTTTAAACCTTTATTCATTTGTCGTTAACCGTGTTTTTATCCTTTAATCTTCATTTAAGCTTTTAATCACTGTCTTCTTCCTTCGGTCTTCAAACTTTTACTGATCTTCTCTGCTTCTTTGTGTAGGAGACTTTTTTGGTGCACTGGAGGGTTTTTAAAAGAGATCGACGCTCATGAGGCACTGATTGATCATGAATTTTAAACCCTGGATCCCTTTCTTGTTCGTTTATAGGCCTTTTTGGATCGTCATCCAAGGCCAGTTAACTGTAAACATGACTGTGGGATGGCCCTTTGACTTAGGGCCACCATTAAATCCTGTAAGAAAACAAAAAGCATTTAATAAATCCTGCGTTGTGGCTAAAGCTATTTTTCAGAGGCTTCCGGAGGGTTTGGGAGCAATTCGCAGAGAAAGGGAGAATGCATGGAGGAGGGATTTCATGGCGGAATGATACAAGAGGAAAATTTTGAATTGGGCGCGAAATAAAGGTAAGCAGTTTTGGGCAATACCGAGCGGTTTTCGCACGAGAGATGGGTGGTAAGCAGTTTCGGTCCATATGGACGCGATACCATTTAGTGATTGCCACGCGTCCTAGGAAAAACCACCCATTTCGCGTGGAAATGAGTCGTTAAACCCCTGACATAAAATTCCGCGCGAAATGGATTTAAGTTCATTGGATCTAGGGGAGACATATCAATGGCATAGGTTGGGCACGATCGTTAGTAGGGTGGAAGGTGGGATCAGAGATGAGGTCAACACCTTTGTCGAGTAGCGAAAAGGATGTCGGGCAGGTTGGAAACTTAGAAATTAGCATGAGCTGTTAGATTGTGAAGATCTAGGGTCAAGATCCGTTGCAGGGGTGAACGAATAAGTTATGGCAGGGAGGATGGATGTTGGGGGAAATGTGATTGCTGTTGGATTTATTCGATTAACTGCGGGGATTTGATTGGGAGAAAACAAAGGGCACGATTGGTAAAATATAAGGTGAAGGGGGCTTAAGTGAAGGCACGGGGTAGCGGTCTTATAAGGGGAAGATTAAAACCAGGGGCTGGGGCTTTAAGCCAAGAAGTGCTTAAAGGCCTTTTTTGAAAATAATCGGATTTAGCACTAAAAATAGGGTTTTTAGTGCTTTTTAAAGGGGTCTGATAGTGTAAAAGAGTTACTTTAAACCAAGTAAAGGGGTTTTTTCATGGTTTAAAGCCCCTTTTAGGAAAATATGAGGAATAAATGGGGGGAAATGGGATTTTCAAAGGGGAAAAGGATTGTTAGGAATAGGAGTAAGAATGATAAGACGAGGGAATGAAATGGAGATGAAATGGTGGAAGTAGCCTGAAAGCAGTTTTCTTTTTTAGATGGAAGGATAACTTGGGCAGTTTGGATGAAGATTTTTAGTGAACTAATAGACTTAGGATGATGAAGGCAGTGAGATTTCTAGAAATCACAATGTTTCTGCAAATATTATTTCTAGAAATCTGAGATTTTCAACTTAGTCATCTTTGGATAAAATCAAAATTATGGGTGACTAACACCTCTGCTAGGCCTTTTTAGAGAATTCTTAATTTCTCTCTAGACCCCCCAAGCTTGTTTATTTCATGAATGGTTTAATACAGTAGGTATAAAAGATGATTTATGGTTAGCCCTGCTTGTTTGATGTCTCAAAACATTGTTCTTGAGGTCTCTCTCCAAAGTACCATTGATTAGGTTTGCCAAAGAGGCTATGTTTCGATCATACCCTTTCTCCATGCTTGAATAATTGTTTTGGAGATCTTCATAGCTATGATCAATGATGTTTAGGCATTCCCTCTTCTTTGATTAAAGTTATATGTGTATCTTGTATGTTTTATAACCTTGAAGGTGAAATCACTAGAAGTTAAATGAGTTTCTCGCCTTCTATATTTCATTGGATTGTATGTCTGAAATGCTTATTTTCTTAAGTTGAATCAAAGAGTTATTGGTGTGCCCTATCTATTGATTTCTTCTTCATGCTAAATAGTGTTGAGGTATTTCCTTGTTTTTAAGTACATTATAAAGGATTATTAATTTCCCTTTGTCCTACTTTGTTCACAAACTTAATGTTCATTTCATTTCACAAAAACCTTGAGAATCCATCTGACCAATGCTAGATTTTCCCTATGATCCACCCTGATTTACTATTGAAACTTTCTATGACTTTTATTGACTCCATAGCCCAATTACTTGAAGATTTCCTCACACTATATATTCTACTTGATCATCTTACCCAACCAAAACAAACAAACAAACCCTACACTTAACAACTAGCCTAAAATCAAAACCCTAGAAGCAAACAAGTTCAAATCCTTTACACAAATAGAAAGAGCCCTCTCTGAGTCTAGGAAGGCTAGGTCCTAGGACTCCAAAGACTAGTCTGATGTTACCTTGTGCATTTGATCTCACCAATCTAACAAATCATGGGAACCTAACATAACGATGATCATGATGGGACCTTCTGAGTAATTTAATAGCCTAAACATCCTTAAAGACTTTAGAAAGCCCTTGTCAAGTAATATCTAGTGAATCCTCTCCACCTCATCGCCTAAAATAATGGCGATCGTGGTGGGACCTTCTGACTAAGTGAACAACCTAAACATCCTTAAAGACTTTAGAAATCCCTTTTCAAGTAATATCCAGTGATTCCTCACCACATCATCGCCTAACATAATGGCGATCACGGTGGGACCTTTTGAGTAAGTTAACAGCCTAAACATCCTTAAAGACTTTAGAAAGCCCTTGTCAAGTAATATCCAGTGATTTCTCGCCACCTCATCTCTTAACATAATGGTGATCACAGTGGGACCTTCTAAGTCAATAACCATATAAGTATTCCTTAGGACTTCAGAAACCCTTATTACACAACATCTATTGGTTTATCACCAACTCATAGCCTAACACAATTAACAATCAAGGTGAGAGGCTTTTTGAGATTATTGACAATCTAAGCACTCCTTAGAACTTAACAAACCCTTATCAAATCATAGAGAACTCAAACTGATATCCAAACAGTAGAATCTAGTTGTTTCACCATCCTAGAAAAATGATGAATCAGTTGTAGGACACTCATAGAAACCTTAGGGCTACATAAAGGAACTTAGAAAACCCCAAAACATCCCTAGATTAGTTTTTTGTCAGTTATTGGTGGTGGACCATAAACATACATCCTTAAAACAACAAAAAATATCCACCTCGTGACTCCACAAGCCTCCAGTAGGCCTTCTAACTTTACTAGTGTTCTTAGATTTCCTTAAGATTGTGTCAAATCAGCCATGAGAGGTTTAGAAGCCTAGTCACACACTGTGAATTTAGAAAACATTAATAGAGGTCAGCCTTTCGAAAATAGTCATAAAATTTTAGCCTCTCTATACCTTGGGTTTGAAATCTAGCTTCACAAATTATCAGTACCAGATCTCACCCGGACCCAAACCCTCCCACCATGATGATCCAGAAAATATTTTGTGGAAAAATTCTAAAAATGGAAACTCAACTACCATTAGGACCATTCATAGAGCAAGCTATGTCCCTGGACATCTTATAGCCTTGCAAGACCCCCAGTTTGACTTTCACCATACAAGAAATCGTTTTAGAACCAAGTCACAAAGTTATATTGACCAGACTAACCTTGAGCCCTTCAATTTGCAACAGAGTTCAAGCAGAGCTCCTGCCACTCCTCCTGACTTTTAGCTTCTCCATCACTTTAGCTCTTTTCATACCAAGTCTGTTCAAAGCCAGTTTGCTGGTCCAAGTACCTCTACCACCCCCATCCACACATCCACTGTTCAAACCACTCCACTTCATCCCCCACCCCCTCTCACAAACCCTCCCCTTTTAAATCATCCTTGGATCCCATTCACTCCCATCATGGCAGCATGGTATGCCCCCCTAGCACTGCCACAACCTTTGTTACCTTTGCCACATGATTACCAGCCCAAAATCCCTCACTTTATCGGAGTTGAATCCATCACTACCCAACAACATGTAGATGGGATAAATGATGTTTTTGATTACATGGAAATAGAAGAGGAAACCATTAAAATGAGGATATTTGCACAAATCTTAGGAGGAGAAGCCAAAAAATGGTTCAAAATCTTGACTCCTAACACCATACATGATCTCCCTTCCCTTTATGAGACATTTATAAACAAGTGGCAAATCAAGAAAAACCCTCTCCAAATCCTCTCAGAATACAACAACCTCAAAAGAAATATCGGGAAAAGTGTCCAATACTATTGTACCAGGTTCAATAGTGTTTACAATGCCCTCCTACCAGACATGAAACCCCCATAAGGCTTAGCTTTAGCAAAATTTCTGGAGGGTTTAGATCCAAACATGGCCTATCAACTAAGAGAAAGAGAGCCCCTAACTTTAGAAGACATGCAAAAGGGAGCTATAAGTGTAGAGGCCAACCTAATTGAAAAGAGGGCTAGGATGATATCAAAAAAGAGAGTCACCTACAAAGATGAAACAATGGCCTCAACCTCCTCATCTAATTCCAAGATTGATAATTTAGTGTGGGTAATGGAGAGAATGATGGAAAGAATAAATTGAGTGAAATAACACCTCCTAGGGAAAACCAGGAAAATCCCCAAAACATAAATAGGAATCCAAACTTTAGAAGAGACCCTCCCCTAAACAGACCAAGAGACAATGACCAACAAATCAGCCCCCTTTCCAAGATAATTATGTAGATGAAGAGGGAAGAGAATCTGAAGAACCTATACAAAACCATGTAAACTTGATAGGTTCTGACAATGAGGGTGATTTTTTTCTCACTAAAGAAGAACAGAATTTTTTTTCCTCAGTTCAAACTGAAACAAACTACGAGGATTCTAAACACTACCAATTAGGATTTGAAAATGCCATAATGGAAGTCCATAGGCAATATGACCTTAGGAGCAAAAAGAACCAAGAAAACTCCAAAAAGAACAAAGAAGACAATGTTGTTAGGAAGACACCTGAAAACACTCCTAAGAAGACAATAGAAAGTACCAACACCATGGCTAAGAAAATTGATCCAAACAAAGACAAAACTAGCCAACCAAGTGATGACACAAGCTGCCCAAGTGCCTCTACTAGTGGCCCTAAGAAAACTATTTTGTCCAAAGTTCCAAAACAGAATGAACAAATTAAACTTGTAGAAAAAATTATAGCTGATAAGATTGATGTAAATATGTCAAAAACACAAGTGCCTTTCAGTTTTGAGGGAGAGATTGCTAAAATCAAGATCACCATGCATCTCATTGAACTAATAACCCAAGATGTGTACATATCCCAAGTTCTGAAAGTGTTGAACATAGGGAATGATATTGATACTCTAAACTTAGCTGATGACAATACCCCTGTTTGTTTCATTCATTTAGACCTTGACTCATTCATCTTGTATAACAAAGATAACATCAGTGAACAAGTAAATGAAATCGAGACAGATACAGGCATACCACAATAGTCAAAACTGACACCGAATGAAGAACTCAACAACCAAAACTCTAGCTACCTTGAACAACAACATAGTGGTGAATATGAACTGGAAACACTTTGGATCATGAGCTTTTATGGCTCTTGTGGCAACGCTAGTTCAGGAGCTATTATCTGAATACATAACACAAATGAAGGCCATTCCTACAAACTATATTTTCAGTGCACTAACAACATTGCATAATATGAGGCTCTCCTCCTTGGTTTGCATTTGCTAAAAAACATAGAAGCTAAGAAGATCTTAGTCCAAGGAGATTCAGAATTGGTCATTAGGCAAATCAAAGGGGAGTATTCAGCCAAAAATCCTAGGCTAAGAGAGTATAGGAATGTTTCCCTAGACCTCCTAAAAACATTTGAAAAATATGAACTCATTTTCATTCCTAGAGCTCAAAACAGCCTTGCCCATGAGCTTTCCTTTGCTACCTGCAATTGCCAAATACCCCCTGCAAATGAACAATACATTGTCAAAGTAAAAAACCGACCTCCAGTACCTGACAAAATAGACTATTGGCAAGTGTTTGAGGGTGATAAACAAAGTTATGTATTTCTGCAATCTAAGAATGAATTTGCAATACCGGAAACAAGTTTAGGGCATGAGGAATATTATTTTTCTAAAAAACAAGCCCACAAAACAAAGTTGTCCTCTACTGCTGATATGAATCTACTTGAAAATCCTTATGAGGATTTTTTTTTTGAAAATATAGATCAAAAGGACCTTGAAGTTTTACAATGTAAATATCATACCTTACCAAGGGGCCTTACATTGTTAGAGGAGTTGTTTGATTTTAATGATGTGGCTAGAAAGCCAAAGATGGAATCTACTGAGACTAATGTAGAAGAATATAACATAGGCAGCATAAATGAACCAAAAATGATCAAGTTGTCCAAAACCCTTCCTCCTCACATAAAACATAAATATATTGAGCTTTTTAAAGAGTTTAAAGATTTGTTTGCATGGGGGTATGAGGATTTGAAGTCCTATGACACAAGCGTTATTCAACATAAAATTCCTCTCAAGGAAAATCAGAAACCATTCAAACAAAATTTGAGAAGAATAAACCCCGTACTAGTACCTTTAGTTGAGAAAGATATTAAGAAGATGTATGATGTTGGGATCATAGTTCCTCTTAGTTTCTCAAAATGGATTTCAAACCTTGTGTCAGTTAGGAAGAAGACAAGGGAGATTAGGCTGTGTATTGACTTCAGAAATTTGAACAAATCCTCCCTAAAAGATAACTATCCTTTGCCCAAAATGGATCGTATATTGCAAAGGGTAGTTGGCTCTAAGAGAATATCATTGTTTGATGGCTTTTCAGGTTACAATCAATATGAGTTCTTCCAAGTGATCAACCCAAAATTGCTTTCACTACACCTTGGGGCAAATTCATGTATGTTAAAATGCCCTTCGAGTTAATGAATGCAGGGGCCACTTTCCAAAGGGCCATGGACATAGCTTTTTCAAAATACATAGGTTACTTCATAGTCAATTACCTTGATGACATCACTGTCTATTCTAAAACTGATGAAGAACACTTAGTCCACTTAAGAAAAGTTTTCGAAAAATGTAGGAAATATGGCCTATCTCTGAATCCTAATAAAACATTGTTTGCTCTTTAGGAAGGTAATATCCTAGGCCACATCATCTCTGAAGAGGGAATCAAACTAAACCCCAAAATGATTGAAGGAATATTGCAAATCAGCCATCCTAGAAACATAAAGGAGTTGCAATCTTTCATTGGAAAGATCAACTTCCTCAAAAGGTTCATCCCCAACCTTGCTGAACTCCTAATGAATATCACAAACATTCCTAGAAAGGATAGGAGTTAAGTGTACCATGGAAGCCAAACAATCTTTTGAGCTGGTAAAACATGCACTCACCCAAACACCAGTTTTAATCAGTCTTGACTTTACCAAGGACTTCTACATTTTCTCATTTTCATCTGAAGACACCATTGCTGCAGTGTTGTCACAAAAGAACATAACGGGGAGAGAACAACCCATAGCCTTTTTCAGTAAGGCATTAAGAGATGATCCCTTAAAATACAACATCATGGAGAAACAAGCCTTTGCCTTGATCAAAGCATTGAAATATTTCTGATTCTACATTCTGCACTCTCATATCATTGCTTTTGTTCCACACACAACTGTCAAAGGCATTCTAAATCAGGGCCCTGATGGTAAAATGGGTAAATGGATTGTTAATATCTTAGAATATGATTTAGAAATCAGGCCTACTAAACTGGTTAAAGGAAAAGGACTAGAAAAACTCATGGTTGAATCAAATTTCCAAGCACTAGACATGAATATGGTTGATGCATTAGAGGAACAAGAAGAATTCGCAGCTCCCCACATTGAAGAAGAATTTCGGAACTCCTCTTGGTATGCTGATATTCTATATGTACTTTTTTATCTTAATTCTCCTCCTACCTTATCCAAGACAAAAGCTAGATTCTTGAAACAAAAATCTTTAAAATTCTTCATTTTAGATGGAGCTTTGTATTGGAATAATTCTATTGGCATATTGCTTAAATGTTTGCTTGAAGATGATGCAGATAAAATCATGCATGAGCTGCATGAGGGAGAGTTTGGAGGTCATCTCTACTAGAAAACCACATCTAAAAAAATCCTTAAAGATGGATACTATTGGCCCACCCTTTTCTCTGACACTCACAAACTGGTTATCACTTTCCATAAGTGCCAAATTTTTTATGGCAAGAGAAATTTTTTACCTTTTCCCTTGCATCCCATCAGTGTTGAAGCTCCTTTTCAACAATGGGGTTTGGACTTCATTGGGTAAATCCACCCTTATTCATCTACTCAACACAAGTGGATCCTTACTGCTACTGATTATTTCACCAAGTGGAGAGAGGTCATCCCTTCTAGGAATGCCACCGACTTAGTCATTATTAAATTCCTTGAGACCAACATCTTGTCCTGATTCGGTTGTCCTAGAAAGATCATTACAGATAATGTTGCTGCCTTTAAATCCAAAATAATGGTTGAATTTTTCTATAAGTATCACATCACACTGGGGCACACCACAACTTATTACCCTCAAGGTAATGAGCTAGCTGAGTCCTCCAACAAAATTCTGGTGAACATTATTAAGAAGCTGTTGGAACAATACCAAAAAGCATGGCATGGAAAACTAGTACATGCACTATGGGCTGATAGACTAACCACCAAGAAGTCAATTGGTATGTCTCCCTATCAAATAGTGTATGGCATGGATACAATCTTCCAACATATTTAGGAGTTCCAGTCATGAAGCTCCTCCAAGAAGTGAAATTGGAAGAAAATGACATGCAAAGGAGGTTGAAGCAAACCATTCATTTGTAGCAGACAAGGGAAGAAGTTTACAACAAGACTCAAGCAGTGCAAGAAAACATTAAGAAGATATTTGACAGAAGAACTAAAGCCAAAAATTTCCACATTGGAGACATAGTGCTGAAATGGTATTCCAGGAGGGAGGACAAAGGTAAACATGGAAAATTTGAGAATTTATGGAAATTTTCTTATCTCATTCATTCAGTTAGAGGTCATAATGCTTTATTTTTACAAGAACTAAATGGAGAAGAATTATTTGGAGGTCCTGTCAATGGCAGGATGCTCAAGCACTATTTCTGTCAAGAGTCCCAGTTTTAAAATTTCATTCATTGGACATAACATTGCGTGATGAGACATCATTAAAACAAAAAACACAAAAACAAAGAAAGAAGGAAAAGAGGGCATATTTGAAAAGAGGTACAACCCCATACCCAAAAAAGAGTACTACTGAAAGTGTGCAAGTCTAAATTCCACTACTTGTTCAAAGAGTCTTGTTCAGTCATCTAGCCTAATCATGGTTGAACATGTTTTCAATTTATTGCTAATAGGTTAGTGAAAGGGAACTTCTCAAAACATCTAAACTTTACTTGTCAGTAGGAATAGATTAGGAAGAAGAGATACTAGTTCTCCATGCTCAAATGTGAACCAAAGAGAAAGATGGGAAGACAAACAAATGATGAAAAACAACCCTCATACTTTCTAGTTTTGCTTTATACAAAAATAATGTCTATGTGCAGCTTGTCCTAATGCCACGACCCATGGTAAATCAGATAGCTTAATCCTAGTTCAAACCGTGTTTTCAATTTCATATCAATATCTTAGAGAATGAAGTCTGGCATACAACTTAATCTTGGCAGTCAATTAGTCTAGGTAGAGAATAAAAAGAGTTCACTAGCATAACTAAAGCCTTGGAAATGATAAGGCTACAGGTAGATAGTTTGTTTTGCTTTCAAAAGAAGAAAATGTCAAGGGTTTTCCAGTCCAAGTGCACCCAAGGAAGAAAAAATTCTAGGCAAAGTATGATGGGTAGGTAGAGGTGAGTTTGAAGCAAACATGTCTTTCAGATTGTGAGATCATAGCTTCAAAAGAAACATCAACAAATGAAAGAAGAAAAATCTTCCCAATTGATGAGGCACTGGTCTTCATAAACTCAGAGATCTCATATCTGAAGTTCTGGATACCTCCTGAAAAGGAGTTTTCCTCCCCAAGTGGAGCCACTGTTAGTCATCATTATTTTTTCTTTTTCATAGATGACTAAATACTTGTCCTAGATTTCTAAAAACAAGATTCATGAATATTGTGAGTTTTAGAAATCTCATTGCTTTCATTATCCTTAAGATAAATTTTTCACTATTCTACTACTTTGTCATTCCCTGGTTAGCCTATCACTCCTAGAAGACCCCTCATGGGCTTATGCCACTCATCTTTGTCTCATTTTCACACCCACAACCTTGGTAATTTTTTTTCCCCATGCTTAACCTTTTCACTTTCCATCTAAGTTTTCCAAACAACCTACCCTTTCCCATGTTCATCAAATGCCTCAAGCATTTATGGTCTTAAAGCTACCTCTGTAGGCTCTTTAAATAAATAGAGTACATTGGATTTTGGATCCTCAATGCATCTATATGTCAAAAAAATCTGTTTTTCATACTTGAAAACCATAATCCAATGCTTTCAGTCAAAGAGCCTCCCACTAGGTCACTAGGGTTTCATAGGTTGTAGGGTTATCTTTGGTGTACTAAATCACTATTTTCTATGTGCTAGAAGCTGAATCAAAATGAGAAAAGTTCATGCACCTGTTTATCCAAAATCAGATCAAGAAAAATTCCAGGAGGATTGCTTTGCCAAGGAAAAAATTCTGCAAAAGGACAACTATCCATTTTCACATTTCTGTAGGAGTGTCAAGGTGGCTATCAACCGAAAATTAGGTAAGGTAAGAGGCCAACTCCTCACTAAAGGACATACACAGCGAAAAAGGAGGAAGCATACCTATTTTCAAGAGGAAATTGGGGTTTCTAGGACTGATTAGACCAACATCATCCCAAGCAAAGATCAGAGTAGAAAACCAAGAGGAGAGGCACACCAGCACAATCAAGCATGAATTGAAGATTTTTAGAAATCATGAATGAAAAAGGGAAAAAGGTGAGGTGAACTAAACAGAAATGAATGAACTTGAAAGGGCTATAGAGAACTTAGAAGACAACACTAATGATTTTTCTCTAACAGCCCTAAAACCTAAGGTTTTGAAAGATAGGAAAAGAGGGTGAAATGAAGATTAGGAGCCTCCATGATGACAACAGAAAGAGAGTTTGAAGAGGCTCTTAAAGGTGACTTCTAGGGGTTTGCCAAGGTAACAATGCTTCACTACCTCAAAGGAAAACATGAAAGAATATCAGTGTAAGGAAGGTCAGAGACTTCATTTTCAGTCATTTTCCCTCAAATGGTCAAAGAAATAAAAGCCTAGGGTTGAGTTTCAAGATAAGAAATCAAGCTAATCATGAGGTTACTGTTATGTGACTAAAGTTGTCAAAATCCAAGAATGTCAGAAGGAACAAGATCAATATGACATGGCACCTGCAGATCAGAAGTGGCTAAATGGAAATGGCATACATGGTTATAAAGAAAAATCACTTATTAGAGATAGGTCTATTATGCCTCACTAACCAAATCAATAAGGAGGAAAGAAAACATGTTCTCATGTCACTCACACTCAGAAATGTCAAAAAAGGATAAAAACATGTTTTCAGTCTCTCAGTGCAAGCAAAAAGAGGTTTGACAGTGCCAAGACCCTCAAGGTTAAAAAGGACCTTTTTCATTTCTCCAGCAAGCTACCACCAAAAGAAGAAGAGCTACTTTGAAAAGCTTTCAAGTCACCTGCAATAAAAGGTCAAAAAGATATCAGTCAAAGTGATAAAGTGACCAAAAAACTCAAAACATTAGCAAAAGTGGGTTTTTAAGTTTAAATTATTTTTTGCTAAAAAAAAGTATAAAGGACCTCTCTACTCTCTTCATATCTTATTTTTCATTTGAAAGAGCAAAGAGCCTTCAAAGGAGAAATTTCTGAGTTTCAGTGAAATTTATGGGCAAGGTCACAGGCGCTATGCTCAGGAGCTGGCGCTGCGCTCACAGGACCTGGCGCTGCGCAAATAGAGGTTCCCACAGTGCATTTTTTGCACTATGATGTGTGTATAGTTGCATGCGCTACGCATACAGCCCGGAGCTGCGCCTAGGTAGACCCGAGACACCCAAGGGTTCGATGCTGTGCTCAGAGGCTGACCCGACAGGCCCGACACTGTGCATAGAGGCCTAACTCGCCCAATTTATGCCTGGCGCTGCGCACACAGGACCCGACTGGCCTAGTATTCTGCCAAGCACTACGCTTATTCTAAAAACCCTCCAAGCTGCAGAAAGGTGCCAAAAACTCAAAGGAGCACCCTTCAAATTTCCTTAAAGAGCCTGCAAAGGATTCAAAGGTGGTAAGTGGACATTTTTCCTCATCATCCAAGTGTTTTTGTGTTTTTATGATTAAGGGAAAATTATCAAAACTTAGTGCCTAAACAAACCCTAAGTCTTCATAATTAACACTCTCCTTTGACCTCTGAGCTAAATCATCAGTTAGGGGAGGTGTCAATAAGGGTTATAATAGTCATTTCAATTTAAAGCCCTCATTAAGCTCAAATAAATTCAGTCATAAACCCATCTCCCTATCACTCATTTGCAAAATCTGCCCTCATCATCATTTCATTTCACCCCTCCTACCCAAGTTTTATAAGCAGGCCCAAGTTTGTCTAAAAGCCACACCAGTCACCATGTCAGGAGAAGAAAGGAGTTATAGCAGTGAAGGAAGCCAAGTACCTATAAGGCCAAAGCACAAGGGAGGGAAGTTCAGTAGATTTGAACCCCAGAGCATAGTGGATATTAATTCATCTCCCATGATTCTCACATGCTTTCAGAATGTGGGGTGTTTTCAGTTTTGTGTGTAATAGTCCTAATTAGCGACAACTAATTGGAATATTCGATTTTGTTTAGTTTGTCGTCTATAGCTTGTAAATAAATAAAATTGAGTGAAGGGGGTCTAACTCACTTTGTGAAATAAGACATCCACCTAGTAGCACAACGTTGTGACTTAAGTGGGAGTCAAGGGGGGCCTAACACCACGTAGAGGAGGGGGGCCTACGTACACTCTAGAAGCTTCTGCGTAGATGAGGATGAGCATGTGGAGGAGAGAGAGGCTACGTTGGGTTTTGGAGGGAAACCAACGTTATAAAAGATGTAGGGGCCTCCTCATTTAATTCATTTTAGAGTTGAGGATTTTTGAGTGAGACATTTGTCTTCTTGAGCATGCTGGCTATTTAGCCTGTCTGCAGCACTGTTTAGTGCATTGAGTGTCTCCGGTCGGAGATCTCATCCTTAGCCCCGGGGGACTTCGAGTGCCTGCTCGGGAAAGGTTGGTTTTTTAGCATTTTGTGAGTAATTTTATTGTTTGGGTTTGTTGCGGAGCTGGAGCTTATAGAGACTGCGCAGTCACTGGGAGAGAGGACGCAATCCATTGTGGAGGTGCTTCGGATTGGGGTTTCTATAGGTGATTCAGTCAGGATTTTGGGCATAGGTTTAGCCTTTGCCCATAAGAGGCTTTTGGTGGAGTTTGAGGCAGTGTTTCATCTATTTCCATCTAGCCTCTGCGCAAAGCCTTGGAGGCCAACGTAATTCACTAAGGAGGCATTTTCTGGTGATTTTCGGGGGTTGTCCATTCTTGGTATGGTTTCTGGATTTTGACCGGGTTGGTGAGTAGAGGAGGTCTATAGATTTTCAGCTCATTCCGGCAAGGGGATCAGCCCCTAGTCTTCAGTTCATACAAGCAACAGCAGCTACACGGCATTTTTCCGGCAGCTGGGACGCAGTTCATAGAGCAGCCATTTCCGGTATTTTCTGAGAGAGTCTCTTCACTTGCCTTGAGCAAGATTAGGTGCCATCACTTTGATCACCTATTGTACTTCATTATATTTCTCAGATTAATAAAATGGCTTAGCATTCCCTCTCTATGTTTCTGGATGAGTTGTTGTATTTGCCATATTTTCTCTCTATGCTATTATATGTCTGTTGCACTATTATTTTCTTTTAAGCGTTCTAGTTCTATACCACTTGGTGCGTTTATCTTTCACTCTTAGACAGAGTCTGGAAAGGGCCAGGTAGCCTCCGGATCTCGTCCTCTTTTCAGAGGCGGAATATCTAGTAAATTCCCTCCCAGTCTATCTCTGGTTGGAGTTGTCGTGTTTTAGAGATATTCCCGAAACGGGATATTATATTGTGAGAAATTCAAACAAGTGCAAAATCACCCAGAGCTTACAAGGTTGTTTGTCCTCAACCTACACAAAAATAGATAAATATTGCAAGGGTATACTTTGAACTATCAGCAGATGCCATCTCTAACGCTACATGTATACTTGTTGTTGGTGAAAAGTGGTTCAAGAAAGCAAGATTAAACATGAGCCATTATGAGCCATTTATCAAACCTAGGTACAAACAGGGTTGCAACACTATTTTCCCTTTCTCACACTTACTAGAGAGGTATGCACCCCTAATGAAGGTCATCATGAAATACTTTACCTGTGAGGGGAGATACTCCAGGCTCTACTCCTACCATGTTAGATTACTCATGCATTCACTAGGGTCAAGATGCTTCATTTTCCCTATTACTTATATAGGAGTATAGACAAGATGTCTTCTGTTGTCTGGAGGAGAAGTTATACCCAGAAAATGCATAGTTTTTTCCATCACTCCTTGATCAAGATGGTGGTATTACATCAGCTGGAGAAAAAAGGAATACCTTGGGATGTGTTCATAACTCATGAGATATTCATAATCCCACAGCCTCATAATCAACCTAGTTTACCCTCATCATCTCATTCTCCTCCCTCCACTCCTCCCTCACCTCCTACAAACCATGCCTCATCATCTACACAAGCAACATGTCCTCAAGAAGACCTCCCTTCCTCACCTTCTCCTGATGCATCAAAACAAGAAGGAAATGGCAGTGAGTAAGATATTGACAATGAGGGTAATGGTGACAATGATTCAGCCCAAAGTGAAGATGAGGGTGATGATGATTTGAGCCAGCAAGAGGCAAAGAACATGGAAACAGAGGAAGAGGATTACAATGCAGAAGATATGGAAGTGGATGACAATGATAAAGATGATGACAGTGAGGAAAATTCAGAAGCTAAAGGCAGCATAGAGGAAGAGACAAATGATGAGGTAGAGGCAAATGATGATGAAGAGGAAGAAAATGACAAAGAGGCAAAAAGTGATGAAGAGACAAAAAATGATGAGCTAACCCAACAATAGGTAGAGAACATGGAAACAGAGGAAGAGGATGACAATGAAGAAGATGAGGAAAATGACAATGAAAATAAATTGAGCAGTGATGAAGAAGAAGTCAGCCATGAGGCAGAAGATATGGAAGAGGATGACAATGATAAATATAAAAAAATTAAGGACAATGCAGAAACTAAAGGCAGCAGTGACACACATGAAGAAAGCCTTAGTGATGAACAAGATAGAAAGAAGGAAAACAAGCATGACAGTCATGATAGCCATGATGATAGTTCAGAAGATGAAGAGGTGAGCAGCTTTGATAAAGAACAAAATGACAATGCAGAATTCAGTGAAGAGGTTGAGAGTGGTGATAATGTTGAGAACAAAGAGGACAATGAGGAAGCATAAAACATGATGACAAATGATACTAATAATGAAAATGAAGAGTTTGATGACAGTAGCAAGGACCACGGACATGATCAAGACACCAACAAGATCACATTCACACGTCTTCCATTGACATATCAAAGAGGGCCAAGGCTTGTGTTTACTGCCTCTAAAAGGTAATGGACCATGCCATCCACCTCATCTCAGCCACTAGACAAGGCTAAAAAAAAGGTAAAGGAAGAAGAAGAAGATCATGAGGTGGAGAGGGAGTTTGAAATCATTTAGGTGGGTAGTGATGAGGAGGATGAAGTAAAGATCTCAAACTTGCTCATCTAGAACAAAAATTAACTCATTGAAGACCTCCAAGAAAATCTGAATAGGGCCAAGAGTGTAAATGATGCCCTTGACTTGTAGAACAGGTAGCTAGGAGCACAAAATTCAATTTATGAAGATAGAGCCATCAAGGCCCGAAAATAAGCCCAAAGGGCACATGTAAAACTAGAAGAGTTTATGGGCACTTATGAAGAGAGTGAAGATGAGGAAGGACAATCTAGGAGAAGACCTAGAACCATGGGGTTGAAGAAGGAATTGGAAAAGCAAAGAGAACAAGAATCAGCCTTAGTAGAACAACTCCCTCTAGATGAGTTGTTGGCCATGGAGATAGCACATGATCAGGAGCCTTGGTTGGAAAGAGCCAACATACACTTGGAGGCTAAGTTGAAGAAGGAAAATCAGGATCTTGATCTCCAAAGGAGGATGACCAAGCATTATGCCCGGAGAAACCAAGTTGCAAGGGCTAAACTCAAGAAGGCCCAAACCAATACCCAGGAACTAAAATAGGAAAAATGCCAAACTAACTTTGGAATTTTGGCACAAGCTTCTCTACAAGTCTCTCAAAACCCATGAGGCACACATCCACCAAATTTGAGAGAATTTTGACAATTTTTTGTTTTTTGTGAATTTGGAGGCATATAAGCGCAACACCCCTAGCACTACGCTTTTTCCTCAGACATCCTTAGAGGGAGAAATTTACATTTTTGGATTTTCCATGCATATTACACTATTCTCACCAAATTTCAGAGCATTTGGAGCATTTTTTACCCCTCAAAAGGTCAAAAAACACCTCATTTTCTACCTTTCTGCCTCATTTTCAGGCTTGGCGCTGTGCTCAGAGCAGTTGGGGGAATTTTTGTTTTTGGACAGATTACAGGAGCTCAATCAGAAAACCAAATGTAGATTTTGAAATCAAACTTAGCAGGATTTCCAACGGGCCATCACGGGGCACATTTCGACATCGGGAAGGTCACCAAAACGTGGCTGTAAGTGGACCTATTTTTTTCCCGGGAAGGTGTTGTGCGTTCAGACCAAATTGGGCAGTTTTGGCCAAAAGTAAAAAAAACACACTTATTAATTTCAAAATGATATTTTAATTTTTTTTTAGGCAAATCACTCTAAAATTAAGTTCTAGGAGTTATTTTTGCATTTATTTCATGGGATATTTTGTGCCTTGGGCCTTGCATGGTCTCTTGGGCATTAATGACATTTATGAGTGATTTTGACATTTTCCAACCCTATCTATGGTTTTTCCCTACTTTGATAAATAAATAGAGCATGAGGGATTCATTGTAAATGTTGGCATTTGATGAATATTTGGAGAAATACATAGTTTTTTTTGGAGATTGGAGAAGAAATTGGTGTTGTGGAATTTCTAAATGGCTTGTCTTGATTGATGATGGAGAAGGTTGCTTGCAGGATCCATGAGCTTGGTTAATGGTGATGTGTTTCTATTCAGTTATTGTTTTCTCATGTATCATTGTGTTTCATCCTTCTAAATTGCAGTAGGACAAAGGATTTAGACTAAGAAATGTTTTCAAAGGCACCTTAGCTCTGTTTGTTCTTCATTGCCTCTATGTTTTCCTCTGCTGGGCCTTTTTAGAGAATTCTTAATTGCTCTCTAGACCCCCCAAGCTTGTTTATTTCAAGAATTTTTTAATACAGTAGGTATCAAAGATTATTTATGGTTAGCCCTTCTTTTTTGATGTCTCTAAACATTGTTCTTGAGGTCTCTCTCCAAAGTACCATTGATTAGGTTTTCCAAAGAGGCTATGTTTTGATCATACCCTTTATCCATGCTTGAATAATTGTTTTGTAGATCTTCATAGCTATGATCAATGATTTTTAGGCATTCCCTCTTCTTTGATTAAAGTTGTATGTGTATCTTGTATGTTTTCTAACCTTGAAGGTGAAATCACTAGAAGTTAAATGAGTTTCTCGCATTCTATATTTCATTGGATTGTATGTTTGAAATTCTTATTTGCTTAAGTTGAATCAAAGAGTTATTGTTGTGCCCTGTCTATTGATTTCTTCTTCATGCTAAATAGTGTTGAGGTATTTCCTTTTTTTTAAGTACATGATAAAGGATTCTTAATTTCCCTTTGTCCTATTTTTTTCACAAACTTAATGTTCTTTAATTTCACAAAAACCTTGAGAATCCATCTGACCAATGCTAGATTTTCCCTTTGATCCACCCTGATTTAATATTAAAACTTTCTATGACTTTTAGCCCAATGACTTGAATATTTCATCACTCTATCTATTCTACTTGATCATCTTACCCAACCAAAACAAACAAACAAACCCTAAACTTAACAACTAGCCTAAAATCAAAACCCTAGAAGCAAACAAGTTCACATCCTTTGCACAAATAGAGAGAGCCCTCTCTGAGTCCAGGAAGGCTAGGTACTAGGACTCCAAAGACTAGTCTAATGTTACCCTATGCATTTGATCTCACCAATCTAACAAATCACGGGAACCTAACAGTAAGCATTCCAAATTTGATACTTTATGGCTTGGTCCTTTCAAAATCTCCAATATTTTGAAGAACAATACCTTTTATTTATAACATCTTGATGGGACATAATTTTTTGAGGCCCATTTAATGAACGCTTCCTCAAAAAATTATTTTACTAAGGCTGTTGGTGGCCTAAACTCATTGTAAATATCGGTGTGTTTAATAATAAGACCCCATAACCCAATGAAAAGGCACTGGAACTGAAAAATATACTTAGAGCCTCGCAAGGAGAGATCTATCCCCAATGGATCCAATGTTAGCACAATTATATGCTTAGTCATGAGTGTGTTTTATTTTTTTTGTTTTTAGGATAAAAATTTGTAAATTTCAAAAAAATTAGAATGGTGCCAAAACTTCCAGTAGTGTCTATTTTATCCCTGTCGGATAGTATGCTTTAATTCTGTTTTATATATTTACTCGATGCTATCGTAAGTTTCGGTAACCTCCCCTTTTAAAAAAACAAAAACAAAAACAAAAAACAAAAAAAACAAAAACAAAAAACAAAAAAAAAAGTGCATCTGCTTTTTTGTTTGCCACGTGTTCCCATTATAAACTAAGATTTAAACCTTTTTATCATGATCTATGTCACGTTATAGGAAATTTCTATGTTTGAGTGATGTCGAGTTAAGTCGTGGCTATACGTGGGAGAAGCTAGGTGTCGATGTGCAATTGTAAAAGCCAACCATTGTTTGTCATGTCTGTCAGCCTGAGTTGTTATCTCCACATGTCAAGGTACGTATCTAGTGTCAAGGTAGATTGTGGATCTATGATTTAATGTGGTGACCATTTGGTTAATCTCGCATGGGTGCTACCATAATTTTAGGCATGTCATAAGAATACAATGAAGGTGACTGCCAACTCCAATTCCTTTCAGCTTCAACCACCCATAGGAGATAATATGAAACAAAGTAGCCAACTAAATTTAATCATGAATATCACGAGGTGTGTTATACAGTCCAAGATATTTCCCATTATTAAAAAAATCTCATGCGTGGAAAGGAGAACCAACATATCATTTTAAATCATCGAAAGAAAGGGAAAACCATTAGTTTTCGAATTCAGTTGTTGGTGAATGAGCAATTCTTGTGAGCAACTTGAAGAGGGAAACTTAGTTTTCAGACATTTTGCATTGAAGATACAACAAAACCTATTAATTAAGCTTTTCTAATATTGACACCTATCAAATTATAGCAAACGACCTTCTTTATTGCTGAAGATGACTAAGAAAGGAGGAAAACTAAAACGTATTGAGCCTTAAGGAGTTAATTTAATAGATGCAAATCAGAATGTGAGGAGGTTCTTTGTACATGTAGGGTGGTACAAATTTTGTTCAAGATTAGGAAGCTCTCATCTAGGAGTAGCTAAGGAATTTTCCCTCTCATTTGATTGACAGGAAGCAAATGTCTATGGCCTCAGATTGCGGGTATCAACAAAGTCCATTTCTGAAGATTTCCACCTTCCATGGGAAGGAGAGAAATGGTTTAAAAGACAATTTATGAGTGGAGGAGACCTCAACATCTTCATCAAGGATGAATAGAGAGACCCTAAATGGGCTAAGGGGATTCCTAGCAATTATCTTGAGAATGAATGGGCTAAAACTATCAAGCTCATTAAGATCTACCTTACTTGTGAGAGGAGGTATATTGTTGCTTTTCTGTATCACATGAGGTTTTTGTTTCACATTGCAGGTATGAAGACCCTTAACCTACCTTTATTTCTGCTGAAAATATTGACTAATATGTCATATAGGATATAAACACATGCAGCAGCTTCAAAGTATAGCTTATATCATCAAGCTCTTATCAAGGTGTTGGTTGTTGAAGAACTCAAAAGAAGAAACCAGTCTTGGGAGAAATTATTATTTTATAGGGTAGGCCAAACTTCACCTACACAAGAAATTCCTACTTAGATATCTCCAGCCTCACAAAAACATTCTCAACCTGCCAAGCAGAAGGTAAAAAGTCAAAAACAAACTACTTCATCAATTGGTAAGAGGACTAAAAGAAAAGGCAAGAAAGAGAATATCTACAAGAAGGCTAAAGGAAAAAAGGAAAATGATCCCCAAATCAAAGTTGAAGATAAATTGGAGAAAGGATAAGGTTCATCTACTAGCAAGCCTAAATCAATGAATATTGTGCCTTCTAATTCTCCTTTTCCCAAGGTTTATTCCAGAGCACGAAAAGGAAAGTCTGCAGTTGCAGAAAAATCAAAAGAACAGGTGTTTTCAGAATTTTTGGAAGCAATAATTTAGCAAAAGCTTTAGAAGGACTATCAGAACACCAAGTCAGATGAGGAGCTCCTGAAGGATGCAGGGTATGATATTGGTAGCAAGAAAAGACAAAAATATGCAAGAAAAGTTGCTGGTAGGAGGAAAAGGCACACAAGAGCCAACAACAAATTCAGGTTGAAATCCAAAGCCCTGTATAACCCAATTTTGCTGATAGAAGTTATAGACATTAAGAGGTATTCTGAAGGGTTACAAACTATAACACCTTCAATTGCAGAATCTAGTGGATCCAAGACAAAATATAAGGGTAAAACCTCTTTAGAACAACAAAAAATATCCTCTATAAGAAGAAAAATCTAGAAGAGTTCAGAAGAGAAAAAGACCATTACAAAAGAGACAACCACCAGGACCACAAGGCCAAAATCAGCAGTTGACAGAAGAACAGATTTGGATAAGTTTGTAGAAATTGCAGCTCATATGGAGGAGAGGTAAAACGATGTCCTAGTGAAATACCTATTTGCTACTAGTTATATTTTTTAATAGCTCAATTTTCAGAGTGTTTAAGTCTGCACAATATTTTTCAAGTATTTTGTTGTGCATTTTTTAAAAGGAAACCGAGTGTTACAGGAAATTCTAGTAGCATTCTATTTTTTTCGTAGTTACAGGATTTTACCGGAAGTTCTGATAACGTCTGTTTTAAATGATTTTGACAGATATCAATAGACTTTCCAAGTTAGTTCAAGAATTATAAGGAATCCTAACTATATGTACATGTCAATTGATGGTTGATAAGTGGTTTTGAGGTTGTTAAAGGTCACATTTAATGAAGATACATGGGTGTTAAAGAACCAAGGTCATGGAGAGACAAATCAATGGAAAAGGAGGCAGGTTGCGAGCACACTCAGCAACACAGTTCAAACTGTCTTCTTTCTTCCTATCTACATCTGTCCTATTAGTTATATTTCGATAGGATATGTCTTTAATGTCCTATAACTCCTATGTAATGTGAGGTTGAGTGGATCCTTATTTTTAGGAGAGATGGATTTGTTACCTCTCTCTCTATAAATATCATTTGTAAATTCCATTTCAGGGTTGGATTTTGGTCGACCTGAAGAATTTATCATAATAAATAAAACTCCTTTGAAATTCATGCTGTAGGACTTTGTGTTTCAAGTAATATCTAATGTATGGTGTTTTTCTCTTATTATTTCATTCATATAATTTATAAGTTGCAGCAACTAGCAAAGTATGAGTAAGAGAATTGTTAGAGGATCTGATAGTTAATTATCTACTAATTAGTTTTTTGAAAATCATCTATATGTTGTGTAGATCATGTTAAAAAAGGTTTCATTAAGGATTTATGAAATTATTTGTGCATGTATTCTTCTTTCTAAATGTTGTTTCCTTTACATAAAACAAAGTTTATGTAAAAGGCCACTCTTGTAGTTATGTGACTGATTTAGGATATGCATAATTCTTAGATTGAGTACCAGCTATCTGTCACCTTTCATTTGTCATAATCTACTCCAATATACCAATTTATCCATACAATTTATACTTGCCACAACTTGCCAAATGCATGAAAGTCTAAAAGAGTAAAAATCATTTCAAACTCTTTAAGAAGCCATCCCACAACTCAAAACCTTTACTTTAAAATGAACTTTTATGTGTAAGGCTTACTCCTTTGCAGTCAAAGAGTGACTCCTTGCGTTAACAAGTTGCATGCTTATGAGCATCTTCTTGCAAAGTGGGTGTAAAAATTTTGCATTCGTCATGAGCACAAACTTCACAAGCTCGAGGTAATGAACTGTTGGAAATACTGAGAGGGGGGGTGAATTAGTATTCCTTTCAATTAGAGCATTAGTTAATCTTCAATTATTATCACTGTTTGTACAATGATAGCAGCAAACAAGAGGAACACAAATGCACACAGTTTTTAAGGTAGAAACCCACTCCGAGACAAAAACCACCTAATTATTTTCTAATAATTCTTTAATATTCAACTCCAATTGAAAATAAAGCTCCAACTTCCTAGAATCTAGAAAAGCATTATTCTCCGGCTCCCACTGGATGGACGCTCCAATTCCTGAGATTCTTCAGTAGTCAACTGAATGGATGCCCCAACACCCAATGAGCTACAACTAACCCTAGCACCACCCTACCACCCTATAGAAGAATAAAAGAAGAATGGACTCCCGTACCAGGGAAAATGGTCCACTTTACAATCATATAGAATGATGTAGAAGAAGATATACTAGACCATAACCCCAACTTTGACACAACCACATAATGATGATCCTAGACCTCCCAACACTACCTCTTCAACCCTTGGCAGATAAACACTAGTACAATTTGTACAATAATGTATTTACAATGACTAAGTACAATGATACCTTTACAATGATCGTATGCAGTGATGCCCACTTGAAGACTTCATATGATGAAATTCTTGCTGCTATTATGCACCTTGGTTGATTCTCTTGTCATGATACCCTCTGCTGCACCTTGCTTTGCTTTGCTACCATAGAAAGTCTGGTCCTTTGCAACCCTTGACAACACATGATCTAGCTTTTTCTTTCCTTCTAGGAGATCGATATTGAATCTGGCGTATCTCTACTTTTCAGATCCTCAGTATCTAATTTTTGGTCCTGCAATAGTCCTCTGAGTTGTCTTTCCAATGCCATAGGTCTGACCCAATTTGGATTCTTCAAGAGAGAGTTATACCCAATCTCTCACAATGCCCTAATTATGGACTGTTTCAGCAGAGTGCATTTGTACGGCATGCCACATGTCACTTTTTCTTCATTTGGCTCTAAAATTGATAGAGAAAAAATTACAGGCTGTGTACTATCCTCCACATTTTATGGAATTCCAATCCGATACTGAGAGAGAGAGTTATGAAAAATTTACCAAGGTCACTTCTTTGAGATGAATTTCAGGAGCCTGCAAAAACCCTTACTTCCACAGATCATATCTCAAAAAATATTACGCACCTTGATCTGAAATTTTAACAGTAGCTTCCTTAGGATTTTTTCTTCACCTCATAAAAATTTCAGCTTCTGAACCTTCGTAGAAAAACAGTTATAGCACAAATTCCACGATGACCTATTTTAGATGGTGAAATCCCTTTCCTAAGGAAGAAATGAAGATCACAATTTATATAAATGCTTAAGTTGAGAGGGGCTTCAACAAGTGAACGTGGGAGGGATTTTAGGAGCTTAAAAAATATTAATTATGACTTTTCAATGACCCATGCCCCAACCCCATGGGGTTTTAACCCACTCACTAGGGGTACAAACTTCAAACATGAATATCTCTCAAACTGTGAAGAATTACATGGCGTGCCATATATCAACGGAAACATCTCAACAAGTAGAAACCATAAAAATAATTATTGACCCAGAATATATTAATTTGGTAGGTAAAAATTCCCATGCAATAATGGGTTAGCCCCTGGTGCTACTTGGGTTGACATCAATGACAATCGCTGATCAACAATCTCCCCCTTTGGCATTGATGGCAACACAAGTACTCCCCCTACGATCATGACACCTCTTCCTACAACATTCTCTCCCCCTTTGACATCAACAGCAAAGGGTAACTCCCCCTAAAACACAACCATCCTACGGACCTGTACACACTTCCACTCCCCCTGACACACAACCATCCTGCAGACCTGTAATCTACTTCCACTCCCCCTTTATATTCTGTAAAAGGAAAATCTAAAGAGAACTTGGGAGAATCCCAAGCTTCTGGCGAAGATATTCCAATGCTGGTGAATATTTAATATGTGATTCTTTTGGTGCTACTTGTAATCTTGCTACTTGTCCAACTTCTTGCATAACATCTGGTCGAGAGGCTGTTACATATAGAAGACTACTAATCATAGATTTGTACAATCTTTGATCCACATCCTTAGATGAGTCGTCTATGCTCAATTTGTAACCTGTTACCATTGCAGTAAGGATGAGTTTGCAATATTCCATTTTAAATTACTTGAGCATTTCCTTGATGTACTTGGCTTGACATATAAATATTCCTTTATCTTGCTGAGATATTTGAAGCCCTAAGAAGTATGTCAGCTCACCAAGTAAAGACATCTCGAAATCACTTTTCACCTTTGTAGCAAACTTCTTACTTAGTCGATCATCATTGCTACCAATTACTGTATCATCCTCTTTAGCTATTATACATGCTTTAGTTGCTTCATCCAAAACATATATTTCGTTTGGATCTCGACTTGCTGTAGCCACAATTTCACCATACACGCCTTTCTTGATTTCACATTTCGTGGAATTGAATAGTATTGTGTGTCATTGATCACACATTTGTCCAACACTGAGCAGATTATGATTCATGTTTTCAACCAATAGAAAATTATTGGCTAGAGCATTTTTGCTTCCGAGAGTGACAGTACCTGATCCTATAACATTTGAAGATCCATCATTTCCAAAGGACACAGTTCTGTCCTTCTTCTCTTTCAGAGATACAAATTTATTTCTATCTCTAGTCATATGCGTTGAGCAACCGCTTACAACATACCACACATATTTGTTCTTTTGAGCCTTGAAAGCGAGAGCACGATTATCATTCTTCTTCTTCTTCCATGTTCGTTCGTTCTGTGGCTTCGAAGATTCTTCTGGAGGATTTTCAAGTCTGCAGTCTTTGGCTATGTGTCCAAAGTTTCGAGATTTGTAACATTCAATATTATTTCTTAAATGTTCAAATTTATTGATGTTTCACTGAGCCCTGGGAGGTTCATATTTGACAGATCTCCTGGAATTGTATTCATTCCTAGGGTACATGCAACATTCTACAGCTTTATGACCAAATTTTCCACATGAATAACAGTAGCCATAAAAAATATGTTGGTACCTGGATGGAAATTTTCATCGAGGAATTGTCTTCCAAGGTTGTTCTTGCGAATCTTGTCCAATGAAGTCTACATGCATGTCAGATCTCATAGGTTCATTGTATTTTGTTGTAGAAGGTCCCACTTCTTCTTCTTTGTAACTGATGCCAGTTTTTTTGTTGTGAGATCGTTGATTGTTGATGAGTTCTTCCAATGCCCTTGAGTTGTTGGCATAGTTTTGGATAGTTTTTCCTTTCTTCACTTCCTCACGCAGCGATACGACTTCGGCTTCTAATTCTTCCCTTTCTTGGTTGCTTTCTTCCAACTTCTTTTGAAGTGACTCTTCAATGCATTTGTGTTCTTCAACTTCAATTTTGAGACCTTGAACTTGTTCTTCAAGAGTTTTGGAACGGATCTTCTCCACCTTGAGATCTTTTATAAACTTGATTGCTTCCTCATAAAAATTTTCTATGGTCCATCCTTCTTCTTCGTTGTTTGATACATCTTGTTTATTGTGCTTGGCCATAAACAATACTCTCTCATTGGCTTCTTCTTCATTATCATTGTCTTCATCGGATGATGAGCTATCTTCTTTAGAGAGAAAGTTCCTTTTGGATCCTTGCTTGTTGAATTTATTAAAGCCTTTCTTTCCTTTTGAGTTGCCATTACTTTTGTTTGGACATTTTGCTACAAAATTCCCAACCTCATTACAGCTGAAACATATCAATGTAATGAAATTCCTTCTTGGAACACCTTCATGTGTCTCCTTGGCTTTGGAGCATTCTCCATCATATTGTCCATAATCAAGACCCAAATACCTAGGCCTTTCGTCAACAACAATTGGCTCAACTATGCCTTGTGCATGTTTGCTCAATCCTTTACCTTCATAGCCCATTTTCATCAATAATTTGGACCCTATTCCTCTAGTGTGTTTTTCAAAAGCACCTACCAATTCATTTTGAGAGGAATAGAAGATAAACTTGAATTTCATACCTCATTTTCATGCACATACTTGGATAGGGTTTCTTTGGCATCATGGAGTTGAGTCTCCATCTCATGCAACCTTTCAAGAAGCTCTTTCTTCTCCTCCTTCATGGCCATCAAATTATCTTGAAGTAAAGTGTCATCCTTCCTATCTTCAACCAACTCTTGCACCATATCTATCATGATGTAGAGCTTTTGAAAACATCTCTTTATCAAAGAGTCTTGTTAAGGAAGATTGGTTAGAAACAATGCTTGATGAAGCAACCATCACATTTGTAATGCATAAAAATATTCTTTGCTATGATTTGAGAGCTGAGTCCTCAATCTTAACCTTATTCTTTGTTCATCTTACACACATAAAATTTCACACAGTTAAATTCCCCTTGCATAAGTACAAAACCAATAGCTAATTCTCTAGCTAACCTTGGAAAACCATTCCAGGGGTAAAATGAGCTAAACTATGCTATGATACCAACTTGATATGAATATTGGAAAAACTAGTTTTGTTGTGCTAGCTTCCTCGTCAATTAAATAAAAGTGTTTAAGGATCGTCTCAAATTAGCAAGTTTTGAGAGGGTTTATGTGTCAAGTTTGTGTGTCTTTTATGAGCAATTTATTAAGTAAATTAGCTTTAAAAAACTCATAACATCAATTAAATTGCATAGAATGTAATACACAACAAACACATTACACAGTAGCAAAGTTCACCCCTCCTGGGCTATATCTCCATGGACCTGCTTCAATAGCTTGGCCCTCTTTGGATTAATGGTCAATTATTTGATCACATGCACTTACAGTGCTCCAATGGCTTTGCAAACTACTCCATTGGTTTTAAAAGTCCCAAAACCCCCTAGGTAGCCTCTTATGGCTCTGCAAATGGTCTTCAGGTGATCAAAGTGGAAAATTCACTTACATAACTACTCCTCTGCCTCTGCAACCTACACCATCATGCTAAGAGCATCCAAATCATCTAGTATTGACTCTTTTTGAGCCTCAATTGGTCAAAATATGCCAAAGTTATGGCTTCTTCAATTTTCCCTAGGAAAACTCCTCCAAATGTGGAGAAACTCTAGTTAACGCTGAAAAAACTGGAGCTAGCACCAAATTTGGTAGCCTAAACCAACTTAATCCACAATTAAAGGTCAGATTAATTAAATATAAGTGGTAGTTAACTATAATTTTAGCGCTCTAAGCACGTTTAACCAAAATTCAGATTAAAAATCGGATTAGCGCATAATACATTGTTTAATGGTTAAATAAGTGGTTTTAATGAAGTTAATATGCGCTTTATGCATTGGCCTTCGCCACGATTTTGGGCACTGGTCCTATGGACCCAGCATTGGGGCTGGCCCCCATACCTCTTCCATACAACATATTTGAACTTTGAATAAATGTCATGACACTTATATAATAAGAACCTTGGTTGTGGTCTAGTTGTAAGATCTGCTCGTAGTGTGGGGGAGGTCACGGGCTTGAACTCAGCCTCCGCCCATCCACAACATAAAAAAAATTCCCACCATATAAAAATGATATTTGAACCATACATAGTAAAAAATTCGGCCTTTGGGAGGGCACATGGCGGCCTCTGGGCTAGCCACATGCTAGCATCCCATTGGTTTTTCAAAAACCAACCATAAACTGCCACATAGCCCAAATATTTGGGCCAACCACAAATTGACACTTTTCAGCACACGATTGGCTGGAGGAAAACCATAAATTTGACCGCTTTGACCCTGTTTGACAATTTTTCTTTAAATTCGTCTGTTTGGTCAAGCGGACAACAAGCTCTGACTTTCACATATGGAGTCGTTTTTTGATGAAACGAAGTTCGCTAGATTCCTGGAAACAATACCTATCCATTCATTCTAGTTTGGAGAAATTTTGAGCACTTTGAATTTTTAGCAACTTTTTGCCCCCAATTCAATTTCTAATCACCAGGGCTTCTAGGACTAGTAACTAAACCCATAATTGTTGTCGGGCTTAGAGATTTTTTCCAACCAGGGCTTCCAGGACTAGTAACTCAACCCACCAATGGCTTCCAAAGAATTTTTCCTACCAAGGTTTCTAGGACTAGTAACTCAACCCAAGTTGTTACAGATATTCCAGATCGTTTGTCCAACCAAGGCTCCAAAGAGCTAATAACTCAATCCACAACCAAAGGAACATGAGAACCAACTAGAAAAAAAGAAAAAAAACAATGGATATCCAGGAAATGTTAGGAAAAACCACTGTCAATCTAGGAAATACTCCATTCCAATGACATAACATAACCAAGAACCCACATACATATGCCATGCATGCCAAAACTAGTAATGAAATCATACATGCAACTCGGTAGATGCAAGAAAAACTCATTGTAGTTTTCGATCCCGATGTCCTCTTGTGCTTTCCTACTCTTCCTTTTCCTTCTTGCTCCAAATTCCAAGTATGCCACACTCCTCCAATAGTGCTCCAATAAAAATGTAAGTGTCCAAGAGTATGAGAGAGAGAGAGTAGAATGAGAGTTCCAAAAATGAACTAAAAAAAGGCCATGAATTGATCCTCAAAATCCATTTTATTAACAAGGCCTCTAATTTCTTCAATTTTCCATAATTTCCCTTCATTTTCCTCCTCACATGTAACCTGTGACATTTCACCTTCCTTTTCTCCTATTTTCCATTATTTTCATAAATAAAATGCCAATAAATGCCTCATGCATTTCCAAATCCTTTTCCATCTCCTTCTCCAATTTCCATAGCCATTAATTAGTCACAAGTGATCCTCGTCACTATGTATTTTCCCAACATTCAACTTGGAATACATGTCCCATGACCACGGTCTTATTTTACCTTTATTAACTTTATTACATGGATTTTGACCAATGTTGTTATAAAACCCTTCCCCTTTGGGGAACACCATCCTCGGTGTTCAATGACACCTACAACCAACAAGACTGCAGAAAGAAAAAAATACTGTCGATGAAGCTTTATAACTTATCTCGTTGCATTATTTATAATTATCAACTTTCTGAGAAGAAAACCAACATGACAGCCATATTGACATGACACCCATACCACTTATTGGAGCTTTATAACACAACTCATGGCGATAATTACATCCATATACATATATACATATACCAAATCATCACACCAAAACATATCCCAAAAACATTTACTCAACCAATGAATATAGAAGGATACACAACGTACATATGATCCTACATCTCCCATGTAGCTTCATCGGGCCCAAAGTGCTTCTATTGCACTTTCACTTGCTAAATTGCCCGGTTCTAGAGCATGAACATTTTTCTCTACAAAATACGTTGAATTTCCTGCTGTAATTCTGTTAATTCCCTATATTAATAGTGTAGTCCCTTATTATGTTAGTGTAGCCCCACTTATTGTTATTGTTGTACCCCTGTAACCCCCATATTTTTATTATTGTGCCCTTACATTATTATTGTTAGTTTGGCTAGGATTACATTGTGGCCCCACTAGGATTATATTATGGCCCCATGGACTCCTATATATAGAAGGAGGTTTTTTTCATTTGTATCATCCAAGAATTGTTCATTTATGTAATGTATTGGAGGTTTCCTCCTCGAAGTGGCTTATTTCTAAGGCGTTGATATCTTTTTTCTTCTATTTTTGGAGCTGGTTACACAACAAATTCTCCTTCTAACTCCACCTTCAATGTAGACCAGTCAATCACATGATCAAAATCTTAACATACTTCTTAACTAATGGCACATGGATAACATCATGGACTTTCACTATCGGAGGCAGTGCAAGTCAAAAGGATACTGGTCCAATCCTTTCAAAAATATTGAAAGGTCCACAAGGTGCCAACTTGGCACATGATCCAATCCTCAAGGAGCTGTTCTTGGGCTTAACCATCCACTAATGGTTGGGTGCCAACCTATGAGTTGAAGAATGTTATGAAACCAACTCCCAAAATAGAGATCAACTCCTTAGAAATCAGCCACTTTGAGGGGGAAACTTCCTTTGCATTACATAAATTAATTAATGCAAAGGATAGATTTTGGTGAACTTACTGTGATATTGATCTGAGTTATTTATTATTTATGTTATGTTGAGATCACACTGTTTCTATATTTCATATTGATTATCGTGCGAAGATATCAGTTATTTTTATGCATGTTTATTGATGATCGATAAAATATGCTTAAGTAATTGCATTTTTAGATCTGGATCTGGTTTTTTTATGCTTATCTGCGCTGAAGCGATATGTATTGTTTTGTTAAGCATTGCGCACATTATTTTATTTTTCCTTATTCTGTTACGCACATATGTTATGATTGATCTAAGTCTGCATTTGATTTTCTTAGGAACAATTCATTATTTTCTCCCTCAAGATGCGGAAACCTGGTTCCAGCACCCCCCCATACAACTTCGAGTGAAACTTTGATCTGGGCAAGCATGTCATTTCCAAAATGGCCAGTAGTTAGAGGGTTTGTTGGCTTATCCATAAACTTTGAACCTTGTTGAGGACCCCTCAAGCTAACAAGGGCACATTACTCTCCTGCCTAGTTAATTTTATGTGAGGTTTTCTATCTACTTATTCAATGGATATGGAGGATACTTATGTTCCATCCTGAATTAGTTAGATCACACAAAGTGCAAGGTGAAGAAAATAGATGTAAAGTATCACTTCTAGTCCCAAAGAACTAATAAATCAAATTGAAACTTTAGCTAAAAACCTTAGATGTGCTTAGAATAGGTTATTCATGTGAAAAAATAAAATAAAATGGTTCCTTTTAATGTTTTTTCCAAACCAAATGACCTATCTGGATTGTATTGTTAAATTAATTAGCTAAATTTTGTTAGTGATAGGTGTAGGAAATTATTGGTTGCAACCTAGATCATAAAGTAGAGAGAAAAAACTTGAGAAATTATAAATTTTGTGAGTTTGCATTGTAACATACCCTGGCCACCTGCCATCTATTCTAGCCTCTAATAACCTATTATCACTCTGTAATTCTGAAGGCTGAAGACAGAATTGTTAGCCACCGATAAAAATCTATCATTTCAAATGGTGGCTAAATCATTTTTAAGCCTTCAAGAAACAATTTTATGGCCAAAATTGTGAGTTATTGGAGTCTTATGAAGATAACTAATCTTTTAGTTAATATTCACTGTTGTTTCCCTCATAAACATGAAAAATCTGTTGTTTTCTTGAAGAAGAAGACTGCTCAAAAGCCCATTTTTCCATTCATTTTACCCCTCTTTTCATTCATAAAAACTCCTTTTTTATCCCTTCTTTCCTTCATAAAATTCCTCCATAAGCCTCTTTTAACCTTCAAAATCACTTCAAGACCCTTTAAAAACCATTTGGTCTCCTACCATTTGGTTTAAAATGCCTTCCTTCCCCTATCTGAACCCTCAAATTTGCTTAAAAACCCTGTTTTTAGCCTAAAAACACTTATATTACATTATGTAGAATTTTATCCCCCGAGGGCTTAACTTCTATAACCCCCGCCTCTCATAGGACCATAAGCCATGGAACCAGGTGCTAAAAGTCCTTAAACCCCCGTCCAAAACCTTTTTCTCCTTTGTATTTTATAAAAACCTGACTTTCCCTTGATATTTCATAAATCCGATAGATCAAAGTTTAAATGAATATCAGCCGTCGATCTAAACTTATCAACGGTAATCGGCCAATCGCATCACAAGTTTCCAACTTACCCTTTGTTTTTTTCCCTTCCCGACTGTTGATCTGCTTTATCAACCCCAGATCCGACGGTCCATATCGCTCCCCGTTCAAACCCACCCTTCCGCCTTTGGCCTCCATGATTAAATCCTGACCGTCAATCTAGTTTTTAGATCGACGGTCCTCGCTCCATCGCATCGCAAAATTTCTTTTGTCCATTCCCTTTCCCTCCTCCGATTACGATCCCATGATTTAATCTCAGCCATTGAAATCCACAAGAACCAACGGCCCAGATTTAATCACGCTCCGCCATAGCCCTCCGACATTTAAACCCACCAATTCAATCCTGGCCGTTGATCTCTCTTAGATCTAACAGCCTATGCTTAATCGCATCAGCACATTTCCTTTGTGCCTTCCCTTTGCTTCCGCCAATTTGCGACCTTGCGATCAAATTTGGGCCGTCCATTTCATATATCTTATGGCCTAGATCATTCTGTGACTACAAATTTCATTTAACCCCATTTCACCTCCGCCAACGATTTTTTCCCCCTTTTCATTACATTTTCCTCCATTCCATTATAATTTCACCCCCTCTGCATTATAAACTCCTGATTGATCTCAGCCGTTGATCAATCTGATCTAAATCTCATTCACCCAACTGCCTCCCCATTTGACCCCAGCAATAAATCCTCACCGTTGGTTGATTTCATCCAATGGTCACAATTAAATCTGAGCCTCCAAAGCGGTTTAAACCTATCCCCGCAGGATTTTCTTCACTTTTCTGTAGTTGTGCAGGTTTTAAAGGTTTCTCAATTGTTTTAAAAGAAAATCCAAGGCTGGGGATGACGATCCCCCAGGCCATTATCCATGAAAACAAAAAATCTGCATGGTTTAAATTATCATTTTATCATGCCTCATGAGCACTGATCACACTATAAAACCTTTTGCGCACCTGCAAAAGCAACAAAACACAGTAAACCTTGATCAGAGAAAGAGTATCAGTGTCTAGGCATAAAATCAAAGCAGAAATTAATGTTTAATGATTTTTAACATAGTCTTGAGGGATTATGGCATAAATTTGACTATCAAAAGCCTAATCCACTCAATTGAATACCGTATGAAGACCAGAAGACAAAAATTAGGCCTAATTAAGCCTATAACACAGGATTAGAGAAAATTAACAGTGTTTTAGGGAAGAACAATCAGATCTATCAGTTCGAGAAGCCTCCACTGCCACATCAGAGGCTAATTGAATCCTCTCTAGCTACCAAAAGCCACCTACTGCCTCAAAGAAATCAACGAAGGCATAGTTATTGCTTATTTCAAAGCTATTTGTTTAAAGACAGCTGAAAAGTTATTTCAAATCAAAGAAACTTATTACAACTGTCAGCAAAGTTATTATAAAGATAAAAAAAGCCCTGAAGTCAATCTTCTCATCCATTAAGTCTCAAAAAATAGAAATGGAGTTATTGAACAGAGTTATAGGTCGAATGCATCCCTGCCTTATACCTTGCATGGTTTTCAAGGTTGAGGATTGCATTTACTATGGAATTAATGATACTTAAACCCTAGAAATTCTTTCACCTCCTCATTCTTCTATAAATACTTCTGTAGAAGATGAGATACAGGTTGGTCACTGCATACCTGTTGCCTGTAAATATTTTTCTGAAGCTTTTGTAAGCACTGTTTGTAATTGGAGATACCTAAGTTGAGATGAGAAGTTTGAAGCTGTAGAGAACCACAGGAATTGATGATTGTAACTGGTTTGAACATCAAATACAAGCTAATTTATGGGATCCTGGTCTATGTCAATGGTGATGTGTTTCTTATTATAAATTGTTATTTCCTTTTTGTTTCCATTCTGTCCACTTTCTCTGATAAAGAACAACAAATATAGAGCTAGGATTTACTCTTACCAGTACCCTACTCTCACTGATAAGCTTTATCTTTATGTTTTCTTCCAATTGTGTATTTCAGAATGATTTAATAAAGTCCAAAGCAGCTAAGGAATGTTGGTGTTCCCATGTCTTACTATCTAAACTTTAAACATTTTTCTTGAATGTTATTTTCATTACTTACTAAGTAGAGTTGGACTAGGAAAGTTTATGGTTTTCCTTGTCTTCTAGTTTTCCTCCAAAGGTCGTTTGAAAGTTTCCCTTAAGAGTATGTTGAAAGCAGGATAGGTTCAAAGCCCTTACCTGATCTTAGACTACTTTTTATGTTTATCTAAAATTTTATTCTTTTGAATATGCTGAAATCAGGATAGGTTCAAAGTCCTTAATTGATCTTAAGCTATTCTTTGTGTTTTTTAATGTTTTCTATTGAAAGTGCATCAAAAGCAGGCTAGTTTCAAAGTACTTACCTGATCTTAGATTACTTTTATGTCTTCCTTAAGTGCATGCCAAAACCAGGATAGTTTCAAAGTACTTACTTGATCTTAGGCTGCTCTTTGTTCTTCATCTGTTTGATTCCCCTTCTTATTGTCTCATTCCGTCCATAAAATCAACTTAAAGAGATCATTTGACATAGATGACTTTCCCCATAGACCACTCTTGAACCTTTCTGTTTCAATTAAATCCTATTATGACTCCATAGCCCAATGGATTAAAGCTGCCTCTTGCCTATATTGTTAGCTGAATCATTCTTTCACTTTCATACACCTTCACCCTTCATTTAAACTTCCTTCACCTTCATTTTATCTTTTCCCAACCAAAAAACCAAACAAAACCTTGTTCCCCATAACTAGCCTAATATCATATTTCAAGCTTTAAAGATAAATCAATCTTTGCACTTATAGAGAGATCCTTCTCTGGATTCAGGAGGGCTAGGTCCTAGAATCCCAAATTGGTTCATAATGTTGCCTCTGTAGCTTTAGTCTTGCCAATCTGCTAAAATTACGGGGACCTAAAATTTCAGGCTACTCTGCTGGGGACCTCTGAGTAAAATCCTTATCCCAAAACACTCAGTGTTCAGTACAATATAAGTAGCCCTCTTCAAGCACTACCAAAGAAAATGGTAATCATGATAAAACTTATTTGAATCGGTGAAAAACTAAGTAACCCTTAGGATTCTCATAAGAACTTATCAAACCTTGAAGGAATCAGCTAGCTTAGCCATAAGAGTAAACTTTCTTTGTCTCATCATGGTAGCTAAGTGTTGAAACAAATTTAGGACACTCTTAGAACCCATAGGACTGAAAAAACTTAGAAAACCCAAAAAAAAAAAAAATTATTTCAGATTGGTATTCAAATAAACATGGTGGTGGACCATAAAACATTTTACCTCCAAAAGAGCTAAAAATTTCCACCTGGTGACTCCACAATCCTAAACAGACCTTAAGACACCACTGGGAAATCCATTATCATCATAACATCATTTAAACTTAGTTAAGAAGGCTTTAAGGATTAAATTTTTTCTTGTTTAAAGAACAGTTAGCCTCCTAAAGATTGTCATATTTGGTTAAAATTTTCTTGTAAGTTGGGTCTGAAAAACATAGCATAGTGGCTCCTAGAAGAATTCATACTAGAGCCTATTCTGACCCAAACCCTCCTGAGATAGCTGATAACCCTGAAAGAATACTTAGGAAGTCTCCTAAGGCCAAATATTCAACTATTTTCAGACCAATTGTTAGAACTAATTCTGTTCCTGAAAACCTTACAGCTCTACAAGAATCACAAGTTGACTTAAGAAATCCATTTAGAACTAGGTCACTTGATGATATAGATCTATTAGATTTAGAGCCTTCCCTTTCATCTCGAGATAGAGGTGAACATCTTAGTAGTAGAGAAAATACTCCACCTGATTTACATTTCCTACATAATTTTGGTTTCTCTCATCCAAGATCAGCTCAACAGTCTCTTGCTGGTCCATCCACTTCTGTTATCCACACATCCACAGTTCAAACTACACCATTCCATAAACCTCCTCCACTTGTAAACCCACCACTTTTTCCACAACTTCCTATCATGGCAACATGGTATGCTCCCCTAGTCCTTCCTTTACCTCTAGTCAATATTCCACGGGACTATCAATCCAAGATACCATTGTATGATGCCAGTGGTGCTACTACTACTTCACAACATGTGGATAAGATGAATGACTACTTTGACAGAAATAAGATTGATGATGAAACTGTCAAACTTAGATTATTTGCTCAAAGTTTAGGGGGAGAAGCAAGAAAATGGTTCAAAGGCTTAACCCCTCACAGTATTAATGATCTCCAAGCCTTCCATCAGTTATTCTTAAACAAATGGGAAGTTAAGAAAAACCCTCTCCAAATACTTTCGGACTACAAGAATCTCCAAAGAAACCTTGGGGAAAGTGTCCAAGCTTATTGCACTAGGTTCAATAGTGTGATAATGCACTTTCCCCAGATCTGAAACCTCCACAAGGCTCAGCTTTAAACAAGTTCCCTGAAGGATTTGATCCTGAAATGGCTTATCAGCTGAGAGAGAGAGATATCCTTTGACTCTTGAAGATGTGCAAAAAGGAGCTCTTGCTATGGAAGTTAATTTAATGGAGAAAAGAGAAAGAATGAGGAATGAGAAGAAAGTGTCCTTTAGAGAGGAATATACACCTTCCACATCTAACTCAAAGATGGAAAGAATGATGGAAGAAATGATGAAAAAAATGAGCATACTTGAGAGAGCACAAGCTAGTCAAAACCAATCAGCTCCTCAAAACAGAAATCAAAATCAAAATCAGAATTTTATGAGAAACCAGCCTCAAAATAGACCAAGGGAGGATGATCAATAGATTTAAACACCTCCTTTTCATCAAAACTATGTAAGTGAAGCTGAAGAAACAATGGAACATATAGAGGAAGATGATATAAACATGTTGGGAGTAAACAATGATGATTTTGAAGTTCATTACAATAGGAAACAAGGTCTATACACACCCTATGATGATAAAAGAGAAGAAAGTGAATTTTATTATCAAGAATTGGAAAATGTTATCATAGAAACCCCAAAAGAATATGACCTTAGGATTAAAAGAAATCAGGAAACTCCCAAGACTAAGACTTCTGAAATTTCTACAAAAAACAACCCTGTAAATAAACCCAAAGTTACAAAATAGAAAGACAAAACAGTGGTTGTAAATTCTGATAAAAACAAAGAGAAAGGCACTCAAATGAATGAAAAACAGAGTGTAGATCTTAGCAGCGTTAGCACCTCAGTTAGTGCTCCTGTTAAAACAATTTTGACCAATGTAAATAGAGAAAATCAGCAAGCTGATTTTGTTGAGAAGATGGTGGTTAATAAGGCTGAAACAAACATTGTAAAAAATCAGTTGCCTTTTAGTTTGGAGCAAGAAATTTCCAAGATAAAAATATTTGTTCCTCTTACTGAATTAGCCACCCAAGATGTATATAGATCACAAATTTTGAAGGCTTTTAACATAACAGAGAATAATGACGCTGTCAATCTTAATGATGACCAACCGAGCTCATATTTGGTCCTAAGATTGAGGGTAGATATCAAGAAGGACTAGTTCCTCCTTTTTATGTTAGTTTAAAGATTCATGACAAAATTTTACACAACGCTATGCACGATTCAGGGGCCTCTCATAACTTAATGCCCAAAGCTGTAATGGAGAGCCTAGGCCTTGAAATCACTAGACCATACAAATATCTTTACTCCTTTTACTCAAGCAGAGTGAAATGTTTAGGTTTGATCAAAGACCTCTGCGTAAACTTAGCAAAAATTCCAACCAAGTGTTTAGTAATGGATATTGTAGTGGCTTATGTACCCCCCAAATATGGTATGTTGTTATCAAGATCTTGGAGAGCTAAGTTACAAGGAACAATGCAGATGGACATGACATATGCTACCATCCCTATTTTTAATCAAACAAGAAGACTTTATAGGGAATATCATATGCAATACATGGTTACCAGCCAAGAGAGACCACAAAACTCTCCTCTTTATTCTGTACATACAGGCCTTGATTCATTTATTCTTTTCAACGATGAAACATTCAGTGAACAAGAAACCTTAATTGAATTAGTAACAGATATAGAAAAAGAGGAAGACAAGACAGAAGTGTCAAAAATAGTTTGCCAAATCTGAAAATCACAGCAAACAAATCATAGGCCTAGAGTTGCAAATCAGTCATCCATTGCTTTTTAACCTTGAGAGTCAAGAGAAGAGTCCTCAACACAATGAAAAACATGAGGAAATAAAACAAATTCAACATAGTTTTGATCTACAAGTACAATCCAAAATCACACTAGATGAAGAGGATAGTAGTCAAATTAGTGAATATGAAACTAGTCCTCTTTGGAGTATGAACTTTGATGGATATTGCACTAAGAATGATGCAGGTGCAGGAGTGTGGCTTCACAATACAATGAACAATCATACTGAAGGGCATTCTTGCAAATTAAACTTTCAATACACCAATAACATAGCTGAGTACGAAGCCCTTCTTTTAGGCCTGTATTTATTGAAGAAATTAGGGGCCAAAAGAATAAAGGTTCATGGTGATTCTGAACTAATAATTAGGCAAGTGAATGGGGAAGACACTGCAAAACATCCCAGACTTAGAGCCTATAGAAATGATGTCATGGATTTATTGAAAACATTTGATGAATTCAAATTGATTTTTATCCGAAGAAACCAAAATATCCAAGCTAATGGTTTGGCTTTTGCTGCTAAAACGTGCCTAACTCCTTATGAAACCAAACAATGCACAACTCAAATCAAATTTAGACCAGTTGTCCCTGATAATGAAAAACATTGGCAAGTGTTTGATGGAGACAAACAAATAGAAGACTTCAGAAATGAATTTGAGCTACCAAGTTTGAATTCAGATTATGAAGATGATTGTTCTACTGAAGAAAATCTACTTGATGAAGAAGAAAAGTCTCCAGAGATTGCTGAGATAAAATTTTTAGCTAACAAACTTGAAAATAACACAGAGATTGGTGCAGATTTACAAAAATAAGACTTAGAAACTCTGCAATCTAACAATCAAAGTTTGCCAAAAAGACTGGCCCCCTTAGAAGAGTTGTTTGATTTCAATGATATTGCCAAGAAACCAAAGTGGAGCCTGTTGAAACTGAAGTTGAAGATTGTAATATAGGCAGTGAATTAAAACCAAAAATGATCAAACTGTCTAAAACTTTACCAGCTCACATCAAACTAAAATACATTGAGCTATTTAAGGAATTTTCTGATGTTTTTGCATGGAGTTATGAGGATTTAAAGTCTTATGACACATAAATAATTCAGCACAAGATACCCCTCAAAGAAAACCAAAATCCCTTTAAACAAAAATTGCGCATAATCAACCCTGTTCAATTACCTTTGGTTGAGAAGGAAATCAAGAAAATGTATGAAGCTGGAATTATTGTCCCTATTAGATATTCAGAGTGGGTGTCTAATCTAGTGTCAGTTAGAAAGAAAACAGGAGAAATTAGGCTTTGTATTGACTTTAGGAACTTAAACAAAGCTTCATTAAAGGAAAACTACCCTTTACCTAAGATGGATCATATTTTACAAAGGGTAGTTGGTTCCAAAAGAATTTCTTTGATAGATGGCTTCTCAGGATACAATCAGATTTTAGTACATCCTGATGATCAACTAAAAACAGACTTTACTACACCTTGGGGCACTTTCATGTATGTGAAAATTCTGTTTGGTTTAATGAATGCTGGTGCTACATTTCAGAGAGCCATGGATATTGCATTCTCAGAAGAATTAGGCTACTTCATCATTATTTACCTTGATGATATCATTGTTTTTTCCAAAACAGATGAAGAACACCTAGAACACTTGAGAATAGTCTTTGAGAAATGAAAAAAGTTTGGGTTATCTTTAAATCTGAAGAAAACAATGTTTGGTCTCCAAGAAGGTAAACTACTTGGACACATCATATCAGAAGAGGGGATAAAGATAGACCCAAAAAGGATTGAGGCTTTATTGCAAATCACTCATCCTAGAAACATCAAGGAAATTCAATCTTTCATTGGAAAGATTAATTTCTTGAGAAGGTTCATACCCAACTTAGCTGAAATCCTTAGAAACATTACGAACATGCTGAAAAAGGAAAAAGGAGTTAAATGGACCTTGGAAGCAAAGAAATATTTTGAGCTGGTGAAACAAGCATTAACCAGAACACCAGTTTTCATAAGTCCTGATTTTTCAAAATATTTTTTCATTTTTTCATTTGCATCAGAACATACAGTGGCTATTGTCCTATTGCAGAAAAATCCACAGGGACAAGAGCAGCCAATTGCATTCTTTAGTAAGGCATTGAGAGATGCACCTCTGAAGTACAATATCATGGAAAAACAAGCCTTTGCCTTAGTCAAAGCCTGAAAAAACTTTAGAGTTTACATTCTACACTCCCACATAATTTCATTTGTGCCAAACTCAGTTGTAAAAGACATTCTAACACAGGACCCAGATGGCAAGATAGGTAAGTGGATAGCTGTGATACTAGAATATGATTTGGAAATCAAGCCCACTAAACTCATAAAAGGCCAAGGACTAGTAAGATTAATGGCTAAATCTAATTTTTAAGCTCTTAATATTAACATGATAGATGCATTAGATGAACAGGAAGAAATAACATCTCCCATTGTTGAAGATCATTTTATGAATTCCTTCTGGTATGCTGATATTTTATATGTTTTTCTCAATTTGAATACACCTCCTGGTTTATCCAAGACTAAGGCAAGATTTTTAAAGATAAAAGATGTTAACTACTGCATTTTAGATAAATGTCTATATTGGAAAAGTGCTAGTGGGTTATTTCTTAAATGTTTGCCTGAGAATGATGCAGAGAAAATCAAGCATGAGTTCCACGAAGGAGAATGTGGAGGCCACCTCTATTGGAAGACAAATTCCAATAAAATCCTTAAAGTTGGTTACTATTGGCCCACCCTCTTTCATGATGTCCATAAAATGATTATTTCCTATCATAAATTCCAACTCTTTGAAGCCAAAAGAAAATTGCTTCCCTTACCCTTGCATCCAATCACTGTTGAAGCTCCTTTTCAACAGTGGGGTCTAGACTTCATAGGAGAAATCTAGCCACCCTCATCTACCCAACATAGATGGATTCTCACTGCAATATACTGCTTTACCAAATGGATAGAAGCCATCCCTTCTAGGCAAGCCAATGACTCTGTCATCATAAAATTTATTGAAAATCATATCCTATCTAGATTTGGCTGCCCTAGGAAGATTATCACTAACAATGCTGCTGCATTTGGATCCAAAAATATGGTTGAATTCTGTCACAAATATCATATTACATTGGGCCATTCTACTGCTTATTACCCTCAAGGTAATGGGCTAGCATAATCCTCAAACAAAATTTTGGTAAACATAATAAAGAAGTTGCTGGAGGACAATAAGAAATCATGGCACACAAAGCTAGTACATGCACTTTGGGCTGACAAATTAACACTTAAAAAATCAATTGGAATGTCACCCTACCAGCTTGTTTATGGAGTAGATGCAATTTTTCCAACCAGCCTGGGAGTGCCAGTCATGAAGCTGATCCAAGAAGTACAATTTGAAGACAATGACATGATCAGAAGGATTAATCAGACCATACATCTTCATCAAACCAGAGAGGAGGTCTACAACAGAGAATTACAAAAGCAAGAGAGCGTCAAGAAGCTTTTTGATAGAAGGAAAAAGGCCAGTGATTTCATCATTGGTGACAAAGTTTTAAAGTGGGATTCAAGGAGAGAAGATAAGGGCAAGCATGGGAAATTTGATAACCTATGGCTTGGTCCTTATCTCATTCATTCTACTACTGGTAACAATGCCTATTTTCTGCAAGAATTGAATGGAACTGAACTGTTTGGGAGTCCTGTCAATGGCAGGATGCTCAAACATTATTTTTCTTGACCATATCAATTTGGAAACCTTTTTATTTTTTTCTCATTGTGAATATTACATCCATCATTGCAATCAAAGTTATAAAAATAAAAAATACAAAAACAATAGAAGATAGAAAAGAGGGCAAATTGTAAAAAACAAGAAAGGTACAGCCCCATACCAAAAAAGAGAAACAAAATCTGAAAGTGTGCAAGCTCAAATGCCACTCCTAATAAACACACACCTAGTTATTCATATAGCCTAATCATGACTAATTAGTTTTCAATTTACTGCTGATAGGTTAGTGAAATATATTTTTCAAACAACTTAATCTTGGCTTATGAGTTAGGTAGATTAGGATAGAAAAAAAAGGGTTCAAACAAGCTTAAAATCTGAACCTATGAGTTTCGAAAAGATGCATGGCTCTAATTTGTTTAAATCTTGAGCCAAAAACAGAAGCAAAATGGTTCTAATATGCCCAAAACTTGAACTAGAGAACAAATAGGGAATAGCTCAAACAAGCCTAAAAATCAGAGCTAAAAAGATAATGAAGGATGTTCTTTAGTTTTCAGATCTTAATCCTTCACCATTTTACTTTATTTTTCTGCAAATTTTAGTCTATGTGTAGCTTGTTTTTATGCCATAGACCAGTAACAAGTTAGACTGTTCATTCCTGACTTGACTGCTTTTAAATTTCTGTTTTAGAAATTAGAGAAATTAATTCTGTCAGACAGTCTAATCCTGACATAGTGTAGTTAGGTAGAGAAGCTTATGAACTCACCTGCTTAATTTGAGTTCATGGAGAAATAAGGGTATAAATAGACTAGTTTTATGCTTTCAAAAGAATAAAATGTTTGTAAAAAGAGTTTTCCAATCTAAATGCACTATGAAAGAAGAAAAAATGTTAGATAATTTAGGATTGGGTAAGTAGAAAGCTTGTGTTGATAGAATTCCATTGTTTTTAATGGCTGCTAACATTTTCAGAGCAAAAGAAGATCAACAAAGGAAGAAAAATTGCAGCCCAATGGATGAGGCATTGATTAGCTTCCAAGAGAAGACATGTCTGAGGTTCTGGACATCTTCAAGAAGATGCCATCCCCATGTGGAGCCACTGCTAGCCACCGATAAAAATTTGTCATATCAAATGGTGGCTAAATCATTTTTAAGCCTTCAAGAAACAATTTTATGGCCAAAATTGTGAGTTCTTGGAGTCTTATGAAGATAACTAATCTTTTAGTTAATCTTCACTATTGTTTCCCTCATAAACATGAAAAATCTGTTGTTTGCCTGAAGAAGAGACTGCTCAAAAACCCATTTTCCCCTTCATTTTACCCCTCCTTTCATTCATAAAAACTCCTTTTGTATCCCTTCTTTCCTTCATAAAATTCCTCCATAAGCCTCTTTTAACCTTCAAAATCACTTTAATACCCTTTAAAAACCATTTTGTCTCCTACCATTTGGTTTAAAAAGCCTTCATTCCCCTTTCAGAACCCTCAAATTGGCTTAAAAACCCTGTTTTTAGCCTAAAAACACTTATATTACATTATGTAGAATTTTAGCCCCCAAGGGCTTAACTTTTATAACCCCCACCTCTCATAGGACCATAAGCCCCGCAACCAGGCGCTAAAAGTCCTTAAACCCCCATCCAAAACCTTTTTCTCCTTTGTATTTTATAAAAACCTGACTTTCCCTTGATATTTCATAAATCCGATAGATCAAAGTTTAAATGAATATCAGTCATCAATCTAAACTTATCAACGGTAATCGACCAATCGCATCGCAAGTTTCCAACTTACCCTTTGTTTTTTCCCTTCCTGTCGATGCGATCCAACGATCAATTCCCGACCATTGATCTACTTTATCAACCCTAGATCTGACGATCCATATCACTTTCGTTCAAACCCGCCCTTCCGCCTTTGACCTCCACGATTAAATCCTCACCGTAGATCTAGTTTTTAGATCGAAAATCGTCGCTCCATCACATCACAAAATTCCTTTTGTCCATTCCCTTTCCTTCCTCCGATTGTGATCCCATGATTTAATCTGAGCCATTGAAATCCACAAGAACCAACGGCCCAGATTTAATCACGCTCCACCATAGCCCTTCGACATTTAAACCCGCCAATTCAATCCTGGCCGTTGATCTCTCCTAGATCTAACAGCCCGTGCTTAATCGCATCGGCACATTCCCTTTGTGCCTTCCCTTTGCTTCTGCTGATTTGTGACCCTGCAATCATATCTGGGAGTCCATTTCATAGATTTTACGGCCCAGATCATTCTGCGACCCCAAATTTCATTTAACCCCATTTCGCCTCCGCCAAAGATTTTTTGCCCCTTTTCATTACATTTTCCTCCATTCTGTTATAATGTCACCCCCTCTGCATTATAAACTCCCAATTGATCTCGACCGTTGATCAATTTGGTCTAATGGCCCGGACTTAAATCTAACTCTCATTCACCCAACCGCCTCCCCATTTGACCCCAGCAAGCAATCCTCACCATTGGCTGATTTCATCCAACGGTCACGATTAAATCTGAGCCTCCAAAGCAGCTTAAACCTATCCCTGCAATATTTTCTTAAATTTTATGTGTTTGTGCAGGTTTTAAAGGTTTCTCAACTGTTTTAAAAGAAAATCCATGGTCAGGATGACGATCCCCCAAGCCATTATCCATGAAGGAAAAAAATTAGCAAGGTTTAAATTATCATTTTATCATGCCTCATGAGCACTGATAACACTATAAAACCTTCTACGCACCTACAAAATCAAAAAAACACAGTAAACCTTGATCAAAGAAAGAGTATCAGTGCCCAGGCATAAAATCAAAGAAAAAATGAATGTTTAATGATTTTTAACACAATCTTGAGGGATTACAGCATAAATTTGACTATCAAAAGCCTAATCCACTCGGTTGAAGACCATATGAAGACCAGAAGACAGAAATTAGGCCTAATTAAGCCTATAACACAGGATTAGAGAAAATTAACAGTGTCTTAGGGAAGAACAATTAGATCTATCAGTCCGAGAAGCCTCCACTACCACATCAGAGGCTAATTGAATCCTCTCCAGCTACCAAAAGCCACCTGCCACCTCAAATAAATCAACGAAGGCATAGTTATTGCTTATTTCAAATATATTTGTTTAAAGACAGCTGAACAGTTATTTCAAATCAAAGAAACTTATTACAACTGTCAGCAAAGTTATTATAAAGATAAAAACAGCCTTGAAGTCAATCTTCTCATCCATTAAGTCTCAAAAAATAAAAACGGGGTTATTGAACAAAGTTATAGGTCGAATGCATCCCTGCCTTATTCCTTGCATGGTTTTCAAGGCTGAGGATTGCATTTACTATGGAATTAATGATACTTAAACCCTAGAAATTCTTTCACCTCCTCATTCTTCTATAAATACTTCTGTAGAAGATGGGATACAGGTTGGTCACTGCATATCTGTTGCCTGTAAATAGTTTTCTGAAGATTTTGTAAGCACTGTTTGTAATTGGAGATACCTAAGTTGAGATGAGAAGTTTGAAGCTGTAGAGAACCACAGGACTTGATGATTGTAACTGGTTTGAACATCAAATACAAGCTGATTTATGGGATCTTGGTCTATGTCAACGGTGATGTGTTTCTTATTGTAAATTTTTATTTCCTTTTTGTTTCCATTCTGTCCACTTTCTCTAATAAAGAATAGCAAATATAGAGCTAGGATTTACTCTTACCAATACCCTACTCTCATTGGTAAGCTTTATCCTTATGTTTTCCTCCAATCGTGTATTTCAGAATGATTTAATAAAGTCCAAAGCAGTTAAGGAATGTTGGTGTTCCCATGTCTTAGTGTATAAACTTTAAAAATTGTTCTTGAATGTTATTTTCATTACTTACTAAGTAGAGTTGGACTAGGAAAGTTTATGGTTTGCCCTGTCTTCTAGTTTTCCTCCAAAGGTCGTTTGAAAGTTTCCCTTAAGAGTATGTTGAAAGCAGGATAGGTTCAAAGCCCTTACCTGATCTTAGAATAATTTTTATGTTTATCTAGAACGTTATTCTTTTGAATATGCTAAAAGCAGGATATGTTCAAATTCCTTACTTGATCTTAAGCTATTCTTTGTGTTTTTTAATGTTTTCTATTGAAAGTGCATCAAAAGCAAGCTAGTTTCAAAGTACTTACCTGATCTTAGATTACTTTTATGTCTTCCTTAAGTGCATGCCAAAAGCAGGATAGTTTGTGTTGTCAATCCTAGAGACAGCCTTGAGTTGTGAAAGACCAGTGCCTAGGACATCTTATATAGCAAGGAGTAGTATGATATAACAAGGATAAATAGCATAAAAAGGCTCTTTTGCTATTTCAGTTTTAACAGGAAAGATCAATGTAGATGGAACCAGAATATTCATAAACTCAGCATAATGAAAGGAACACTGTAGAGGCAAGATGTGAATTATCAATATAAATTTATCAGACAATTCAAAGGCAACTTTCTGTAAGGAGAGCTGGATTCTGAAAATGCTTTACCGAGATAAAAATCAAACGGCATTTGCTGTGTGTGAAAAATAGAAAGAACACTAACCACTAATGAGATGAAATCCCATAAACAGATCTAAACATGAGATGGGCTTATGATAATAAGAATCCATACATGTCTCTTTATTTTAAAAATAACATCCCATAGCACTTAATATAGAGGAAGCATGTATGAAGTGGAAAATGAAATAGCATATCATGACTGAGCCATATTTAAAGAGCTAGACAGGTTTAGCATAAGTATGAATGGTGATAAATTCATACTAGAACCAGTGAGCCACTCGCATTCCAGAGCATGATACAAGAGAAATGGAAATAGTGAAATGAACAGTTAAACTATATCACATAAGGCAGAGTTACAGACTATAAAGCACCAAGACAAAAATCTTCATCAAAGATAAAATTCCTTATCATTGAGACCCAACGGGCTCTTCACATTTGTATTAAAGCTTCAACAAAATTCATACAAAAACTCTTTCACAGCAATTTCTTCAAAAAATCTAGAACCCTTTTTTCTCTTTAGTTGTTGCTCATATAGAAGCCTAAGAAACATGAGCGAGAAGATATTTTTGGGAAAAATATCTTCCTCGCGTTCTCGTAATCAGTTGGAGGTCTCCATCAAAAATAACCAAAATTCATGATGAGGAATAGAGGCATCTCATCACTTACAGTTAGGCTCACATCCATTTTAAACAAAATATTAAACAATAGTTTTTACAGAAAGTAAAATGCAAGAGTGAAATGTGAATTCCACTCGAAATTTAAAAGTAATAAACTAAAGTGAAAATAAAAGGCCACTAGGTCCGAATCATGAATTGACAATATTCACTGATGAGATGGAGTAGAGGCGGTCGCTAACACAAGTGGTGGAACGTTTGATGATGAGCTGGTGACCTGGCTGGCATACCGGGTGCGTCTTTGCTGACTATCTGCTACAGGTTCAGGCATCGATACGAATCCTTCCACCTTGATATAGGCTTCGGCGAGGTCGTCGAAACTTGCATCGGTGGGGATCTTGTGCTTTACCAGATGGAGGAGAGAAAATTCTTGGCGGAGTGATCAAACAATGGTATCATCTTTTAACCGGGTGGTTTTATCTGAAAGTATATCGGTTCGGTCCATTTCTTCCTGGAGACGTGTTTTGTAATCTGATAATGGTTGTAGCATGGAAGAAGTGGTAGGATCTCAGCATGACGTAAGTTCAACTGCTGTGATCTCGGCCCAAACCATATCAAACCGATCCATATTGGCTGCCACTTGTTGTAAGGCCCTTGAAGCTATAATGCAGGCATAATCTTTGTCAATAATATTTTGGCATTCAACGACCTCCTTGAACTGACTTGCTATGCCATGCTTCTCCACATCATCAGATTTCAGCCCTTTCAAGAAAGAGATATAACTTCTGGCATGCTAGGCTCCGCTGGATATATTGATATTTCCCTCATGAATCTTCCTTCGGAGATAAAGTGCAAACGATTTTATTTCTTCAATAATTTTCAGGAAACCCCACTGCCCTTTCACCACCACGATGATTTCTGACCAAATTATTCTTATGGCCTCCCTGAGGGTGATATTACCCTTCAGACAGCTGTTGAGATCGTTGATGGTCTTTTGTTGGTCAGCTTTTTCCTTTTTTTCCTGCTCAATTTCCTTCTGCATAGTCTCTATCTTTCTAGAATTTTCAGCCAAGGCAGTTTCCAAATCAGTGATTTTTAGCCTTGCGGTGGAAGCCTGCTTCTCTAGTGTAGCGTTTGTAGCCATCGCTGTAGTCAGTTGATCGGACATCGAACTAGTTCTGGTTGGGCTGGAGCTGGTGCACAACTATGTGTATCCTAGGTCGTCTGTAGTTCCGTCAGCCTGCCCTGAAGAACAGCCATTGCTTCTACCATTTTTTCCTTTTCCTCCTTCTCCTTTGCCAGAGAGTCAGCTAGGTCTGCTTTATCTTTGTCGGCCTGAGCTAATTCAGCTATCTGCACATGATGGGGAGCCAGAATGCTAATCTTGCATTTCAAGGACGCCACCTCCTTCTGCAATTGCTTGATTGACGTAGCGTTGTGGATTTGATTCTCTAGTTTCTTTTCCTTTAATCGACTCATGGAGAGCACGTACTTGATTCGTGAGGGTGTAGGAATTTGCCTGTTCTTTTCTGAGAGTCTCCCTCACTTGGGTGTGCTTAGTCTCCAAATTTTTCAACGCAATCGTGAGCCGCATTACCTCATCTTTTAACATATCACCAACCACCTAGAACAGGTTACATTTATCAAGGGCTAGTACCTTAGCCATGTCGATCGCATACTCGAGCACTCTGTAGCTGGTGGTGCCTACATCTGGGTCCAAAATGGCCTTGGCCATAGCCAATACTAGGTGTTCTGTGTCCAAATTCATGGAGGCTAAAATCCTGGTATGGTACTTCTCCACGTATCCTTCTAGCTCGGCCTTGTACTTATCCCAGATAGCTCTGGCTTTCAGGCTCCTTTCAGTTGCGACCTGTGAAGTATCATTTCTAATAGCCTGCGAAACTTCGAAGTAATCAGAGGACGTAGCACCTTGAGCCCAATTCTTCTCCCGTCGGGTTTTCCATATGGTATGAACGGCTCGAGCAACTGCTCTTCCCCTATTATCTCTGCCTCGCTTGTCATTGTTTTCTTCTTTTTGCGAAGGGGGGAACCTGTTCCTAATGGGCCCACTTCTTCTTCTTCTTGACCTTTACCAGCTTCTGCTCTTTCCCCTGTGGCAGATGAATCTATCTTCATCTGCGAAAGTAAAGGCAAAGTTTCAAGATTAGCCCTCCACTCTATAAACAGTCTCGTTTCATGCACATAAGGAGTAGATTTGTTCCTCCTTCTTCTGTTAGAGATGATGCCCCACGGGTCGTAGGCCCAAGCCTTCCCTTGTCTAAAATCCATGTCTTGCAGTAGCTTCTCAACAATGGGGAGGGCATGTCTTGAATTGACAATAAAAGGGCCACTAGTAATGGGAAATTTCAAGATGAAAACTTTCCTTGCAGGGACGAAGTGGAGTTGGTCAGATTTTAGGGTCTGCCGAATGTACTCCAGAGCATAAATTCGTCGAGCAGGAAACACATGAAACTGGTAGGGGGGAACCTCGGCTCCATAGACTCGAATTTCGGTGTAATTGTCATATAGGTACCAATCCCTTGTAATTTGGGCTTTACTAGCTTGTAAACAGCTTTTCATCTCAAGAAAAACCCTAGGGGAGGGAGAGTCATGGATGATAGTGTAGGAAATAGGCATGAACTCATTTAGAAATATGGAATAACCCACCCCATTTGGTAACTGGTGTGTTGCAAAGCTCCAATCGAAAACTAGTCGGGGTTTCGAATTTACCTTATACACCCTCTCTAAACCCAAACCCTCGAACTTATCGGCATGCTGATATAGGATGAGGTAGAAAACCATAGAACAGAAGTGGAAGTGACCATTTTCTGAAAGTTCTTGGAACTGGGCTTGAATGTTAGAGGCCAGGAAACCCGAGATATCTAGAACTACCCCCGTTTGAGACATTAACTGTAAGAAAGAGACACATGCCCTGGAAATTTCCCCCAAACAGCCTACACCTAACAGACCTGCGATGAGAGCGAGGATGGGCTGCACTTCTTCTTTGAATAGACTCAAAGGGAAAGGTTTTGCGAAAGGAAGAGATGTGGCCTAGTTTTTGGTTATAGAGGAAATGAAGTCTCTTTGCTATTCCTATGGAAATTTAGCGAACTGAGGGGTTAAAGTCATTTCACTGAAACTGGTGTAGCTCGCGCTAGTGGGAAAGTGAAGGGCTTTTCTGATAATTTCAGGAGAAAGAGAAAAAATCATATTCCCTTGAGCTGAGAAAAGGTGCCTCGACGTTCGTCGTAGGCATCTCTGAGCCAGCAAATAAACTCGACCACAGGATAGACTGGAGGGGTAATTTGATGGTATAGGCCTGATAAAACCACCTGATATCGATCCCTATTCTCGACATGTCGTCTAAAAAGCTCAGGTTTGATACTGCTGATGAGAAAAGGGTATTGTGGATCATATATTTTGGCTTGCAGGTCTAATAAGCGCTCGAACCCAGGAGGATTTCTGGTTTCACGGACCTGCGGGGTCTCTGGTTCTGTTTTCTTGGGGGTACCCTATCCCATGACTAATACAAATTGTTTAAAAAGCAAAAGGAAACCAGAGGGGGTATGGAGGATGGAATACCTGTGTAGTGGGAAATCTGCTTAGGAAAACGATGCAGGGGTACTGATAGCGACCTGGTGGACCTAGCACTGGGCTCCCACTTTAGTTTATACCATAGCTGGATACCTGAAAAGTTTACTGCAGTAAAATATGGGGGGACTGTTATATAGAACTGAGGATGGTTTGGCAAAAGGTGGAATGGTGATGTAAGTGGGGTGAGCGTCATAAGGATGCTGACAATGGAGCACGCGGCGCGTAGGGATTGGGCGTTTAACTGCAAGTGGGTGAGCGCCGCATGCCAGGTTTATTACTGGTACGAGCCTCAGTGCCAGTTCACCTATGGACTTACCTTACCTTTCTTCTGCGTAAGCAGCTTGGTTCTCGAAACATATTCCTCGTGGAATTGTAAAATACCTGGCATGAAGACTTTAGGGCCCGCACCTCACTCGCCATATATTTCTTATCTCGTATCAACCCTCGTGACATGTTACCGCAATTCCGCGGGGGTAAGGGTCTCTCACCCCCCTCTGGTCCTTGACCCCCCCGAGATTACACATGCGGAGCCTCATTTCCACGTGCATAATATAAAGGCGGGCTATATTATAACATTTTTCGTTTTAGACCTTTTATACCATACCTTCACTTGTTTGCTTCATGTTTGAAGCCTCTACGTCTTCCTCCTTTTTTGGACACGTGCTTAGTTATTCAGCCATGTAACTTAGCTTAGCATTGTTTCTCTCCAGCCATTATTTAAACTTTTCACCACTAGTCATGACCTTCGATACTTTGCTACACAAGGTTATTTTTAAAAATGAATAATTTTAACCATATGATCAATATTGGCTCCACCTAGGGGCATCACATCCATCCTTGGGCATGTCGAGAACTTCGTAGACCACCTGTTAATCTTCTGTGAGGACACCACTCTTTAGCAATATTTATTTTTCTCTTCATAATTCATCACGACACACACATCATTCGAAGTAAACAAAGATGCAAGCAGAAAACCAATGTACCGTATAATACATCAGGCTCTCTCGGAAGGAATCAGAACTGGAAGTAAGGTTTGAGGAACTGATCGTTTACAGGGGCATCAAGCAAGTTTCCCTGTAAATTTTCCAACTTGAACGTGTTATTGCCCCCTTGTTCCACAATTTTAAAAGGGCCGAACCAGAGTGGGTCAAACTTACCATGTTTCCCCTTATCAGCTCTTTGAATATCCCATCTGAGCACTAAATCCCCAACCTGCAACTTCTTGTCCTTGGCATGTTGATCAAAAAGGTTCTTCATCTTCTCTTGATATTCAGTCAGCCTCTAACTTACCTGGTTTCGTGTTTCTTCTAACTCCACCGGCTGATTTATTCCCCTGGTCACATCATCGAGTTCTTCTTGACTTTATTTCATGAATCGGGCTACTGGTAAGGCTAACTGTATTGGGAATATTGTTTCCCTCCCATATACTAATTCATATGGGGACTTCCCGGTTGCTCTCTTGCTGGTAATCCTATTGGCCCACAGAGCGAATTTCAACTAGGAATTCCAATTTTTCTGATTTTCGTTGATAGCCTTCTTCAGTGCTCTTACCAGGGTTTTATTTGAAGACTCTGCCAGGCTGTTTCCTTGTGGGTAATAGGCCGTAGAGTGACCTAGCACAATGTTATACTGCTGGCAGAAACTGAAAAACTTCGCAGACTTAAAGGCATGTGCATTGTCGATCACTATCTTGGCAGGGCAGCCAAATCTAGATATGATATTTTCTTCCATAAATTTCATTACCACATCATATGTTGCATTCCTTGCAGGTATAGCTTCCACCCACTTCGTGAAATAATCTGTGGCAGTTAATATCCACTTATGTTGACCACTTGACGGAGGATGTATTTCATCGATAAATTCAATTCCCCATTGTTGGAATGGTTCATCCACGTGAACAGGGATCATGGGCAGAGGTGCCAACTTCTGTCTTTCAGCAAACCTTTGGCATTTCTCACAAGCTCTAGCCTGGGCAAACACATCTCCAAAGAGTTTGGGCCCGAAGAAACCAGCCTTCAGGATTTTGTGAGTAGTGGCCCTCCAACTATAATGACCTCCACAGATTCCTTCATGAAATTCAGCCATTATGTTTTCTACCTCACCCTCTGTGAGACACAGGAGGAAAATGCATGAGGGATCTCGCCAATACAGCTGGCCATTGGCAACAACGTACTTTTGTGATCTCAACCTTAGTGTTCTGTATTTAGCTTTTTCAAAGCTAGGAGGGCAGCTGAGTGTTACAAGATATTCCACTATCTCTTTGTACCAAGGGCTGATGAGGTACTTCATATGTGTCTTCTAAGTAGCTATCTCTACTCCCTGTTGCTCTTCTTTCTTCTCAAACTCCTCATTTGCTATAATGGACAGATTTATACCCAGAGCTTGACAGTTTGATATTTCAGACAAGATTTTGGCTAACCCTTGTCCTTTGATCAGTTTGGTAGGGCGGATGTCTAGCTCATACTCTTGTATTTTGGAAATCCATTTCCCTCTTTTTCCTTCGCTATCTCCTTGGATAAGAATATCTTTTACAACTGTTGTAGGCACAAACACAGTGATATGGGACTGCAAGACGTACATACAAAATGCTTTAAGAGATTTCACCAGAGCATATGCCTTCTTTTCTAATATGTTATAATTCAGCTTAGCATCACGGAGCACCTAACTGAAGAAAGCGATGGGCTGCTCATACCCTTCTTCATTTTTCTGCAATAAAACTCCTGCCACTGTATGAGGTGATGAAAATGAAAAGATCATGAAAGGTTTGGCATAGTCTGGTCCAGCTAGCACAGGGGCTTCAGCAAAGGCATTTTTAATCCTGGAAAATGCCTCTCGTGATTCCTGGGACCACTTTACCTCATTATTTTTCTTCAGCATGTCATTTATATGTCTAAATATCTCAGAATAGTTAGGGATAAACCTCCTCATAAAGTTAATGCACCCTAGGAACACCTGCACCTCCTTTTTATTTCTGGGAAGAGAAATGCCATTTATAACTTCTACTCTCTTAGGATCTATTTTTACCCCATCTTTGGTTACAATATGTCCCAAAAGCTTACCCTCTTCTAATGCAAACAATGAATTCTATGGATTGAGAGAGAGACCATACCTTCTGCATTTCTCAAAAGTTCTATGCAAGTTTTCAATGTGCTCTACATCATCTTTTGAGAACACAGTGATATCTTCCAGATATATTACCACAAACTTATCTTTCTCCCCAAAAAAAGCAATGTCCATGGCCCTTTGAAAAGTGGCCCCTGCGTTAATCAACCCAAAAGGCATCCTGGCATACACAAACGTACCCCATGGAGTGGTAAAGGCAGTCTACTTCTAATCTTCTGGTAGTACAACCACCTGATTGTAACCAGAGAATCCATCCATCATCGACATCCGAGAAGCTCCTACCACTTTCTACAGGATGTGATCCATCTTGGGCAGGGGATAATTATCCTTTAAGGATGCTCGGTTTAAACTTCGGAAATCCACACATAGCCTTATTTCTCCATTCTTTTTCCGGACAGGGACTAGGTTTGCTACCCACTCAAAATATCTCAATGGCACAATGATTTTGGCCTTCAACAGTTTCTTAATTTCTTTCTCAATAGAGGGAAGCAGCAGGGGATTTATCTGTCTAAGCTTCTGTTTATGTGGCTTCGCATCCCCCTTCAATGGAATTTTATGTTGCATGATGCTGATATCGAAGGTTTTTAGGTCTTGATAAGACCATGCAAACACATCTTTGTATGTCTGGAATAATTTCTGGTAGAGCTCTTTATATTCCTCTGGGACTTTCTTGGATAACTTCACAATTTTGGGGTCAACATCAGTACCAAGGTTAAGATCTTCTACCTGATTTTCCTCCTCAACTTTGTTCGGCTGTAGTGGGACATCGTTCCTGTTAAAAAACCTTTCTAAGGGAACTAGTCCTCGGGGTATAATGTTGCCTTTTAGTTGCAGAACTTTATGGCCAACCACCTTTTCTTCCCATTTATTTTCTGAAGTGTTTTTAGCCTCTTCTTCTTCACAAGCATCAATCTCCATGTTGGAGAATTCACCAACTGTTTCTAGGAATCTTTTCACTTGTTCCTCATCCTCAAACACCTGCCAATGCTTAATGTTATCTGGGATTGATGGCCGATAACGTACCTCAATTTCATATCTTAGTAGAGGGTTTTGAGGTGGACGGAAAGTACTGGCAGCAACCGCAAGGGAGTCTGCCATCTTATTCTGCTCCCGAGGCATGAACTGAATATTAAATGCCAAGAAAAAATTCTCCACTAGGTCCCAAACTTCATTCCTATAAGCCCTCAGCCTAGGATGTTTGGTTTAACACTGATTCTTCACCTGTCTAACCACCAGTTCTGAATCTCCCAGAACCTTTAAACTCTGTATGTTCATGCTCCTGGCTATCTCTAACCCTAACATAAGTGCTTCATACTTGACCACATTATTAGTGGCTTCATACTCTAGCTTGAAAGACAATGGGACCCATTGGCCTGTAGGAGAAATAAATAATACTCCAACCCCATTACCTTCTCTGGAGTTTGCTCCATCAAAATGAAGTGTCCAGATTCCTACTTCATGGCTCTCTATGGACTTCTCGGTCTTGATCTGGCAGAATGATGGTTCATGAGCATAATCTTGATCTTCTTCTAGCATTAGACACGAGAAATATCCCTCCTTACTATAAACTGGAGAATTAACTGAGTTTTCAGCCTTGGTAACCGTCTTGACAAATCTAGTTTCCCGGTACAGCCTCCTCTCCTGGCCACCAAAAATCGGGATAGTAGAATAGGTCAATTCCAACTTGATTGACCCACCAATTTTAGCCCCCCAGGACCTTGACAGCAACATGCCGAAGTGAGCCGGGATTTCGGCCACCACGATGTCCATCACCACACTTTTTGCTGGGATTTGGGCCAAATTAACCACCAAATCCTTGATCATACCCAGGAATTTAACTCTTTTGGAATCAAATGAATAGAGGTCCTTGTATGGAGGGGTGATTTGTAATCTTAGTTGTTCCATGACCGACAGGGGCAATAGGTTATGGGAAGATCCTAAATCTAACATGCAGTTATGCAACAGCAGGTCATGAATTACTAAGGACACATAAAATGGGGGAGTATAAGCATCTAATTCCTCAACATGTGGGCCAAATACAACCATGGGTATTTCTTCTTGAAGGTTTAGACTATCTGGAATATGTGTTACTTCTTGGGGAAGCATAAAGGATGTGAACTGAGACTGATATGCAGGCTACTTCAACAATTCGGTCAAAGGAACTTGGATCTTGACCTTCTCAAGCTCCTTTTGTAAACTGAAGGCAGAGGAGGACTTATCTACTAACATCTCTTTTGACTCTTTGCTTTGGACCAGGGGTTTGACTTCCTTTATGACTGACTTGACATTGGGGGGAGTAACAACTTGTGAAGAGGAAGGAATTTGATCAGCAGACTGCGGAGATTCGTTAAGAGGCCTCTTACCTTTGTCTGTGGTTTTTTGAGTTGTTGTCTCCTTCTGAGCAGATGCTTCCTCATGAGGTGTTTCTTGCTCTTGATCCTGAGTGTGAGTTCTCTTCCTAGAAGATCTGAGGTCATATCTTCTACTAAACTTTGCTTGCATGAAATCGAAAAACTGCTTGCAGTAGTCATCGATCTTAAGATCTTCGGTGCTTTCATTAACTTTTTCTTCCACATGTGATGGAATCTGCACTTCATCACTTCCTTGTAGGGGACATTCTACTTCATCACTATTCGAAAAAGCAAGGTATGCCTCCTCTTGCTCATAAGTGGTGTCTTTGGTGGGACCATCTACCTGACCTTCCAAGTACAGAGGGTGTGGTACCTGATCTTGTTGTTCCTTTTGTTCCATTTGCAGTATCTGCAAGGGTGGTTTTCTGTACTGAGAGTTGTACCCCCTGTTTGGAGCATTCTGGAAATTCTTGGAGGATGAATTCTTGGCCTCTAGTTCAAGTTTGACCAGCTTACTTGAAAGATTCTTAATCATTTTGTTCATTTCCTCAATCATGTCATTAGCTGTGTCTCTATCTTGGCTAGAGGTAGATAACTCCTCTTTACCCTTTCTTCTAGTATCTTGTTCATATTTTCCCTTTGATTTACCAGTGGAAGAAAAATTTTCCTCCAACTCTAGTGAATCTTTTTGAGCATCATCCAGGGTGGCAGGCTTTCTTTCTCTCAGAGAGAAACCCAATTCTAAGTCAAAAGCTACCACGAAAACAACTTTAGCAGCGGTTTGCTGAGGTTTCATATCAGCAAGAAGGCTCAAATACAATTTGTTAAATCTCTTGATGAATTCTGACACCCCTTCATTATGTATTTTCTTGAGTGTGTTAAACTCAGTAAGACAATGTCCATGATCTTTCTTCTCCCCCCATTTTCTGAGAAACGTATCTTCCATTCCTTCCCAAGTGGTGATGGAATGGTCTCCTAATGTCTTAAACCATTTTCTGGCTTCACCATCAAGAGATTACACAAATAGTCTTAAGACTACATCTAGATGCTCCACATTAAATTTCTCTACAAAAGAACAGAAGACCTCAAGTTGTTTTTGAGCTTCAATCTCATTTTCCCCATTGAATCGGGGTAAGATCTTTAGATAGTCCTGTGGCATATCATTCAACACTTGAGGTAATGCCAGGGGGGCATATTTATTCAACAAGAAGCTAGGAACATTGGCCATTGGAGGAGGTGGAGGTAGTGCAAGGGTTTGATGTGTAAAAGGAGGAGGAGGAGGTGGAAGTGAAGTATGAATGACAATAGGAATGTATTGGACAACAGCTTGAGGTGTTGACGGGAAAAACAGGCTGTTAATAGAAGATACTTCGGTGACTTCCTTGACCTCTTCGACTTCAGGAGTAGGGTGAAAGTTGCAATATGTGGTATCCCTTGACTCGGCTTCATCCTTAATTCGGACACCTCCCCGGGGTGGACTATCTGAATAGTAATCGGTATCTCCCACAGTGGAGTCGGGACCTTGCACTTGGGAAACTTGAGAGGAGGAGGACAGAACGTCTTCTAAAGAGAATTCAGGGATCTCATTATGGACTGACTGTCTTTCCCTCCAACTCCTTCTATGTTGGATCTTCTCTGGGTCAGACACAAAAGGTGTCTTTGGCTGAGACATATCTGACCTCAGGTGTGGCTTACGAGGAGCTAGGACTGCAAGTGAATTTATCTAATAAATGAATGTAGAGTCACCAAGGTGAGGGATCTACAACTCTCAACTCTCCATGCTCACCTATTTGAAGAGTGAATAAGGTTTTTTTTAGGCCCAGGGATTCAACTTCTCTCAACTTCGATTCCCCAGCAACGACGCCAAAAAGATGTTGTCAATCCTAGAGACAGCCTTGAGTTGTGAAAGACCAATGCCTAGGACATATTATATAGCAAGGAGCAGTATGATATAACAAGGATAACTAGCAAAACAAGGCTCTTTTGCTATTTCAGTTTTAACAGGAAAGATCAATGTAGATGGAACTAGAATATTCATAAACTCAGCATAATGAAAGGAACACTGCAGAGGCAAGATGTGAATTATCAATATAAATGTATCAAACAATTCAAAGGTAGCTTTCTGTAAGGAGGGCTAGATTCTAAAAATGCTTTACCGAGATAAAAATCAGATGGCATTTGATGTGTGTGAAAAATAGAAAGAATACTAACCACTAATGAGATGAAATCCCATAAACAGATCTAAACATGAGATGGGCTTATGATAATAAGAATCCATACATGTCTATTGCTTTTAAAAATAACATCCCATATCACTTAATATAGAGGAAGTGTGGATGAAGTGGAAAATGAAATAGCATATCATGACTGAGCCATATTTAAAGCGCTAGACAGGTTTAGCATAAGTATCAATGGTGATAAATTCATACTAGAACCAGTGAGCCACTCGCATTCCATAGCATGATACAAGAGAAATGGAAATAGTGAAATGAACAGTTAAACTATATCACATAAGGCAGAGTTACAGACTATAAAGCACCAAGACCAAAATCCTCATCAAAGATAAAAATCCTTATCATTGAGACCCAACGAGCTCTTCACATTTGTATTAAAGCTTCAAAAAAATGCATACAAAAACTCTTTCACAGCAATTTCTTCAGAAAATATGGAACCCTTTTTTCTCTTTAGTTGCTTCTTATATAGAAGCCTGAGAAACATGAGCGAGAAGATATTTTTGGGAAAAATATCTTCCTCGCGTGCTCATAATCAGTTGGAGGTCTCCATCAAAAATAACCAAAATTCATGATGAGGAATAGAGGCATCTCATCACTTACAGTTAGGCTCACAGCCGTTTAAACAAAATATTAAACAACAGTTTTGACAGAAAGTAAAATGCAGGAGTGGAATGTGAATTCCACTCGAAATTTAAAAGTAATAAACTAAAATGAAAATAAAAGGCCACTAGGGCCGAATCATGAATTGAAAATATTCACTGATGAGATGGAGTAGAGGCGGTCGCTGACACAGGTGGTGGAATTTTTGCTGATGAGCTGGCGACCTGGCTGGCATACCGGGTGCATCTTTGCTGACTATCTGCTACAGGTTCAGGCATCGATGTGAATCCTTCCACCTTGATATCGGCTTCGGTGAGTTCGTCGAAACTTGCATCGGTGGGGATCTTGTGCTTTACCAGATGGAGGAGAGAAAATTCTTGGTGGAGCGACGAAACAATGGTCTCAACTTTTAACCGGGTGGTTTTATTTGAAAGTATATCGGTCTGGTCCATTTCTTCCTAGAGATGTGTTTTGTACTCTAATAATGGTTGTAGCACGGACGAAGTGGTAGGATCCCAGCATGACGGAAGTCTAGCCGCTGTGATCTCGGCCCAAACCGTATCAAACTGATCCATATTGGTTGCCACTTGTTGTAAGGCCCTTGAAGCTATAACGCAGGAAGACTCTTTGACAATAATATTCTGGAATTCAACGGCATCCTTGAACCGACTTGCTATGCCATGCTTCTCCATGTCATCAGATTTCAGCCCTTTCAAGAAAGATATATAACCTCTGGTATGCTGGGCTTTGCTGGATATATTGATATTTCCCTCATGAATCTTCCTTTGGAGATAAAGCGCAGACGATTTTATTTCTTCAATAGTTTTCAGGAAACCCCACTACCCTTTCACCACCATGATGATTTCTGACCAAATTATTCTTTTGGCCTCCTTGAGGGTGATATTACCCTTCAGGCGGTTGTTGAGATCGTTGATGGTCTTCTGTTGGTCAACTTTTTCTTTTTTTGCTTGCTCAATTTCCTTCTGCATGGTCTCTATCTTTCTGGAATTTTTAGCCAAGGCAGTTTCCAACTCAGTGATTTTTAGCCTTGTCGTGGAAGCCTGCTTCTCTAGTGTAGTGTTTGTAGCCATCGCTATAGTCATATTTTCAGACAGCGAACTAGTTTCCGGTTGGGCTGGAGCTGGTGCACAACTATGTGTATCCCAGGTCGTTTGTAGTTCTGTCAGCCTGCCCTGAAGAACAGCCATTGCTTCTGCCATTTTTTCCTTTTCCTCCTTCTCCTTTTCCAGAGAGTCAGCTAGGTCTGCTTTATCTTTCTCGGCCTGAGCTAATTCAGCTGTCTGCACATGATGGGAAGCCGGAATGCTAATATTGTGTTTCAAGGACGCCACCTCCTTCTGCAATTTCTCGATGACGTAGCGCTGTGGATTTGATTCTCCAGTTTCTTTTCCTTTAGTCAACTCATGGAGAGCACGTAATTGATTTGTGAGGGCACGGGAATTTTCCTGTTCTTTTCTGAGAGTCTCCCTCACTTGGGCGTGCTTAGTCTCCAACTTTTTCAGCGTAATCGTGAGCCGCATTACCTCATCTTTTAACATATCACCAACCACCTGGAACAAGTTACATTTATCAAGGGTTGGTACATTAGCCATGTCGTTCGCGTACTCGAGCACTCTGTAGCTGGTGGTGCCTACATCTGGGTCCAAAATGGCCTCAGTCATAGCCAATACTAGGTGTTCTGTGTCCAATTCATGGAGGCTGAAATCCTGGTATGGTACTTCTCCACGTATCCTTCTAGCTCAGCCTTGTACTTATCCTGGATAGCTCTAGATTTCAGGCTCCTTTCAGTTGCGACCTGTGAAGTATCATCTCTAATAGCCTACGAAACTTCGGAGTATTCAGAGGATGTAACACTGTCTCGTAGCACCTTGAGCCCAGTTCTGCTCCCGTCAAGTTTGCCATATGGTATGAACGGCTCGATCAACTGCTCTTCCCCTATTATCTCTACCTTGATTTTCACTGTTTTCTACTTTTTGCGAAGGGGGGAACCTATTCCTGATGGGCCCACTTCTTCTTCTTCTTGACCTTTACCAGCTTCTGCTCTTTCCCCTGTGGCAGATAAATCTGTCTCCATCTGCGAAAGTAAAGGCCAAGTTTCAAGATTAGCCCTCCACTCTATAAACGGTCTCGTTTCATGCACATAAGGAGTATATTTGTTCCTCTTTCTTCTGTTAGAGATGATGCCCCGCGGGTCGTAGGCCCAAACCTTCCCTTGTCTAAAATCCATGTCTTGCAGCAGCTTCTCAACAATGGGGAGGGCATGTCCTGAATTGACAATAAAAGGGCCAATAGTAATGGGAAGTTTCAGGATGAAACCTTTCTTTATAGGGACGAAGTGGAGTTGGTCCGATTTCAGGGTCTGCTGAATATACTCCAGAGCATAAATTCTTCGAGAAGGAAACACAAGCAACTGGTAGGGGGGAACCTCAGCTCCATAGACCCGAATTTTAGTGTAATTTTCATATAGGTACCAATCCCCTATACTTTGGGCTTTACTAGCTTGTAACCAGCTCTTCATCTCAGGAAAAAACCTAGGGGAGGGAGAGTCATGGATGATAGTGTAGGTAATAGGCATGAACTCATTTAGAAATCTGGAATAACCCACCCCATTTGGTAACTGGTGTGTTGCAAAGCTCCAGTTGAAAACTGGTCAGGGTTGCAAATTTATCTTATACACCCTCTCTAAACCCAAACCCTCAAAATTATTGCCATGCTAATATAGGAAGAGGTAGAAAACCATAGAACAGAAGCAGAAGTGACCAGTTTATGAAATTTCTTAGAACTGGGCTTGAATGTTAGAGGCTAGGAAACCCAGGATATCCAGAACTACCATCGTTTGAGACATTAACTGTAAGAAAGAGACACATGCCCTGGAAATTTCCCCCAAACCGCCTACACCTAACAGACCTACGATGAGAGTGAGGATGGGCTGCACTTCTTCTTTGAACAAACTCAAAGGGAAAGGTTCTACAGAAGGAAGAGACGTGGCCTGGTTGTTGGTTATAGAGGAAATGAAGTCTCTTTGTTGTTCCCATGGTAATTTAGCGAACTAAGGGGTTAAATTCATTTCACTGAAACTGGTGTAGCTCGCGCTAGTGGGAAAGCGAAGGGCTTGTCTGATAATGTCGGGAGAAAGAGAAAAAATCTTATTCCCTTGAGCCGAGATAAAGGTGCCTCGACGTTCGTCGTAGGCATCTCCGAGCCAGCAAATAAACTCGACCACAGGATAGACTAGAGGGGTAATTTGATGGTATAGGCCTGATAAAACCACCCGATATCGATCCCTATTCTCGAAATGTCGTCTAAAAAGCTCAGGTTTGATACTACTGATGAGAAAAGGGTATTGCGGATCATAGATTTCGGCTTGCAGGTCTAAGAAGGGATCGAACCCGGGAGGGTTTCTGGTTTCACGGACCTGTAGGGTCTCTGGTTCTATTTTCTTGGGGGTACCCTTTCCCATAACTGATAAAAATTGTTTAAAAAGCAAAAGGAAACCAGAGGGGGTATGGAGGACGGAATACCTGTGCAGTGGGAAATCTGCTCGGGAAAACGACGTGGGGGTACTGACAGTGACCGGGTGGATCTAGCATTGGGCTCCCACTTTAGTTTATACCGTAGTCGGATACCTAAAAATTTATTGCAGTAAAATACGGGGGGACTATTATATAGAACTGAGGATGGTTTGGCAAAAGGTGGAATGGTGATGTAAGTTGGGTGAGCGTCATAAGGACACTGACAATGGAGCACACGGTGCATAGGATTGGGCGTTTAACTGCAGGTGGGTGAGCGCCATGTGCCGGGTTTATTACTGGTACGGGCCTCAGTACCTGTTCACCTATTGGCTTACCTTACCTTTCTGCCGCGTACGCAGCTTGGTTCTCTAAACGTATTCCTTGTGGAATTGTAAAATACCTGGCATGAAGACTTTAGGGCCCGCACCTCACTCGCCATATATTCCTTATCTCGTATCAACCCCCGTGACACGTCACCGCAATTCTGTGGGGGTATGGGTCTCTCACCCCCCTCTGCTCCTTGACCCCCCTGGAATTACACATGTGGAGCCTCATTTCCACATGCATAATATAAAGGCGGGCTGTATTATAACATTTTTCATTTTAGACCTTTTATACCATACTTTCACTTGTTTGCTTCATGTTCGAAGCCTCTACGTCTTCCTCCTTTTTTGGACACATGCTTAGTTATTCAGCCACGTAACTTAGCTTAGCATTGTTTCTCTCCAGCCATTATTTAAACTTTTCACCACTAGTCATGACCTTCGATACTTTGCTACTCAAGGTTATTTTTAAAAATGAATAATTTTAACCATATGATCAATAGTTTCAAAGTACTTACTTGATCTTAGGCTGCTCTTTGTTCTTCATTTGTTTGATTCCCCTTCTTATTGTTTCATTCTTTCCATAAAATCAACTTAAAGAGGTCCTTTGACATAGATGACTTGCCCCATAGACCACTCTTGAACCTTACTGTTTCAATTAAATCCTATTATGACTCCATGGCCCAATGGATTGAAGCTGCTTCTTGCCTATCTTGTTAGTTGAATCATTCTTTCACTTTCATACACCTTCACCCTTCATTTAAACTTCCTTCACCTTCATTTTATCTTTTCCCAACCAAAAAACCAAACAAAACCTTGTTCCCCATAACTAGCCTAATATCATATTTCAAGCCTTAAAGATAAATCAATCTTTGCACTTATAGAGAGATCCCTCTCTAGATTTAGGAGGGCTAGATCCTAGAATCCCAAAGTGGTTCATAATTTTTCCTCTGTAGCTTTAGTCTTTCCAATCTGCTAAAATTACAGGGACCTAACAAGAACCGCGGAAGGAAACATCAAACCACTTTGGAGTCTAGGACCTAGCCTTCCTGGACTTAGAGAGGGATCTCTCTATTAGATATAGCTTTCAATTATAGGGGAATTTTAGGCTAGATATTAGTGCATAGGTTTATTTGAAGATTTTTGGTTGAGGCAGCATAATAGGGCCATTGGGCTATGGAGTCACACCAATGTGCACAAATTCAGATGGATAAATAACAGAGGTCAGGTGCAACCAGGCAAGCTAGCCATGTCAATGGATCTTGACATCTTGTGAAATGGAATAGAGGAGGAGATTAAGGTTCAAAAGGAATGTAGAGAAGAACATATTTAAATTCTATATTTTGGTCTCAGAAGAAATCATAATGAATTGTTTCAAGACTATGCAGGGTACCCTATGGTAAATCCTACACAAAATTTTCTATCCACAGTTAAGAAAAGAAAACAGTATGAGCAAACAGGAGAATAAAAAATTACATGGGAAATGCTTCACCACAGAGCATAACACAAGAATCTAGAAAACAACATAATCCTTCCTTCATCCAAAAGAAAGTGCTTACAACAGAATGATTCTATTACAATGGTTTTTCCCTTCTAGGCCTCCTCTCATACTGCTAATGCATGTGGTATTTATACAAAAACTAATTCGGTTTCCCTACCTTACTTGGAAACATCTCATTGATCACAATTATCAGAAAATAGACAAGTTTGGCCATGCAAAGCCTGATTCAAACATCATTGACAATAACCCCCTCTATAATTAATTACGAGCAAATTTTCGTAGATCCAAATGCTTCAATGGCTCCTCGGAAGATCAAACAGTAAGCTTTGGGGGTGGTTGTGATGGTTTCAAAGAGGTAACCAATGGAGGCTCTGACATCTGCCTTTGTTTTACAGAAAAAATGCATTGGGTAATCAAACCTTTTGCAGTGCTATCCGCTTTCATTTATTGATGTTGGCGCTGATGTGTTTTTATACCCCTTCAGTCTCTCTAGTTATAACCATAATAATTCTGCATGAAATTCCCTTTGATGCATGACTCAACCTGTGGTGTATTTTTTCTACCCGAGCCCTTCTGGCTACATTTCCCCTTATTTCTTTGTAGAATGAGTTTCAAACCTCATATTCCCAATCGTGGAGGGATGGCGGTTGGTAGACGAGGATGGATGATGGATGATGTGGCATGGCAGAATTGGCAACGGCCATAAAACAGTAGCGGTTTGGGAGGAGGGTGGAAATAGCTTTTCGGAGGGGATGAGAGCAGTTAGCAGTATTAGACAAGGGGGGTGCAAAGTAATCTTGGGTTCGACACGTAGCCAAACAGGCGCTATGGCATACCACCCATTTCAGACCCCCCCCCCTTTTAATAAATTTTGAATGTTGCGGGGAGGCCGAAACTGGATAAGGAACGTTAGATGTAGGGAGAGGATTGGAGAGGGAGGAAAGGTGGAGGGCGACTAGAGGTGGAATAACATAGCACACGGTTGGGACCTGACTTGACCATTTTTCTACTCGAGTCCTTCATTTTTGCGTTTAACCCTTTTTCAAACAAAATAGCATAAAAAACCATTTACCCAGACTTGAAATATTATAAATTTCATCTTGGAGCAGCATCGCATACGTGCCCTTCGCACAATGCAAGAATTAACTTTTATCCTTCATACTTATACTTTAAGTTTTAAGATTTGTGGTTTGAAATCTGGTCCCACCGCATCACATATCGCACTCTAGAAATTATAACATTTATCTCCCATAGTTATTTATTAAAACTTGCGATTTACGATCAGGCCCCACAACATCGCACATCGTACCTTGACAATTACAATGCTTACCTCCATGCTTATTTATTAAAACTTGCGACGTGCGGTATGCAAGCCAGGGCCACGTCATCTGCCATGTCAGCTACCATGTCATCTTCCATGTCACCCTACCATGTCATCTTCCCTATCACCATCTATCACTTTCCATGTCACTACCCCATCACCATGCCACATCACCATGCCATGTCACTTATATCGCATATCGGCGAACGTAATATTTGTCCTTGCACTTGTTTTCTAAAATTTGCGATCTGCAATTGGGCCCCACCGTGGCATCGCATATCACACTTAGCAGTTTTATAATTTTACCTTCCCAACTTATCTTTTAAGTTTTGTGATTTACGATTTGATCGGGAAACAGACCCCACCATAAAATTTTCCAAGCGAACAAGTGCTTTTAGTTAATAAATGGAAAAAGCCACCCGAACCATGATATGAAGGGTTTCAAAGCATTCAAGGTGTATACAAGGATAACATGGGTCCCGCCAGTCCTGCAAATCGCACTTCGACGACTTTAAAATTTACCCTTGGGTGCTTATCCTTTGAATCTTGTGATGTGCGATTGCGAAGAGAGGTAGAGGTTTCAGACTTAGGATATAAATGAAGTGGGGTGTTTATTGTTGTTTATGTGACATATATATATGTGTGTGTGTGTGTGTGTGTGTGTGTGTGTGTGTGTGTGTATCAAGCGGCTGGCTGTGGGGGTGGAGCTGTGAATAAGGCAAGTTTAAGTGAGAAGATGATATGGCTGCTATTGGGTGGGTGGAGCTATAACCATGGAATTTCGTACTTTAATATAAAAGGGTTTATAGAGCAATAAGTCCCAAAGGTTATGCATGTGGGTTTTGGGGTTTGAATGGGATTCAAAGAATTTCATAAAATGGAGGAAATGAGGGGGAAAAGAGGGTGAATGAAATGGAATGAGGGTAGAAATGAAGTTTGATTCCCCTGACACCTTATCAACAACACTTCCTTCCTTCTAATGAATAGAAAAACAGATTGATTCCTTTGAAGCTCTTTACAGTCAGGATTTCCCTTTCTTTCTCTGAAAATAAATGATAGCCATGGGATATTATTTTCAGTGAAAAACATAAGCCTCAGTCACCATGTGATACTATAAATTACAGGACTCTAACATAACCGAGACAATGTTTTGTACCATTTATCCCTAGTAACCCGTGACCTTAAAAATTTTCCCCTTCCTGGAAAATTCTCACATTATAAATTACATAATACAATTCATACTAAACTGCATAACATATGCACAAACATATTTTTAACATAAATATGCTCCTTAATTAACATTTAGATGCATTTAATTCACATGTATGTGTGTCTATTTTTTATGTGGTTCACAGACCTTGAGATTGGTGACCGCTACATCCACGAACTATTTGTACTAGGAAGATCCACCTAAAGGGATCACTTCCTACTGGCTCAACCACGAAGCCTCACCCTGAGGGTGTCAAGGGAATTGAACCCATGACCTCTCAATAGAAAAGGTGTTTTAACGACAAGGACTCGACTATGTGTCTCGCTTCTTAATTAACATTATGAATTTCATTCACATGTATGTGTGTGTATTTTTTATGTGGTTCATAGACCTCGATATTGGTGACCACCACATCCACGAAATTTTTTGTACTAGGAATATCCACCCAAAGGAATCAGTTCCCGCTGGCTCAACCACAAAGCCTGACCCTGAGGGTGTCATGAGAATTGAATCCATGACCTCTCAATAGCAAAGGTGTTTTAACGACAAGTACTCGATTGTGTATCTCTCTCTCTCTCTCTCTCTCTATATATATATATATATATATATATCTATGTGTGTGTGTATGTCTGAGAGAAAGAGAGATAAACATAAACATAAACATAAACATTGTAGTAGAAATATAAACATAATAAATAATCACCTATATTTTAGTTTATGTAACAAGCTACAGGCCTTTGACATTCCACAAAACCATATACCACACTATTTGTTTCTTTAAATAGTGGTTCACCCCCAAGCTGGGGCTTTGATTCCTTGGGCATAAGCTCGCCCAAATCCTAGTACACACTTAGTACCAATAATCACTAGCCAAGGTAGCAAGATTTACAACCTCCAACTAATAGTCTTATGGCTTCTAGAGGTTTCATTTCCCTTGCAATCCTTCCAGCTAAACCTTCCAGCCTCACACAACCAAGGTGTTAAGTCCGAAAGACTCCAACCAGTAGTACTATGGATTCCAAGAGTTCCATTTCCCTTACAGGCCTTCCAATCACCCTTCTAGGCCTCACACAACCAAGGTACCAAACGTGACAGCCAGTAACCAGTAGTCGTGTGGCTTCTAGGGGTTCCATTTCCCTCACAACCCTTCAAAGTACCCTTCCAAGTGTCACACAATTAAGGTACCAGGCCCGACATCCTCCAAATAGTAGTCTTGTGGGTTCCAAGAGTTCCACTACCCTCATATGTCTTCCAAGTACCCTTATAGGCTTTTGTTTCATCACCATCGCCATGTTTTCATGGTCACATTTCTAAAATCATGAACAAGAACCATTTCATATTCCCGACACAATACAAGCAAATCCTTTGCATAATCCCCCTTCACAGTGCCAAACATGCATATTTATATATGCATTCTTTTTTTTTGCTACATGGCACTCCCTAAGCCCTTAATTGGATTTGTTATATGCATGGGAACTTTTTAATGATTATTTAAATCATATGAGTCCCTTTAAGTCATCCATGGAATCTCAACTCCACTTTCTTATTTTGTCTTCCAAATGGAAACCATTTTATTTTGTTAATATGCATGTGTTACACGATTACATTATCAGGCCTTCTAGCCTCAAATTATCAAACATGTATACATTGGCATCCTAGCCTTAAATACAACACATTCATGCACACGTGCACAATGGTCCCCATAACACATATACTCACATGTATCTGAGGACCACGGACCTCAAAAATTGTCCTTAGATCACCAGCCTATTTAATTTTTCCCAACTCATCAACCTAGTTCCAAATTAACATACTAATTACATTATCGGGTTCATAGGGGTGTTACATTCCTCTCCGCCTTATTTAGGGTATATAGATGAGGGTATTCCTCCCTCATCATATCTTCATGCTCCCACGTAGCATCTTCCAGACTAAAATGGGTCCAATTCATCTTTACCAAAGGGATAACTTAATATCGAAGCACCTTAACTTTCTCATCCAAAATCCACATTGGTTGGACATGAAAATATCCCTAAGGATCCACCTAAATCATTTTCCAATCAATCACATGGTTAGCATTTACATACTAATTAAATTCCTGGGGTCAGGCAAGGGTGTTACATTCCCCTCCCCCTTACTCATCATATCTTCATGCTCACATGTAGGATCTTCATGACTAAAATGGGTCCACTTCATCTTTAACTAAGGCTCCCTAAGACTCCACCTAAATCAGATTCCAATCAATCACATGGTTAGCATTGATAACATGATTTATAAGAAATGAAACATGAAAAATATTAGGTACGTTCATGGATGTTGATAATGTAATCCTATATGCAATTGGACAAATTCTCTATAGAATTTCAAATGGTACACAATATATTGTGATTAACTTTGAAAAATTGCCCAATTTTAGGGATATTTTTCTTGCCTTCACCCTTAATAAGACATGCTCACCAATTTTTAATTCTCTATTTGACTTCTTCTTATATGCATAACCTGTTTATCTATCTTGAGCAACCTTCAAATTATGTTTATTTTTTTTTCCACTTTCTCTTCCATTTCCCTGAGCAAAACTAGACCAACAATGGCCTTGTCAACGAGACCGTCCCAACTCATTGTTGTATTGCATTTATTGCATTCAAGGCTTCAAAAAAGCTCATATTTAAAGATGCTTGATAACCATTATTATATGAAAACTCTTCCATATGTAAATATTCTTCCCAATTAGATGGTTTGTCCATCACATACATCCTCAACATATCCTCAATCACCTGATTAATTATTTATTTTTACCATCCGACTCTGAATGGTGTGTTGTACAAAAAATTAAATCAATCCCAAATCCCTTAAATATGGTTGCCCAAAAATTTGGCATAAATATGGGATCTCTATCTGAAATAATTTCCTTAGGCACACCATGTAAGCTAGCAATTCCTTCATGTAAATATTAGCAATATTGGTTTCCATGTACATTAACTTCAATGAAATGAAGTGAGTAGCCTTAGTGATTTTTTCCACCACAAAAATTATGAATCATGTTGCTTCACTATTTTGGGTAGATTTGTATAAAATCCATGGATAAAATTTCCAATTTCCATTCAGGAATGGGTATTGGCTGTAGCAACCCCTATGGGTGTGTGTGCTTAGCTTTAACCTTTTTGCATTATGAGAACCTGGATATATAAACAACCAATTCTTTCTTTGTACCTAGAAAAAAGTATTGTTTTCTAACTATTAATATTGTTTTTTGATATGCTAGGTGCCCAACATAAGGCACTTTATGCATCTCAATCAACACTAAATTTTTCAACCTTTGGAAAATTGGCACATAAATTTTTCCTTTATACAAAATAATTCCATCTTCTTTCATCTCTTAATCATTGTATTTGGGTTGTATTTCGCCTTGTTATAGGCTAATTTTTATTTCCATGTGTTTCTTGTCTAAATTTCCAACCTCTAAAATTATGATTTTTAAATCAGATTTGCATGTGCTTATGGTTGTAGAATGCATTTTTTGCACCCTCTTGTTGAGTGCATCAAACACTTTATTTTCTCCCCCTTTATGTGCTTACTTTCAAAGTCATAATCATCCAAAAGCTCCATCCAAATGATTTGCATGGTATTTAAATGTGGTTGTCCAAACAAATTCTTTAACCCATTGTGGTAAGTTCTCAATTCAAACCTATTTCTTGTGAGGTAATGCCTCCATGTCTTCGAGGCATGTACAATAATGAGTGGAATAATACTTTTCATGCTCCTTGATATTCCTAGATTCATAGCACATAATGTGATCGTTCTACATGAGGACTTCTCCCATTCCTTCTTTACATGCATTTGTGCATAAAAAAAAAAAAAATCTTTATCTAGGTCAACTATCTTTAGTATAGTTGCACTTGTCAACAATATCTTCAATTGTTGAAAGGAACCTTCACATTTATGAGGCGAGTCAAATTTTTAACCTTTCCTTTTCAAGGAAGTAATGGGATGGGATATTCCTGAAATCCCTCCAAAAAAATATTTTTTGATAACCTATTAAACCCATGAAATACCTTACCTCTATCACATTATTGGGTGTTGGCCATTTTTCAATGGCTTTAATCTTTGTTGGGTTGATTACTATCCCTTCTTATGAAATAATATGATCCAAATAATAAATCTTTCCTTGGTAAAATGAACACTTAATCAGATTGGCATATAGTTTATGCTCTCTAAGCACATACAGAAACATCCTTAAATGGTGTTCATGTTGTTCCTTAGATTTATAATATGAGTATATCAGTCAAAAACACGATAACAAATTGATCCAAATAATTCTAGTAGACACCATTCTTAAGGCACATAAAAACACTTGGCGCAATAGATAACCTAAATGGAACCACCACATACTCATAATGCCCATATAAAGCTTGAAATGTTGTCTTATTGATGTCCTCTTCCTTAATCCTTACCTAATGATACCCTAATCTTCAATCAATTTTAGAAAACACTTTTTCTCCAATGAGTTGGTTAATCATATAATCTATTATGGGAAATAGGTACTTATCCTTCACTGTAAAGGCTTATTCAGTTGAAAAAATTCAATGCACAATCTCAATGTACCATATTTCTTTTTAGCATACAAGACCAAGGCACCTTATGGTGATACACTTGGGCATATGTATCATTTCCTTAAGATCTCTTCCAGGTGCATTTGTAACTCTTTTAATACTAGTGTGCTCACCCTATATTGTGTTTTGGACACTTGTGCAACTCTAGATACCAAGTCTATAGGCAAGTCATTATCTCCTTTTCATGGTAATCTTGGAATTTATGAAAACACATCTTCAAATACCCGAAGCATTGAGTAGTTCCCAAAACTTAGTGCTTAGTCCCCAGTCACATCCTCCATGTGGGATTCATAAATTTGTCACCCTTTTCTAAAATTATTTTTCAGCAGCATAGATAATATCTCCCTGATAGAAATTGGCCTTGTTATGGCTTGCACTTTCCTTTTTTACCTTCTTCATCTAGGCAAGTGAATATTTGATTGTAACAATCTGTTATTGCATGATGTTTTTCCATCCAATCCATGCCAATTATACAATCATATGATCTTGATGGTGTCATGTTTAAATCACATTTATTTCTATCCCATTCATATTGATGGACATTCCTTCACTAGTTTAGTTGTTCTTCTTTTAGCTCCAGTGACTAACTGAACTAGAAAAGTCCTACTATGCTTAGATTTCTTCAATTTAAACTTTTTAGCCAACTTGGGATCAAGATACCAATGACTAACTCTAGAATCATTTAAAATAGCTATAGGTTGGTTATTCAAATTACCTTCCACTTCCACCGTGTGTTCCTAGTGTTCAACATGCTTGTTGTCCAATGTTTCATAGATCATGGGCATAATTATGCCCATGCCCTCCACTACAACAACTCTTTGGATCTATTGTATAGTCTTCCCTTTTCCTTCTTTGTGTGGGAAATCCCTTTTCTGATGCTCTCCTCCATGATGCAGCATGAAACTTCATTTTAAACAATACCGTGGACCTATGGTTTATGGGCCCACATATACTCCCTTTACTCTATTTCTTGTCGATGGGGTTTTAATTCAACAGTCTATGTTCTGCCATAATTCATCTATGCGAAGTTCATAGGAACTTCATCTTCTCACTCACACTCATACATCATATTAATTAACAAAAATAATGTGGATATATAATAACACACATATACCAAAAAAAATCCAAATTAATCATGGATATATAACAACACACAAACTTCATTAATACATTGAACTCGAGTTACAGTTTAAGGCCACTCTGGTCTGAATTACATATTTTCCCTGCGGCTACATTTTTCTCTTCTGCCCTTTCTTTTACTTACAATACATATGCATATTTATAATGAAATTACAAGTGAATGGATCATCTAAGATCCATGAGTTCTTCACCCACAATCGCTCAATTAAACCCCTAAATCTCTTTGCTTGATTACATTGCAGATAATTACAATAAATAAAGTCTTCTAGAGACTTATCGCTTCCATCATTTCAGCATTGTTTCACAGAAATTTCCCCCCATTTAAAAATGGTTATCCACGTTTCGTCTTTCACAGCATTGAATTTTAATTTTAATTAAGGTGCTCTGATGCTCCTACATTAGACTCCCAAGGTACAAAAAATCTTATGACCTCCTGGTCATATGCCTTCTTTATCTCTGTAACAAATCTGCTACTTGCTATTAGTACCAAGCCTTCTTCTTGGTATTCTTTCTTTCTTTAGCAATTATACCCACATCCTCTGTGGAATTTCCTTTGTGATCTTTCTGTGAGCTGCAACAAAACCTTTGTAGTAGAAAGTCCTCCCTACTACATGATACCTCACCAAGCTTCTCTCCTCTAAGCTCAGTATTTAGGCATCTCTCTGGTTCTCTCTTCTCCGGAACCATTTGAGCACTCTTGGCTCTAGGTTACTACAAATCTTCTCACCTTCCTCGGTTGCTACCTGCACAAAAATAAAAATACCAATTCTTAACATAATTGTACCTCCTTCTTCCTTGCACACAAACTCTTTCTCACAGGAAATATTTCCCTACTTTGATACCACTTGATTCAACATGAAACTGCATTTTAAACAATACCGTGGACCTGTGGGTTATGGGCCCACATATACTCCCTTTACTCTATTTCCTGTCAATGGGGTTTTCATTCAGCAATCTGTGTTCTGCCATAATTCATCTATGCGAAGTTCATAGGAACTTCGTCTTCTCACTCACACTCATATAGCATATTAATTAACATAAATAATGCGGATATATAATAACACATAGATACAAAAAAAAATCCAAATTAATCCCGGATATATGACAACACACAAACTTCATTAATACATTGAACTCAAGTTACACATTAAGGCCACTCTGGACTAAATTACAAATTTTCCCTGTGGCTACATTATGCTCTTTCACCCTTTATTTTACGTACAATACAAATGCATATCTATAAAGAAATTACAAGTGAGTGGATCATCTAAGATCCACGAGTTCTTCTCCCAAAATCGCTCAACCAAACCCCTAAATATCTCTGTTTGATTACATGGCATATAATTACAATAAATCAAGTCTTCTAGAGACTTATCGCTTCCATCATTTCAGCTCTCTTTCACAAAAATTTGCCCCCATTTACAAATGGTTATCCACATTTCATCTTTCACAGCATTTAATTTTAATTTTAATTAAGGTGCTATGACGCTCCTACATCACTCCACAACCCCAACAACTAATGGGTTGAATTTTTGGTCTCTGATTCAAGGATTCAACCCCCTTTGGTTCATTATTGGTTGATTATATTTACTGAGTTGCTTGAGAATTTTTCTTAAATATTTAAGGTTTAAACCCTTTCTTCCTTTTCTCCACCTTGTTTCTTTTCTTGCCATACTAGTCCCTTTGGAAATTTGGCTCATTTTTTCCTAGCTCATAAAGGTACTTTGCATTTCTCATAGCTTCATCCAAAGTATTTGGTTCATACAATTTAATCTGTCACCAAAGAATGGTGGAAATCCACTCACATATATTTGTATCTTCAACTTTTCATCTCTAATAAATTTCACATACCTCAGTAATTTACTGAACTTTCTACCATATTCTCCCATTGTCATATTACCAAATTTGAGTTCAAAGAACTCCTACATTTTTTTTTATAAGAATTTTCAGATTAATACTTCCTTTGGAAATATTTTTTTGAATTTCTTCCATAATATCCTCTTTTCATCAAATTGCTTCACTTCATTAATTTATTCCCACCATAAGTTTTCCTTTCCCTTCAAGTGATAGATGGAAATCATTGCCTCTAAATTGGAAGAGTAATTATGTAGTTGTATATACTTCCTAATTTTCAATAGCCAATATTTTGTCTCCTCCCACTTCTTATGAACATCATTAAAGGTGGGTGGCTTGAGATTTCTGAGTTCCCCTTACAAATTGTCTAGGTTTGGTTTCCTTCTTGACTACCTTGATGACTTGCTTGAACTACCTTCTAACCTTGGGGAAACATGAGCTCCCTTAGTGTATTTTCTTTCCACATAATGATGATGCCCAACAACACTCCTGGAGTTCCTTGAACCCTCGACACCTTCCCCATGAATATTAAGTCAAATTCCTTTGCTTCTTGAGAATCAGACCCCTAGTCCATTGTCCCATGTAAATTGTTCAAGCTTTGCAAAATTTGGGTAATAATTTTTTGTTTGTTCTCTAATCAAATTTATAGTTGAGAATTTCTATTTATAGGATCATTATAGTTTTTATCATAACTCTATCCTTTTCCATATCTTCTCCATGCCCATTTGAATTTGTTCCGACATTACCCATTCTCAAATTCATGGATTTGATCTCTTCTTCATGGTTATAGGATCTTTGAGTATCTCCCATACTTTTGGTCCTTATGTTAGTTCTGCCTTGTAAGCCATCTATTAATTTCTATTGAAATTCTCTGGAAATTTTCACCTTGATCCAAAATTATTAGTGAATAGGAGTATTTTGTTCTATGACAGCTTTATATTTACTATTTCAAAGCTCAAATATGAGCTCTAGTTGTTGAGTTATGCTATGTTAAAGTTAATGTATTTTTTTTCATCCAACTGCATTATTCCAGTCAGTGATAATTATTCACATCTAATTCCCTAGACTAGTAAAACTCACCTGCAACTGTACCTTGTGATTTTCGTCATCATACAAAAGCCCTCTTTATGCATTTTTTTTCCCTGGAGAAAAATCAAAATGTCTCTGAATTTTTTTGGTTCTACCCAGTTCTCATTGGGCTTGGACTAACTTGTGGTACCTACTTTGACCCTTGCCATGTGTGTGGCTTTTTCTTTTACATTCATCAAGGCCCTTTTACTTTTTGGTGCACATTTAAAAAAAATTCCCCTCTGAGTGACGTCGCAGATCGATATCTCAACATCAGGCTTCCTCAACTTCTATTCCTACCCATTTTAACATGCCTGAGATACAGAAGGCGGGGTCCTCTCTTAGGCCATGTCATCATGTGATTCGGGAGGATTTAGAAACATAAGTGGCCTTGAAAATAGCTCAAAAATTGAAGTGATCATATGGAAGTGAAACCAGGACCAGTTCATAGTGCTCATCGCCCTGATTCCAACGATGCGAATGACACTCAAATTTGAGTTTGTATGCTTAAGTTATAGCAGGTCAAATTTGGAAAAGTGGAAGTCTTAACAAGGGAACAAATTGGAAGCATCCCGATACACAAAATCCAAACATCGGAATGGGATAATTTTTTTCCTACTTAATTTTCCTAATATCCCTTATTTTTTGGAGGATAAAAAATGATTATTGTTTTTATTTTAAAAAAAAGGAAAAAAAACAACAACAACAAAATATATATTGTTAGGGTGGCGGGTTGTCAACTCTACCACCCCCGCTTATATATATATATATATATATATATATATATATATATATATATATATATATATATATATATATATATAATCAGAGTGGCGAGCCGCCACACCCCACACAGTGTTATATTATATTAAAACAAAAGGGTGGGCGGGCCACCCCCAACGGGGGTTGAACCCGCCGGCCCATGTGGGTCACCCCCAACAGGCAGCACCATTTATCACTAACCATCAAAACTTACCTTATTTTTAAATAAATAATTTCATGTTATATTGTAACTGCCTACTGTTAAAAAAAATGTGCCATACTATGTGGGGGGGCAGTGGGATTGGAACCCCCGACTACCCCATTCCAAACTTAACCCTTTTACCAACGGTCCAATGGCCACTCTTTGTTAAGCCCGCCCAAAAAATTACTTAAGAACCCATTCATGTCATTCGACAAGGAGGAGCAGTGAAGGAGGTCACAGAACCAGGAATGGACTTTTGGTGTGGAACCATGAGCAAGGGAATATGCAAGATACCAAAAATATTCCCTTAGAGGGCCAGAGGTGCCAGTGATAGAATTGGACAAGTTTATATTCGATTTTGAACGATTTTGTATCAGGAATCCAACCGAGCAGTCCGTTTCTCCAGCTGAGGTCTCCATTTTCAGGCCATCATACAGATTGGAGGTATAAGGGTAATTTTTATGAAGTTTCTTGTAATTTATTTCTTTGATGCCACTTAATGAAAGAAGGCCTCCCCACTTTTGAGCAGGGACCAGAGATGTAGCCCACATTGGGTGAAATCTGTAATCAAATCATTGTGTCTTTGATCTCATGTTTTCTTATGTTTTCTACTTCTTTTTCCTGTGGTTTAAGTTACTTGGTTAATATGCTCTACTAGATGCAATTATGAATGCATCCTTGAAGTTAAAATATCTTGGATCAAGTTTGGTATCAGAGGAGGTATTTTCGATGCGAATTTCATGAGTATATGATAACAAGGAACAAGCTCCAAAAATTTGAATGAAAACTCAAATTATTTGATCTCGAAGTGGGGCATGCACCACAAATATGGAACATGACAAATGATGATGCACGAGACAAATAATAGCGAAATTTTCAGAAGATATTCTTTAACATGGCAGACCAAGTTGACAAGCTATTTGTAGAATATGAGAAGACAATCAAGCATGAGAAGAAAGATCTTGAGGATCATGCATTGGTACACCATGAAGGTGGAGGAGGAGATCATCATCCCTCTCTGTCCTCGAGTGAAATTTCATCTTCTTCCTCTTCTCATTATTCTAATAGGAATCAGAGGTATGCATCTAAATATCCCTTTTTCAAGATCGATGTCAAGTTTGATTTACCTGTATTTAGTGGAGAATCTAATACATAAAAGTTAGATAATTGAATAAGACAGGTTGAAGTGTATTTCCTCATACAATAAATCAAAGAGGATGAATCCAAGATCCATCTAGCATCCCTTCGATTGAGTGGCATTGCTCTCGTCTTGTGGGAAGGAAAGTTGCAGCAAGGTGGTAAGAATATTCATAAACTTCTTTCATCTTTATATGTGTTCATTTATTCTTTAAGGGGATAGTTTTACCCATTGGATTACAGACAGAAATCCATGATGGAATGGAAACATTTGAAACAAAGTAAAGGTCAAAATGTTCAGAATTTTACAAAGGAGTTTAGGAAAAAAGGACTAGCATTGAATGTTCCAATAGAAACTCTTAAAATATTGATAAAATATATCAGATTTTTTCATAGTTATTTGCGTCGTTCATTTTTTTATTTGAACCTAAAAATATTGATGAAGCTAGTGTGCAAGTTGTGCATCTCGAAAGCCAGGGGAGCATGAACAAGATGACCGTACAAAGAGGGCAGTAGCAATTGTTGGGTTCCTCTGATTTGGCCGATTGGTAAACCAAATGACAAGGCAACAAATAAACTAGTCTTTAGAGCTCTAGGATATAGCCCTCCTAGTCTCACAGAGGGATCACTCAATTATTTGCAAAGATATGACTTGTTTACTTGTAAAAAGTTTGATGTTAGGCTAGTTATTAAGCATGAGGTTTTTTTATTGTTTTGTGGGACATGATGACCTAGGCAGCATAGATAGAAAAGAGAAATCTCTAAGTCATTGGGAAATGGATTCAAATGGAAGTTTGTAACAAGTTTGTAGATGAATCAGAGGTATCAAAGGGAAAATCTGACTTGGCTGTAGGATCTACAAAGTTTTAGGTGAAATGAAATGAACATCAAGGTTTTTAGAATGAAAAGTAGAACTAAGGGTAGTTAAGAATCCTTAATTATATGTACTCTTCAACAAAGGGACTTAAAGCATAATTTGAACATGAATAAGTATTTTATAGACAGGGCTAACCATGAATTCTAGAAATTACACTTCAGCAAATAAAAATCTCAAGACAAACTTTCAAAATCAAATCTAAGAGTTGAGGAACGCTCTATTTCATCAAACATTTCACTTTCAAGGATAAGAAAACATTCAAGATAAACAAATAATTGCATTCATAGAAGAGGGAACTCCTAAACATCTAGGGCTGCAATTATAAAGACTTTCAAAACAATTATTTGAGCAAGTACAAAGGGTATGATCAGAACATACCTCTTTTTCAAACTTTGGACAATGGTACTTTGAAAGGAGACTTCAGAAATAGTTTTTAAAGTGTCAACAAGAAGCAGGGAAAACCATAAATCATCTTGAGGCCAACTGTATTGAATTACTTCTGAAATAAGCAAGCTTAAAGGTTGAAAAAGCAGTTAAACTACTCAATCAAACATTCAGTAGGTGAAAACATAAAGACAGTGAAGAGTAAACAGGTCTAAGGTTCTTCTAGGAGACATTTCTTAGCCTAAAACTTTTACTCTACTGCAAGCAAGAGATGATGAAAACAAAATGGAAACAGGAAAAACATTAATAGTTTAGAATACTTCACCAACAGCCAAGCTTAGGGATCCAATGACAGAGCTTTCTCCATCAACAAACAAGTCAAAACATCCACAAGTTCCAGTAAATCAATTTCTCTTCAATCTCAGCAGAACTATGTATTACTTCAAAGATTTATCAAATAATGAGTTTGAATGCAGTATTTATGTTGCAACATGAGGAGGTGGAAACATCTAGGGTTCAAAATGTCATTAATGACATATTAAATGCACTCCTATCCTTAAAAACCATGCAAGGCATAAGGTACGGATGTTTCTCAACTACTTATCTGTGTATTAAATCTATCTTTACTTCCTGAGGATGAAACAGCTGAAAAGATTGACTTTGAGGCTCTTTTCTGCCTTTTACAATAACTGTCTGACAGTTTATAAAATATCTTTTTGTGTAATAACTACCAATTTTTCCCTTTGAGGTATAAAGTAAGTGAAAGGTGTCAATTTGGAGTTATTAAGTGAATAACTGCTACTTTGATGTATTCGAGGCTATCTTTAAGCCTAATTCTTATTGATTTAATCATAAAACTTCTCTTCGCACTTAATCTGCCTTTACTTCATCATTAACTATGTTTTAGGGCCCGATGATGCCTTTCACCTTCATAATGTAACATTGTTGCCCTTTTTCCTTTATACACTGCGTGATTGGAAACTCTATTTCCCTATTTCTTTAGTTTCTGGGCCTTCATTCCTTCCTTTAATTGCTGCTCTTTATCCAATTTTTTGCTTGGTTCTAGCCTTTAACCCTTTATTTTTAAATATTCATTGAATTTTCCCTTTTGGTGTTGTGGGCAGGTGCCTTCAAGATGTTGAGGGTTTGATAGTGTAAACAGTGCTCATAGAACATCGATCGAACCACGAAACAAACCTTGGAAATTCTCTTTCTTCGTGATTTGGCCTCTGTTTGGACAAAAAAGGTCATAACCTCCTGATCCCGTCCCTTTATGGACTGTGGGAGGGTTTTAACCCTTTTAAAATTGCTATCCAACCTGCACAAGACAAATAAAATGTTAATAAAACCATGTGGGGTTGGAAATATTACTTTGGAGGCTGGCGGAGGAGGTTGCAGAGAGGCGGAATGCATGGAGGAAGGATTTTAATGGCATAGGGAAAAAAAATGGATTTCAATGGACTTTGGCATGAAAATGGGCATAAGTGGTTTTGGAAAACCATTGGCGGTTTTCACGTGACAAACAAGTGGTAAGTGGTTTATCTTGGAAGGAACACGATCCAGTTATATTGTGCCACGCGTCCTCCGCAATACCACCAGTTTCGTGTGGCTTTTGGTTGTTAAACCTCGGACACAGAAATCGCGCAATATGCGATATCGACCGTTGGATGAAAATGGGTGGATCCAACGGTTGGGAGAGCAACATGATGGAAAAGGTGCACGGGCGAGGAATTATTGGAAACCAGGTGGCAGCCAGAGATTGGACGGGCGACTCTATGGGTGGAAGGTCGGCCATGTGGTGACGTAAGCAGTTTTTGTTTGGTATCGGGGTGGTTGATTGAGTTGCATGGTAGCCATAAGATCTATGCCTAATTCCTTTTATCTATGGTCAAGAATGGACCGAGAGAAAGCAAGGCGGGGTGAAAGAAAAAAGGGGAAGGGGACTTAAGGAAAGGGTTCTGAGGAGTGGTCCTATGGATGGAGTAGAGAACTGGGAGCAAGGTGTGAAGGGGCTTATTGCATCAGGAAATCAGTAAAGAAGAAAGATAAGGAGGAGGGAGAAAAAAGGGGATTCCGATGCAATGGTAGGGCTAACAACTAGGCACTGGGGCACGGTCACGTGGGGGAATATGTGACCAAGGGCTAAGGGTAGGGTGCTAATCGCATCGACGGGGAGAAATTTTCGAAGAAAGGTGGATTTTTAGAGGAAGGTTGATGCGATGGGGTTTAGGGCACTTGGTCATAACGCTTGGACATATGGAGGAAAGGGGCGAAAGGTTTTACGCCCTCGGGGGCTTATACCTTTATTTATAAAAAGATTGTTTTTTAGGCCCGAAAATGGGTTTTTAGGCCAAATTGGAAGTTTCGATAGGTATAAAAGGTAGTTTAAACCATAAAAAGGGGTTTTTATGGGTTTAAAGGGGTTTTATGGGTAAATAAATCATTTTTAAACCAAATGAAAAAGGTTATATTAGTTTAAATGAACGTTGAAACGAGAAGGGAAAAAGGGGATCTTTAGAGGAAAATGAGTGAAATGGGAGGAATAAAATGAGGGAAAAAGGAGCCTTTAGGAAACAATTCTTTTCTTGGGAACAAAAAGATTTTTAAGGATTTTTGAAGGGAACAACACTCTAGGGAACAACAGGCTAAGGAACAAAATTGCTAAGGAACAACAGGATAATCATCTTAGGAAAAAATAGATGAAGATTTTAGTGGACTGATGGACTTGAAATGATGAAGGCAGTGAGATTTTTAGAATTCATAATGTTCTTGCAATTTTGTTCTAGAAATTTGGGTTTGTTACATTTAGTCATCTTTGGATAAAGTAAAAATTATGGATGACTAACAGTGGCTCCATTTAGGGAGGACAGTTGTCCTTTTAGGTGTCCAGAACCTTAGTTTATAGATCTCTGGCTTTTAGTGGACCAGTGCCTCATCCATTAGGCAGATTTATTCTTTTCTTGCTGATATTTCTCTAAAAAGGACAACTTTTATCAATCTGAAACATGTAATTTCTTCAAAACAGTGTCTCTACCTACCCAATCTTACTTGTTCTAGCATTTTTCTTCTTCCTTTGAGTGCATTTGAAGTAGCAAACTCTTTGAAATTTTATTTTTGAAAACAGAAATAAACTATCTTATCCTATCCTTATTCCTTCCAAGGGTCCAGATTAAACTGTTGAACTCTTTATTTTCTACCTAAGCTACTATCTGTTAATATTAATTTGTTTGACAAATTTTATTTCTATTTCTAAAACAGGAAATTTAAACACAGTCAAATCAGGATTACACTGTCTGATTTGCTATGGTGTATATGGCTATATGTACAATCTGCACATAGACTTTATTGGTAGAAAAAATAAAACAAAATAATGAAGGCTTAAGATCTGAAAATTAAAGACATCCTTCTTTTCTTTTCTCAGCTCTGATTTTGATCTATTTATAGCTGTCTTTTTCCTTTTCTTGGTTCAGATTTTGAGCTTGTTAGAACCATTTCCTTTCTATCCTAATCTGTTCTACTGATAAGCCAAGTCTGAAAAAATCTTATCAATCTGTGCTTATACTAACTTATCAACATAAATTTAAAGTATGTTCAAACATGATTAGGCTAGATGACTGAACATTATATCATTTTTTGATCAACAGTGGCATTTATATTTTCTCACTTTCAGAGAATTCTGTTTTTTGGGTATGGGGCTGTACCTTTTTTGAATCTACCCTCTTTTCCTTTTCTATTTTTGTTTTTTTTCTTCTTTTTTCGAATTCAAAACAATGTTATATACAGTGAAAATAAAAGCTCTGAATTTTTAGGACTCTTGGCAGAAATAGTGCTTGAGCATCCTGCCATTGACAGGACCTCCAAATAAATCTTCTTCATTCATTTCTTGCAGAAAGAATGCATTATGACCCCTCATAGAATGAATAATGTAGGGACCTTTCCACAGATTTTCAAATTTGCCATGTTTTCCCTTTTCCTCCCTTCTAGAATCCCACTTTAGAACTACATTTCCAACTTGGAAATCATTGTCTTTAGTCCTCTTGTCAAATAATTTCTTGATATTTTCTTGGACTGTTTGTGTTATGTTGTACACTTCCTCTCTAGTCTGCTGCAAATGAATGGTCTGATTTATCCTTCTCTGCATATCATTTTCCTCGGATTGTACTTCTTGGAGGAGCTTTATGACTGGAACTCCTAAAGAGGTTGGGAAGACTGCATCCATGCCATAAACAAGTTGATAGGGGGACATATTTATCAACTTTTTGGTGGTTAATCTATCAGCCCATAAAGCATGAACAAGCTTATTATGCCATGATTTCTGATTCTTCTCCAACATTTTTTTGATAATATTGACAAGGCTTTTGTTGGAGGATTCAGCTAATCCATTTCCTTGAGGATATTAGGCAGTGGAATGACCCAATGTAATATGATATTTATGGCATAAGTCAACCATTTTCTTGGATTTTAAGGCAGCACCATTGTTTGTGATAATTTTTCTTGGACAACCAAATCTTGATAGTATGTTGGTTTCAAGGAACTTGATAATGACAGAGTTAGTAGCATTCCTAGAGGGTATGGCTTCTATCCTCTTGGTGAAGTAATCAGTGGCAGTGAGGATCCACTTATGTTGGGCTGATGAAGATGGGTGAATTTCCCCAATGAAGTCCAAGCCCCATTGTTGAAAGGGAGCCTCAACACTGATGGGATGTAAGGGTAAGGGTGGGAGTTTTCTTTTGCCATAAAAAATTTGACACTTATGGCAAGACATGACAAGTTTCTGAGTCTCTGGGAAAAGGGTGGGCCAATAGTAACGAGATCTAAGGATTTTATTTGCTGTGTTCTTCCAGTACAGATGTCCTCCACATTCTCCCTCATGCAGTTCATGCATGATTTTTCCTGCATCAACCTCAAGTAGACATTTAAGCAATATTCCAACAACATTTTTCCAATATAAAACCCCATCTAATATGCAATAATTTAAAGCCTTCTGTTTCAAAAATCTAGCTTTAGTTTTAGAAAAAGAAGGGGGCCATTTAGATAAAGCAGCACATATATGATATAAGCATACCAAGGTGAATTCACAAATTTTTCTTTAATGAATGGAGCTGTGAATTCCTCTATTTCTTCTAAGACATCAACCATATTCATATAAAGTTCCTGGAAGTTTGACTCAACCATGAGTTTAGCTAATCCCTGCCCTTTGACTAGTTTGGTAGGCCTGATTTCTAAGTCATATTCTAGAATAATAGCAATCCATTTTCCCCTTTTACCATCAGGGTCTTGACTTAGAATATCTTTGACAACAGTATGTGGGACAAAATCAATGATGTGAGAATACAAAATATAGACTCTAAAGTCTTTTAATTCTTTTACTAAGGCTAAGGTTTGTTTCTCCATGATGTTATACTTGAGTGGAGCATCTCTTAAAGCCCTACTAAAAAAGGATATTGGTTGTTCATGCCCCATGTCATTCCTTTTTAGTAATACTGCAGCTATTGTATGTTCAGATGCAAAGGAAAAAATATAAAAATCTTTGGTGAAATCAGGACTTATGAGAACCGGTGTTTGGGTTAAAGCTTGTTTTACCAGTTCAAATGATTGTTTAGCCTGTATGGTCCATTTAACACCTACCTCTTTCTTAAGCATGTTTGTGATATTTCTTAATAGCTCAGCAAGGCTGGGGATGAATCTCCTTAAAAAATTTATCTTCCCAATGAAAGATTGTAATTCTTTAAGGTTTCTAGGATGGTTGATCTTCAATATGCCATCAATCCTTTTAGGGTCTACTTTGATTCCCTCTTTAGAAATAATGTGGCCAAGAATTTTTCCTTCTTGGAGACCAAAGAGTGTCTTTTTGGGATTCAAAGATAAGCCATATCTCCTACATTTCTCAAAAACTTTTCTCAAATGAATCAAGTGTTCTTCATCAATTTTAGAAAAAACAGTAATGTCATCAAGATAAATGATTATGAAATAGCCTATGTCTTCTGAGAAGGCTATGTCCATGGCCCTTTGGAAGGTGGCCCCTGCATTCATTAAACCGAATGGAATTTTGACATACATGAATGTACCCCAAGGTGTAGTAAAAGCAGTTTTATGTTGGTCACTTGGAAGTACTAAAACCTGATTGTAACCTGAGAACCCATCCAACAGTGAAATTCTTTTAGCCGCAACCACCCTTTGAAGTATATGATCCATTTTTGGCAAGGGATAGTTATCTTTAAGGGAGGCTCTATTTAGATTTCTGAAATCAATGCAAAGCCTAATTTCCCCAGTCTTTTTCCTAACAGACACTAAGTTGGAAACCCATTCTGAATACCTGATAGGAACTATGATGCCAACATCATACATATTCGTAATCTCTTTCTCAACTAGAGGCAATAAAACAGGGTTTATCCTTCTAATTTTTTGTTTGAAAGGTTTATGATTTTCCTTAAGAGGAATTTTGTGTTGAATAATGTTGCTATCATATGATTTCAGATCCTCATATCCCCAAGAAAACACATCTCTAAATTCTTTGAAAAGGTCTATGTATTGCTATTTAATATGAGCTGGGAGAGTGCTGGACAACTTGATCATTTTGGGTTCTACTAGGCTACCTATGTTATGTTCTTCTATGTTTGTTTCCATAGGCTCCATTCTTGGTTCTCTGGCTACATCATTGAAGTCAAACAATTGTTCTAATGGTGCAATACCCTTTGGAATTGTATCATTTTTACATTGTAAAACTTCCAGGTCTTTCTGATCTACGTTGTCAATTATTTCTGTTCTAAAAGGATGTTCAAAATCGTTTATATCAGCAGAAAAAGACATCTCTATTTCAAGGTATTGTTCTTTATTAAAACAATTTTCCTCATGGCTTAAAAAAGGTGTTGGTATGGAAAAATCATTCTTTGATTGCAGAAAATCATCTATATGTTTGTCTCCTTCAAACACTTGCCATTAATCTTCATTATCAGGTATTGCAGGTATTTTTTTTACCTTTACATCAAATTTTTCATTGGTCTCTGGTATTTGGAAATTACTAGTAGCAAAGGCAAGTTCATTTTCTAGATGATTTTGGGCTCTTGGGATGAAAATGAGTTCATATTTTTCAAAGGTTTTTAGGAGATCAAGGGCTGCGTTCCTGTATTCTCTGAGTTTTGGGTTTTTGGTTGAATACTCCCCTTTAATTTGCCTGATAATTAACTCAGAATCCCCTTGGACTGATATTATTTTGGCTCATAAATATTTTAGTAATTGTAGGCCAATAAGGAGGGCTTCATACTCAGCAATATTGTTTGTGCATGGAAAATCCAATTTGTAGGATAATCCTTTGTTTGTGTTTTGTATCCATACACCATCCCCTGCACTTAGTTTACTACAAGAGCCATTTCCAAGGTATTTCAATTTCTCTTTCATTTTCTTTCTGCTATTCAAGGTTGCTAAAATCTGGACTGTTCTTTTCTTGAATTGATGGCAAATTTGACTGTTCTGGTAGACTAAATTCTTCTTTTTTTTCCTTTTCTTGTTGGTTGATTTCATCTTCATTGTATAATATAAAGGAATCAAAATTTGAATGGATGTAGTAGATAGGAGAATTGTTTGTTCTATCTATGTTTCTCACCATGTATTTCATGTGGGATTCCTTATATAATCTTCTTGTTTGGTTAAATACTGGGATGGTGGCATAAGATATGTCCATTTGAAGGCTCCCTTGAATTTTGGCTCCCCATGATCTAGATAAAAGCATGTCATACTTAGGGGGAATGTCAACTACCACTATGTCCATTAACAGACTTTTAGCAGGAATTTGAGACAAGTTAACACACAAATCTTTAATTAAGCCTAAGCATTTGACCCTGCTTGAATCAAAAGAATACAGGTCTTTGTATGGTTTAGTAATTTCTAAGCCTAGGCTTTATATTACGGCTTTGGGCATAAGATTGTGAGAGCACCTGAGTCTAGCATGGCATTGTGCAAGATTTTCTCATGTATATTCAAGCTGACATGGAAGGGAGGGACAGTGCCTTCTTGGTATTTCCCTTCAACTTCAGGGCCAAACAATAATTTTGGTTTATCATCTGCTAAGTTTAAAGTATCAGTGTCACTGCCCATATTCAAAGCTTTGAAAACTTTTTTTTTTATATACATCCTGAGTTACTAGTTCAGCTAATTGTATGGTGATTTTAATCTTGGCAATTTCCCCTTCAAGGCTGAAAGGAACTATTGTTTTTGACATATTTACATCTGTTTTGTCATTTACAACTCTTTCAACAATTCTGACTTGCTGATTTTAATTTGGAATGTTATTTGGGAAAAAATTGTTAAGGCCACTAGCAGAAGTACTAGGGAAGCTTTGTTCAACACTTTGTTGATTTTTTTTTTTGGACTACTATTTATATCAGCTTTCTTGGCCAAAGTGTTGATGTTACTGGCTGTCTTTTTAGGCTGATTTTCTGATGTTTTCTTAATAGCAGTACTAGTGTTTTTGTCATTGGAATTCTCTGGGATACCTTTGCTTCTAAGATTATATTGTTTGTGTACCTCTATGATAGCATTTTCAAACCCAAATTTGTAATATTTAGATTCCTCATTATTGTATTCAGTTTGTTCTGAAGAGAAGAATCCTTGTTATTCTTCAGTGAGAAAAACATCTGTCTCACTGTCAGATCCTATCAAGTTTACATGATTGTCATCCAACCTTTCAACTTCCATTTCTTCTTCTTGATCAACATAGTTTTGTTGAAAGGGAGGCCTAATCTGCTGGTCATTGTCTCTTTGCTTATCTTGATTAGGATCTCTTCTGAGATTTTGGTTTCTATTTCTATTTTTGTTTTCTCTAAGAGGCACTCTATCATTCAAATTTATCTTTTCAAGCATCCTCTCCATTACCTTCACTAAGTTATCAATTTTAGTATCTGATGATGAGGTTGAATCCATTGTATCATCCTTGTATGTAACTCTTTTTTCTGCTCTCAACGTAGCTCTTTTCTCAATTAGATTTGCCTCTACACTCATGGCTCCCCTCTACATATCTTCTAAGGTTGAGGGGTCTCTTTCTCTTAGCTAGTAGGCCATTTTAGGATAAAAAACTTCTGGGAATTTTTCTAAGGCTAGGCCTAGTGGAGGTTTCATGTCTGGGGGAAGTGCATTATACACACTATTGAATCTAGTGTAGTAATCATGAACACTTTCCCCACTGTTTCTTTTGAGATTGGTATATTCTGAAAGGATTTGGAGAGGGTTATTTATAATTTCCCATTTGTTTATGAATGTTTGATATAAAGAAGGGAGATCATTTATGCTGTGAGGAGCTAAGTTTTTAAACCATTTCCTGACTTCTCTTCCTAAAATTTGAGCAAAAATTCTCATCTTAATGGTCTCTTCTTCTATTTCCATGTAATCAAAAGCATCATTCATTTTATCTACATGTTTTTGGGCAATAGTAGGTTCATTCCCAGTGAAATGGGGAATTTTGGATTGATAATCATTTGGTAAAGGAACCATAGGTTGTGGTAACACTAGTGGAGCATACCATGCTACCATGATTGGAAATAGTGGGGGACTTACAAGAGATGGATTTACAAGAGGGAAAGTGGGTTGTGTTGGTGTCCCGTGTTTTGATAGTTTGGAAAATCAAAAGACAAGGCAACATCAGAACCAATCTTTAGAGTTACAGGATATAGTCCTCCTGTTCTCAGAGAGGGATCTCTCAAATTTTTGTTTGCAAAGGTTTATCTTGTGTGCTTAGAGTATTGGTTTTAGACTAGTTATTAAGTGCAGGTGTTTGATTGTTTGTTTGGTTGAATTGATACAATAGGATATGACAGGTCTAGGAAAGGTAGGTAGAAAGAGGAAGTAGTAGCTTCATTGGGCAATGGAGTCAAGAAGAGGTTATGACAAACTTATCAATGGATATGGGATATCAAAGGGAAAATCTAACTTGGCCACAAGATCCTTTGGTTTTTGGAATGAGATGGACATCAATGATTTGGAAAGAGAAGTTTAATTCTCAACAAAGGGAATTTGAAAACACAATTTGAACTATAAAGATCTATTTGATAGACAGGGATAACCATGAATTATACAAATCACACCTTTAAGCAAACAATGATTTCAAAAAAACTTTTAAAATGAAATCTAAGATTTATGGAACACCCTATTTCCTCAAAGATTTTATTTCAAATGACTTAAAAAATATAAAATATTCACTGTTAATTGCAGTCATAGAAGAGGGAACACCTAACACATCTATGATTACAACTATAAAGACCTTTAAGACAACTGTTTAAGTAAGGACAAAGGGAAAGATCAGAACAGACCTCCTTGGCTTACTGTAAGCAGAAATACTTCAAAGGGAGACTTTAATAACAGCCTTTTAAGTGGCAGCAAACAAGCAGGGAGAACCATAAATCATGCTGAAACCATATTATTCAAACTATCATAGAAATAAACAAGCATGAGGACTAAAGAGAGATATTAAGACTCTAAAATACCTCAGCAGAGGAAAACATGAAACAGTGAAGGATGAAAAGGTCTAAGGTTCTTCCAGGAGTCATTTCTTAGCCTAAAACTTTCATCCTACTGTAGTAAGAAATTATGGAACATAATGAGAACAGGGGAAAAACATTAAACAATTAGAATACTTCACCAACAACCAAGCTCATGGATCCAATGATAGAGCGTTCTCAGGAACAAACATGCAACAACATCATCAAGGCTTCCAAGACTTCAGTTTCTTCTTCAACTTCAACAGACTATGTATTATTTCAGAGAGTTTCAGTATTACAACTAGTGATCAACCAACCAACCAACAACCCTTCTCTCATCTTCTGCAGTAGTATTTATAGAAGAATAAGGAGGTGAGATCTGATAAAAGATCTCTAAAGACAATTAATACAAATTTAATGGTTCCTTGGCCTTTGGGGGGATCAATGAAGAGACTTACATAGGTGTCCTCTGTATTAAATGATTTACATAAAGATTTAAGCTCGGTGGGAGCTCCTTTTGACCTTTGAGGCTCTGTGTGATGTCAAAGTTGCTCTGTTGATATTTTATCATTAAGTTTGTTTGCAGAATTTACTCCCTGGCTGCGTTGTGAGGTAGATATCTTATCCTGATCAATAACTTCGGCCTGCATTTGAATGCTTTGAGGTGCAGGTGGCACTGTGGTATCTCGGAGGAATCAATTTTCCTTAGATGTGGCAGTGGAGGCTTTCTATCTGATGAACCTTTATGATTTTCTCCTTTAACTACGTTTTAATCAGGGATTAGGCTTTTGATAAACTATTTTAGACATAATCCCCGAAGATCTGTTTTCAATCTTCTGTTCTGGTGTGCTCTTGTCTTCTACAGTGATACTCTCTGACTGTGGTCAATTCATTGTGTTTTTGCTGGCATGTAGGGCTGCGCAGGGGTGATATGGCATCAATGCCTCATGAAACACCGATGAAACGTGAAGTTTTAACCCTGCAAATGATTCTATTTGATGGGTCAGAGGTGGGAAGATCGTCACCCTCTGCCTCTGAATTTTCTTTAGACATAGCGGAAAAACCATTTAAACCCTGCAAAATATAAAAACATTATGAAATCCTTCATGTATAGGTTTACTGCTTCAGAAGGCACGTATAGAGAGCATGGCCGTTGGATGGCATCATCCAACGGTCGAGATTGGTCGAAGGGAGTCAAAAGGAAATGGAGGGAGGAATTAAATTGGAGACGTCGATCGTGCTAAGATCGACGGTCGGGAGCAGAGGTGAAAAGTCAAAGTGAAAACAGAGAAGTGGTTTAAAACCTTTGTTTTGGACAAAAATGGCCGAAGATCATGTTCGGGATTCAGGACAAACGTGGGCCGTCGGATGAGATCGGCCCACGCAATCAACGGTGGAGAACAGGCACCAATAAACCTTATAAAACGTGCCTGGACTTTAGATTTTTAATAAAATTAGGGCGAAATAAAACCTCGGGTCTGAAAATGCTGACCGGACAAGGAATCAGGGTGATGGAGTGTGGGTCATCGATCTGCAGATCAGATCGACGACAGAGATGCTTTTAACACTGCGTCGTACCCTGGTTATTGCATGGGCATCTTCGAAGAGCGATCATCGTCCGATGAGCAACCTCATATCGGACGGTGTACGTCAATATTGCGCCGGGCCCATGTCCAAACTTTAACGCGTGATGAGGGCAGTATTACGGAATGGCTCAGAGCCACGTGTCGGCTGGTGAATGGAATCGGTGTCGATCGGGGAAAAACCACCTCGCTCTCAAAAGCGGTGTGATGGATTCCGCCTGATTTTTTGCAATAGTGAGTGGCTGGCAGGGACCACCGGGGCGATAGATTGCGCGCCGTCGATCTGCAAATCAGATCGACAGTGGAGAGCGACTAGAATTTTGTACCAGCGGAAAAATTTAGGTCATAATATAAACTGACAAATTAATATAAACAAAATTCTATACTTTTGAGGGCGAAATATTAATATTCAATATGGCTTGGCGCCCGTCTGCGGGGCCTTTGGGCGCATGGAAGATAATATGACCGAGGGAGATAGAACGGAGGGCTAATCTGCATCGGGGTTTTTAATAAAGGGAAAGGCTTGCGTTCTGTGTTTTCCCCCAATTTCGATTAAGCGCCCCAAATGGCTTAGCGCCTGGTTCTAGCACCAAGGCGTATGGAAGGGAAGGGTTAAAGACTTAGCCCAAGGGAGCTTAAGTCTATAATATATAAAACATATGATTTTTATAGATTTCCAATGGTTTACAAAGGAGTTTCAGGATTTCGATAAGGCAAGAAAGGGTCTTAAACCTTATCAAAGGGATTTTGATGAAGGAAAAGAAGAAACATGAAAATATGAAAGATTCTTGGGGGAATGCAAGGGTTAAGATGAGATTAGTTTTGGAAGAAGGAAAAAGGGAAAATGGAAATTGCAGCAGTATTATTTCTTGGAAATCAGCAGGATTTCTAAGTGTGAAATGAGCATAGCAGTGAAGATTTAGAAAGAGGCATGAGGCCTTTTGAGAGTCTTCAAGAGCCAACACTTTTTAGCAATAAAATTTGTTCCTTGAAGACTTCAGAAAATGATTTAGCCACCTTTTGGTATAACAAATTTTTATAGGTGGCTAACAGGTTGAAATGAAGTGTTTTGAATAGTGGATGTGTGGATAGGTGTGAAAGAAACACTTGGGCCAACAAACTGATGATGAGCAGATTTTTTATGGAAGGAGTTGAAATGATGGAGAAGCTGAGAATCAGGTGGAGTGGAAGGTGAGGCCTCTCTACTAAAGCTCTATTGCAAATCTGTGGTTTCAAAATCAGCTTGATTTAAATCACTCTGAGACTTATTTCTGAATAGATTCTTTGTGTGAGGTAAGTCAAAGTGAGGATCTTTCAAGACTGTAAGATTTTCAGGGACAGATCTTGTTCTTAGGATGGTCCTATCAGTAGTTGGTTTTCCAGATCTAGAAATCTGCCACAATATCCTCTCTGGATTTTCAACTATGGTAGGGGGATTAGGATCTGGATGGGATCTAGTATTAATCCTATATGAAGCCAAATTTCAGTTTTTCAAAATTTAGAGAGGAAAAGGTTTTTAGGACTGTTTTTCAAAAATTTTCCTCTCACAGTGATTTCCATAATAGGATAACTAGGCTTCTAAACTTCCTCAAGGCTGGTTAACACAATCCTAAGGAAATCTGGAGATCTAGTGAGGTAATAGGCCTACTAGGGCTAGTGGAGTCGCCAGGTGGAAATTTTAGCTTTTTTTAAGGTAAAATGTTTTATGGTCCACCACCAATGGTTTATTTGAAAACCAATATGAAATTTTTTTTGGGTTTTTCTGAGTTTTATGTGGTTCTCTGGTTATGAGAGTGTCCTATACTTGATTCAACACTTAGCTAAGGTGATGAAAACAAACAGAGTCTACTCTATGGCTTATCTAGCTGATTTCTTCAAGGTTTGATAAGGGTCCCTTAGAATCCTAAGATTTACTTAGATTTCCACTGATTCAGACAGATCCTATCATGATCACCATTGTGCTGGCAATGCTTGATGAAGCTATACTTCACTTAAATGAATACTGAGTGTCTTGTTTAGGGACCTTTACTCAAGGGTCCCACCATGATCGCTAGGATGTTGGTGTGGCGATGATGTGGCAGATTCATTGTATATTCTTTGATTTACCGAGGGTCTAATGAGTTTTCAGAGGTGTTTATGTGATTATATACTTAGAGGTCCCACCGTGATCGCCAGGATGTTGGGTTCCTATGATTTGGCCGATTGGTAAACCAAATGACAAGGAAACACATAAACCAGTCTTTAGAGCTCTAGGATCTAGCCCTCCTAGTCTCAGAGAGGAATCTCCCAATTATTTGCAAAGATATGACTTGTTTACTTGTAAAAAGGTTGATGTTAGGCTAGTTATTAAGCATGAGTTTGTTTGATTGTTTTGTGGGATAGGATGACCTAGGCAGCATAGATAGAAAAGAGAAATCTCTAATTCATTGGGCAATGGAGTCAAATGGAAGTTTGTAACAAGTTTTTAGATGAATCAGATGTATCAAAGGGAAAATCTAGCTTGGCTGTAGGATCTACAAAATTTCAGGTGAAATGAAATGAACATCAAGGTTTTTATAATGAAAAGTAGAACTAAGGGCAGTTAAGAATCCTTAATTATATGTAATCTTCAACAAAGGGACTTAAAGCATCATTTGAACATGAAGAATTATTTTATAGACAGGGCTAACCATGAATTCTAGAAATTACACTTCAGCAAATAACAATCTCAAGACAAACTTTCAAAATGAAATCTAAGAGTTGAGGAACGCTCTATTTCATCAAAGATTTCACTTTCAAGGATAAGAAAACATTCAAGATAAACAAATAACTACATTCATAGAAGAGGGAAATCCTAAACATCTAGGGTTGTAATCATAAAGACTTTCAAAACAATTATTTGAGCAAGTACAAATGGTATGATCAGAACATACCTCTTTTTCAAACTTTGGACAATGGAACTTTGAAAGGAGACCTCAGAAATAGTTTTTAAAGTGTCAACAAGAAGCAGGGAAAACCATAAATCATCTTTTGGCCAACTGTATTGAATTACTTCTAAAATAAGCAAGCTTAAAGGTTGAAAAAGTAGTTAAACTACTCAATCAAACATTCAGCAGATGAAAACATAAAGACAGTGAAGAGTAAACAGGTCTAAGGTGCTTCTAGGAGAAATTTCTTAGCCTAAAAATTTTACTCTACTGTAAGCAAGAGATGATGAAAACAAAATGGAAACAGGAAAAAAATTAACAATTTCGAATACTTCGCCAACATCCAAGCTGAGGGATCCAATGACAGAGCTTTCTCCATAAACAAACAGGTCAAAACATCCACAAGTTCCAGTACATCAATTTCTCTTCAATCTCAGCAAAACTATGTATTACTTCAAAGATTTATCAAATGCCCCCATACAATGAGTTTGAATGCAGTATTTATGCTGCAAAATGAGGAGGTGGAAACATCTAGGGTTCAAAATGTCGTTAATGACATAGTAAATGCACTCCTATCCTTAAAAACCATGCAAGGCATAAGGTACGGATGTTTCTCAACTACTTATCTGTGTATTAAATCTATATTTATTTCCTGAGGATGAAACAGCTGAAAAGATTGACTTTGAGGCTCTTTTATGCCTTTTATAGTAACTTTCTGACAGTTTATAAAATATCTTTTTGTGTAATAATTGCCAATTTTTCCCTTTGAGGTATAAAGTAAGTGAAAGGTGTCAATTTGGAGTTATTAAGTGAATAACTGCTCCTTTGATGTATTCGAGGCTATCTTTAAGCCTAAGTCTTCTTGATTTAATCATAAAACTACTCTTTGGGCTTAATCTACCTTTACTTCATCATTAACTGTGTTTTAAGGCCTGATGATGCCTTTGACATTCATAATGTAACATTGTTTCCCTTTTTCTGTTATACACTGCGTGATTGGAAACTCTATTTCCCTGTTTTTTTTGTTTCTTGGCCTTCATTCCTTCCTTTAATTGCTACACTTTATCCAATTTTTTGCTTGGTTCTAGCCTTTAACCCTTTATTTTTAAATATTCGTTGACTTTTCCCTTTTGCTATTGTGGAAAAGTGCCTTCGAGATGCTGAGGGTTTGATAGTGTAGACAGTGCTCATAGAACACCAATTGAACCACGAAACAAACCCTGGCGATTCCCTTTCTTCGTGATTTGGCCTTTGTTTGGAGAAAAAAGGTCATAACCTCCTGATCCCGTCCCTTTATGGACTGTGGGAGGGTTTTAACCCTTTTAAAACCGCTATCCAACCTACACAAGACAAATAAAATGTTAATAAAACCGTGCAGGGTCAGAAATATTGCTTCGGAGGCTGGTAGAGGAGGTTGCAGAGAGGCAGAATGCATGGAGGAAGGATTTTAATGGCGGAGGGCGAAAAAATGGATTTAAATGGACTTTGGCACGAAAATGGGCATAAGTGGTTTTGGAAAACCATTGGCATTTTTTGCATGACAAACGGTTGGTAAGTGGTTTAGCTTGGAGGGAATGTGATCCAGTTATATCGTGCCACCCGTCCTCCGTGTCAAACCAGGAGGTAACTCCTCAAATCAGAATGTGTATTAGCTGAAGAATGTACATGCATTTATACATGGAGGTGAGGCTATTGGGATTCATCTCCCAGTGACTCTTGGCCTTCCTTATTTCCTAATATTATTTATTATACAAAATTAAATATTCACACCCATCCCATAGGATTAGGTGTCAACATTCCCCCCTTTAATCCGAAGGGATGTTGGTGAGCCCAAGCATCGATCTGAACTTTTCAAACTTTTGTCTTCGAAGTGCTTTGGTGAAGATATCAGCAGTTTGCTCATTTGTGGAACAATGATGTAGATGGATGGTTTTGGCCTGAACATGATGTCAAATTAGATGGTATTTTGTATTGATGTGCTTTGTTTGATCATGGAACTTTGGGTTCTTGGCCAACTTTATTGCAGAAGTGTTGTCGATCATGAGTGGTGTGGAGTACATTTGTTTCATCTGCAAATCTTCTAGGATTTTCCGGAGCCACACAATTTCCTTTGTTGCTTCAGCTGCTGCCACATATTCTGCCTCGGTCGTGGAATCTGCTGGAACTGACTGTTTGCGTGATCTCCATGAGACAACTCCTGATCCAAGACTCATGGTGTAACCTGTAGTAGACACCCCTGTTTCTTTGTCACCATCAAAGTCTGAATCAGAGTATCCGATCAAGCTGAAGTCGCCTACCTGTGTATATTTGAGTCCAAAGTCTTGAGTCCCCTTCAAGTAACTTAACACTCTTTTTGCAGCAGACCAATGTCCTTCACAAGGTTTTTGCATGAACCTTGAGAGAATTCCAACAGCAAATGAAATGTCAGGTCTGGTGGTGGTCAGATAGATAAGACTTCCTATAAGCTGTCTATACTTAGTTGCATCCTCAAATTCCTTCCCTAAAATAGATGTGAGCTTCAAGTTTTGTTCCATTGGAGTGGTTAAGGGATTACATTCATCCATGCCAAAAATTTTCAAGAGATCTCCAATATACTTCTTTTGAGAAAGAAATATAAATTTAGGATGTTGAATTACTTCAATACCCAGATAGTAATGAACATGACCCAAATCAGTCATTTCAAAACCTTTCTTCAATTCTTTCTTCATGGATGCAATATAGCTCTCATTGTTCCCTATTATCAAAAGATCATCTACATATACCACAAGATATACAACTATTTTTCCAACTTTCTTAACAAACAAAGTTGCATCATCAAGATCAAAATGTTTGAAGTCAAGTTTTAGAAGATGCTCGGTTAATTTCTCATACCAGGCTCGTGGTGCTTGCTTGAGGCCATACAAGGATTTTATAAGCTTGCAAAAAAAAATTTCTTGACCCTTTACCACAAATCCTTCTGGCTGGGACATATAAACTTTCTCCTTTAGATCTCCATTCAAAAAGGTGGTTTTTACATCCATCTGATGAACTTTCCATCCATTCTGAGCTGCTAGGGCAAAGAGAGTCCGGATGGTGGTCCATTTTGTTGTGGGAGCAAAATTTTCTTCATAATCGATTCCTTATTTTTGTGCGAAACCTTTTGCCACAAGCCTAGCCTTGTGCTTGTCAAGTGAGCCATCTGCTTTATACTTGTTCTTGTAGACCCACTTACAGCCAATTGGTTTTGTTCCCAAAGGCAGATCAATCAGCTTCCAAGTGCCATTCTTTATCAAGGCATCATACTCCTTCTGCATCGCTTCTTTCCATTCATCATGAGAAGCGTCTTCTTTGAAGGAAGTTGTTTCATGATCTGTAGACAAACTCAATTCACAATTATAAGCAATATCCATATCAACAGGAGAATCAGAATTATCTACATCACCTTCGATTTGTTGAGTGGAACTTCTTGTTCCTGTTTTTCCAACCTCATCAGGATGAACATTCTCCAGTGTCTTTGTCAGCCATTTGGGAGGACCTTTCTGAGATGGCCCAGGCTGGTCATTTACCTGAGTTGGGATTGATTCAAGATTCAATCTCCCAATTCTGTCAATCACATCATCCAATGTGTCATTCGTGGTTGTTTCTTCATGTGGGGGAGAGAGTGCTTCAGGACATGATTCCACAGTTTGATTCAATATCAGAATCCCCCCTTCAAGATGTGGAATCTCATTATCAAATTATTGGAAAGACTTTGCATGTGTGAATCTATCCAGGCGATCAAGTTGCCACTCAACAACCTTGTCACTCTTGGAAGATTCAAGAAATATGACATCTCTTGCTATTACAAACTTCTTATTTGTTTCATCATAGAGACGATATCCTTTGGAGGTATTGGAGTACCCCAAGAAGATACATTTTCTACTTCTAGCACCAAGTTTGTTCCTTTGACCCTTGGGTATCAAGGCATAATAGGTGGACCCAAAGACCTTGAAATGCTTTACTGAAGGAATGTGGCCATGCCACATTTCAAAAGGAGTTTTGTTTCTAATTGAACTTGAAGGACACCTATTCTTTATGTAAACAGCACATAGAACTGCATCAGCCCAAAACATCAATTTCACATTCTTGAAAAATAACATGGAGCAGACCATATTTAAAATAGTTCTGTTCATTCTTTCAGCTACACCGTTCTGTTGGGGATTATATGGCACAGTTGTTTGATGTTTGATTCCATGTTGACGAAGATAATTTTCAAATTCGTTTGAAGTGTATTCTTTTCCATTATCAGTACTTAGAGAGCCAATATGTGTTTGTGCATCATTTTCAATCCATGCATCAAAATTCTTGAATGTTTGAAAAGCATCAGACTTATCCTTCAATAAGTAAATCCAACACATTCTGGTGTAGTCATCAATAAATGTCATCATGTATTTATTTCCATTTGCAGAAGCAATAGGCATAAGGCCACATAAATCTGAATGAAAAAGCTCAATTTTTCTATGTGCTCTGGAGTGTGAATCATGAAATGGCTGTTTGCTATGCTTTCCTAGAATACAAGCATCACATTCCTTAGGTTTTCTAGGAATTGTAGGCAGTCCATTAACACCATTTTTCTTCAACAAACGAAGGCTTTCATAGTTCAAGTGTCCAAATCTAGCATGCCATAAAAGACTTGATGGGAATGTACCTTCATCATGATGTGAACTGAATGCAAAGTTTTGAGCATGAGCAGATGAACCTTTCAGCTTCAGGAGTCTCCCTTCTTCTATTCCCTCCATGACAAGTGAGTGATCTGATGCTTTTCTGACCTCTGCCTTGTCATCAAACAAGTGAATGGAGTGTCCTTGCTGGCGGATTTGGACCAGGGACAGCAAGTTTCTCCTCAACTCAGGGAGGTATAGAACCTCATGTAGGATATGATCAGGAAGACCAGGCAACTTAAGCCTGACTGTGCCAAGCCCTGATGACTTGAGTTTGGATTTATCTGCGAAATATACTACTCCATCAGCTTTGTCAGTGAATTCTTCAAAAAAATATTTTCTAAATGTCATGTGACATGTTGCTCCTGAATCTAGCAACCAATCATCTCTCCATGAAGTAAATGAAACATCAAATAAGTCTTCAGTTACTCCATTGTTACAATGTGCTATAACATAGTGAGCGGATTCAGGTGCTTTACCTTTGTCTTTGTCATTAGTTTTACCTTTGTCTTGATTTCTTTGCTGCTCAATTTTCTCCCAAGGTGTTCTGCATTTGGATGCATCATGTCCATCTTTATTGCACCGTGTGCAATGAAGATTGGATTTGCCAGATTGTCTACCCCCCCCTTTCTGTGAAGTTTCTTCTTCCTCTTCCTCTTCTGCCACCTCTTCCTCTGAATGAATCTAGAGCATGACTCTTTTCTCTATGTGCCAAGTATGCAGTCTCTTCGGAAGACGAAGGGACTATCATCTTCCCGAAAGCTTTCTCTCTTTCTGCAAACTTTTTCTCAAGTGTATCAAAGGTGATATGCTCAAGGTTCCCACTTGCTTGCAAAGACTCAAGATAATGTGAGTAAGTCGGATATAATGCCTTAAAATATGCTATGAGAGGTATGTCCATTTTTACACCAGTGCTATCAATATCATGCATGATAGATCTAACTTCTGAAGCTAAAGCAAGGGGATCATCATTCTTCATTTCAAGGCTGAACAGCTTAATCATCAATTGAACATTTTCTAATTCTGAATGTGAGTCATAGAGTTCTTTTAGCTTGCTCAAGGCATCATAGGCATTTGAGAATGATGAAATGTGACAACTCACCTCTTCATTTACGGAAGCTGCAATCAAGGCATAGGCCTTGCAGTTCTTGTTTTCCCAAATGGCGAGCTCTTTGTCTGAAGTGGGCTTTGCTGGTGGATTTCCTTCTTGTCCTTCACAGATTCCTCTCCAAAACTCATTAAAAATGAGTGTGTGTTTAATCTTCCGAGACCATTCAAGATAGTTCTCTTTGCTGGAGAGAACCACCCCAACAATGGATATGAGAGAATGCATTAGTTTGCTGGAAAAAAAATGTTTTGAAGAGGAAAAATTTTGCTAGAAAATCTTCAATTCTGGAAATTTGCTCAATTAAAGGGGACAAAAAATCTTTGCTGCAAATACTGAATTCTTCACAAAAAAATATGTATTTCTTTTTTGTTTGGAGAAAAAATTTATATGAAAATTGTATTAAATGGGAGGCGGTATCATGAATGTATGAAGGGGCGGTATAGTTAAATGGACAGAGGGGCAATATTATGGTGGGAGGGGCGGTGATATTAACAGTGGTATTGGAGGGCAGAGTGTATTGAATGCAGTGAGGGCGGAGTGTATTGATGGCGGAGTGTATTGAATGCAGTGAGGGCGGAGTGTATTGAACGCAGGTGGAAGGTCCGTGGGACAAGCCACGGGGTATTAAAAGCGTTGTATTAAAACCGTTGACAAAGCACGAATGGTGGGAGGGAAGTATTACGAACTGCGTGGAGGGCGTGACTGCGTGGAGGGTGTATTGTATGAGTCGTTGCAGGTATATATGACTGTAACGCAAAGGAGGGAGCGCAGTGGAGCGGTGTTATATGCAGACAACGTATTATGTATTGGATGAGGCGTTGGAGCGTATTGCATATATGATATATGAGCACTGTAAGCGATATATGACAGGCAGCGCTATAAGCGATATTGAATATGACAGGCAGTGTGATATTGAATATAATATATGGGCGCTCTTCAATGTGAGTTGAAAGAATAGACAGCGTTATGCAGGGAAGTGTGAGGGGGCGTGGGGAGTGTGGAGAGAGGGAGGCTGAGAGGCTTGTTACAAAAAAATTTGGAATGGCAGAGTTGCAGGACTGCTGGAATTGCAGAATGGCAGGTATCTCCTGGAACTGCAAATTGCAGAATTTCAGGGACTGCAGAATTGCAGAATCTCCAGAGGCTGCACAAATAGAACTGGGAAAAAAATGCAAAGATAGAAAAAAATGTAGAATTACAGTACAACAATTTAATAGGAGCAGCAAAAACTATCATAAAAACTGACTGAGAAAAGGAACTAGGGAGTTACACCACAGGCAAAAATGCCAATAGTGGGACTGGCTCTGATACCATGTCAAACCAGGAGGTAACTCCTCAAATCAAAATGTGTATTAGCTGAAGAATGTACATGCATTTATACATGGAGGTGAGGCTATTGGGATTCATCTCCCAATGAATCTTGGCCTTCCTTATTTTCTAATATTATTTATTATACAAAATTAAATATTCACACCCATCCCATAGGATTAGGTGTCAACACTCCACAATACCACTGGTTTTGCACGGCTTTTAGTTGTTAAACCTTGGATGCAGAAATCACGCTATATGCGATATCGACCATTGGATGAGAATAGGTGGATCCAACAGTCAGGAGAGCAACGCGATGGGAAAGGTGCACGGGCAAGGAATTATTGGAAACCAGGTGCCAGCCAAAGATTGGACGGGTGGCTCTATGGGTGGAAGGTGGGCCATGTGGTGACGTAAGCATTTTTTGTTTGGTAGCGAGGTGGTTAATCGGATTGCATGGTAGCTGTCGAATCTAGGCCTAAGTCCTTTGATATATGGTCAAGAATGGACCGAGAGAAAGCAAGGCAGGGTGAAAGAAAAAATGGGAAGGGGGCTTAAGGAAAGGGTGCCACAGAGTAGTCTCATGGATGGAGCAGAGGATCGGAAGCAAGGTGTGAAGGGGCTTATCACATCAGGCAATCGGTAAAGAAGAAAGATAAGGGGGAGGGAGAAAAAAGGGGATTTCGATGTGATGGCGGGGCTAATAACTAGGCACTGGGGCACGGTCCCGTGGGGGAATATGTGACCAGGGGCTAAGGGTAGGGTGCTAATCGCATTGGCAGGGAGAAATTTTCGAAGAAAGGTGGATCTTTAGAGGAATGCCGATGCGATGGGGTCTAGGGCGCTTGGTCATAGCACTCGGACATATGGAGGAAAGGGGCCAAACTTTTTAGGCCCTCGGGGGCTTATACCTTTATTTATAAAAAAGACTGTTTTTTAGGCCCAAAAATGGGTTTTTAGGCCAAATTGGAAGTTTCGATAGGTATAAAAGGCAGTTTAAACCATAAAAAGGGGTTTTTATGGGTTTAAAGGGGTTTTTATGGGTAAATGAAGCATTTTTAAACCAAATGAAAAAGGTTATATCGGTTTAAATGAATGTTGAAACGAGAAGGGAAAAAGGGGAACTTTAGAGGGAAATGAGTGAAATGGGGGGTATTTTATGAAGATAAAATGGGGGGAATAAAATGAGGGAAAAAGGAGCCTTTAGGAAATAATTATTTTCTTGGGAACAACAAGATTTTGAAGGATTTTTTAAGGGAATAACACTCTAGGGAATAGCAAGCTAAGGAACAGCATTGCTAAGGAACAGTAGGATAATCTTCTTAGGAAAAAATAGATGAAGATTTTAGTGGACTGATGGACTTGAAATGATGAAGGTAGTGAGATTTCGAGAATTCATAATGTTCTTGCAATTTTTTTCTAGAAATCTGGGTTTGTTACATTTAGTCATCTTTGGATAAAGTAAACATTATGGATGACTAACAGCAGTTAAGAGAAGACGACCAAAGACCTCATATAATCATTACGAGAAACGAGGGCATGATGAGGATAATTTCTGAAAATTGCATCCAGAATGGAGACCTAAGAGGACCGACAGAATAGAGAAGCAAAAGAAAGTTGCAATTGTGAAACAAGACCAAGTATCTGAATCAAAAGAGCATGAGAAGGTCATAGCTGTGGGATTTTCAGGCGGTGGAATAATTGACCTGGGAACATATTTAGGTGACAAAATGAAAAGTGCATTTCTTTGGATTACAGTAGATGGACCCATCAACTTGGATTCTGATTCGGGCAATGAGACAAATATTTTAGCAGATGTTGTACCAAAGATGAAAAAGGCACCAAATGTAGCATGGCACCAAGAACTCGAAGAAATCAACCAAAGCATTCAGGTTGAGAATTTTGAACTAAGGATACTCTGCCAAGAAGAAAATAAGGAGAAACAAAGGTTACAACATCAGTTACAAGCCAAGGAGGAGGCCTTGGAAAATTTGCAGCATAACAAACTTGAGGTAAAAAATGATTCTTCAGTTTCACGTACTTTTTATGATGATGATTTTGCTACTTTTGAGAGACATACTACAAGAATTAGATCAAAATTATTGAAAAAAAAAGGATATCAAGGAAAGTGCCTCGACATTAATGGCCAAGACATTGCGAGTCCAATCAAAGTGGAGGAATTTCCTCATTATGCAAGACTTAGTTATGTCATAAAATATGTTGGGGAATGCTCCAAGACAGCCAGTGACCAACCAACGATAGATGATGAGAGCACTTCATCACATTCCAGTGATAGCAAGGGTTCCATGGGCATGTATCAGAGGCACACTAGAAATAACAATTCCAAGACAATCCAAGAAGTTTGGAGGAGAAAGAATCATTACAGTCACTATAACTAGGTTGGACACCAGAGAGCCACTTTTCAGATGTTCCATGCCCATCAATCACCGATAAAAAATCCATCTAGAGAATATGTTCAACAAAAAAATCCGCCACATTCATGGTGGTCAAATTTATTGAGTAAGAGATGGTTTTACTAGATATAGTAGCTTTTCATGGCCACATTTGTAAAGCAAGTGTTGCGAATAATTGCAAAAGTGATGATGTGTTTTCCATCACTTATTAAAGCAACGATGATATTCTTGGCCTTTCGTTGATAGATGGGGTATTGGTTTTTATTATAATGTATTCTTGACCAAAGAGTGTGTGTTATAAAATCTTGGCAAGTATGGGGTTGTTTGAGTCATGTTTGGTTTTATATGTGATTACAAAGAATGTACCAGATTTGCATGTAATGCAGATGTTGAAAGTGTGGCTTGAAAAAAACATAGGCAATGTCTAGGACGTGTTCATGCTTTTGGAGGACCAAAAGCTCCTCAGTGGGGAGGAATTATCTGGTAGGATTTACAAATACAAGTGGCCTTGAAAAAAGATATAAAAAAATTCATTAGATGGAAGTGAAACCAGGATCAGATCGCAGTGTCTGTCACCTTGATTCCAAAGGTATGAAAGACACTCAAATCTGAGTTTGTATGCTCAAGCTATAGCTGCTCAAATTTATGGTCAAACTTGGCTAAGTGGCAATCTTAACGAGCCAACAATTTGGCAACATCCCGGTGCACAGAACCCAGCCACTGGAACACGTGAATTTTTCACCTACTTAATTTTCTGAATATCCCTTTTTTTGGCGAAAAATTAATAACGATAATAATAATAAATAAATAAATAATAATTTATATATATAATATATATATATATATATATATATATATATATATATATATATATATATATATATATATATATATATATATATATATATATATATATAATGTGGTAAATTGGCGATTTCTTAATACTTTCCTAGGTGAGGGGTGCCAAGGTTATATATATATCAAACAAATCGGGGTGGCGGGCCGCCACCCTTGCTACACCCCACATGGTATTATATTATATTAAAACAAAAGGGTGGGAGGGCCACCCCCGATGGACCCGCACAACATTGGTGGTCACATACTATATACATATGGGGGGAAGGCGGCGGTTGAAACCGCCCAAAACAAGTGGGTTGGCCCCCAAGGGGCAACCCCATTTATCACTAATCATTGAACCTTACCTGTGTGTCAAATAAGCAATGTCGCATTATATTATAACCGTCGACTATTAAAAAAAATGTGCCATACTATGTGGGGGTTCGGTGGGGTTGGAACCCCCAACCACCCCACTCCAAACTTTACCCTTTTACCAATGGTACAATTACCCCTCTTTGTTAATTCCGCCCAAAAACTTACTTAATAACCCATTTGTGTCATTCGACGGGGTGGAGCAGTGAAGGAGCGCACTAATCTAGGAGCAACCTTTTGGTGTGGAACCATGAGTGAGGGAATATGTGAGATGCCAAAAATATTCCCTTAGATGGCCAGAGGTGCTGGTGACAAAATTGGACAACTTTATAGTCAATTTTGCACCAGGAATCCAACCGTGCATTCCATTTCTCTAGCTAAGTTCTCCATTTTTAGGTCATCATCTAGATTGGAGGTATAAGGGTCATTTTTATAAAATTGCTTGTAACTTGTTTCTTTGATGCCACTTAATGAAATAAGGCCTTCCCACTTTTGAGCAGGGCCCTGAGACATAGCCCACATTGGGTGAACTCTATAATAAAATCGTTTTGTCTTTGATCTCATGTTTTCTTAGGTTTTCTACTTATTTTCATTTGGTTTAAGTTACTTGGTTAATATTCTATATTATATGAAATTCTGAATGCATCCTTGAAGTTAAAAGATCTTAAATGATCTTGACGCCTTGGCATCGAGCTCTTTTTTCCACTTTAATATCAATTGTAATTTCCAATATCTGAGATCTGATAGTTGTGGTATCCTTTCACTATGCTCGAGGTGGGACTTTCCAATCCACATTTATTGTACTTGCATGTTTCCATGTAGTTGTCTCCTATCCCTCTATGCCAACCTGGATCCTCTAAAACTACCTACCTATCTCGCTAAGTCATATTCTTGTCGCACACCCACTATATTTCCTTGACCAAACCATTGGTAACATGGGGCCCCCAATGGTTGTTTCAATCTTGGGGTAAGGAGGTCCCCACAATTAATCTCACCATTGATCTAGGCAGTTTGGTGTAGATCCCAACCATGGCCTAACATCCCTCCCATTAAACATTCACTAGGTGGGGGGTTCACAATCAACCTCAATTGTTAAATCACTCGACCAACATGAATGTCGTTTAACACCACTTCTTGGGAGAAAATGTGAATCCACCTTCCATGCGTGTGGATCAATAATAGTGCTTTCACCCCGTTGTAAAGAATATCTAACACACTTGATAGGATTTTATCTCAGTCGTCATATATGTCATTGTTGTATATCAATGATTATCACCCCTCTAACTTGCATGTTGATCAACTTCACCAAATTTGCGTACAAATATTTGAAAATAGTAAAGAATTTGGGGGACTACCCCAATTTCTTCATAGGTTGTTGTATATTTGGATCTTATTGGGAACATGTAATGTCTCATATTCCAATTATTTGAATTTCTTGAATTCCTCAAAAAATTTCCCAATTTCATTTAGGCACCTTGACAATCATATGGCAAGCATCCACCTACCAATGTTTTATCAAACACTTTTCCTACAACCTTTGTACAACATACCTATGCTCATCCCATACAAGCCTAGTGTTATAGCCTAGGCCCCAATACCACCTGTAACATACCTTTGCCACTTGCCCACTGTTCCAACCTCTAATTGAGGCCCAATTCCATACTAGTTATACATGGTAACTTGTAACCTATGAATTATGCCCTGTCGAGATACTTCTCACCTGATAAATTACATAATTCAATGCATAATAAAATGCATAACATATGCACAAACATATTTTTAAAATAAATATGCTCCTTAACTAACATTCATATGCATTTCATTCACATGTATGTATCTATAAAAACATTGCAGCATAATTATAAACATAATAGGTAAACACTTATATTTTAATTTGTGCAACTGATTGCAAGCCTTCGATGTTCCACCCAACCATAGACCATGTTTTTTATTTTCTTTTAGCAGTGGGTTACCCCCGATATGGGGCTTTGAATCCATGGACATAGGCTCACCCTAAGTCTTGGTACACACAAAGTACCAAAAATCATCGGCTCAGATACTAAGCTTGATAGCCTCCAACCAGTTTTACTTTTTCTTTTAGGAGTTCCAATTCCCTCACATGACTTATAGGTACCCTTCCATGCCTCACATAACCAAGGTACCAATCTTAACATCCTTCAACAAATATTCTTGTGGCTTCCAAGAGTTTACATTTCCCTCATAGGCCTTCTAGGTACCCTTGCAAGCCTCACATAGTCAAGGTAACAAACCTAAAAACCTTCAACTAGTAGTTATGTGGCTTATAAGAGTGTTGAGTCCCAAATTTGCATCTTTTCCATACACTTTTCCATACCTTTTTCACTCACCTAAACCTCCCAAATTGTCAATATCATGTGCAAAAGAGCATCTAACATGGTTTTTAATTATATTTTTGTGTTTTCTATTTGATCTAGATTTTGTTCATTCAGCTGCGGAATCTTGCTACTTTCCGCAGCTGCTACAACTTTCCGCAGCTATTTTGTGGAACTCTATGCTACAGGTGTCTACAAGGGAAACAAGCCACATGGGCAGGTCAGGAATGACGTGGACATGGTTCGTGTCCTATTGGTTCAAGCAAACTCGTCCAAAGAAGCCGCGGTCAAAGGCGTCCACATGGAAGTCAACTATGGAGTTTCATGTCGGCCGGACTCTGTTTCGTGGCACATAAAGAACCATACGATTGTTTCTAAGCCTGCGGAGGTTAAATCGACATCTGTACAGGGTTCTAGAGTTGAATTCAAGCATCCACCTTTCGTAGATCTACTTTCCAACACGGCCATACTCCTATATCCGTGGACGTAGTGGTCTACGTGCTCTCTACTAGCATGAACTTTAGGAGACAGTTATAGTTTGTTGTTATATATAGCGCGTTTGCATACGCACAAAAAGTTAGTTGATGTTAGTGAATGTACTCTGTTATCTTTTAGTCTGCTCTGTAGTGATTACGCTGCACTTGTGCCGTAACACTACCATTCTGTAATGAACTGCTTTTTAATATGAGAAGACTATGTTTTTCAACTTAATTCGTGTTTGAGGATCGTTACCAAGGCTGTGTAGAGGGCCCCTGCTCAGCTAAGGTTTTGTGTATTAGTGTATAATTTTACTTTCATTCCATTGTGACATAATCCATTCATATGTTCATATATTGCATTTGTTTCATTTCTGTTTATACATTTCCATAATTTCCATTTCATTTATGTCTTTCATGTTTTATGATTGTTAATCACTGATCAGTGTTCTTGATGCAGGTTTTAGATAGACAGCCCGGGCATTTTTATAGCTTTTTGACTAATGACATGGATCTAACATTGTTCTGCTGCTAGTTTGTTTTTCATAGCTTTTGTTTAATTTCAGTCTTGCTTTGTTCATTTCAGTTTTGCTTATCTGCTTCAGTAGTTAAATTTAGATATACTAATCTGCTCATAGCATCTTCAGTTGCCTCCGAAAGCCACAGCTGGACTGATGGCGAGGGATTGCATTATGAAATGTGTAGTTTAGTATTAGTTCCTTTTCTGCAAATTTAGATATATTAAGCTGCTCATAGCATCTTCAGTTGCCTCCAAAAGCCACAGCTGGACTGATGGTGAGGGATTGCATTATGAAATGTGTAGTTTAGTATTAGTTTCTTTTCTGCAAATTTAGATATATTAAATCATGCATAACATCTTCGGTTGCCTCTGAAAGCCACAGCTGGACTGATGGTGAGGGATTGAATCATGAGTGTGTGGTTTAGTATTAGTTTACTTTCTGCAAATTAAATATCAGTTACTCAAGTTGTTTATGATTACTTCCGAAAATCATAGCTGGACTAATGATGAAGGGTCAGAAGATAAATTGATGTAATCTGATTTAGATTTATTTTGTTGCAATTTTGAATTTCATTAAGCATAGTTTCTTTTGTGTTTAGTTGGCAGCAAGAATAGTTTGGTTTTCATGTTCACTAGTTTACTGTTTTGATTCATTAGATTAGCAGCACCTTTTCATTTCAGCAGTACACTTTTACTTTCTTTCAAGTCTTGTCATTGTAATTTTCAATTTGCTTTTAAAGTTTCAAGTTGGTAAATCATTATAGGGAATATCACTTCCTTGAACAAATATAACCAAACTTTCTTTTTCATTATAGAATTTCTATTTCACCTTAGAAAAACCAAAAACGACAAAAGTTAAGAAATAGGTTATCTTGCACATATAGTGCGCCGCACTTCATCAGCTTACGATTCCCGGATTGACAAATTAAATGCAGCAATTTAGGACACACTAAATTGACCAAACAAAGAGTTCCAATTCCCTCATAGGCCTTCCAAGTACCCTTCCAAGCCTCACACAGCCAAGGTACCAAGCTCAGTGACCTCTAACCAATAATCACATGGCTTCCAATAGTTCCATTGCCATCATGGGTCTTCTAGGTACCCCTTCCATTTCATAATTGTCATCACGCTTCCATGACCATCTCTCTAGAATCATGAACACGAACCATTATGTAATCTTGTCACAGCGCAGAAAAATCCTCTACATAGTCCCCCTTCATAGTGCCAGACATGTCTCTTTATATATGCATGTCTCTTCATCACCACCTGGCACTCTCTAAGCCCTTAATTCACTTTGATTATATGCATGGGAAAATTTTAATGATTTTTTTAATCATACGAGCCCCTTTAAGTCATCTATGGAGTATCAACACCCCATTATTGGTTTTTCTTTTGGTCTATAGCCATATTATTTTATTAATATGCATGTGTTACATGATTACATTACTAGGCCTTCTAGCCTCAAATTATAAAGCATATATACACGGTCATACCAACCCTAAATATAACACATTCATGCACATGAGAATTATGGTCCCCATAACATATATACACACATGCATCTAAGCACCATGAAAGCATATATAAACAATGAGGATAGTAAAAACATCATCATTGGAGGGGACCCTAACTTGATCTTGCATGCCAATGAAAAAAGAGGTGGCAGCTTTAACTTTGACCCCTCAAGAGACCATCTTGATACTATAATCCAAGCCCATTATTTTGTCGACATCATCCCGAAAAACCGAAAATTCATCTAGAGCAACTGAAGAATTGGAGCTGGAAATGTAATGGAAAGGTTGGACCGTTTTATTGTGGTTGTTCCTCTTATTTCTCTTTTCTCTGTTGACTCTTCCTATATCCTCTCTTTCTCTACTTCTAACCATTATCTCGTCACCCTTTCCCTTGGATATCAGACCTCCCTTTGACCTCTCCCTTTCAGATTCAATCCCCTTTGGAGTGAATTCCCTGAAGCCAGACAGATCATGCTTTACACATGGCAGAAACACGCGGAGGGCTCCCCTTCGCATATATAGGAATCAAAGCTAAAGCATGTACATATGGCTCTTAAAGACTAGGCCAAGCTTCACTATAGGGAACTGGAAAAAGTCAAAAAATAAATAAAAATAAATTTGGAAGTAGTTCATATTGATATTGACACTCATGGAATGAATCAAGAAAATCTAGAGCAGGAGAAAGATCTCTACTTGAACTTGTACAAAGAAAATAGGAAAGAAGAGGATATGGAGGCTCAAATCCAGAAACCTTTGGATATAGGCCAGTGATAAAAATACCTCTTTCTTCCATAGACAAGCCACTGTTAGAAATTCAATGAATAACATCTCAACCATAACAGATGATGAAAGAAAATTTAACGCAGATCAGGAAGGTCTCAAGGCTGTTGCTCACAACCATTATAAATATTTTCTATCTGAATCAGCTACTCCAGAGGATTATTCAAATCTCTTAAACCACTTTCCCAAGCTAATCACAGATGAGATAAACAACTCCCTCATAAAGGATATAGAAGAGGCCTAAATTATCAATGCGATTAGGACTTTGCGTCTAGAAAAATCCACGAGCCAAAATGGCTTCTCAATTAGCTTTTACCAGAGCTTTTGGGAAGTAATTAAAAAGGACCTAACCAAAATGATTCAGTGGGTACAAAGAAAGAAGAAGATCGGTGTCTTCACAAATTCAGCCTTCCTTGCTCTCATACCCAAATAAAACCGCCCCTCCTCCTTCTCTAGATTTAGACCTATCTCCCTCTGCAACTCTTCATACAAAATCATCACTAAAATCCTCGCCACCTACCTCAAACGCTATCTCTGTAATCTCATTTATGAAAACCAAGGGGGATTCATTTCCCAAAGGAAAATATATGATTCTATCCTTTTAGTTCAAGAAGCCATTTACTCAAGTATGATGAGATCAAAGAAAGGATTCATCCTTAAACTCGACCTTGCTAATGCCTTTGATGGAGTGTGACATTCATTTCTCCTCTCTATCCTCCAAAAGATGGGATTTGAAAATGAATTCATATCTCTTATCAATGCCTATATTTGCAACCCTTGGATCTCTCCCTTAGTCAATGGAAGTCCAGGAAAATTCTTTCAATATTCTCGTGGTCTCAGACAAGGCTACCCTCTTTCTCCTTTTCTTTTCATTCTAATGGTAGAGTCTTTCAGCAGGGCCTTGGACCACAAGCACAGAGTTGGTCTCATCACTGGAATAAAATTCAACAATGGAGTCAAGAATATGAATCATTCTCAATTTGCTAATGAAACCCTCTTGATGAGTGGAGCCACCTACAACATAGCTTAGAGATTCAAAACTCTTCTTGAAAAATTTAAAAATTTATGCTCTATTCAGGAGGGCTAATTAACTACCACAAAAGTTGCATCTATGGGTGGAACACAACAAACTTCACTATCCATAGTATTGCAAAATATTTTGAGTTTCCTATAAATTGAACTAGACCTAGTTTAACTATCTTGGGATGCCATTCAGTGTTGGACCCTTGAAGACTGAGGTTTGGAACATCACCATTGACAAAATGAAAAAGAGAGTGCGACAGTGGGGATCCTCCTGGCTCAATATGGTCAGGCACACAATCCTCTTAAAATATGTTCTATCTGTCTTTCCATTGTATCACTTCTCCATGCTTTATGCTCCTATCAACATTCATAAAAAAATAGAAGAATTTTTAAGGAAATTCCTATGGAAAATGGGGGAAAACTAAAAGAAGAAATTCAATTTAGTCAAATGGAGACAGGTTACAGAAAATTATGAAAATGGTAGGCTCGGTATTCGCATTCCAAAACTCTTGGACAATTCCTTTGGGGGAAAAATTGTGTGGTGCCTCATCACTGGACAACACTCATGGTGGAAGCAATTTCTGGAGACCAAATATCTTATTTCTGCTAGACAAAATATTCTTGATCAAGATATACCAAACAAACCTTGTTCCAGAATCTGGGCTTTATGCAAAATAACCATTCCATTTATCAGCAGAAACATCTCTAAATTTCCTCAAGGTGGAAGCAATATTAATATCTGGGAGGATAAAATTATGGGCAATAACCTCTCATTGATAGCTTGAGAATCCATCAAAGTCAAAATTACCTCTGGAGTCTAGACATAAACACCATGGATCAGATTTCCAAATGGGATGAGATTTCCAATGCCTTGAACAGATGGGATTTTTCTATTACTCCTCCTTACCTTGAAGCCGATCTTGTAAATCTTAAAGCAATGCTTCATGGTGTTTGTTGGGCCAGAATTATGAATTACGGATAAATCACGCTTCCCTAGACAGGTGCTAGTCTAGAAAAACAGGTGAAATCCTATACGAATATTTTTCCTAACTCAGGATAGATATACAGAGAGGATTGGAGGCTTACTTGTTCAGTCGCTTCCAAATGGCTCCTTCTGTCACTTCTGCTGCAGCTTCAAATTCAAGCGGTTTGTGGGTTGAATGCTTCCTGCAAGAAAGAACACTAAAACAAAAAAATATGCAATAATAGAGATATCTATTCAAGCTAGTTAGCTAAATCAGTAAAGCATAAACCATATACATCAACCAAGATCTTGCAATATGGAAAATCAAAGTCAACACAGATGCATATAGGGAAAAATAAGCAGTACTCTTTATTGATGATAGAAGGAGAGGTTACAACCTAGTGACTGATTTGAAGTGACCTTCCAGAAACGTTCCCAAACCTCATCACAATATAAATCTCTCCACCAGCAGCTTCACAAATCTAGCTCTCAATTGAAAAATCTCCAGCATTTCTCTACTCAAATTATTCCTTCTCAAGCACTCAGATTTGTGCTCAATTTATAGATGAAATATAGGTTGTTTTGCAATCAATGACTTTCCAAAAATAGGCAAGACATGTTTCCAGTCATGTAGATGTCAAATGAACACTTGGATCCAAAGTTTGACACATGTGAACTCTTATAGAAGGCACTGGCCAAGTGGAGATTTCAGAACAATGAGAATTTCGCTCCCAATGTGACCAACGCACTTGTGAATGTTGGGAAGTGCTTTGCAGAGTAGCCTTGCATGGGGCTGCATGCATATGCAATGCACTTAGGCCCCTTAAAGCCTACGTTGGTGAGCTCTCATATGCTATATAATAAGCTTCAAACCATGGAAACCTTTGCTTGATGAAAGTCTTGCTTGATTTGTCTTGTTTCTTGTCTTAGGGCATGTAGCAACTGAAATGATAGGGAATGATAGACCCTTGATCATTGGTCCTGGAGATGATGCCTAGTTAACCAGGTCATTGGGAATGGTACCCAAATTGACCTATAACAATTGCCCCCTAAAGCATGAGATCTAAATAATAATAACATTTGATTGAGATTCTTTACACTGTGATGATTCTGGAAATGAAGCGGAGTGGTCACCTGCATCAATATTACAATACATTACATCATGATATATCCTCTTTTGATCATAATTGTTGAGGGTAGGCATTCCCATGTTCAGCACATAAAACAATCTAATAACATGTACATAATTCAGAAATTCGTCTTCATTGGAATGTTGCCTAGATGCAGACATGCCTATAGATATAGGTCCATGTTTGGATGACAATCTGTATGTAAGGTCACCATACATATGATGTGTACAAAAATCCTGAAATCGCAACCCAGATGGCTGAAACTATATCCGGGGTCTTCTTATCTCCTTCACTTGATCATTCGGGTACAAGTCTAACCACGTGAATATATGATTTGTAGTCGAACATGAAAATACATCGTTTGATTACTAGCCAATGATGTAAGTTGTTAACAAAGGTGAGAGAACCACCATTAATGTCAATGGTCCTCAAGTGTAATATCCCTTTTTCAGAAACTCCTACAAAATGGTCCTCAAGGACACTGTATAAGGAAGGAAATGTAAAAATAAGCTCAAAGGGGTCTTGGATCCCTTTTTAAATACATAAAACACTTCTCTCCCAGAATATTAGCTCAAAGAAATAAGCCTAGAGGGGTTATTCAGATATCCCCAAACTAGGTCCCTTACGAAACTGCTCAAAGAGTGAGCTTACAGCAATACATGAACACAATCATGAAACCCTAAAAATCTGTACATACAATGAATGGAATATAATACAACCTTATCTGTGTTAAATATAACTTCTATTCTCAGAGAAATATCTTGAAGACAGTAACAAAGCTACGGAATCAGCAGCACAACCAGTACGACACATGAAATACAAGGGTTGTTGCAACTGCACAAAATGTCGGAGGGCAGTGACAGCGCTGCCTATATGAGAGTAGCTACTGCTATAGATTCATATACATGAAAAATGGCTGATACATATAAATAAATTCCCAAGAATAGAAGAATGGGCTCCAATACAATATTTCTAGCCAATCTAGGAGAGATTGCTAGAAATGTCAGAAAATGTACAATGTGACAAATAAATTGTCACTGCAACTAAATAAAAATGAGAATGAGGCTATGGAAGATATAAAATACTCATGCCCTCCTCTGATCATGTTCTCAAGCAAAGGGTTGATCCCTTTCACTCAAAAACACTCCTCCTGATAAGCACAAATGGCTCTCCCAGCAACTGCCTGCATAAATAACACAGTTTTTGCCCTAGACTGCACTGTGAGAGATGGTGAGTATTTGGCCTGGTGCCAAATATATGAAATGATGCCCAGGAGTCTCCTCTGCTGCTCCTCCAAAGAATATACAAGATCTCCACTGAATAACAAGCCAAAGAATGACTTTATGAGTTCCTCTATTGCTGCACCCAGCAACACAACATTTTCTGCCCAATAAAATAACGTTGTAGTTGAAGGGATAAGCTTGGAAAAATTCCAGAATGAGTAAATGGAGCTCAAACCCTCTCCTTCCTTGAGGATGAGGTAGGGATTCCCGACCGAGAACACCCTTGGGTGAAGAACACTACAACCCTGCTAAACAACCCAGGGATGCAAGTCTATGCAGACCCAACGAAAATGACGAGATAATGCATAATCAAAATGGGCTGCCATATCCTCCTTATAAAGCAAATGAACACCTCTCACCATGGGTCCCATTCACACTTTCCACCTAGCTCAAGCAAGTGGAGCCTCCACTAAAATTGCGTTGTCCAAGTAGGTTCAATGCATCTAGACAGTTTTAGTTGACTTGGTCAAAATGACTAGATCAAGCATGATCCAATCCTTTTGACACCATGTGGTGCTCAAATCAGCTGCTTTATTATTCCTCCTTTCACACAAGGAATGTTATTTCTCCATCTAAAGGGGTTAAGGTGTCTCCTTACCCATTTTATTCAAAAAAATGAAAATATGCAAACTATAATGTTCCTTTTAGCTTGAGGCTAAAAATTGGGAACATTACAGTCCTCCCCTCCCACATGTTGCTTTTCCTCAAGAAACTACATAGAGAGAACAAAATTCCTCCCCCCTTCTTCTCTTGTGGCCTCCTCATCAACAATCTCCACCACTGCTCAAGATATGCTACAATAAATCTGTCCTCCGATGCTTCCTCCCAAATATGCAAACCGGAATGGTGCTCATCATGGTAAGATAGAAGGTGTAGGTGTAAACCTTCTTGCTGTGCTATGGCCTCCTCAAGGTAGGAGTGATGACATGCATGGGAAAAATGTATCCCAAATGATGATCCTCTCATCCATGCTATCATCCAAATAAAAATCTCAACGCCAGTTTTATGCAATGTGTTGGGGCTAAATGGAGAGTTAGGCTTTAGATTCCCGAGATGTTTCTCTCTCCATTTGTGGTACATATGGGACTGCCTTTTTCCTTGGGCTGAAATGGTATGGCCTCCAAGAATGGTCCAAGCTTCCCCATCAAGAATATCAACCATGAAATGCCTCCTCAAGTTCTCCAAGTGGTTTCTCCCACAAGAAGAGAAAAGTAGCAATGTGGCAATCATGGTTTGCCCAAGGTGTATCTGGCAATATAAAGCATGTAAAATGGGGAGAATCATGCTCCCAATGGGCTATCCAAAAATATACAACACTCTCACAATATTTCCCCTTGTGAATGTATGAACATCAGCAATACAAGGAGGCAACATGCAATAGGAAAAAGTTGTCATAAGACAACTAGAGAGTGGGTCACAACTCCATTCATGGGACCAATGCAGTGCACCTCTTACCTGAATCAAAAATAAAAACAACAAGTGCTTTTCCAGCCACTTGTTTTCTGCCACAAACATCTCATAAGATGGAAACATGAAAATACAAATCGGTGCCAATGGTGCACACCTAGAAGCATGTGGCTTCCCCCACAAACCATCATGAAAATAGCCACTCCCATTGTTTCAATGGGCCACAAGTACATCATAATAAGGAGCATAAGGAGGTTTTATCATCCTTATCTCATCAAGCTGCTCATATAAAGTAAAGAAAGGTAAATCAAAATGAGAGTATATACCTTCTTTACCATGTACTCCGGTCCTTGAGCTGAAATGGCTCATCTGAATGCTCTCCCTCACCTCCAATGAGTAGGGAAATGGTTGTAGCAACCTCTTCAAAATCATCTGAGCTATGCATCTGTTCATATGCTGATATAGATCATACTGAATGCCCTCCCAACTGAACTCCTCTAGCAAAGCAAAGTATGTATCAAAGTGCATAGCTAGAAAGTCCTCATGTGCTGCATGTAATAGTTTCTTCTTGAGACTAGAAGCCCTAGTCAAAAAGACTCTGTCATAACAATAGATGACCATATCATCCACCATGTACCTTTCATCTCTATCTGAGTTATCCAAAATCATGCATGCACCTAGATCCTAGGATTACTCTACCAAAAGTTGAGACCTCCAACACAGATCAATCCTCCTCATAGACAGTGCTGGTAATCTGCAATGTGATTCTCCCCTCATGCTGTTGCCTGCTACCTTGACATCCCCAATGCCAAATTCATCCTCCAAAATGCTGCCATGCCCATCATGTAGTTGCTCATGCTCAAATAATGATGGTGTCCTTTGGAAGTTGGCCTCCCATGAGAAGCTGTCATCCAAAAGGAATCTCCCCAGCTGGGACAAAGAAAGCATGACTAGCCTCCATCCACTCCTATGTATGAAAGAGTCCTCCCTCAAAGGAATTATCCTCTTCCCCATCAAATCTATGGAGCAGTCATCTTGCATCATGAAGATTCCATCCTCCATCCCTACAGCAAACTCTGTCAGCAAAGTATAACTAATGAGAGTGGGTGATACTGAAAATGAGAGAGTGTCTCCCTCCTCCTTGGGTTTATCCCAAACTCTCTGCACTGTGTTGGAATCCTCCAATGTCTTCACCTCTCCTAAATCCAAGAGTGGTGAACCAAATGACAAGATGCCCCTCGTCAGCTCTAGATTAGGTGGCCTCCTAGGTGGAATGCCTCCATATAGTGAGACATCAAGCTCGAAAGTGGACTGTAGGTATGAGTGGACTGATTTGTCCCTCTCTTCACTGCACTGTATAGTCTCTCTTCCTTGTGCAAATACTTTCCAGAATGGATAAGGGTGTATCAACCCTTGATGCCAATCCTTCTCTTCCTCCTCCATCTCACAATCCCCAGTAGCTGCTACATATGAATTCAGAATTGTGCTATGGTTCCCACATGTTAAAATACTTGGAACTCCTTGTAAATACATAATGACTCCTCTATTAGGAACAATGCCTCCCCTTTCACCTCCATGTGGTGATGGATCTCCTCCTAATGGTACAACGTTGTTAGATCTCATATGCTCATCCTCCCAATCAATAAGCGATATTACCTCATCATCAAGGAGGGACCCAAGCTCTTGGTCATCTCTTGAAGGAATTACCTCCATGATTTTACAAATGGAAGAGGGCCCTTCACACAATGGGGATCTTGCCCTTATCAAGCCATCATACATGTTTACATCCCCTTCAGAAATATGGAATGGAGTTTGTTTTGTGGTTCCCTCTAATGCATGCAAAGTGTTTTTTGTTTTGATACATAGGGATTCAAAGTGATTTTCATCAAAATTTCTCACCAACCCTTTATTGAATCCATCATATGATTCTACATTTGCATGAAAATATGAAACAGAACAATCATGAGCCATACCTTTGAGTTGCAGCACTGCTCCTCCAATGGCCTCATCTTTTTCCTCCATCCTTCTGGCAGTGCAAGTGGCCAATGGACTGTGATGTGGATTTGCATGTGTGACTGAAGGCTCACACCCAACGTGGTCACAAATAGGGCTTGCTTCATCCACAAACCCTCTCAGAAAATCTTTCCAATTTTCCCTTTCTATCTCTTTAAGATCTTTAATGATACCCTCCAGGGTCTGGAAAAGAAGAAGGGAAACCTCCTCGTCTGTCATTCCTCTCTCTCTTTTTATCTGTACATATCCTCTTCAAAATGAGGAGCTTCTCCTTCTAATGGCATATTATTTTGGGCTGCATAGGCTGAGCCAAGATTGATTCTCTGATACCACTGTAATATCCCTTTTTCGGAAACTCCTGCAAAATGGTCCTCAAGGAAGCTGTATAAGGAAGGCAGTGTAAAAATAAGCTGAAAGGGGTCTTGGATCCATTTTTTAATACATAAAACACTTCTCTCCCATAATATTAGCTCAAATAAATAAGCCTAGAGGGGTTATTCAGATCTCCCCAAACCAGGTCCCTTAGGAAACTGCTCAAAGAGTGAGCTTACAACAATACGTGAACACAATCATGAACCATAAAAATGTGTACATACAATGAATGGAATATAATTCAACCATCTGTTATTAATATCAGCTACAATATACAGAAATATCTTGAGGGACAAGCGACTCAAGCTACCAGAATCAACCTCCAATGATCAACATATGAAATACAAGGGTTGTTGCAACTGCACAAAATGTCGGAGGGCAGTGACAGCGCTGCCTATATGATAGTAGCTACTGCTATAGATGCATATACATGAAAAATTGCTGATACATATAAATAAAATCCCAATAATAGAAGAATGGGCTCCAATACAAGATTTCTAGGTAATCTAGGAGAGATTGTTAGAAATGCCAGAAAATGTACAATGTGACAAATAACTTGTCACTGCAACTGAATCAAAATGATAATGAGGCTATGGCAGATCTAAAATACTCATGGCCTCCTTTTATCATGTTCTCAAGCAAAGGGCTAATCCCTTTCACTCAAAAACACTCCTCCTAATAAGCACAAATGGCTCTCCCAGCAACTACCTGCATAAATAATGCAATTTCTACCTTATACTACACTGTGAGAGATGGTGAGTGTTTGGCCTAGTGAAAAATATCTGAAATGATGCCTGGGATTCTCCTCTTCTGCTCCTCCAAATAATATACAATATCTCCACTGAATAACAAGCCAAAGAATGACTCTATGAGTTCCTCTGTTGCTGCACCCAGCAACACAACGTTTTCTGCCCAAAAAAATAACACTGTAGCTGAAGGGATAAGCTTGGACAAATGAAGGAATGAGGAAATGGAGATCAAACCCTCTCCTTCCCTGAGGATGAGGTAGGGTTTCTCGATCGGGAACACCCTTGGGTGAAGAACACTACAACCCTGCTAAATAGCCCGGGGATGTAAGTCTATGCAAACCCAATGAAAATGACAAGCTAATGCATAATCAAAATGGGTTTCCATCTCCTCCTTATAAAGAAAGTGAACTCCTCTCACCATGGGTCCCATTCACACTTGCCACCTAGCTCAAGCAAGTGGAGCCTCCACTAAAATTGCATTGTCCAAGTAGGTTCAATGCATCTAGACAGTTTTAGTTGACTTGGTCAAAATTACTAGATCAAGCATGATCCAATCCTGTTCACACCATGTGGTGCTCAAATCAGCTGCTTTATGATTCCTCCTTTCACACAAGGAGTGTTATTTCTCCATATAAAGGGGTTAAGGTGTCTCCTTACCCATTTTATTCAACAAAATGAAAATATGCAAACTATAATGTTCCTTTTAGCTTGAGGCTAAAAATTGGGAACATTACATCAAGGTACTGCAGTACATTTTGTAAGTCATGAATAGATGATTTGATTTCAAACGCTAAACAAATTCTTTTGTTCAAAGGTCCAGAAGCAAGGATCTTGTCAATGTTGTAACAAGCCTCATGGTACTGGAATTTTATGTTTCTAAGTGAACTTCCTAGATATTGATTTGTTGTCAACAGGAAGTCACCTTATTGCAAAACAAGAGTTACTAATTTCAGAGACAAGGGTATGATTTGATATAGAAATTTTCAAGAATGACGATCATGAAAATGAAGGTTTACGAGTATTGCAGAAGGATGAGCTTTTAATCACTGGATGACTTCTCTTGAACATATCAGAAACACTGTGATGAGTTGGCAGCATTGACCCAAAACCGTAGTGAAGGTATGATGAACCATACGTGTGAATGAACCATCAAGATGATTACCCAACCCAAATAGCCACGAACATGGAGTGAAAGAAGTGTCATGTTCAAGAGAAACTTGCTACCAAAAAGAAACTTTGCTTACTTTTCCCAAATTTTCCCCGATCATTTGTCGACCAGTACCTCTTTATTTTTTAACAAGCTTGAGGAGGATAACATTTGCTTGATCTATAATTCAACCCTTCGGGCGAATAAAATATCGCTATTTAATAATTTAATGAGTCTAGCGATGAATGAAACTTGATTCTTGACATGATTGATAAGCCCGTCACTATTTTATGTTTTAACGAGCTTAACGACAGTGATAGCCCGGTCCTTTTTCATATTTAGAGATTCTGAAAAAGAGGACGAAAGAGAACTCCATAAGTACTTTTTCGTAAATTTGTCATTCAAACTCGAAAAAGTGTAAAATAATATCTGAGAGAACCTCTTTCGTCATTTTTAACCAAGGTATTCCTTTTTTGTAAATAATATATCTCAGTCTGGAAAAGGGTTAAAGTTATACTAAGTAGATATCAATTCATTTACTTTTACGAGCTCGAAAAGACAAGTGCTCGGCAATATTTTCACATTATCGAAGTCTGAAAAGAGCTGAAAGAAGACTCCAGGGGTTCCTTTTTCGTTGTTATCGAAGCTCGAAAAAGAGATAAAAGTGTGCTTCAAATCCTTTTTCGTTTTTAACAAAGATCAAAAAATAAGGAGAAAAAGTATGCTTTGTGGTCAAGTCATTCTTTGAATAAATTTGCATGACTAATCTGTTCATCAGTTTTATTTCCTATTCAGAACAACATCGAATGGATTAAAAATACTTGTTTCATGATAAAAACATAATAAAACTATAGTCATAGCAATAAATTTAACTTGCAAACAATTAAATGACTAGAAAAAAGTATTTTCACTATTCATTTTTACCATTCCATAGTTACCATTTGCATTTTGGAGCTCTAAACCTGATTTTGCCCCTGAACTTCAGTCGTTGATTGCGGTCATTTCTGTGGATGTATTTCGTCACTATTTGATCTAGGTTAGAACCATGAACCTCTTCTTCCCTTTGGTATTCATTTTATTTCCATTCTTTACAAATTTTTAGGGTTTTGAGGCCCCCTAGGGAAAATTCTGCCCAAAATGAGGGCAACACACACTTGAATGTCAATACCTACGTTGCATAGAAGGTACAGTGAAGGGTACCTGCATGTGCAATGCACTGTCTCAGCCCAGGGAGTGCGTTGGGCGCAGTTCAAGTTTTTGATTTTCATGTTGTGCCCAAAATTTGCCTAGATTTTTGTAATGAATGGAATCTAATGGATCTTATGGTTGAATTTTAGGTTTCCATCGGATTAAAATGATGATTACATGGAGCGAAAGAGAACATGAAGAACAAGATATGATTTCCTTGAATGATCCGAGTACTGTAAGAGCCCTAAGAGATTGTGGACTTATTAAGTACTTCAAATTGTCGAGAATGAGGCAACAAATAGAAATCTTGGAGTTCTTAGTTCGAGCATGGGATCCGGTGATAGAGGAATTTCACATTAAGAACAAAGTGGTTCCCATAACAGTTGAGGACGTGTATTTTCTCACAGGTTTGTCGAGGAGAGGTTTGCCCATTTCTCTCACAAGGTCTACTGTTGGAGGAGAGACAGTGAGGGATTATGTTATGCAGTATTGCTATCCAGGGGCAGAACCTACAAAATATGGAAAAATAAACATCCAAGATGTCATGGATTTGCCTTTGAGAACCATCCTTTTCACGATTTCTAAACTTGCTAGCACCGTTACACTACATGTAGCGAACAGATCGTATATGAAGTATGTGCTAGAGTGCTTAGAGGCAACAGTATTCAACTGGTCTGAAGCTGTTCTATCTCAGATAAAGGAACAACTGAATAAAGAAAAGGGGGGAAGGAAGAAAAATTTCAGTTATGGTTCAATCCTTATCTCCTTCACTTTGGAACGGATTCCACTGATGCAGCCACAACATGTAACATTGGATACATCTAGTCCTAGAGATCCTCGAATGCAGAGATGGGTGGAACTCATGGGTCGGCATGCAAGACAATCGACTGTTGTGTTCTCTACTGCATTCTTAACCTGTTTCCGGCGACATATCATCGCCATCGATGAGTATGCATATGCAGGCATCGAATTCTGAGGAGATCTAGATCTAGTATTACCAGAAGGCGCTCAGTGGGGTGCAATAGGTAAGAATGATTTGACCATGTTTTTTGATTTTTCTAAGGTTTATACAATGTTTTTGTTTTTTGATTTCTTTCCAAGAATAAATAAATGTTTGATGTAATGCAAATATTGGTCGTGTTCAACCAGTAGAGGAACCAAAGCACGAAGTAGATGTGCTAGCAGAGAGGGTTGTTGAGAGAGTAGTCCTTCAGGACCTTGATATGGCTGAGACTCTAGTTGAGCTTCAACAACACATAGAGGGGTTGACCTTTAGGATTCCATATTGCCGGATCGAAGAGCTTCCCATGCGACTACAGTGACACGTTATTGGGGTTCCTAACCATTGGATGTGGTTACTCCATAGGATTGCTACATCTATAGCATGTTACCATGAGCACCACTAGTTTACTTGTGACTTTTTGCATACATTTTGAGGTCAGATGACCAATGTATCTTGGGCACAAATTTTGTAAAAACCTATAACTATCTATCTATATGATTTCAGAGTTTTTCCTATGTTTAATGCGTAATCCTATTCAATGATGTGAATTTTTTCTTTAGCTATGTCACAAATGTCTGTCTAAAACTTAATTAGCTAATGAATCAGTTAAAGTGTTCAAATTTCTGGAAATGTGTTGATATTGAATGGAATCAAATTTTCTTTCCAAAAGTCGAACTCTTAGGAACAATCTAAGAAGTGTTGGATTTCTAATAGTATAAACACTAGTAAGTTGTAATACCACAAGTTGTGAGTCTAACCCTATGATTATGCAGTTAATACCAAATGAAATGGTATTAGAGAGAATTTCAATCAACACACTATACTCAGTGATATTGTTTGTCGATCTACCAGTACAAATCCCTTGAAAATTCACTAACTCGTCGTTCGGAGTGAAAATGGCCCACGCTAAAGAGGATAGAGTCTGTGTACTATAACTAGCACCATCAACATATCCAACAAATGGTTCTGAATATTCAGACATCTGCCATAAAATGTAAATCGGATTACTAACGTCAAGAAAACACTAAAAACAAATTAATATAGTGAATGAAAATCAATAGCATATAAACAATATAATACAAAAAATTACTATGCTCATGATTAAGCATAGTAACGTTTCAAATACAACCCATTTCTAGGCTATGCCAATGGAATTCCATCATAATCAACTAACTCGTAGGCACCCTTAGCAAGAACTTTTTTGACAATATAGGGGACATGCCATAATGGCTCGAATTTCGCTGTACCTATTACATCAGCTTCTTGATCGTAAAGAAGGACCAAGTCACCTTCTGAGTAGATGCGAGGTTGGATATTTTTGTCGTATTGTGCCTTTATACGTCTCTTATGCGCTTCGTTGGCCAATTGGGCTTCACGATGCGTTTCATGTAGATGGATGAGGTTAAGGAGACATGCTTCTTCTTCTGAGGTTTCAAGTAACAAGTCTATCGCGAGTTTTAATGAAGATATTTCACATTGGATTGGTAAGATAGCTTTCAGAACATACACCAATTGAAAAGGAGTAAATCCAGTTTTGTTTCTTACCGAGGTTCGATACGCTCACAAAGTGGAGTACAGGATCAAGTGCCAGTTCCTTTTACGAAATCCTATCATTCGTTGAAGCATTCGTTTAAGAATTTTGTTAATAGCCTCAACTTCTCCATTTCATTGTGGATAATAAGGAGTAGAATTATCATGCGACAATCCTAACTTGGTAGTCAATTCAGGCATCATATGGTTGCAAAAATGCTTCCCATGATCCGTAACTATAGCCTATGGGACCCCAAACCATGTAATAACTTGGTTGAAGAGAAACAATGTAGCTGTATGTCCTATGTTGTTGAATGTAGGCATCACTTCGGCCCATTTGGTGAAATAGTCAACTGCGAAAATAATATAATTATGCCCCGCGGACGAAGGACGGTTACAAGTCATGATGTTAATACCCCATTTTGTCAATGGTCTAGCAGAGACAACAAGATGCATTGGCGCTAGCAATTTGCAGATTTTACAATCAAAAATCTGGCATGCATGACAACTTCTGATTGCGAGGATGCAATCTTGAAAAATAGTAGGCCAAAAGTTACCGGCACGAAGTATCTTCTACATGGTAGCATATCCAAATAAGTGTCCACCACAAGTCCCAACATGACAATCATTTAACACTTTTTCGGCCTCCTCATTAGTGAGGCACCTCCTTAAAATGGTATCGACACCACGACAGAGCGAGAGGTATTAGGTTGAAAATTTTGGGTTTGGAGATAAATGATGAAATACCCATACCAAGGATTAGATGATCTGATCAGAAATAGAGACTCATCTGGAATAGATGGTTCTGACGTAGTAGCAGCACTATCAGAGGGAAGGTCATAGAGAAGCTCAAGAAAATTCCTGCAAAATGACAATCCATTTTGAATATTTTCCCCCCAGCAATTGACGTGATAAGATGTAAGTCATGGGGTTGCAATCCAAAACTATTGTTGTTTTTCAGAGTAGGATATAATGGAGAAATATTTGAACAACTTGAACAGTTGCCAAGGCAAGATTTTCCACGTACGAGTACTTAACTTCCATATCATTGAGATTATGACTCAAATAATAGATCAGATGTTCAATTCCATCTTCTACTTGGACCAAAACTATAGCGATGGTCGCTTCATCCGTAGCGATATATAGGAAATAATCATTTTGATAATTAGGAGGATACATTAATGACTCTTGGACAAGATGGTCCTTGACAGTATCAAAATAAGCTTGCGCAACTTGGTCCCAATGGAAGGGAACCCCCTTTTTCAATAATCGAGTAAATCCTTTAGCCATTTCAATGTAGTTTGGAATGAACCTTCTCAGGAAGTTAGCATTTCCTTGAAGTTTCTGTATCTGAAGTAAGTTTGATGGTGTAGGAAAATCAAGAATGGCATGTACCTTCAGTGGGTCTATTCGAATTCCTTCTTTTGAGACTACGAATCCGAGCAATCGACTAGAACCAACACAAAATACACATTTGTGTGGATTGAAGCATATCTTATGAATCAGTCAGATTTTGTGAATGCGCTAGTAAATCATCTAGATATGGTTAAAAATGTGCTTGATGTTGTTGAAATCATAATCCATTGCTCTCTGAAAAGTTTCCCCAGCGTTCTTTAAACCAAACAGTAGTTTCCTATATGTGAATGTGCCCCAAGGACAGATGAATGTTGTCCTATGTTGGTCATATGGGTAGATATTGATTTGATTGTAGCCAGAAAATCCATCCATGAACAAAAATATTTCGCATCCAACACAATCGTCAATAATCTGGTCGATAAAGGGAGTAGGATAGTTGTCTTTTGGACAAGTATGTTTAACATCCCGATAATCGATGCACACTCTAATGGTTCCTTGTTTTTTCATAACAGGAACGATATTGGAAACCCACTCTATTAGTGGAACAGGGTAAATGAAACCAGCACGCAAAAAAATTTCAACTTCTGCTTTGATGGAAACGATTTTCTTTGGATGAACAGGACGAAATCGTTGGTACGCCAGTTTGACATCAGGATACATATTAATAGTGTGTTCAACTATACTAGTATCTATGCCTGGCATTTCCTCGTAAGACCAAGCGAATACGTCACGAAATTCACGAAAAAGAGAGCGATATGAATCAAGTTCTGATGGAGAACAAGATACACCGACATGAATATTTTCTACAACGTCAGGTTTGGTCGAAATATCGATAGAAATCGTTTCTTCGATATTTGATAAATTTCGCTCAGAGTCAATTGCATTAATCGGTAAAGAATTCGAAAATAAAGATTTGATGGATGGGTGATATAGTTCATTGAGATTGTTTTCTTCATAATCAGGAAGATGGGAACGATGATGATAATCTTCCCATGGTTCTCCTTCTGACATCATAGCTTCCAAAATATTTTCATCTGTCAAACAATTTGAGGAAAATGGATCAGATGGAGGACCAAAATCTAAGGAACGATCAACCCAAACACTCGGTGACGTTGACGGATTTTCCACCCAAGCCAAATAGATTGATTTCTATGCCAGCTCAATAGGATTGGGTCGTAAAACTTCATCCAATGTAGAAATATCAGAATCACCCGTACTCTCTTTTAATCCAAATAGAGTGGAAGAGATCATGTAGCAGGTCTCTATGCTTGCAATTTTTGTCGACGTCGCAGGCGGCGGTAATGCAAAGGTTCCCATAAGCGTGGAATCATTTAAGATTCCTATCAAGCCATGGTGTGTGTTTGCAGTGCCTATCAAGTCGTCTCCGGCATGAGAGTTCTTTATTTGAGGAGGAACATTGAAATTAGATCGCGGCGCATTAGGGATTTTTTCATAGAGCGTGCCAGATTGAGTGTAAATCAAGTCTAAATATTGGGCATGAGCGATAACTTGCTCTTATGTGATGACACCACCTTTATACACATCCTCAGTTATAGATGGTAACAGGGACTTAATGAACCATTCAGCAAGGATTTGATCGGAAACAAATGTCTTAACCATTCGTCGACAACGACGCTACTCATGAATATGATTGGAAATTTGATTAACATTAGTCTGTTTGAAATTGGTCAAGATTTCCGTTCTAGTTTTGTATCTAATCAGTAACTGGAAATGGGTCAAAAAGACAATAGCTAAAGCAGTGAAATTTTCAAAGGAAGCTCTAGGTAACTCAATGTACCATTTAGCAATCGGACCTGTGAGCGTACGCTGGAAAAGACGTAGTCGAACAGAATCATCATTCAGAGAATTTGATGAACACCATAAATGATAAGTCATGACATGAGTTGATGGATCTTCTCCAGGGTTTCCATTGAATTTAGGAATATCGAAGGGTAATTTACGAGGTATCACCGACCACCAAGGAGCATAATTTATATGATAATTGGTTAACCAGTTTAAATCTGGTAATTCTAAGGTTGCAACAAAAGGAAACTGTCAATTAAGGTTAGGTTGAGCATAGCGAGGGTAATATGGAATTGATTGGGAAATATGTCTTTGAGCACCAACATACAGAATTTGCTACTGGTAACCCAAATAGGGGTTGTTTTGCATAACAAACGCTTGAGAATTTTGTTGACCAAAAGCTAAATATGATACTTGTTGAAATCAAGTTTGAGGCATTTGCACTTGTGGCTGCCAAGGGGTCTGTCCACCAATGTTATAACCCAAATTAGTATAAGTTGGATTCGGTTGATATGTATAACCATGTTGCAATTGTGACATCCCATAAAATGGTACACCAGCTTGTGAATAAATGATTCTCGATACAGATTGTTGTAAATTAACCAAAGGATTTTGAGTCTGTGGACCCAACATTTGATGATATTGAGTCGAAGAACCTGGCTGATAAGGTTTATGTACAATATTTTGATTCTATAACAGGGGTATAAGTGTATTAAAAAGTGGTAATGAAGTGGGTGTAACAGATAGAACATGTTGATACAAGTGTATAATTGTTTGTGGTTGGATAGGCAGAGTGGGCGGCCATTGACAAACATTCATGTCAACATTAGTTTGACCAAAAAGTGACTGAGTACTGTCATATTGGGTGACCAAAGGTTTCCCCCCATCATAAGGAGGATAATAATATGAAAAATAATTTTCTCCAAATGCTGGGAGTCCAGTTGATATGGTACTTAAAGGAATTGACCCAAAAGGACCGACTTGATATTTCCCTGATGATGTATGTAATGAATCAAGTCATTTAGTACTAACGATAGAAATACCAGTTAAAACACCAAATGATGACATTGACAAAGACCATGAATGTGAAGATGCACCAAAGAAAGTGCCAGACAATGATTTGTACCCTGTTGGGACCGAAGGGCCACCATGCAAATGACTCTAGTGATGTAGTGAACATTGACGGAGTAGCGAGGGTAGGAGCTAACGTAATTGGAACAACATACCCAACCAAAGATGTTGGTTCAGACATGGTTATGTGACCAAATGTATACCCTCGAAAATTGATGGGAGATTGAATGGAAATAAGATCAACAAAAGCAGATGGAAACGATAGAGGAAAAGACTCGTACAGGTAAAGGTCCCCCCAAAAATGGGTTGGAGTTAAAGGTGTATCGTCTTGTGGGATTTCTTCAATCGCAATTAAACCAGGAGGAAGAACTTCACCGTCAGGCCCAAAATATATTTTAGACGATTTCCTGTGTGATATAGGAGTTTCAATAGCTACAAAAGTTTGTGGAGTGACCAAGGTAGGAACAAATTCCAGTTGTTCGACTTCAGGATTCATATTTCTAGCAAAGAAGAGACAAGATATGGATCAATTTGTGATTGAACAACGTCGGGTGCAGGAGGTATGGTCTCAACGATTGAATGGATTGTGACCACGGGTAGCTGTGAAGACTCTGTTTCGACAACAATAAATGAACCGGGATGTGTGGAAACAATTTGAGCTAACTTTGGTTTAAAAGATGATGTTTTTCGTCTTGTCGCCTTCTCACAAAAATAACTGATGGCAAAGTGGTTTCGCTAATCTACGCGAACGATGGGGGATAGGAACGATGGGGGATAGTATTTTTTTCTTCCACGATTACTGATTTATTTTGTCCAAAAAAAAAATAAACAAAAAGAGGGTAAAGCTAGGCAAAAGGGGTTTACCAAGAAACTGTGAACTGTAGAATACCTCCTAGCGAACCAAGAAGTACGAGAAAGTAATGTCCCCGAATGTTGTGTTCGGTGTATCACAATTTCAGGGTGGCCGACTCAGTTCACTATGGATGGATAGCACCTAAAATTTGTCCTCCCAAATATACCTGAAGGTACGTGGAGGCCCAATTCTGTACTAGCACTGTCTGATGCAAAACCGCACAGTGAGAGCACCCCTTTATACTTATCGTACTGTAACACCACCCGATATACCCGAAAGTACGTGGACGAGCTACGATATACTTACTACGTGGAGTGAGGTATCACACTCGGAATGTATTGTAGACAAGTTAACGACAGCTACTATGTTTTACGACACCGGAACACGTCTCTAGCCTATACCTTCTAAATGTTATCATTATGGTTCCAATGCGTTGTTAAGTAAATTGAGATTAATTTTATGTTGATCTTTCTTAACAATTTGCCTTTCAGGTTCACCACGATGATGTGTATGAAATTCCTAAAATGCAAGCTAAGAATGATAAACAAACTTTCACTTTCAGCTTTTTCAATGAAGAACCTAGCTACTAAGGGAAGAGAGCAAATAATTTGTGAGAAAACAAATCAATGAAAAAATAAAAATCAATGAGCACAAACTAGATGCAGATTTCCTAATGATCCTTTTGCAAAACACACACAATCCTACATGCAAATGCAAGTTTTTATTTTCATTTTCCTTAATTTTATGAATGCAAAAAAGAAACTAGGTGCACTAGATCAATAATTCAAATGCTTTTTACTTTCAAGAAACGAAGAATGCAAACAACAATTTCTCTTTTGAAGGAAAAACAAGGATTTCAACAACAATTTCTCCTATCAAGGAAATGAATATTTTACGAAAATTTCCTATTTTGAAAGCAAATGATTCTTAATGCGACCATAACAAATACTTTGAAATCAACTTGTCAATGATAAATAAAAACTTTTTAAAACAACATTGAACAAATTTTCAGTCAAAGGAGGAAGAAGTATATAGTTTCAATGGTCAATTGAGCATCAAACTTTTCAAAACACAGCAACAAACAAAACTGAAGCAAGTTGCAAAGTCAAATTAAAGGGAATTTGGGTACTTTCAGGAGTCAACACAGTCTCCAAGGGGAGACAGTGCTCTGCAACACAGGCTAGGAAGGGAGATAGTGCTCTGCAAAGCACTGTGTCCAGTCTAAGGGTGCATTGGGCACAATATGTAAAGAAAAATACTACTATTTAACTCACTGTCGTTGAAAATTAGGCTATGAAAAAAGATTAATATTTATGTGTAACAACTACTTGGTGGATAAATAATCAAATCAGAGGCTAAAACACCTAGAACAAAGAGAAATTATCCCCAGTGGAGTCGCCAATTTGTTGGGCCAGAATTGTGAATTACAGATAAATCACGCTTCCCTAGACAGCTGCTAGTCTATAACAACAAGTGAAAGACTATACAACTATTTTTCGTAACTCAAGATAGATACACAAAGAGGATTGGAGGCTTACTTGTTCAGTCACTTCCAAATGGCTCCTTCTGTCGCTTTCGCTGCAGCTTCAAATTCAAGCGGTTTGTGGGCTGAATGCTTCTTGCAAGAAAGAACACTAAAACAATAGAAGATGCAATAATATAGATATCTATTCAAGCTAGTTAGCTAAATCAGTAAAGCATAAACCATATACATCAACCAATATCTTGCAATATGGAAAATCAAAGTCAACACAGATGCATATAGGGAAAAATAAGCAGTACTCTTTATTGATGATAGAAGGAGAGGTTACAACCTAGTGACTGATTTGAAGTGACCTTCCCACAACGTTCCCAAACCTCATCACAGTATAAATCTCTCCAGCAGTAGCTTCACAAATCTAGCTCTCAATTGAAAGTTCTCCAGCATTTCTCTACTCAAATTCTTCCTTCTACTCAGATCTGTGCTCAATTTATAGATGAACTGTAGGTTGTTTTGCAATCAATGACTTTCCAAAAATAGGCAATACATGTTTCTAGTCATGTAGATGTCAAATGGACACTTGGATCCGAAGCTTGACACACGTGAACTCTTCTAGAAGGCACTAGCCAAGTGGAGATTCTGGAACAATGAGAATTTTGCTCCCAATGTGACCAACACACATGTGAATGTCGAGAAGTGCTTTGTAGAGCAGCCTTGCATGGGGATACCTACATATGCAACACACATAAGCCCCTTAGAGCCTAAGTTTGTGACCTCTCATATGCTATATAATAAGCTTCAAACAATGGAAACCTTTGCTTGATGAAAGTCTTGTTTGATTTGTCTTGTTTCTTGTCTTAGGGAATGTAGCAACTGAAATGATAGGGAATGATAGACCCTTGATCATTGGTCCTGGAGATGATGCCTAGTTAACCAGGTCATTGGGAATGGTTCCCAAATTGACCTTTAACAGTGATGCTCCATTGGTTAAAGGCAACCAAGACAGTTTTCGGTGGGATCCTTTTGGGTCATCATACTCAATTAAAGTGGCTTATGGATACGTTCTTAAAGAACAGTTCCCTTCTCCTCAATGGCCCAATTGGAAGATTATATGGAAATCTGAAGCCCTTCCAAAGATAAAAATGTTCATCTGGATCCTGCTCAAAGGTAAAATCCTGACTTCAGACAATTTAAGAAAAATAGGTGTATGTGGTCCCTCCAGATGACCCATATATAAAAAAGAAGAAGACAGTGCTTTCCATTTCTTTGTGAGATGTCCCTTCGCCAAATAGTGTTGGAGTGATCTCACCAATTTATCCTAGATTGATTTAGATCCCATCAGTTCTGTCTTAGAGATGATAAAAAATTGGAAAAAATGATATCCCTGGGGGAAAAAGAGCAAGAACATCGTCAAAAGGGTCTAGGACACCCTCCCATATGTGCTTCTCTGGAGTATCTGGTTGGCAAGGAATAAGATGATTTTCCAAGATAAAAATCCCTGCCCAAGGAATGTTCAAAACAAGACCTGGAGTCTCTCTGTCGAGACGATATTATCCAAAATCAACAGTCATATCAACTTCAATGACCTTCAAGCATAAGAAGGAACTTTTCTGGGAAGAGCTCTTGACAATTATAGCCATTACAAGTCCCCAGTCATTCAAACTCCTCAAAAGGAAAAATGGAAGATAATACTCAAGGAAAAATATTTTATCGAGTGGATGGATGGATGCAAAATCTCTACACTCTTCTTCAATGGAGCATCAAAGGCGAACCCAGGCATTGGTGGGGCAGGTGGTTTCATAAGGAATGAACATGGCAATGTTTTGATCTCCTTCAAATGGGGGCTTGTCTCTCTGTCTAACAACAGAGCTGAGGCCTATGCTCTGTTCAAAGGGCTCCAAATGATCAAGAACCTAAACCTATTAAACACAATGATATTCAGTGACTCCGCCATTATCATTAGCATGATGACAAATGATAAGCAATCCCCCAATATTGCCCTCAGCAGGATCATCAACAGATGTCGAATCCAGAGAAAAGGTATGCAAGATCTTTCTTCCTATCATATCCTCAAAGCCAACAAAAAACAAGCTGATATTTTGGCTAATAAAGCCTGTGGAAGACTAGTCGGTCAAATACACTACCAAGATGGCACATCTTTCTCCATCTTGCCATGATTTCATTTCCTCTCATGTTGATAGACCATAAGGCCCTCTGCAATATCATGTCTGAGCATATTGGATCTCCCTTCACTAGCATAATCGCCTCTCCCGTGACCTTATCTCCTCATATCTCTCGCTCCATATTTCTCTTCCTGCCATCCTGCCTTACTTATTCTCCCTATCCCTACACTATGTCTCACCCGTCCAGCTCCTGCATTTGCTTTCCTTTGCCTTGGTTAAAGCTTAAGTCCTACTTTCTTGGGTCTCTCTCTCCCGAGTGGTCGCCTGATATCTACGACGTGGATTCCCCTACCTCTTATGTTATTCATCCATAATTTTCACTATCTAAAGATGACTAAGTATTAGTTCTAGATTTATAGAAACAAAGTTCATGAACATTGTGAGTTCTAGAAATCTCACTACCTTCATTATCCTTTAGATAATTCTTTCACTATTTCATCATCCCATCATGTCAATTCTCAACTCACCCATCCTAGAAGACCCATCATGGGCTCATTTCACTCATTTTGTCTTTTTTTGTGTCACCTTTGGGCTTAGCCCTCTATTTTGTTTTGCCTAATTCCTCCATTGTCCATCTAGGGCTTTTAAGGGAATTTTTTCTTGGTTTCATGACCTCCATGGTTAAAAATCAACAAAGCTTGTATCTTGATGCTCTTACACCTCCTCCTATCCTTAATATACCTTCATAAACATTTCCCATCACTCCTATCCCTCAAATTCATCATTTTTCTACAAAACCTAGTTTATTGCCTCAATTTGACACTTTATAAGACTAGGCCTGTGTTTTTCCCTTTTGGACCCCTTCCCCTCACTCAATCCTTGAAATTCCACTTTCCCCTACTCCCTAAAATCTATCCCTATCCCCCAAAATTTCCCAAAGAATTTATACAACCCTTAAACCCTTCATTCCCTTCCCTCTACAAGGGAGTCCTAAATCCCCTACCCCAAACCCTAATTTCCTCTTCCAACTAAGCTAGGGTTTGCTATGGAAAAGAGGCATAAGAGAAAAGGATCCATATGTTAGGTCATATCAGCAATGATGAAGCCATACCAAATCATAAACATCATGCCTCAGTATTTTTCCAGGAATTCATTCCAAGGGCCTAATCATTTGCCACACCTAGGGCCATTTTTTCTTAAAAATATGTTTCTGACCAAAAAAAGATGAATTTGGAAAACATGAGAGAGGTTTTTGTCCATAACAGGGCCAAAAAGAAAAAAATCCTTCATTTTTTACACAGGTATCATGGTTTGGGAGTAATATAAAAAACACAGGTGTCCCAGAAGAATTTCTGCATTGATGGAGTGACCTTGGAAAAATACAATTTTTGCACAGCTGGAGTGTCCAAATGACTTGCTGGATGATTCAAAAGACAACTAGACTTGAATATATTTCCAATGCGCTATAATGATCTCATTTTTGAGTTAAGGAAGGCCTCCAAAATTTTTCCACACCAGCACTCTGCATTTCTGCACCATCATTCAGCACTTTTTGACCAATGTTGGGAATGTCAGTTTTTGGATAGGTAAATGGACACCAAATGGAAAATCAAAAGCAGTATTGGAAAGTAGACTCAACAATATTTCCAATGATCTATCATGGAGCTCATTCTGACACCGGGAAAGCCTCCAAATGCCCTCTGCAAATTGGTGCTACGCACAAACAGAGTGGCGCTGCGCATAGAGGAAATTTGGCCAGGGTTGCCAAAAAGTGGCCAAAATTCAGTTTTTTGCTCCTCAAAGTTTGGGAAAAATGACAAACAAGTCAAATTATGACAAATATCCTCCTTCATAACAGCATATGGCTTCAAAGTGTTTCAAGTTGCTCTCTAGGGTTTGACAAAGAGGCACTGATCACACCTCACCAAAAGGAAAAAATGGCAAAAAGTATCAGCACAAAGGCCAGAAGTTTCAAAAGTATAGCCAGAGGTCTTAATAAAGGATCAAAAGAAGGCAAAGAATGAGGTAAAACTTCCCAAGGAGGTAATTATGATAATCATGGGTTCACTGTTGAAGAAAAAGAGGTGTCAAACTCCAAAAAAGACAGTGAAAAAGTGAAGAGAAATAAAACATTAGGAAAGTGGGTTTTGGCATGAGATTATTATTTTCAAAAGGGGTATAAAAGCCTCCTATCCCTTTTTCCTCAACTCATTAATGTCTTTGTAAAATAAGGAGAGCCATTAAAGAAGTTTTTAGGGTTTTTTGTGAAACTTTCGCAAATTTTTCAGGCATTGCGCACCGACAGAGGCGCTACGCACCTGGTCATCGTCGTTGTGCATAGAGGGGGCAATTGCAGTGTTAAATTACACTGTGTTGCACACCAAGAGAATGGTGCTATGCACTTGTGAAGGCGCTACGCACAGGCTCAGACATGGTCAAAATTTCTCAGAAGTTGCCAAAATCAAATTTTTCTACTTCCAAGCCCCTGCACAAAGTTAAACAAGGTTGGTGGTCCCTCTTATTACCTTCCAAATTGGTCTCTTTACGTGCACAATCAAAGGAAAAGTTCAAAACCCTAAAAATTTGCAAAACCCTAAAAATTTGCAAAACCCTAAACCTTCATATCAATCCAGCCTTTGTCCCTCGAGGGCAAGGAATTACCAAGTAAAAGGTTGTCATAGGCATAAAGGCACTCAATGCAAGACAAGCCTCCTCCTGAAAACTCTAAAATCACTCCTTGATTACTTCATTTTACCTCCATTTGCTAAAATTATACCCTCACATCACTCCTTTGTCCTCCCTAGACCTAAAATCTCTCATCAAATAGATTTTAATGAGGAAGAGCAGGAGGATGATGATGACCATGAGGAGGAAGATGAACATGGCAGTCTTGAAAACAAAGACAATGATGAATTAGAGCAAGACAGTGATGGTAATGACAAAAATGAGTCACTCCCAAGTACAGAAAAAGGTGTTGATGATGAACAAGATGAAGACCAAGAGGATTATGAAGAAAATAATGAGGATAACAGTTAGCAAGAAAGTGCACAAGACAACCAAGAGATAAATGTACAGGAGCATGACAGTGAGCATAATAACAGTGCAAACATTGATGAAATGAATGAAGATGATGAACTTGAGGAAACAGAGGGAGATGATGAGGAAATGGAAGACCAAGAGCAGGGAGATGATGAAACTGAAAGTGAGTTTTGAAGGGGCAGGAAGTGACCAAAGCAATAGCACTGATAAGACAGTCAATGATGAACAAGGCAGCCAAGGAAATGACAATCATGACAGCGATCATGACTGTCATGACACTAATCCGCCTCTAAATGACCAAGAAAATCAAATTGACAGTGCAAGAAATGACAAATCAGAGGACCTTAGTGAAGGACAGAGCCAAAGTGAAGCAATTGAAGAAGTTAATGACTCATTTGAAGGCCAAAATGACAGTATAGAAAACAATAAGGGAAATCAAGATGACAATTGTTACACAGTAATTTGTCACTGTCCCTGCAATTCCCATCTCGCCCATTGGAGGGTCATTTCTATGAACAATAAGCAGTTTCATGCCTTGCAAATACCATCATTGCATCCCTTTCCATGAGGACAACATTCCTTCTGTTGATCATTTCCTGAGCAGACCCCTAAAAACACCTGTTTTTTCCTTGGCGCTGGTATCCCGTTATGTACTCGCGCCAATGGGGGAAAATTAACACTGAGCCTGCGCCAATTGGCGCTCTGTCCCAGTGTTGCACCCATGCCAATCTGTTTATGGAAAGTTATTTAAAAAAGGAGGTGAAGTTTCGATTACAACAACTTCGTGGATGAGTCATCAGGAGTGGTTTCAACTGAATAACCATGGCATTCCTCCTTTGGCCTCTTGTTTCCACCATATGGGGAAACTCCCAAAGGATAAGGCCTCCCTTCCACTATTGTAGGGATCCCAACCTCCTCCTCTCCTCTATAAATATAGCCTTCATCCATTGCTGAAGGGCTGAAGGGCTGAAGAATCTCCAAGTTCCCAAGAGCTTTCACATCCTTATGCTGCAAGAGCTTTCTTGATTCCCTTAAGGCCAAATCCAAGCAAGGAGACTATTGTTAAGTATCCAGAGAGAGAGGCTTGTCCCATCCTTGACAGGCTTTATCGAGACATGTTCTGCTGACGACCCGCCAAAAGAGAATTCGGCATCAAAGCTTTGGTTGTATTCTTCTTTTTTACTCATTAATGTTAAGCGACTATTGGTTATGGTTCCACTCTTGTTCTTGATCATGTTCATGAGTTATGTCCTCTTCAACTGACATATAGTTGTATATACTGGATTTTATGCTTGTGTTTGTGTTGTTTCTTGCATGTGTAGGTGTCCGGTCACAGAGATCGTGAGGATTTTGATCTGCCAGGGCAAAGGAACGGGAGCACCACCTCTTCTACAAACGACAACGTTGGATTCTAGGTAAGCCTTCCTCACAAGTTGGTTTATTTACAATTATGAATCTGCACTGTAGCGTGTTTGATTGTTTCTAGACCCGATCTGGGCTAGTAGGGATTGCCTCTGTTCGCAGAGGGGATTTACCTCCTCAACAATTTGGCGACTCCACTGGGGATTCAGCTTGTTGTTTGATTTGTAAACTATAGATGGAGTCTGAAGCACAGCCAGATAGCCTTCGAAACGCTTTTGCTCTGCATTAGTGGAGTAGATCAACGCTGCTTCAGTCAATCTCCGGTTTGGTTTACGGACTGAACAACTTGGAGTTTTGTCTTCTCTTTTCGGTCAATTTCTTGGTCTTGCTTGCTTGGTCAGCTCTCTGGGCTGGTTCTTTCTATGAATTTGGGTCTTTTATAGCTTGAACATCACTGGTCTGATCTTAGATTGCTTATTTTTTATTTTTGCATAGCAAACTTTACTGGCGCGCTTTTTAGCATGATAGTCGCGCCAATTGGCGCCAGTTGTCCATTTATTACCCGCGCCAATCTTGATATGGCACTAGTTTCAGCCTGACAGTTACGCCAGTGCTGGGGACTGCTGGGGTTGGCTCTGTTTTGAGCTTTCTGAGCTTGATCTGTGTGTTTATCTTTGTCTTGCTTTGAGCCTAGATTACATGGTTCATTTGAGTCTTGGAGATTCTTCTTGAAGTGGTGAGTCTGGTCTTGGTTGGGGGAAATTCTTTGTTTTTTCATTTTCAAGCGTTGGCGCTTGTTGTCAGTTAGCAACCCGCGCCAATTGGCCATTGGAGCTAGTTGTCAATGTGCAAGTCGCGCCAGTTGGCGCTAGTTGTCAATGTACAAGTAGAGTCAATTTCAGGATGTGTGAAAATTGAGATTTTTTCCCTAAATCCTCCACCAGTGTGTCTTTCCCTTCCGGTCTTTTCCTTGTATGAGCATAGATTACATTGCTCATTGTTTGGGATGTCTTCTTGCTATGATTGCTTGATGTAAAAGGGAATGAATGCCTTGTTTTGATCTCTTGCTTTGGAAGTCCTCTTTGTGTTTGACCTCATATGTCTTGTCGCCTTTTGAGGGATTTCGTGACAAAGTGTTTGAAACAACGATTGCATTCTTAGTGTTTGATTACATCTCTTTTGCATTCATCCTTCGTTAAGGAGATTTGTGTTTATTTAGTTTTCGTCTTAGAGTGTTCTTTTTGTTAAGATGCATTAGATCACGTTGCGTTGAAAAGTATTTTTTGAGATTTATCATTGAACTTAGATCACATTGTTTAATGATTGAAAACTAAAAATCGCTTTGAGTGCATTCTTTTTGTTAAAAGCATGCATTAAGTAGATTCTCATTTCATCAAAAAATGCATTGAGTGAATTCTTATCATTGGAAAAGAAAAATTAAATTGTGCATAGATTAAAATTGCATAGTTTTCGGAAAAAAAGAGGATTTTGCATAGATTACATTGCATTATTCGCATCGTTGAATGTTTGAAATTACTTTCGGATAGTGAAAGTCATCTAGTTTGGAAAAGTTTCGTTTTCAGTTTTTTTGTTTGTTGCATCATTGTTTGAAGCTCTTCCCTTAACTAGATATCATTCATCGAATTGAAAAGATTTCTTTTCTCATATAGCTGCATATAGGAGATTGTCATATGACATTCGGTAGGGCCTTGAAACCGAAACATAATTGAAGATCAACTTTAAAATTTACTCAATTTACCTAAGGAAGCATTGAAAAATTAATGAACATTTAGAGGTCTAGGTTAGAGACGTGTTCCGGCGTCGTTAAACCTAGTAGCTGTCGTTCGCCTCTTGGCTTTAGACAGCACTAGTACGGACTTGTGCTCCCCGTACCGTCGCGTATATAAAGGGAGACCCCACTAGGTTTCTATCCTTTATCCATAGGAAGCCGAGTCTGCTACCCTATACCCATGATACACTGAACACAGCATTCAGGGAGATTGCCTACACGTACGTTAAGTCCTTGGTTGATTTCTCTTTCATTTTGAAACCAAGTTGTATATTGCAGTTCACGGTTATTTGGTACACCCTTTGCCTAGCATTCCTAAGTAGTCATTTCGATCTTTTCTGATTCTTTAAATTTGAAAAGGTCATCAAGCGCTTGTCCTTTCATGCTTGTTTCCAATCTGAAAGTGATAGAGTCACCTTTTGCCTGTTTCTCGACTCTTAAAATATGAAACAGTAGAGTTTTGTTTCAATGTCATAAAAATTAACTGCCCACGAAATATTCCTGGTTAAAATTAGTTTCCTTAGGGTGTTGTTCTGAAGATCATTTTTAATGGCAACTTTTCCGGAGTTCACCAGCCAAGGAATCCCCTCCGATGGGAATCCGGGTCCTTTTCCTCCTTTTGGGAATGTTGGTGCTCCTTATATGGCAATGTTGTCCCTTCCTGGGTTAACTGTTGGGTTGCCTGTTTGGTTGTTCTCAACCTCTGTGGTCCCGAATGTCTCGGCTACTGGTCAATCAGTTCCTCCTCCTGAGCAACATCATGTTGATTCCAAGGTGGACCTCTTCCCTTATTCGCCTATTTATGCGTCCTCCTCTTCTACTTTGCCTGGTGAAAGTCTAGATTCAAGTAACCAGGTGGCTAAGAAGAAGAAGAAGAAGACAAAGAAGAAGAAGTCTGATAAAGGAGAGGCTAGCTCTGCGGCTATTGCACCTAAGAAGTCTACTCTTCTTGATAAACCTTCCAACCCTCCACGGAAATTCAAGTTCCCTTGCATGTTGTGCAGAGGAGACCATCTTCTTAGAGGCTGCCCTGGCATTCCCAAGGTGCTTGAAGCGTGGTCCAACGGTCGTCTGCCGTTGCCTTTGACTTCCGGGAGCTAGGTTGGGGGCACGTCTTCAACTGGTGCTGATAAGGCTCCTAAGAAGCAGGGTAAGATTACCAATCCATGTAAGTTGTGTGAAGGGCACCATGCCATTCACCTTTGTCCATACATGGATGAAGCCAAGAGAGTCTTGGACAAATCAACCGTTTCTGCACCATGCCTTCGAGCTAGTTATAATCGGCTTTCTTTGAGTCCTCCACCTGCTGATCCTACGATTGGTCAAGAGTCATCCTTGGTCGATCCCGCTCCCTTGGAAATTTAAATTCAGGAATCCGTTCCTGACCAACCATTAGTCGTGGGATCGGTTGAACTGGCCCCATCTGCGGTACACCAGGTCTTTTCCGTTGAGAGTGGACCTCACATCCCTCAGGTTCTTCTTGTTTCTTCAGATTCTTCGGACTTGGAGAAGGATTCTCCTGTCCCTATATCTCAAGAAGTTGTTCCTCCGCCTCCCGTGATGGAGGTCCCGGAGGATACTCCTCCCGCCTTCGAGATGGAGGTCATGGAGGATGCTCCTTCTTCTTCCGTAACACCAGGGGAAGACCATATTGGTTTAATTGTAGCCCCTCCAAATAGTTTGGTTGCTTCCTTTGATTGGAGTCGATTTGCAGGATACCGCCTTCCGTCTTATGTGCCTTTCAAGATAATGGTACAGGCTTTTGGTCTGGTCGTACCCAGCACCATTATAGATGAAGGTGCGTCTGTTAGTATTTTATCCTCAACTACTTGGCAAGCTTTCGGTTCGCCGCCGCTTGTGCCCGTTACGCAGAATATTTTGGCGTTTAACAAAAGAACGAGTCAACCGTTAGGGATCCTTCCAAGGTTACCTGTTACTTTGGGAGGTAAAACCGTCCATATGGACGTGATGGTTGTTCCAGGCCCCTTGGATTTCAATCTCCTCTTGGGGCGCGATTAAACCTATGCCATGGGAGCACTTGTCTCCTCCCTTTTTTGTGTGGTATGTTTTCCACATGAAGGACGGATCATGACCATTGATCAGCTTTCGTTCTTTGGTCCTGATGTGGCAGCTGGCCCGCCATCATCCCTTCCTGGTTTTTATCCACCTGTTGTATCTGCCCCACCGCAGATCAACTATGTGGCTACCTACCCCGTGCCTGTGCTCAGTGATGATGCCGTCGTGCATCAGGTGCTGGGGGCATTGGGTCCTGACTTCCAGGATGTTTTCCTTCCATCGGGATTGGAACTCTTGGAAGCGATGACTTCTTGTTCATTATGATGAGGTTGTTGGAGCAGAGTTCCTTGTCTTGTGTCAAGCTCCTTAAAAAATGAGACAAGTTTGTCGGAGCAGAGCTCCTTGTCTTGTGTCAAGCTCCTTAAAAAATGAAACAAGGTTGTTGGAGCAGAGTTCCTTGTCTTGTGTCAAGCTCCTTAAAAAATGAAACTAGGTTGTTGGAGCACAGTTCATTTTCTTGTGTCAAGCTCCTTAAAAAATGAAACAAGCTGGTCGAAGCAGAGTTCCTTGTCTTGTGTCAAGCTCCTTAAAAAATGAAACAAGGTTGTCGAAGCATGGTTCTTTTCCTGTGTCAAGCTCCTTAAAAAATGAAACAAGGTTGTCGGAGCACAGTTCATTTTCTTGTGTCAAGCTCGTTAAAAAATGAAACAAGGTCTTCGGAGCATGGTTTGTTTTCCTGTGTCAAGCTCCTTAAAAAATGAAACAAGGTTGTCGGAGCAGAGTTCCTTGTCTTGTGTCAAGCTCCTTAAAAAATGAAACAAGGTTGTCGGAGCAGAGTTCCTTGTCTTGTGTCAAGCTCCTTAAAAACTGAAACCAGGTTGTTGGAGTAGAGTTCCTTGTCTTGTGCCAAGCTCCTTAAACCATGAAACAAGGTGTCCTGAGGATAGTTCTTTTAATGTGTCAACCTCGTTAAAACAATGAAACACGTTCTTGTTCAATTCGAGTCTTTGATAAGTTCTCGTAAAATCCTAGTCGAGTCTTTCTCTTGATCTCGTAATTTGAACCTTCACTCCATCTGCCTTTCATATGGATTGAAGCTTGGGGGGCATGTACCTCGAATTGAGTCACCATGCTGGGGGCATGCTTACTTTATCAAGCATAGTTTGTTTCCATTTCAAGCTTGTGTAAAAATGAAACCAGTTTCAAGCATAGTTTATCTTTGTTTCAAGCTTGTGTAAAAATGAAACCAACTTCAAGCAAAGTTTCATGATTTCAAGCTTGTGTAAAAATGAAACCATTCCCATTTTACCTCTTGTGATTGCCATTTTATCAGCCTGTTTTGCCAGATGAGCCTTGGTTTTCTCAATCCATCGTCACTATCTACTTGGCCGATCATATGCCTTCACTTGGTTGTTTCACCCATTCCCGAGGAACTGCTGGGATGAGTGGTCTTGTTAGCTAGCCTCTTGACCTTTAGTTGTTTTGAGCAGTTCCACCATTACTGGAACCAATTGCTACCCTTTATACCACTCGTTCCTCCAAGAGGAGTCAACTTTCAGCTCTTTTCTGACTCTCTAAACATGAAAATATTGTCGAGGCCCTTGTCGTTTCGATCTCGTTAAAGTGGACACGAATCGACATCTACCCATTATACGTTTACCCCTTTTTTGGGCTGGGATAGATTATTTACGAAAAATGAATACCCTAGTCTATTGCGAATAGGAGGTTTTCTCAGACATAGTTTTCTACCTTTTCGGATCTGAGGAACTATCTACGAAAAGGGACCTTTGGAGTTTACTTTTCAGTTGTTTCTTCAAACTCTCTAAACATGAAAAGACGCCGAGTTCTTCCTTTGTCAAACTCGTTAAACCTAAATGACATCGTAAATTGTCAATCATGATGTTATTCGAGTTTATCCTTCCTAGGGCTCGTTAAATGTACTAGGATGGATTCGCCCGAAGGGGCGGACTTATATGAAAAGAATATGGTATCCTCTTCAAGCTTGTGTAAAAATAAAGAGGTACTCACCGAAATGGTGGGGAAAATGGAACCAATATCATTGTCGTGTCGGTAGTATGTCGCTCTTGAACATGGCACTTGTCTGCATTCATGTCGGGTTGGGGACATCTCATCTCGCTTTTTCACTTGCTTCTGTGGGTTTGGGTAATCCCTTTTGACCTCTCATCTTCTCTTTGCCTCGTCACTATGACCTCTGATCTTTTGATGTCAAATACTGCCAAATCCACTGTCGTGCCGCTAATATGTTCAAGAGAAGTTGACTTCTGCAAGTACCAACCTTCCTCTGATTCTCATATGATCTTGATTCACAAAGACACCATGTTCCTTTGTCTCGCGTCAATGATGTGGGAAACACTATGGCCCATCTTCGATCAAGGTCACTTCCTGTCAACTCCAGCTCATTATCCAGGAAGCTGATCTAGAGACTCCCTTATGGTACCTTGGAGCCTGCATGCCTCAATAGCAGGTTCGTCGCATTCGACGTGAGGTTTTCACCATTGGCCTTCGATCGAGTGATTCTTCGGGTGTTCGATGCCAGCTCACTGTTCGCACGCCGTAGATTGTACCTATAGTACCTTGAGGGCCATTGTCATTATTGGTGGTTCCTCTCGCGTTTGTTAACAACTTTAATCATTGGCTGGTAATCAGACGATGTTCTTGCATGTTCAACTTCAGCTCACATATTTGCATGCTTGAACTTGTACTTTGTTCGGGTCGAGATGGAGTGCAAGACCCTGGATTTTGTCTGTTATAATCCAGGCTGTGATATTGTGGATTATTATGATTATTTACATGACTCATGGATTGGATGGCTGCGACCATACCTGAGTCTATTTGTCAATCCTCTCTAGATGGTTGCGTCCATGCCTCAGATCTAGATTATTGTACACTCTGTTATGGATGGCTGCGCCCATACCACGCATATATATCATGTATCTGAGACATCAGTTTTACTTCGCTCCGCATGTTTTCTGATGGCAGTGTTTTCAGTCGACATGTTCTCGTAAAGCATTTCACCCCTCTCTCTCTTTCGGGCCTCATGCTTTAGGGGGCATCTGTTACACAGTAATTTGTCACCGTCCCTGCAATTCCCATCTCGCCCATTGAAGGGTCATTTCTGTGACCAATAAGCAGTGTCATGCCTTGCAAATACCATCATTGCATCCCTTTCCATGAGGACAACATTCCTTCTGTTGATCATTTCCTGAGCAGACCCCTAAAAACACCTGTTTTTTCCTTGGCGCTGGTATCCCGTTATGTACCGCGCCAATGGGGGAAAATTAACACCGAGTTCGCGCCAATTGGCACTCGGTCCGGCACATGGCACCCGCGCCCAACTGCTTATGGAAATTTTTTTTGAAAGGAGGCGACTTTTCACTCACAACAACTTCTTCGTGGATGAGTCATCAGGAGTGGTTTCGACTGAATAACCATGGCCTTCCTCCTTTGGCCTCTTGTTTCCACCATATGGGGAACCTCCCAAAGGATAAGGCCTCCCTTCCACTATTGTAGGGATCCCAACCTCCTCTTCTCCTCTATAAATATAGCCTTCATCCATTGCTGAAGGGCTGAAGGGCTGAAGAATCTCCAAGTTCCCAAGAGCTTTCACATCCTTATGCTGCAAGAGCCTTCTTGATTCCCTTAAGGCCAAATCCAAGCAAGGAGACTATTGTTAAGTATCCGGAGAGAGAGGCTTGTCCCATCCTTGACAGGCTTTATCGAGACATGTTCTGCTGACGACCCGCCAAAGGAGAATTCGGCGTCGAAGCTTTGGTTGTATTCTTCTTTTTTACTCATTAATGTTAAGCGACTATTGGTTATGGTTCCACTCTTGTTCTTGATCATGTTCATGAGTTATGTCCTCTTCGACTGACATATAGTTGTATATACTAGATTTTATGCTTGTGTTTGTGTTTTTTCTTGCATGTGCAGGTGTCCAGTCACAGAGATCGTGAGGATTGTGATCTACCAGGGCAAAGAAACGGGAGCACCACCTCTTCTACAAATGATAGCGTTGGATTCCAGGTAAGACTTCCTCGCAAGTCAGTTTATTTACAATTAGGAACCTGCACTGTAGCATGTTTGATTATTGCTAGACCTGATCTGGGCTAGTAGGGATCGCCTCTGTCCGCAGAGGGGATTTACCTCCTCAACAACAATGAAGCTCAAGGTCAAGAAATCAATGACCCAGTGGGGCATGAGGTAACTCATTAAATCCATAGTAAAAAATGAAAAGGCTTGTGACATCACCAAAGATCAATGCAATGATGGAAACACCTCCTAAACCATCATCACTCATGTCACATGCACATACCACAGAGGAAAAAGAGATGTGTTTTCTGCCTCAAAAAGGCGAAGGGCCATCTCTCTTCCAGCTATCAAGCACAAGGTCAAAGGCAAGGAAAATATGGAAAAATGTGAGCAATAGGCAAAGGTAAGGAGAAGCAAAAGGATCAAGAAGACTTCTCAAGAGCCTCAATTCATTAATCTAGACAGTGACAATGAGGACAAGGAGATGACCACTAGATTGCTTCTCTTGGATAAAGATGCACAGCTTAGGAAGTGGGAAAGAAAGTTTGAGATGGCACAATGTGTCATTCACTATTACAAAGGGAAGCATAAGCATTTCAAGGACGTAAAGAGAGGCCTTGCTCTACAAAAGAAAATGACCAAGCATTATGTGAGGAAAAACATGCTTGCTTGTGCCAAACTGAAGGAGGCCCTCATGGAGCTAGAAAACCTAAAAATGGAAAAAGTGCATAACAGCCTTATATTTTTGGTTGAAGCTTCTCAATAGGTGTCCAAGACCTCTTGAGGGACCTCTCCACAAATTTTGGGGCAATTTGAACAAAATTTTGTTTTTTTCAAATTTTGACCCCTCTGTGCGCAGCACCCTAGGCGCTACGCACAAAATTGGTGCATCCTCAGCTCACAAATTTTTAATTTTTGGATTCCTCACATCACCAATAGTCTGCTCACCAAATTTCAGATCATTTGGATCATTTTTGACCCCCCAAAAGGTAAAAAAACATCAAACTTTTGACCTTTTTGCCTCGTTTCCAAACTAGGCACTGCGCATAGAGAAATTTTTGGAAAATTGATTTTTTAATAGGTAAATGGCATCCACTCAGCACAACTCAAGAATTTTTGGAAACTAGACTCATAAGGCTTTTCAACAAGCCATCACAGAGCCAAATCCGATGTCGGGAAGGGGTCTAAAACTCAGCCACAAGAGACCCTATTTTCTGCTGAAGTGGCGCTACGCACAGAGGCTGCCTAGTGTGCTTAGGACCAAAAGTCAACAAAACACACTCATTTATTGCAAATAGATATTTTTGAGTTTTTTGAGGCAAATTACTCTAGAATTAGGTGCAAATAGTTATTTTAGCATTTATTTCTTAGGATATTATGTGCCTTGGGCCTTGCATGGTCTCTTGGCCATAAATGACATTTATGTTTATATTTGACATTTTCAACCACATTTAGGGTTTTAGTCCTCCTTTGCTCCATATATAGAGCATGAGGCCCCTATTTATTTTGTTGGAATTTTATGAGCTTGAAGAGTAATATACATGGTTTTATGAGCTTGGAGAAGAAATTGGTTTTGTGAAGTGGATGAATGGCTTGTTTGGCTTGATGATGGAGAAGCTTGTTTGCAAGATTCTTTAGCTTGGTGAATTGTGATGTATTCTTAACTTGTTAATGTTTTCTTGTTCTCATTTTTTTTCATTCTTCTTGGCTGTTGTAAATCAAAAAATTATAGGTTGAGACATGTTCTTTGAGGCACCACAATCCTCCTGTTTATTATAGCTTTGATGTTGTCCTCTTTTGGCCATCTTAAGGAATTCTTGATTGCTCCTTAGGTCCACCAAAACTTTTTTTTGTTTCATGTATGGTTAGTATGCTAGCTTACAAGTATGATTCATGGTATGCCCTACTTATTTGAAGCTTTCAAAACCCTATCTTGAAGCCTTTCTATGGAATATTGATTGCTAGGTTAAGTCAAAGAGGTATCGTTCGATCTTGCCCTTTTTCAATCCTTACCAACTTGTTTCAGAGTTCCCAATAGCTTGATATATGCTTTTAGGAGCTCCCTCTCCATAAATTGAGTTATTTGTATTATCTTATATGTTTTCCCAAAATCTAAAGGTGAATTTCTAAAGTTAGAAGCTCTTATGCTTTCTATCTTTCACTGGAATGTTTATCTTGGATTTTTATCAGTTTAAAGTATTGTTCATTGAGTTTAATGGTTTTACCTACCTCATTATTTGTAAATTTTAACTATATATGTTTCAAATCTCTTAGATTTTCCCAAATTTAATGTTCACTACACTTTATACATCACCTTAAGGATCCATTAACCTTGCTAAATCGGCCCTGCAACACACTCTGTTTCATCATTTAGACACCCTTGACTTCATTTGACTCCATAGCCCAATGGCTTTGAAAGACTCTCACTCCACCTATTCCACTTGACCATCATACCCAACCAAAACAATCAACAAACCCTACACTTAACAACTAGCCTAAAATCAAAACTGTTAGAAAATTATATATTACAAAGTAATGCAACACATAAAATATGTGGAAAACACAAGTACACAAAACACATAAAATAAAAGAGACACAAATATACGTGGTTCACCCGGTTTGGGCTACGTCCACCCTGAACAGCAAGTCCTTCCTTTCTATTATCCAGCAAAATGAAGAGACACAACCTACAGAAGATCTGTTGTAATATCCTATGTTCTCTCTCATAGTCTCCCTATCTGTTTCTCGCTCTGAGAATACACATGCAATGCACAGCCGCAATACAATACCCTCATAAAATCGAGGGGTTACCTTCTAGCGCAAAAAACCCTAAACTAAACATAACTTCTACCGTTAGATCATTCGCCTAATGAACGGCCCAGATTGACTCGAAATTACTATACTTTTACAAGGAAATTTTATATCTATTGTTAGCTTCGGGGGCACTGCCCCTAAAACCCCCTACCAGGGGGGGCTCCATAAAGTTGCAACCGCCCCCCCTGGAACCCCAAGGCAGCATTTTATTACAAGCGGCATTTCCAACCCATTAAGGTACAGGGGTCCAATGCCGTGATACAAAATAAACAAGATAATCAGGCTCCACACCCAACAAAAACCCTAGAGAAAAAATAACACATCCTTTGCACCCAATAGAGAGATCCCTCTATGAGTCCAGGAAGAATAGGTCCTCGGACTCTAAAGACTGGTTCCATGTTACCTTGTCATTTGGTCTACCAATCTTCCAAATCACGGGACACTAACACCTTATATATTTGTGTTTCCTTCCATTTATCAAAGCATATTTGACTCCATTCCTTTGGAATACAGCGCATTCCCTCTTGGTTTTCTAACCGTTGTTTTATCTTCCTACAATCCTGGCCCTCTTGTGTATCAATCCATCTCTCCTCAATTGAGTGTTATGTGCTCCCCATCTCAGACCATGAGATGTGAAATTTGTTTTCATTATGATGTCCTTCAAGCAGAGATGGATCTATTTTGAGGGCAGTTGAAGATCATGGAAGATCAGCTCAAAGTGGACATAGCCTTTCTCCAGCAGCAAACTCAATCATATCAGAAGCAGCTTTTAGTTGCCACTAATTGGTATGCACATGTGGAAGAATCCCTCTAGAATTTGAAATACATGACAGAAAAATGCTCTGCACCTCGTTCCAGCTCCAATAACGTCAGAAATGTCAATCCATATGATAATCAAAACAACATTGATGCATCAACTTCACGACCAATCAGCATTGACTGATCCTCATTCCTCCTCCCTCTCCTTTGCTCATGTCTTTTAAAGTCTCTCTTATGCTTTCACAGTTTGTTAAAATTTACCTTGAATCCGTAATGCAGCTTAGTATCAACAGTCGGCAAAATGGAGGCTCGGTATCTTGTTTTTGTACCCATCCTAAGCTATCCCCAACTACATCAGAATGTAACAGGGAACTCTCCCTCTCCTTTTTTGAAATATAATATAGCAACCAAATTTGTAAAAAAAAAAAAACAATAACCATCTACAAGGATATTTTTCAGTAATAAACAAGATGGATCAAAGTAGACCGATATCAAATATAAAGTACTTGGAAAAAGTAAATATTCAAAGTGAAGAAGATAAACTTGAAAGTAAAACTTGGAAATATATGCTAAGCAAGGATGATAATGCTCAATATTAAATTCTTAGGAATGTAAATGCTTGGAACATTATTGCTTTCTTAAACAAAATGTGTGTACTTGAAGTGATAATAATTTACTCAAAAACGATAGAAAATATTTATAAACTTAGAAAGAAAATGAGATGAAAATAAAAGTACCAATGTTGCAAGATGTATGTAGATGAATGTATTCTTGGTTTATTTTAATATTATTTTTGCCAATTAGTTAGTTGCAAAATGGAACAAGTTTCAATTGAACTCTTTTTGTAGGCCTTATCTTTGTCGAGGCCTCAATCTCAGAATAATAAGCCTTAGGGGGGGGAGAGGGTCCCTACGTTACTAATTCAACCATCAAAGTTGGAGGTAGATTTATTATTGCAAATACAAATTTGAAATATTAAAACTAAGCTACATAATTGCTTGAAATGTAAATTAAAATGACTAAACTAGATAGCAAATGATAAGAGATCAAACTAAACAAGAAACAAGTAAATTACAAGTTTGAGTAGATTATATGAAATGAAAGTTAGCCCAACTACTCTAATGATGATAATGCTACACTACCTTAGTTTAGCAATAAATGAAAATCATTCAAGCACCAGAAGAGAGACTTCCCCAAATTGGGAAGGGGGAATTCTTAAGCGAAAATTCCCTTAACTCCCGAGAAAAAAAATATTTCTTTATTAGATCCCTCTTGTATAAGGAGAGATGGGGAGAGAGAGAGTTTAAAATATATCCATTTTGGAAAATGGATTTAAAGAAATGCTTTGGAGAGAGCTTACAACAATATTCCCTCAAAGGTATCAAATGCTCTTCCCCCAAAATTTGTAAGTTAAGATAAATTTTTGACTTGTTATAATGGATCTTTTGGCAAACCCAAAAGAGAAACTCCTTTTACAAACTTACAATGTTTTCCTTGGAGAATCCTTGGGTTAATAAAGCCCTTTAAATGGGTTTTTGAGGTACAAATAATGGTATTAAAATTATTTATTCAATGGCAGTCTTTTTGTGCTCCAATCTTCAAAAGTTTGGCACAATCCACCAACACTCCTCTTCTTGGATTGCCATAAGTTTGCAATATATCAACAATATACTTATTTTATAAAATGCTAAAAAATTATCAAAACTACTTAAGGCCACTATGATATAAAAGGAAAAAAAATATAAGTTCAAAAGATTAAATTCTTATGATATTTGTTGTGGAATGACCAAGTAAAACTAGTCTTTCTTAGGAAAATGAATTGTTGTTAAGAGAACAATCCAAATAGATGCCTAAATGCCTGATTTTTAATAAAAATCAAAGAGATATATCAACAAATTTGGATTTGTAGGTGAACGAAAGAAGGGTGGGTCTCGGTGGTTCTTGAAGCCCCATTATATTTTTCTTCTTGCACTCTATATACCTATAAAACAAATTAGCAAACATGCAAGGTGAAAGATCCAAAAACAAAATTTGGACATGCGCAACTTTAGCATGAAATTTTGATTGAAAAAATATCTAAACAAATTTTAAGTTAAATGAATGAAACCCTTATTCTAGAGCAACCAAGAAGAGCTAATTTCAATCATCTTCTTTGGTTGATTTATGATGGTTATGACAACCAGCAATTAAAGCTTTTCTAAATTCAGCGATATAGCACTTGAGAATGGAACTAAGAATGATGATATAATTTTATGAGAAATAAGTGAGATAATGGGTTATTTTAAAGGCCTTTTGAAGCCTTTGGAATTTCTTTGGCCAAGTGTGACTAATGCCTCTTAGAATCCTTGGAGGTGGATTATTCAACCAAGAAATTCCTCAAATCCAAGCTTGAGATACCTTTAAACAAAACTTAAGATTTTGTCTACAAGATTAACAACATAGGTGAAATTTTTCACAATTATAAACTAAACATGTTATTCAACCTAGAAACACATGTAATAGTTAAATATACAATGCGAAAAATTCAAAATAATAACAAGCAATTGTTACTCTTTCTTTTAGATAACAATGTCTTTTTCACATCCATCTAATGGATTTTCCACCCCATATACACAATTTGTGTTAGAATGGTTATGGTCGAGGAATATCTTGCCACTGGTGCTAATGTTTCCTCATAGTCCACTCCCTCTACCTGAGAGAAGCTTTTGGCAAGTATGGCCTTGTACTTCTCAATGCTCCCATCAACTACATTCTTCACTTCGTATATCCATATGGACCAACCAATGACTTATTCTCTAGTCTCAACACCAGCTCTGATCTAGCTGGATATTGGTGGCCACCTGCCTATTCCACTTGGGGCCCCACCATTGCTTCTTTCAGTTTTTCAGTTCCCTTAATTGTAGCACGGTTTAATATTTTTAACAGTTTTTTGGGTCCTGAAGTTCTGGAGCCCACGGATAGATCTTTCTAATGAGGTATTGTGCACATCAAATGGAGATCGTATGCCAATGTTGCGTCCCCAGGAAGATTGATGTACCAATTTACCCAAACGGGGCACATAGTTTTGGCATTTCATCTCCTATGGTTAAGTTTTTTGGATGTTTAGGGTTGTCCATTATTTCTCAATAATAAATAGGCCCTTGAGCCTCATTATAACACATTTCAGAGGCCTTTAGCTACCACATATCTTCTCAGAGATAAGCTACTAGTGCCCTAGCTATTTTATTTCCATTATGTCTGTAAGCATATTTCATTTATTTGTTATTAATGAAATGAAGTTTTATTTCTGTTGCATCTCTATTTTTATGTGTATTTCTGTATTTCATTGTGTTCCTACATAAATCCGGATAAACCTCCCATACATTTTTCTTCATGATGGAGTCATACCCCACCATGGCATCAACTCACACTAGTTGACAAACTTCTTCATCAAATGAAGAAGGATATGTCTCAATGATTTTTTTCATGAGAGACATATAACCAATGTACTTGTATGGTCACCTCCTCTTCTTGGGCTGAGAGTAGGATCTCCCACATGCTCTTATGCATCCTCTATCAATATGTAAGATTCTCTAGTTCTCTTCCTCCCTCTTTGGAATATTCTGATTGAGTGAGTGCTTCCACTCAGCCTCCACATGTGGTTGCTCCACAACAAACTGAAGCTCAATCTAAGGCTCCTCCTTAGGAAATAAAAGCTCCTCCTTCGGTGCGATACTCAACTCTCGCTCTAGAGAGCATCTCATAGCCTTCTTATCATCAAATTTGACATATCTTGTCACTATTGTCACCCTAAGTGAGGGAAAATACACCCTATAGCTATGTGGAGTCTTTGTGTATTCTACAAAGCCTCTCATCTTAGTTGTAGGCTCAAGTTTCTTCCTGCTATACTTAGAGACATGAAAATAAAGTAGCTCCGAAAATTCGAAAATGAAATACATCTGGTGTTGATTTTTGAGTATCTTAGGAGGTACTCCAAGCCCTATGGTTTGGGGATTGGAGGAAAAAGTGCCATGAGAGTCACTTGTGGGCTTGAAACTCAAGCATGGGGTTTTGCACCAATCATGTTTTGGTGAATTTCCATGTATTATTTTGGACATGCGATGGCATGAGATGATAGAGGGAGTAAAGGAGAATCCAATGCTTTGAGAATCGTTGAATTCTGAGTTGTCCTTAGTGAGATATGAATTTTTGAAGATATTAAATCGGTTTGCACATGTATGTTTAGGTCGGCTTGGAGTTAATAAGCCATTTGACAATTTTTCAAGCCCTATTGTGACATTTTTTAGCAGACCTTACACATGGTTTATATAAAAGGTGATGTGAGGACTTATCCTCATCCATTGTGCAACACTTACATCACAAAGAAGCTCATTGGAAGAGGATATATTTATGTTCTAGACCACAACAAGAGGATGAAAACCAGCATGGGTTTTGAGGGTTGTGTGGAAGTCTATTTCAAGGCCTTTTTAGAGGTCTGAGTTACTGGAAGGGAGGCCAAGGTATTTCCCTATAGGACCAAGGCATATGAAGGTTGTTTTAGGTTGGTTTGAAGTGTTTCTTGGGTGGAGAACCCTTGGGAGAGGCAGTGGAAGTTCCTATGGGTAAGCCACAAGAACTACCATACTATTTGAGGGGAGTGTATGTTGGATTGATGGTTGTTCATGCCCAGAACAACAAAAAATTAGGTGAGAACATCTCCAAGGATAGGTCGTAACCAAGTGTTTTTTGGGTGATTTTTTAGGAGTTGTTGCAACATTCCAAGATGCCCTAACCAATCACAATCACAACAACATTATTGCAAACTTGAAATATCAGTGTGATGTGTGTTGGATCCTTATTTTTAGGTTAGATTTGGATCATTTTACCTTGCAGTCTGTGGGTTCCATTTGGAGGACTTTTCGTGGAGGTAAAAAATCCATCCTAGGATAAGAAATTGCAGTGAATTATTTGGCATCATTGGTTTGGTGGAGGGCATCATGTTGATAGCCCAAAATAGCCTTAGACAAACTATCTTGAAGTGATGAAGAGGAGCTGAAGGTTGGGTGAATATTGGTATTGAAGTGCAGCACCTTGATGGACAAAGGTGACTGCTAGCCTGGAAATTTGGAGCTCAAGAAGTGGCCAGCCTAGAGAGCAGATTGGATCAGCCCATGTACAAAAATCATAATTAACTTGTAGCAGTGTTAGGTGGCAGCCCTCCTGGAATCTCAACATTTTTTCCTTTGAAGGACTAAGGGGTAGCTAGTGAGCAGTATAGAAGTTGTTAGGGTCCTATAATAATAGGATTAATAATTTTTGAATTGACTTTGATAGTCTTGTAAATATGTACATACCTTGATTTCTGCAAGTTGTTTTCCCATATTTTGAAAAATGAAAAATAATAAAAATAAAAAGAGGGTAAAATTAATAAAATAAAGATCAAAGGACTTAAAAAAATATAGACCCCTAAAGAAAAAGAGATAAAAATAAGACCTGAAAGTTAGCAAGTCAAAATGCCACTACTATTTACTTTTCTGTAAGAATAATGATTATGTGCAGATTATCAATAAATTCCATAATTTGTGATCAGTTAAACAACTTAATCTTAACTTTTCATGCTTTTAATTTCATGTTTTAGATAGAGAATAAACATATGTCAAACTATATAAACTTGACAAATCAGTAGATAGTTAGATAATAAATGAGAATCTCAACAGTTTAATCTGAGCCCTAGGATGAAATAAGGTTAGACTTATATAGTTTGTATGTTTTGAAAGAAAATTTATTTAGGGTTACAAGCCTAAATGCACCCATTAAAATGAATTAAAATAATGTTAGAAATAAATATGGTTAGGTAGAAAGCAGTTGTGCAAGCAGTAATAAAGCATCATCAGGAAAAAATCACTAATTTCCCCTCCCCTACAATTATTCAATATTCTAAACTATCAGTTAAAGAGGCTCAAAGAATTTCCTTGACTTCCGTTGGGACTGGACCCAAGGCTCGAAGACTGATTGGTTAAAAATATTGAATTCCTACATAAAACTCATATTCATCAGCATTTACCCGTCATTCATAATCATAATCCCTTTTTTCCTAAGTAAAAACCCATTTTTACTTAGTAAAAGTAAAACCATAAATAACTAATTTCATTTCCTTTCAAAAATCATTCAAAAACCCATAAAATTCCTTTATCCTAAGTTAAAGTGTACAAAACACAACAAAGACAAAGCTATGCTTTAATTTACACTTTATTTAGTGTTAAAACATGCATTTTATATATTATCCCTTTTTATGTTAACTTCTAATTTATTTATTTAACTCCCTAAAATACTCCTTCCTGTATACATTAAAATCCCTTATAAATAAATAACCCACAAACCCTCTATTTTACGTTTAAACCAATGTTTAAATATTCCATGTGCAAAATATAAATCCCACCTTTATCCCATTGGTTTAAACCTATCAATAAAACAAAATACCCGCCCCCCTATGGTTTTAAACGAATATCAAACGTTTGAAAACTATATAATAAACCCGCCCATATGTATTGATTAAAACATTGTGAAATGTTTTGATTTTAATATACAAACCTTACCTCCCGCCTATCATATAAACTTAAGGTTTTAAAATTTATTAAATGCTTATTCATTAAGGTTTAAAACTTATCCCTGCCTCATTAATACACCCCAGCCCCACTCCATCCCGATGCAACTTCTACAAGAGATCTGGGCCGTTCCCAATCGAACCCCACGATCTGACGGCTAACAATACATATCGTAAATAAACTTGCACAATCACCACCATTTCATTTCTATGCGAAATGGGTGGTATTGTGATTTTCTCCCTCGTCCACATGGTCCATTCTCACTGGATCGCGTTCGTTTCCTCCAAAACATCTTACCACCTAAACTGAATGCGATAACCACTCGCTGTTTTGACCCTTTAAACCCGAAAACCACCATTTGTTGATATGACCGCCATTTATTTTTGGCGCCTGTAAACCTAATTTGCCTAATAAACATTGGAAATGCACTCATTTCCTCTCTTTCAACGCGTAAACCCTATATAAGCTATTCCAGTTGTGAGACAAAGAAATTTTCACCATTTTCATACCAAAAGCCTACGAATTTCAACCTGTTACCATTGAAGATTTTTGAGGAGATTTGCATCGCTCCAAAAATCTGAAAGATACCATTGAAACTACTCAAAAACCTTAGAGACTTCTTCAAAAACCCAGTTCCTGCGTATAACAGGTATTCTTCCAGAAATTAAACCTGTTTCAATTTGAAAGAACCTTTTAAAAGAAAACATTCAGAGTTCAAATCCATTCAAAGAAAATTGTTAAAAACATCCAAAAAACATGCCAAACCTTGTCAAAAATTCTAAAAAAACCCTGTATATGCTGCACGTTGTTTTAAACCCCAAATTGAGCCTAGAAATCCTCTGAAGGTATCCTAAGCCTCTTTTCCTAAACCTTAAAGGACTTTTAACCTAATTACTCATTGAAAAAACTCAGGAAACCCATGTTTCCTGTTTCTAAACTAGTAAAGGTCTGTGAATCAAGTTGAAGAGCCCAATATTGAATGGAAAAACCCAAAGAAATACTATATATACCTATTTTCATCCAAGAAATCCCTATCAAAGTGAAAAATACTTCTGCAAACTGTCTAATCTTGCAGAAGTAGCCAAAAACCTAAAAAAACAGAGTTTTGTAATCCAAAAAGTTTCAAAGTGCCTAAACCTACTACAGCTACATATTCTAAGACTGCCACAGTTATAAATCCTCTACAACACCCTGTTGTAGACATTGAGCATACCCCATTAGCATATATTGATTATAAGATAGCATATCCTATTGTAGAATTCAATTTGTTGGAACTTCATAACTGGAGCTATGAAAAATATTTGGATAAGGTTGAAAAAGTTAAAATTTGGGAATCACACTTGCCCAAATATGTGGTTCCATTTACCCACTCATGCCCAAAATTTATTAGGTTATTCAATTATCATTATATGCCTGAGAAAAGAGCAATATTCAATGCTAATAAAGAAGTACTTTTCACTATTACCACTGAATCCATTAATCAAATGTTACAACTTAAACCCAATCCTCAGGCAGTTCCTCTGTCCATTGAAGCACTTATCAAGTTGTATATTGGCGTTGACTTTACTAGAAGATTCCAAATTTTCCAAATATGCATGCCCTTACATGTATAAATTCCTCAAATTAATCCTCCATACTCCACTTCAAAATTTCCGGAAGGTTCCAGGCATGTAATTTCCATGTTATCTTTCATCCACTTTCACACCAGGAAAACTCCCATCTGTTAGCTTTGATTATGCTGGGTATATTGCTAATAATATTCATGACCAATTGGTTAAACTGCCAATTGAAGGAGTGTTCAGATACACTTCTTTCCTCTTCCACATGTTATTGTATTTTCAAGAATATAATTTTCCATTAACCCTTAAAAAGCTTGATGTAGAAGGGAATCCTCTTTCAGTTATTTTTTGGACCTCTTTGATCAGGAAAGAGTCCACAGAGTTCACATATGTAGAGTTTTCAGACTTCTTCATCCATCCAATGATAAAAATATTGATAAATGTTGAACATCCAAGGATAAATGATGATATGAAGAAGATTTTACAGTTGTTAGAGAAGACCAAGACTGGTGATTGGTACTTGTATGAAAAGCACACTGAGATAAGAGTGTTTGGATCAAATTTGTTACCCTCCAAGTTACCCAAATTTTTATCAATGAGAGTTTTTGCCTTGGAGTATATCAGGCAAATATTAAACTCTGATTCTATCAATTTCCTAGTAACAAAGAAGAAAACATAGTTTAAATTAAAGAATCAAGTGGGACCATTTATTTGCAATCATAGAGATGTAGAGGTAGAAGCAGCTAAGCAGTTATTGCAATACAAGTTTGAAGAAATCTTTCCTTGGAATTATGATCCACAAGGGATATTAAGTAAAATGAGTGTTAAATGTAAATTGACACCCTTCATTCATGAGACAAAACCAGAGATAGAGAAATATGCCAATCAAATTGAGTGGATAGAAAATACTTTAGTAGATGTAGTGAATAAAAGTGATACTAGTCACACTTTTCAAGCTGCAAATTAAACAGATAAAGCCACCAAGAGGGTAAGAGAATAAGAAACATATGTTGTTGAAACCACTACTGAAACTAGGTTCAAGATAAGATATAATAAAAGGCCTAAAACAGATTCAGTAGGTAAAGAGAAGGTAACCATTGGTGTTGAAGAAACAGATCTCCCAGACACCAACACAGATGCTACCACTGTTATCAGAAATGAGTAGAATACAGAGAATAGAAATGAAGAACAGGTTGACAATGGAAATACACAGTTGATAAAGAAAACAATTTACTGAAATGTAGTCAAAACAGATTTTTTACAGCAGTAAACATATTTTACAGAGGTTAAAGAGTATCCGAGTTTAAAAAGAGTATCAGAGATTAAATAGAATCAGTAAAAGAGTATAAGATAAGAAGATCATATTTCAAAACCAACTTGAAATATCTAAAGCCAACAAGAAAGACACAAAAGCAGCCGGCTGCACCTCATCCATAATCAGTTACTATTTCTTTTGGATAGATAGGACAGCTTGTTGATTTTTTAAGCAGTTGTCTCTATTTTGTTGTAAAGATATTTTTATTTTCCTTAGATAATTCCTAGAAGCATTCTAGGATATTTTGTAAAAAATTATGTATAAATACTTCACTCTTTGAAGTATTATTGTGGAATAAATTGCTGAAGATTTATATATTCATTTTTTATTTGGACTTGAAGGCTTTTTTGTTTCAAATCTCGAGTAGCAGACTGGATTGGATCAAGTAGCATCATATTTTAGGATTCATGTGATGAGCTATTGAACTGAATTATTTCTTTCTTGTCATTGTTTATCTTTCTTTGTTACATGCATCCATAATGTTTTCCAAATTTGAATGAATAAACAGGAGTATTACTTCAGGATTTGTTAAAAGCACCCTATATTTACTATTTATCATTTTCATGTTTTCTGCTGATTTCTAGAGTAGGGAACCCTTAATTTCCCCCTCTTTCGTTTGAACTATGCCTACTACTTCTCTTTTCCGGATCAAAGAACCCTTCATTGCTCTTTATCCCGATCATATCACCTCACCAAACTGCCTTCCAAGATCTTCATGGGCTATCTATCTTGCCTTGAAAACATTTGACTTCTTGAATTTGATCCCAACTATGTCTTCTTGATTTTTGACTCCTCAGCCCAATGGACAAACCGATTTCCCACTATCGATCTCATTAGGTAATTTTTCCCACCAAATCAATCAAACCAAAACCAAAATTGCATAATCATAACTAGCCTAATATTTTATAAAACAAACAAAGTTAAACCTTATAGAGAGAGCCCTCTCTGAACCCTAAGAACGCTAGATCTTACAGTTTAAAAGTTGGTCTGTGGTTACCTCTAGTGTTCTTAGACTTTAAATCAAAATCTCACAACTTTAGAATTACTAGAGTGATAACATACTGGCGACCATAATGGGGAACTAACCAATCCTCAGTCATAAAATAAGTCTTAAAATGATCTTTTTCATTATCTTTTTTCCTTTAAGACTATTTTATAAGTTGTGAGTATCATTTTTACCAAAAATTTGTAATTTTGGCTTCTAGGAAAGTTTATTATACTAGGTCTAACCCGGATACTAAACCTGTTGTTATAGTGGACAACCCAGATAGAATTGGCAAAAAGAAAAAACAAATAGAAGATTTAGGTAATAAAGTTTCCTTATTTAGATCAAATTCTCTTCCAAAACATTTGACAAGCATACAAGACATAGATTTTGACTTAAATTTTAAACATTATTTATTCAGAAACAAATCAAAAAGTGATTTAAAAAACATTGTTATAGATCCTGATTTTATTTCATCTCTTGAAATTAAAAAGGAAACAGTTTCAGTAGATTTTGAATCTGAAATTTTTGAGATTTATAATAAACTTGATGAATTGAATGCTTTTGTACTTAAGGAAATAGATGAATCTCTCTTTCAGCATTCAGTTGAACTAGCTGTCTTATCAGCATATACACCTAAGCCTTCTACTTCTCAGTTAAATACCAACCTTTTAGAATCTTTAGGTTCATCTTTTTATGTCACTACATCATCTATAGTTTCTACTACCTATTGAAGCCTCGAAAATCACTGCAACAACATTAGGGGATAACCACTCGGTCTGGAGCTTAAAGCAGATCCTTTTCCGTTTGGAGTAGTGGCTCCAACTGGTTTAAATAGGTCCAATTACCTTTTCCCTATCGCTATTGGTTTATGATGTATCTTTAACTACCAATAGACAGGGATATCATATCACTTCTTATTGTTGATCAGGCAAGAGAATGACCCTTATGCTGATTTGGGTTCAGCTAAACTACAACTAAGATTTTACCTCTTTGAGAAGAGGACTTAAAAGAATGTAGAACTTAATCTAAATGCAAACTTATTCTATAATTCAAACAAAAGAAACTAATCTAAATCCTATCTCAATTAGGTAGATTTAGATCTAACCCAACTAAGAGCAAGATGATTAAATGATGAGAATTTAAATATGTCTGGATTTTAATTAATGTCAAGCTAATGAAGAAATTCAATAAGTTGATATTTGTGAATACCAAAACACATCCTATTGAGACCTTTTAACTGAAATAATAAATCAACAACACTTAGGAAGAAATTCACAAAAATGATATTGATTGTCAAATCAGTCAAGCCAATAATTAAACAATAATATGTGGAAGAAATTCGCATCACATTACTATTTAATAAATCAGTTTTGTAAGACAGATTTCAGAGTAAAACGTTACTCATAAATCAGAGTTTAATCCATAAGAGCAGAGATACATAACAATATTGAGACAAATTATCCATATCAACAGAAATGCATAACATGAATAAAATAAAACAACAATTTTATTATCATAAAAATGAAACTAGTATTTGAAACAGAAGTGTCAAAAATACTAATTAATTGAATCTGTTTCTCTGATCCTGGTCTCTAACAGTCCTTTACATTACTTGAATTTATTATTTCAAAACTAGAGCTGTAGAAATGCAAACTCTGCCCATCATACATAACTCAAGATATAAAGAAAAAACCCTCAATAATGTTCAAATCTGAAATTTTCTCTCCTCCCTTCTACAACTATAAATTCCTATTACAGAAATTCTTTTAGAAGTCCAGAATTGCAGAGGAGAGAAGCCCCTTTTCTATTCTACAATCTGCCTTTTATAATCTTTCCAAAGGTATTTTTGAGAGGAGATTTTGTTTAAGAAAAATCTTCCCAATCTAATTTTATTTGCTCAAAATTCCAATCTTTAATTGTTGGAGCATTCTCATTAATTGAGATCCTTTTTTCCATATCTCTTCTATTGTTTTCCTACAAAAAGAAATCAAAATAAATTAAGATGCAATAATAAAATCAAAATGTCATTTATGGAATTATTACAAATCTAATAAATGCAATTTAATTAATTAAAAAAGAAATTTGCGATTTTTTTTTTATGCTCATAACGATTTTAATTGGCCAAGTATATTATTGATTCATGAATTTGTAATTAGAAGAGGCTTGGGCAAATGAAAATGAAGAAAACAAGCTCAGAAAATTGATTTTGTTTTAGAAATTCAGAGCTTGATCTTCTGCCTATTTTTAAACCCAATAAATGACTAAATCTATTAGTGAAACCTCCTCAGAAATGTTCTCCTTGATTTTCTCTTTCCAATGAGCCGTCCTGGGCCTCATTTGGCCAAGTAAAACTCAATCTATGAGCCTCCAAAATTGATAAGTCAAATCTGGTATAAATCTGAAAATTCCATTGCTGGGCTAAAAATCAGAATTTTAATTAAAAATTTAATCCTAAATTAGCCTCTAATTATCTAAGAATTAATTCTAATTAAATTGTTAATTATAAACTGAACTAATTATTTAATAAACTATTTATTAATTAATATTAATCTAACTAACTAATATAAAACAAATTAATCTAATAATTAATTTATAATTTAATTAAATTAATTATATTTTATATATTAATTAATTTAATCTAAAATTAAAATAACTAACACTAAACTATACTAACTTAAAACTACGTTAATATTAAACTAACACTGCACTATACTAACTTAACACTAACGTATACTAACTTACGAGTATCCTTTTAACACAAATGAAACTTGCTTAAGCCCACATGCCCTTTGTCTTCGCAATCGACATATCGGGGGTTCAAAGGCCATCGGGGTTTTTAAAACTGTGTCATTTAAAAAATCTCTGATGCGATGTAATTTGATATACCACATGTCTTTTGATGTATTGGAAAAATGAAGTCCATCAGGGAAGGGGGTCATCGGGGTTTCATAAAAGAATATTGCGATAAGAAATCTCCGATGCGATAAAAATTTATTATATATATATATATATATATATATATATATATATATATATATATATATATATATTAAAGTTTAATTTAATTTAATTAATTATGTTTTATATAATAATTAATTTAAGATTTAATATCATTTTTTTTTTTTGGTTTTATTTTAATGATGTTTAATTAAATTATGAAATTATCTAAAGTGTATTTTCTTATCTAAATTACAGTCATTTTGATAAAAATAAACTATAGCCACTTTGACATTTTGAGTTTTCGAGATTAGTAATTTATTGGAATAAATGACTAAAATCTTCATACTTTATGATTTGGCTGTATAAGCAAAAATAAAAATAAAAAAAATGTTAGTAATAACTAACTAGGGATAATATTTAAACTAAATGCATTATTGGACTAATTTAATTAGAAAAATGGAATATTGTACATTTTATGCATTTTAAACCCAGGCAACATAAATGATTAGACTTCAAAGGAGTGCCATTTACAAACCAGTTGACCAAATGAGGCGAAACAAGTATCAATGGGAAGCTTGCCAAAATCGATTTCAACAAAGCAATCAAGAACGAAAGTCTAAAAAAAATGAAAAATAAAAAATTGTAGGATAATCAACTTAATAAAAATCCTAAAAGGAGTTTAGCCAAAAAATTTATAGAAAGGGTCCCCAATATTTGAAGTGAACGAGTCAAAAATGGGGGAGTTGTGTTTTACCACAACAATTGGCGACACACGGGAGGAGAACCAGTTATCTCTGTTTGATATGAATGAAATTTTCCTAAAATTAAATTAAAAATAATTAAAGAAGAGAAAAATATTTTTTGGAATGCTTGACTAGGTTCATTAATCTGAATAAAAGCAATACTTATCTTATTGTATTTTTCTTAAAATTTCTCATAAATCAAAATATTTCAAAACTCTATATCAATCATTAATTAGTTGTAGGGATAAAGCAGGAGTCACTTTACAGCTTAGCTTTTAAAATGTACTCATTTCTCACAGGTAGAGCCACTACTGCCAGCAAACATCTATAGTCTCGACAGGGTTACCTTTTAATCATGAATGATTCAAAATCCCATCTATTTAAAAATTATTGACCTAGAGATAAATCCATATGTTTATTTTTTTATTTTTATTTTTTGAATTCTTAAAAACCATTATCCTGGTTTGGTAGCCAGATAGTTGACAATGCCATTCACTAATTATAATTGGACTGAACAAGCTGGCTCGTGATGAGACCCCTTGTCTTATAATTGTTTGCAATCATAAGCCATTACCATGGTTTGTTTAGCAGTGTTGGTAATGTCAGCCTATTTTTCCCCTATGATCATGGTAAGCAGACTCGTGATGAGACCTCTTATCTTTTAAGTTTAAATATATTTGTGGATTACACTCTAGAAAAATAAAACTCTTTTAAATAGGGAGAATCATTAACTCCTTAAGAGTTCAGAACGACAATTTCAGAGTTAAAAGTGATTTGCTGTAAAGTGTCTTTACTTGGTTAAAAATAAATTTTCTTAACTGATAATAGAATTTTGAAAGATCTTAATAAAATATTGAAATCTCAAAATAATTAAAATTTTGATGAAAAAGAAATTTCTCAGATTTCATGATACTTCGTCAACTTCTCTTGTTTTGTAATCTCTTCCTTAAGTATGTTTACCTTTATAATAAGAAAAACAAATTTTGCTAAGAGATTTTTAAAAAAACTAATAGGAGACTATTAACAATTTTTCCTATGTATGCCAATCATTGTTAGGTAACAAGAAGGCCTTCCATACAAATCATGGAAAAGTCACCAAAATCAAAACTAAAAACCAAAGGAAAAGAATTCTTAAGCTAAAGTGAGAAAAGAAATCAGCAAACAAAAAATAAAAATGAAGAAATTTAAAAGTGGAAAGGAAAATCTAAGTTTTGAAATGCAAACTCTAACAAGAATGTTTATACCAATGTTTCAACAACATGAAGTAAAAGAAAATAATCATGTAATCATTCCTTCTTATGTCGAAATTCAGATAAATTATACCTTGGAGGGTTGTAAATGTTTTAGGCTTTAAACAAAAGTGATGAAAAAATTCAGCCACAATGAAAAATTTATGTCTGATGTCAATCTTCTTGTTTCAAAGAATTATCTTAATCATTTTCTAATAAAATGAATTCTTTAAAGAAACAGATTAAAGGTTCAGAAACTTCCTAGTGTAGTTGTTTCAACGAAGACTATAGCTTCTTCTTGAAAATAAAACCAGGAAAAGAGCATAGGGCTTCCAAAATATGATTTGGCAAATGATTGAAAGCTTTTATGAAGAGCTACAAAACATATTTTTTATATCAACATAATTTAAAAACAAAAATGAAACTAAAGTAATGAAATGGAAATTAATGAAAGTGGGTACATGAATCTTACCATTGGATAATTGCATTTGATCTTACCTGAAGGTATCAATCTCTCCAATACTAGCTGACTTCTTCTTTTAGTTGACATTAAAAATATGAAGACTGCAAACTAACCAAAATACTATAACCCAAAATCATTATTTATTTTATTTAAATTAAAGCAAGCAGTAAAATGTAAAAATGGAATGCTTTGTGTTCAAGGGAATTGAAATTTAAAAAAAATGTATCAGAAATGAGATTGAGAATTTGCAGTGATGAATGGTCTCAAAATATTATAAGTTTTATACAAATTCCATGATTTTTATAAATTGTTCAGAGTTAAGACCAAATTTAAGATACTGAAATTTGAAATAGAGAGGTCTTGAATTTCATATTTAATTATGGAATTATTTGAAACTGAAATATATGAGAAATCAAAATGATTTGAATATTCTGAAAATTTGTCATCAATCGCTTTAGTATCATAGAGGTTACCCAAGATTGCTTTAAATTAACACAATGCCTTATCGGATGATTTGTATTGCATGTAGAGGTATGCGTTGGAGTTTATCGCATCGGGGGTTGCAGTAACAAATTTCCGATCTAAGATCATGCGAAAAGAACATGTGCGATGAGATGGAGCAATCATACCATTTATATTTAAGATCGAGGACAGTCATGTCGCAAATTGCACATCGCACACCACATCTCGCGATTTGTACTTTGCACATTACACATTGTGCATCGCAGATTCAGAATAGTGGTATGGCCATGTGATGAAGTGATTGGCATATTCGGAATATCGGAGAATAGTCATGTAGGAAATGCCAATATGATTCTTGCGATATCGGCGATGCGATGGATGATGTAGCTAATCGACGATCGGCAATTTTAAGCACATAATGTAACAATTCTTGATACGCCGATATGCGATGAAAAATGGACCTGATGGATTTATTATGATCATTTAATATCATATCATCTCTGAGACATCGGTACTTTTAAAATTATGACCCTAACACTATTGCAATTGAATGGACGCAACATTTCTTATGAACTTGATTTAAATTTGATATCTGTTATAGCATCATTTTTCACCTTCATATGATTCATGATTGATTTTATGGCTTTGGGCACCCATTCCTACATACTTAAACAAAATTCACTAAAAAACAGTGTTAAAATCCCCATACGCGGATATGCCCAGACTGTTCCGCGTGTATACGCGAGTCCACATGTACTTTTCCGCGTATTCCATTCAAATCATTAAAAAATATAAAAAAAATCTCTATTTTCGGGCTGGGTTGATGGTTACTCTGGTAGTTCAACCACCCCAGCACGTGGCCAACTGTTTCCAACTGATTGAAACTACTTTGAGGGAGTATAAAAGCCCCTCATGTGCATGGCCTAAGGGAGAGAGAAATTTTATAGACATTTTACTCTGTCGGAATCCCAGTTCAAGTCAGAATCCTCGTGCCTCCTGCACTTTCCCAGATTTATATCAGGAAACCCTTGTTTCCTGGAGATGTTCATCCATTTATATGCCATCTCGAGCGCACAAGTCTTGGAAGAATCTTAGCGAGGCAAGGGCGAGACGAATCTGGACGACGGTCTGCTCGAAGATCGTGGAAGGATTTAGGTGATCTCTCCACTCTTACTACTGTACATGCTGTTCGTGATAATGAAGAACCATCTTGTTCCTGAACTCGTGTGTTAATGTTTATTTATATATGTGAAAAGATTATCATTTAAGCATTTATTATGGTTTATATAATGTTTCACATGGATTGCACTAACGTTTAGGAGAAGTATATGTTGTACAACTAGGTTTCCGTGCACATTCTTTCTTGTTTTCCAGGTTGAAGGAGGAAGAAGGGTTGCTGGGGGTTTGGACCCCGCAGGATCTACATCGAACGTAGGACTACGGGTGAGTTCTGCTATCGTTGTTAACTAGTTTTTTGCATTCAAGTATGGTTGTGTGTGAGTCCTTCTGAATAGCATGCCCTGCTCTGTGGAGGTTTAGACCCAACAAACCTCTAGGGTGATTTTCCCCAAAACAGAACTGGCGACTCCGCTAGGGACCACATTCTTGTGATTTCCCTGTTGGGTGGTTTCAGCTGTTTGATAGGTTTCCAACAGTTTTAACTTTTATTTCCAGTCCAGTTAACTCTTTCTTAGTCAGACTGAAGTCCTGGTTTCTTATCCAGGCTTGATATTTTTTATTTTTCATTATTTACCTTTGTATACGATAGTTTGTCTGCACACATATGCGTATACATGCAGTTTTTGTTAAAGGTAGTCGTGTATACGCGGGTTTCCTTTAGCACAGTCGCGTATGCACGCTTGTTACTAAATTGTCGAGTCGCGTATACCTGGGTCAATTTTGAAATTTTAGGTTTTTAGGATTTTTAGCCCTGTCTGCCCATGGAGCCCTGTTTCTGCAGTGTCTTTGTATCCTCTGGATTGTGTAGAAAGTGGTCTTTGGTCTTTTCTCTCTCTTGTTTGGTTGAAAAATACCTTTTTTGGCAAATCTTGTTTCTTGTGTTGGCATTTCTGGTTTGAGTACCAAGATCTCTTCCTGGGGATTCTTGGCTGTTCTGCTTCATCAAAACAGAGAGCTTTTGCTCATTTACTCTTTCCTACCTTTGTGTCTTGCTTTGCATTTCAATTTTTGCCCATTTCTTGGTTGGTTTTCTTGAGTTCAGTTGACTAGCTCTTGTTGCAATTTTTGAAGAGTCTTTCTAGGTTCTTTGAAGTTTTTGTTTGCTACAAGGTTGTACTATTCTTCTAGGCTGAGTGTTTGAGCTTCTTGTCTTCTTTTGCTCATATAAATCTTGCTACTAGCTAGCCCTATAAGTTTTAGAGCATTTTTGAAGTTTTTTTTTGAAATTCAGAGTTGTTTGGCTTGGAATTTGATAGTTTTTCTTGGTCTTTTCGAGCTCTTCCTTTTTATAAAACTCAAAAGCTCAAAAAAAAACATTTTGTTTTGTCATTTGCTTTTGTTTTGCATTTTTGTTTTCGTTTTGTTATATCTGTTGAAGCTTTGTTGAGGTTTCTTACCTTTGGTTTTTTGACTTGGTTTTGGAAAGGAATTGTCATTGGTTTCTTCCTCTTGTTTCAAGCGTTTTTGGTGTCTTTATATTAAGAGTTTCTGATTTTTGGAACTAGCTTTCTGGACAACCAAAAAGAGATAAAACTGAAGGATGTTTGGGAAATTTTTCTCTGCTTTAGTAGATTTTGCATCTTAGAATTTGCATGCTCTTAGTGATTTGCATCAGGTGCACTTAAGCATTTAGTCATTTTCATAGTTTTTGTGAGTGTGGAGTTTATTATCTGAAAAGAAAAATAAAATTTTTAATCTCGTAGAACCTGTGTAGAAGTTGCTTTTCATCGAAAGACAATAACTGCATTTGCATGTAGTTTTGTTTTTATTAATTTCTTTTCTACATCAAAACACCACAAGTTTCATTTCCGTATCCCTTTGACTTAACATAACGACCAATTAAAATAAGCAATATAATTTAAAAGAAACTAGAAAGTTTTTTAAGTGTCATACACCAACTAGCTAGGTTGTAGGGCCTTGGATTAGGTGAGTGGAGAGTTAACTCTCCAAGGCCGCTCAAACAAAACATAGAAGTTGATTAATTGAGAGAAATCCAACTCCGTTAGGTGGACCGGGAAAGCTCTCCTCCAGAGAGTCAAGCGCGAGGGGAAGTGAAGGCTGAGAAGAGAGATACCCCCTCTCTGATTTGCTGAATCTGACCTCAAGACCATTCCGCCCAGCTTCTGACACGGATTGGTGCCCATAGTTGCCACTCCTAGGTTCCACATAGGTGACTGCGGGGGGGAATACCCGTGGTACCTGAGGCAGACGTCGTATCACTTTCAGCAGTACTTCTGGGGGGTGCCCTTGCGAAGCTTGGGTACTTGTGCCGAAAAAGGCTGTCGTTAGGAGGTCGGCGTAACTGTTTCTATTACCTTCGCTAGTAGGCCTGGGCCGTAATTATCCCAGATTACTTTCGGGAGGTCCTATATTTCACTTTCTTGTATTTTGGTGTCCGGTCCTAATCACCCAGAGCGGAAATACCTTAAGGCTGTTTTCTTGCTTGTATCTCAGGGATTTCTTTTTGTAGTGAGTGCTCTTTGCTCCTAGCTTGCCTAGCTTTATATTTTTTGAGTCTAATTAAAATTTGTTAAAGTGGCTGATCAAGCGCCTCGTCGATCGAGGAGAATCCGGGGGTTATCTCCCGAGAGTTCAGAGCCTTCTTCAAGAAGGCGTAGGAGTAGTTTAGCAGGTGAGTATCACCCTGTGGCGTCTGACGCAGTGGAGAGAGATCCTCCACAAGGGTCTGAAGGTTTTGTAGCTGATTCTGGTGTTGGTTCCGAGAGGAGCGCTCCGCTCACCTCGCGAGTTTTATTTCCACAGGAAGAAGAAGTTCAAATAGAGGAAGTACCAGAGCCCTCTGTGTCACTTCCATCTCCTCTTCCTCCTGATTATCCATTCATTGTTGAATACATCGGACCTGAGTCAGAGAGACCGGAAGATCCTCCGTATTATACATACCTTTCGAATGGCCACGACTGGGAACGCGGCTTCTGCTGTGAGTGCTGCAGGCATTCAGACTCCTGCTTCTATTGAAGGAGGGGGCACTATTGCTATATCTTCGATTGCTTCTAGTGTTGCTGTGTTTGGCTCTGGTTTCACCCAAGCACATGCTTCTCAATCTGGTCCCTTCTGTTTTGGAATGCCCACTAGTGGGATTCCTTCTTTTTCCTTTTTCGCTGCTGCAGCTGGATCTACACCCATGTCTTCCATGGCTAGTGGATCAGCTTCTTTTCAAGGGTTCCCCTTCGGAACTGGACACATTCCTAGTTTGAATCCTTCTTTAGGGTCCTTTCCATTTACTTCTCAGACCCAGAGTTTCAACCCTTGGTCTGGAGGTCAAAGTTCGACTACTTTTACAGGTTGGAACCCTGTATTCACTACAGCAGGGGCAGGGAATCAGTTTTACGCTGGTCACCAAGGGAATGCTTCTTTCCCTTCGTCGAGTGCTTATCAGAATTTTTCCCCTCTTTCTAATGCCTGGAACCCCTATCAGGGGCTTTCCTCTTCATTTAATACTTTAGGAGGGGGAACTCGTCCGATCTTTGGTAACTCTGTGTTGGGAGGAGGTTCTTCTCCTTTTTCTACGAGTTCTTTTTGGCAACCTGGTGCCTCATCAAATCTAGGGTATTCTTTTCAGAATGTTGGGAATTCATCCTATCAAGGATGGAATCCTCAGGCTCCGCCTCGTTTACCTTTTCTGGCAACGTTAAACTTGCCAGATCTGTCGAAATTGACTAATGATCCGATCCGTTATAGTCCGGGGTGGCCTCCGGTTCCCACCAAACTTCCTTCAGACATTCCAAAGTTTGAAGGAAAGAATGGCGAGGATCCAGCTGATCACATCACCACCTTCCATTTATGGTGTTCTTCGAACTCCCTGATCGATGATTCGATTAGGTTGAGATTGTTTCAACGCACCCTAACTGGAAACGCTGCCAAATGGTATATTGAGCTAAATGGGGGCAGTTTTGCTCCATTTTGAGAACTGGCTGTTACATTTCTAAACCATTTCCAGTTGCCTGTCCGATATGATGCCAGGACTGAACTCCTAGCTAATTTTAAACAGGATGACACAACCCACATTTCTGACCATATTCAGGAATGGAGGAGAAGGAAGAGGCTTATTAAAGCTCATATTCCAGGAGAATTCCTTTTGGAATGGTTTCTGAAATCTCTGAGTCAGAAATTTCTAAAGATGTATCCCTCTCAGGGGTATTTTCTGAGGAGTAGGCCATTTTTAGGGCCCAGTAGCTAGAACTGATATATTCTCAGTCTGGGGTCCTCCATAAATATTTGCCCAATGCTCCTCGCTCCAAATTAGATTTATCAAAAACTAAGCCTGGTCCTCATGGTGACAGACTGATTGGATCGATCAATAGTGGAGCAGCCAGCCTGCTTACTCAATTGCAACAGTTGTCTTTACAATATGCTCCTTCTGGTCAGGCTATGCCTGCTGAGTCATCGCCTTCCCAATCTTTGTCGATAAATGCTGTCCAAGCTTCTGATCCCAAAGGAAATCAACAATCCGAAGGGAAGAAGAAGGGACGAAATAATAAGAAAAAGGGCAAGAATGGGAAGGGTAATGCGAATAAAACCAACGAGCATGTTGGTGAGGGTCAAAAGGATAAAAAGAAAGTGAAGTTTCCATGCAAGCTGTGTGCTGGAGACCATCTCACACACCTTTGCCCTAAAATTCAGGATGCGCAGCGCCTGTTAGCTCAGTAGGGTTCTTCTAGTTCCCAGGCTGTGTTAACAAACCCTTTTCCCCAAGGGCAACAACTAGTTGTTGGCGCGAATCAAAATCCTGGGGCTTCCTCTGGGGGCACCCAGGAAGGGGAAATTCCATCGAACATATTCATGATGAGTGCTCACGTGGATGTCGCTACGAGATCCCGTGATTATGGCGGAGAAGAGTCTTCGAAAGCTAAGGATGCTCCTGATGCTACTGAGCCGCTTCACATTACAAGGCCTACTGTTGAGCCTATGCCTCGGATGCCCAAATAATCCACTAAGCATTCGACGATTAATCCAAACGCTAGGGCTGCCCAGAACTACTCTATTGTGAAAGATCTGGCACAGAGTCCTTGTGCTATGTCAGCTTTAGAGGTGCTCCAATCTTGTCCGGCTCAGCGCAGTGCTTTTCTCACTGCCATTAGGGCTATTGATCCGAAAAATTCTCTTCTAATTACATTTGATATGACTAATTTTAAGAAGAGACTCCCCCATCATATGGCTTTTCATATTAAATCATCGTACCGGAAGTGCAATATCTTTCGAACGGTTGTTGATGAGGGTGCTTCCACGTGCGTGATGTCTCTCACATGTTGGAAGACGATTGGATCTCCCAAAGCTGTTCCATCTACCACTCTTCTGACTGCGTTTGATGGTAATTCTCACAGACCCCATGGTATTGTCCCAGCTTTGCCTATCTGTGTTGGGGAAAAAACTGTGAATATATAGGTTGAGGTAGTTGATGCAAGCTTGGACTACAACCTTCTGTTGGGGAGAAATTGGATTTATGAGATGGATGCCATTGCATCTTCATTATTTCGCATTATTTGTTTCCCTCATGAAGGGAGGATTGTTACAGTGGACCAACTGGACTATCCTCCTGTAGACCCGAATGCATCCACTGACTCATCTATTCCCAAGTTGGATAATACCAAGGTGCTTGTTGAGAATTTAGGAGTTGGAATGTATTCTTCCTTGATGGGTACTTTTGATATTCCTCCTCCTATGGTTCATATTAATGAAATTTCATCCTCCAAGGCTCCTCTTCGAAGAGATTTCTTCAGAACTCATTATTTCTCGGACCCTTGGACCTTACCTCCCCCTACTGCCACATTAGCGGAGGGTCAAGTGGGTGGAATGGAATTTCCAATGTCTGCAGTAGAGATTGCTTATCAGTCTATTGTTGAATCTGCAGAATCCATCCCAGCTCCTCTCTCACCGGAAGAGTTGGATGGAGATGTGGCTCCGGCTTGGGCACTTAGTTCTTCTTCTGCCCAGGATTGCCTTGATACCACTCTTCCATCTGAAGAGGCCATCCTGGAAGCTATGACTGGTATAGATAGACCGTGGGATGATTTTCATCATCGGTCTTACTTTTTACCTGATTTGAGCGAAGTTGAAACGAGTTTTCCAAGTCCTCTGTCTCCTGGTCCTGTTCGTCCAGTCCTGAACCCTTTAGCACCAACACAGGTTTATGCTGAAGGGAACATGGCTGTGATTTCTCCTACTATCCCGGTGAACATTTCCAGGGATCCCAATATCATTGAGAATGTCTTCATCGGAGCTAAATGTTCCCATGAAGAGATTTAGATTTACACTGAGCTCTTTAAAGAGTATAAGGATGTATTCGCTTGGTCTTATGAGGAAATTCCTGGTATAGATCCATCTATTGTCCAGCATGAGATCAAGACTTACGAAAACGCTAAGCCTGTGAGGCAAAAACTTAGTCCGGTCAATCCTAGGAAGGCAGCAGCTATCAAAGCTGAGGTTGAGAAGCTGCTTAAGGCGGGATTCATTTTCCCTGTTCCTTTGACTGAATGGGTTTCAAACCCTGTTCCGGTAGATAAAAAGCAAGGAACGATTCGAGTTTGCATCGATTTCAAAGACCTAAATAAAGCATGTCCTAAAGATAATTACCCCACACCATTTATCGATCAGATCATTGACGAGTGTGCCGGTGATGAGATTTTCTCCTTCATGGACAGTTTCTCCGGATATAATCAGATTACTATATGTCCTGAAGATCAGCATAAGACTGCCTTTATTTGTCCCTGGGGTACTTTTGCATATAAGAAGATGCCTTTTGGTCTTAAAAACGCTGGGGCTACCTTTCAGCGGGCCATGTCATATGCCTTCCACGACATCAAAAATATTATCAAGGCGTATTTGGATGATTTAGCTGCTCATTCTCGAAAGAGGATGGATCATCCTGCTCACCTCCGTCAAATATTTGAACGGTGTCATTTCTATAAGATTAGGTTGAATCCGAACAAGTGTGTTTTCGCGGTTACATCCGGTCAGTTATTGGGATTTATTGTGTCTAGAGAAGGGATTAGGATAGATCCCTTCAAGGTTGAGGCAATACTTCGGTTGCCTCCCCCGTCCTCTGTTCGTCAACTTCAAAGTCTACAAGGAAAGTCTAATTTTCTTCGGAGATTTATCGTAAATTATGCTGAAGTTACCAAGGGATTTATGAGATTGTTGAAGAAGGGAGTTCCATTTCTTTGGGATGACTTCACTCAACGCTCATTCGATGCTTTGAAAAAAGAATTGACCTCTGCTCCTTTATTGAGTCCACCTGATTATAGCAGGGATTTTCTTTTGTATTTGGCAGCAGCATAATCTACTATTGGTATGGTTCTGGTTTAGGAGGATGATGCTCTTGCAGAGCATGTTATTTACTATCTTAGTCGAGGCTTGGTAGGACCTAAACTCCGGTACACTTCGATAGAAAAGTTAGCTTTAGCAGCTGTTCATGTTGTGCAGCGACTCCGGCATTACATTATTCTACGAAAAACTTATGTTTTGGCAGCAGCCAATCCATTTCAGTTTGTCCTCAGTAGGCGAGTGATTGGGGGAAAATACAATAGATGGATTGTGATTTTGCAGGAATTTGATCTTGAGTTTATGTCTGCCAAGTCCAAGAAATCATTAGTTTTCGCGGAATTGATCTCCAAGTTGCCCTATGGGGATGAGATTGTCTATGATGAATCCTTCTCAGATGAACATTTGTTTCTTATCTCTCCACAGGATCCTTGGTATGGAGATATCATTGTGTATCTCCAGACTGCGAAGTTTCCCTCTACTTTTTCGAAAGATGAGCGTCGTAAGTTGCGTCACTTGGCTAAGAATTACTTGATTATTGGTGATGCTTTATACCGTCGAGGGGTTGATTCAATCCTGAGACGTTGCTTAAATCTCGAAGAAGATGAGGCTGTGCTAAATGATTGCCACAGTGGAGCTTGTGGTGGTCATTTATCTGGGCTTGCTACAGCCCAAAAGATCTTGCGTGTTGGGTACTTTTGGCCTTCGATTTTCAAAGATTGTATGGAGTTGGTCAAAAAGTGTCATCCGTGTCAAATTTATACTCGAAAAATGCGCGCTCATCCAGCTCTGCTTTTTCCAGTCATTACTGTCGGTCCCTTTACAAAGTGGGGTATTGATTATACTACTTGTAACCCACCTTCAGCTAAATGTCACAAGTACATTATTGTAGCAGTAGACTACTTTACGAAGTGGGTTGAGGCTATGCCTACTTTTGTAAATGATGGTGAGACTGCAGCTCTTTTTCTTTTCAACCAGGTTATTGCTCGTTTTGGTATTCCTAGAGAGATTGTCACTGATCATGGCAGTCATTTTCAGAATAGCATGATGGCTGAGTTGGCTCTAAAATTGGGTTTCCGGCAGGAGCATTCATCTCCGTATTATCCTCAAGCCAATGGGCAAGTGGAAGCCGTGAATAAATCCTTGAAGAAAATTCTTCAAAGGACAATTGATAAAGCTAGATCCAACTGGCATATTATGCTATATCCTGCACTTTGGGCATACAGGACATCAGTGAAAACTGCAACTGGCTTTACTCCGTTTCAGCTAGTGCACGGGTTGGAATCCGTATTTCCCATTGAATGTGAGATTCCTTCTCTTAAATTAGTTGTTGAACTTCTTCCTGACACTTCTAGTCTTGAAGAACGGCTCCTTCATCTGGAACATCTCGATGAGCAGCGTCGGGATGCCGCCACGATGAATGAGGCGCATAAAAACCGAGTTAAAGTTCAGTATGATAAGGCGGTCAAGCCTAGGGTTTTTTCGGAAGGTGACCTTGTTTTGGTCTATGCCCAAGAAAAAGATGCCCTGGGGGTAGGAAAGTTTAAGTCTATGTGGTATGGCCCCTTTATCGTCAAAAAAGTCCTTAAGAAAGGAGCATATACCTTGGTTGAATTTGAAGGGAATGAATTTCCAGAGCCCAGAAATGGGCTCTATTTGAAAAAGTATTATGCCTAGGCTTTGGCCTGGCATGTTGCTTTTGTATATAGTAGTTTTTCTTTGTACATATCTGGTTGTTT